>OX453302.1:26881660-27621377 GCA_949710035.1 Crambus lathoniellus | reverse complement strand
ACATTCGATTGACAGTGATGACACGAAAAGTTGATTATGTACTTTAATTTGCAATGTGACAACTAGAGAAATTATTATGGAAGTATGTAATTATTGGGTTGATTATACACCCTGCGCAGACCTTTATGGTTTAATTTTAAAATACCTCAGAAACAGCTGGAAAATTACATATTGTTCCGATTAGGGTATTTGTTTTATTTAAATTCTTTTGATACATCTTGAAACCTTTGCTTAGGTATCTAAAATTCTGCTTTTGTGTTTTTAATGAATAGATTGATATCGACGCGAGTCAGTTAAAATACGCTATCAAATACGACAAGGAATAGTACTGACAAGTTTTTATAGATGGGCACAAATTGCCAGTAGCAAATAACGCATACTAGGTCGAGCCTGAGTATCTACTCCTAAAATTAAACTTTTTTTTATTCGGTACTATGTAAGCTTTTGACTATTATCCTGCTTAGCAGACATGATGCAGTCTAGGGTGTTGCAGGAAGCAGCGCAATCCAATCTTCAGCAGCTCGCATTAAAAAATATCTAGCAAAGTAAGGGAATGCGATAATCGGATGCCATTCGTTTCATTTCGCGATATTAACAGCTCAAGAAAAGTGCAAAACCAAGTGACTCAAATACCGAACTTCGTAAAAATCGTACTTAATCCTTGAAAATATTGAAAATTAAGTAATAGAAAAGTCGACCAGTCTTACAGCTAGCTCCGATGGGACTCAAATCCACAAACTTTCGCTGTCTGGACGAATGCTCTAACCACTGAAGTCAGCTAACGGACTCGTTCAATATTTAAAAAAATAAAAATTGCAAAAAAAGTAAAAATTGATCGTAATCCTTTTTCCTAGTAAGTCCACTGCGGTGGACAATTATAGAAGTGGAAAAGTTCGTTATTTATTCTATGTCAATCCACGCCCGCCCACGCGTATGTCGCAGGGATATGAGGAAATCAGAGATTTCACGAAATCCCTAGGGATATCACGAAATCACGGAAGATGTGGAATAGACTTATTTACGACGTCTTTTTCCTAAACAAGTTCAGTGATATGTCATTTCACTAGACTAAATCTAGTGAAATGTCAGAAAAGTGGATTTCAGAGGTGAGAGTTTGCTTCGGAAGTCCTGTCGAGCACGTGATAGATTAGAAATTTCGTGGTAATTTTTTTTTTGTATTTCGACTAATGGATTGTTTGCACACAAAAAAATAACCACGAAGTTTAAGGCGATCGCTTCGCTGCGCTTCGCGATCGCTTTAAATTTCTAACCTATCACGTGTTCTACAGGACTTCCGATACAAACTCGCTCATACCTGCCACCTGCAGCTGTGAACTTACTGTTATTATTTCAGTCATTCTTCATTTCACTAGATTTAGTTTAGTGAAATGACATATCACTGAACTTGTTTAGGAAGAAAACGTCGTAAATAAGACTATTCCACATCTTCCGTGATTTCGTGATATCCCTAGGGATTTCGTGAAATCTCTGATTTCCTCATATCCCTGCGACATGTACACAGGTTGATGCCAACCGAGAATATAGCTTTCCGCGCGCGGTTTCACTCGCGTGGACAAAGACCCGTGCCCAGCCGTGGGATAAAAAGTAGTGTATGTCAGTCAGGGATAATGTAGCATTCTAATGGTGAATGAATTTTTGAAATCGGTTCAGTACATTTCATACATCCAAACATCTAAACTTTCACATTTATAATATTAGTAGGACTAGCCCATGTCATCATTTTAGTTCCAGATTTTGACACGTGCTAAGCTATCTGGCGCATACTCTACTTGTAGTACAGAATTAGCTGTCAAAATGGACTGCCGGCTGTCAGCAGTATATACAATTGTTTTATTTATAAAAATTACCCCCGTGTCAAATAAGTTTGCGGCACTGCACATGTCGTCGTGTACAGAAAGTGAGGCAAAACCTTCGATCAACATGTTTTATGCAAATAAATATTATTCTCTCTTTTATTATTCTATTTTGACTGATTTTATTCATTTCACCGTTTGACATTCAATGATAAATACTAAGATTGATGAATTTTGTAACCAAATTTAATACTCGTACAAAAAAAATATTCATAATATTATTTAAATTAAATCACGACGACAAATATCTGCATATCGACAAATCGATAAAACATGTTAGTTCTAACCTATTTATAAGACCTCAGATGTACCATGTTTTATGCAAATAAATATTATTCTCTATTCTCTATTCTCAAAAAACAATAACACCTAGTTTGATCGAAGGGCAAAAAACATTTTTTAGATAATAAAAAACCTACATTCTCACGTAATTTAATAAAAAGGTTTCGTAAAAAACCGAATAGGCAAATTGACAGTCTCCTTGTTTAGAAATAATAAAATTGACACATGTCGTCTTTTATTTGCCAGTAATAGTCCTAAATGAATAACAGTTAAAAAAAAAAGAGAGATAAATAAATAGTTCTACCGCGACTTTTTATCGATTCATCCTTTATTGTCACGTCCCACACAAACACCTAGCATCCATTAATCTTGCCATCGAATAAAAAGTCCTAAGTCAATAAAAATGGACTCTATTTTTGCTTGTATTCGAACTCAATTGTAATGTTAAGTAAGTTTACATATGAGACGAGTAGACCTTTGCAACAAAACACAATAAAAAATGGAATGTTGCGAGGTAGGTGTCAATAAACCAATTGTTTTATTTTTAATCAATTTGTAAATCAGTAAAGTGTTTTTTTACGATAACTTTCAATTAACCTTCTGTTACAATTAAAGTAAATTCAAAATTAACTACTTACAACACGTTTAATTTTTTTATACATTCTTTACTGCTTTCTTTTGATTTGGATTTAGAATACGGATATGTGTCAACATAAAATAAAGAAGCTATTCTTATCAGTAACAAAAAACTGAATGTGTTATACAAACACATAAAAAGGAATATCATTTTTCACCCATTTTTTTTTGTATGCATAGTTCGCATTAATTATATTTATGTCGCAGGGATTTTGTCAAAGCCGTGATATTATAATTCCACTGTGGAAATTTTTAATTTCTCGTTAAATTATGAATAGACAGCTGTACGAGACAGTATGCACACGGCTGCGAGCCTCAGAAGTCATATAGAACACGTGATAGGTTAGAAATTTAAGGCGATAGCGAAGCGCAGCGAAGTGATCGCCTTAAATTTCGTGGTTATTTTTTTTGTATCAATACAAATTATAGATTGTTTCACAAAAAAAAAATACCACGAAATTTCTAACCTATCACGTGTTCTACAGGACTTCCGAGGAGTACAGGACTTTTACGAGACAAATTAATGAGCTCGCAGCCGTGTGCATACTGTCTCGTACTGTCTATTCATAATTTAACGAGAAATTATAATTCCACTAGTGAAATTATATTATCACGGCTTTGACAAAATTCCTGCGACATTTACACCTACACACAACACAGTTACATATATGCTAGACTGCTATTTCTTTGCGAGAAAACTAAAACCCATACCATAAATTAAGACCATAATAATACTTACATTGTTTTTTATCACTTACGATATTCAATATATCATATAACTTGAGACAATAAATCTTAAATCGTGGGTGTGAAACTGACAAATACTATGAAATACACCATTTCGTTTCAACCTCTGTGATTGAAAATGACTCTATTTGTGTTTGTTTAATAACTATTAATATTCATGCAATCATTTGCCATTAAAATAACTAAGTACCTATGTTAATTCATTAAAATATACACGGTAATTTTTTATCACCCCGGAAAATTTTAAGAAGTTATTTTCTCATGAAAACAAACAACTTTTATTTTGGGACTAACACTGAAATCGCGAAAAAAAAACAGCTGTTTCATACAAAAATATTAACTCAAAAGGTATTATATGGAACAGCTGTTTTTTTTTTCGCGAACATTAGTAGAATAATCACTAAAATTATCCGGGGTGTTAAAAAAATTACCTACTATGTAAGTAAGTATATGAAATACACATTACATTACTGTCGTTAAAATGTGAGTTGCAAGATATTAATTTTTTTATGTTATATATATATATTTTTATAAAGAGTGCCCAAATATCTCTTTAAATCTGCATAGTTACTTCATCAGCTATTTAATATCGCCACTGCTGGGGCACTGGCGGAATAGGCTATGACCCACCATGCGGGCCCAATGCGGGTTGGTGGGTATTAACATGTATGCAAATGCAGCCGGAACCAACGGCTTTAAGTGCCTTCCAAAGCTCGAGAGGAAAAATTTTTGGTCACCCACCCCGTGACCGACCACAGCAAAAAATACTTAACCTCAACGAACGCAGGCTTAGCGTGCGAGCGTAACCACTGGATATCATTGTATTCCTTATATCACACTGGTTACTTAACATTACCATTTGTTGTATACTAACATACGCTCTATATACAGTATCAATTTAATAGTTGGTTACCAAAGTGTGTCATGTATGAATTATGTATTTAAATTTTGCCACTTAAATTCAAACTACATAATATTTGCGGACGAAATACCTGCTTCGCCATACATTTACCAAGGAGCTGTGACAACATTCCATACAAATTGCTCCTCGTAACATTCATTATCGGATTACCAAGCCAGTACGTTGTAAATAAAGATTAAAAGTAGCAATCTGTACGAATACTTAAAATTGATACGGAACCATTATGATCAGCATAGGCAGCGTTAAATTTGATCCTATCCTATCCTATAGCGTTTGCAGTAGTTAATACCCACCAATCCGCATTGGGCCGGCGTGGTGGGTCATGGCCTATTCTCGTTATCCATCTATAAGAAAGGCCTGTGCCCCAGCAGTGTGGACTTATAATGGATGATGATGATGATGATGACTACCTATTACTACTACCATATTTATACATTAAATATTTTTCAAACCAAATAACGTCTCAAGTCTTAAATGCATGGAGTATTGCTCTCACCTCTGGGATGGTTCAGCAAAGTACCAGTTAGCTGCACTGGACCCAGTGGAACGCAGGGCCAGAAAACTAATTGGAGACGATGAGCTGGTTAAAACCAAGCTCCATAGTCTTACCCATCGACGTAAAGTGGCTTGCTTGTTGGTATTTTACAAGCTGTACTTCGGAGAGTGCGCTTCTGAGCTGCATGAGCTCATTCCGCCATCGCCGTTCTACCACCGAGAATCTAGGCGCACAGCAGGCTATCATCCTTACTTGGTTAATATCCCGCGGATGCGTACCAAGCGCTTTTCTTCTTCCTTTGTGATGCGCACCCCAAGGAATGGAATACCCTGCCTGCGTCTGTTTTCCCGAATGACTACAACCCTGTTATTTTTAAAGCTAGAGTGAATAGGTTGCTTCTGGGTAAGCTCGCCCAATCTTAGGCTTCTTCTCAACCCTAAGGTTCAGTATGAAGCCAAGAGCTAGCCCAAACTATATATAAAAAAAGCATGTTCAAAATTTGTCTTTTTGTCTGAATTTCTCAGTAAGTATCAAGCACATTTGCAAAATAACCATTATTCCCCATTTTGGGGACTCCAAAAGTAGTGTCATAGTTTTTGGGTAGAAATAAGAGCACCCACTGTGACTGTCCTACTCCTACCAATACAAGCCTCCACAGACAGTGATTTTTCAAACAACCAATTTACTTCAACTTCTCCCGATTTAAGTAAGTAAGTATATTAAAATATAACGATGTCTCATATTTAATGCATTATTTATTTATAAGTTAAGTCCAGTTAATGGCCATTGACTCGCCGCATGCCTCATGAATGACTTTATGTAATCTTCGCCTTTTATAAAGCGTCATTTTATTATCACATCCTCGGCTCTCAAAGTATAGGGTTGTCAATACAGATACAATGTAATGTCCATAAAAGATCATGTTCTAATTATTATTTTTTATGACATTTTGAAATCATTTTTTTTTACCCACAACGGTGTAGCACTTAGCCTTCATCACACCTGATGTTAAGTGGTGATAACGCTGAAGGTCATCAATCAATCAATTATTTATGGTATTGACAAAATGTATTTATTTTTTACAATCAAAATATTTTTCCCAGCCCCTTCATTAAGTATCATTTATGTACGTCAATCGTGGCTATTTTTATACTCTCAAATGAAAGCCTGACCGGTGATCTTCCATTTTTTGCATATATCACGGTCATTGCCACCCCTAGCTCACAGCGTAAATTTTTCATGACGCTCAAGCTCACCGGTGATTTAAGCCAGCCGGAGTGACGCGGCCGCGTCTGATTTACAAGCTCGCCTGACACTGCGGTACAGACAGCACAACAACTACGTATTATAATAAACTTTAACATTGTATAAAAGAAAAATGTTCCAATACATAAGTATGAGAAAAATTTCCTTCAGCATAGCTTTTTTTATAACTTTAATTATTGTACCATTTTGTCTAGCAACGACATAATTATTTTGTAAATGCGTTACTTCTGATAAAGCTGATAAGATTTTCCGTCCGTTTATCTTGTTAGTTATGCTGGAGCTTCACCTGCGTCTAATACCATTAATTAGCGCGCTATTTGATATAATACGCTGTTATAGCGGGGTCTTAGCGCGCTAAGATGCGTTGTTAACATGCCGTTATTAACGCCGTTAGGCGTCACGCAGGTGAAGCCCCAGCATTAAGAGATGCCCATAAGGTAGGTAAAAAAATGTTGGGCGATTCTCAAGCTTGTCATGATAACTTTGACTTTGACTGAATATAATCATATAACGTCGCTGGGGCCGGTTTCCTGGTCTGGTCTCGTTGTCAGGATGGTTGTGACGAGGAATCCTCAAAATAATAGTCTCTTCTTTCAATAACAAACGTCTTATTCTTCAATCACAATCGATATGGCACAAATAAAACAACGATTCAAGTGATGTACACGGATGAGTCTTTAAACGCGGCAAATTCAATACAGAAAAGCGGCCTTGCGGGCCCGACTACCGCCTCAACGTCCAACCCCTTGTAGGTCCCTTTTCTGACTGTTTTATCATGCGCCTGCACCAAAATGTGCAGACCATCGACCAATTCAACTCACTTGGTCCAAGTGCTGCCATCTTTGTATCCAACTCACCCAAGTGCTTTCCGCAACGTTTAAACTGACTCAACTAATAGTTACAAAGCAACAAAATAGATTGCGCTAATATTTTAGGTCGACAGTTCTAAAATAACTCGATAGATGTCGTTATAATTTAAATTAAAGTAATCGATCCCGCCGCCTATGAGGGCAGCACTGCGTCCACGCTCCGACACATATAAAAATATATAACAACAAAAAGTATACCTTTTTCAACAAGGAAACAAGTTTTAAATGATCTTTGTGAACCTCTAGCTCACAGTGTTTCATGACGCTTGCTTGCCTCTCCGTTGATTTAATTAAACAAACCGGAGTGATGCAGCCATGCTCTGATTTACAAACTTGCCCTCGCCTGACACCAAGGCATGGACAGCAAAGCAGCCGCCCATGCCTTGCCTAAATCTTGCTGTCTCTTTTTCAATAGAATAAATTCAAATAAACAAAATGTAGGTTCATATAGACTTGAACTGAACTATGAACATAAACCCTCGTGGTTTACTTTATGCTCTTGTCTTGCAATCTAATATTTTTCTGCTTTCGAGTAAAACTGTATTGTTTCATGCCGCTAATGGTAAAAAGCAGAAAGCGCAAGTATGAATATAAATATTTGCTATTACACACAACCTTTAGTTTCTTTGCTAACCGTCCAAAACGGAGCCGTCCACTTGTAATACATTTCAATTTAACTGAGCGTCGTCGCTTAGCTGGACTTATTCTGCCTCGGGCTTAACTTAGTGCAAGCAGGTGTCAAATTTAAATTTGACAAAGCTTTATATATTTAAAATAAGTGATGATATTTCTTACCGCAGGTAACAACTTTACATCTCCAAAGCACTCTCAAACCAGATCGGGCCCTTTAAAACAAAGTAGTAATATTGTATGTGAGATTGCGATATACGCAGTGTATAGGTGAATTCCTTTGCTCTCTGTATACCTATAAAGCAGTGTGCCTAAGTCGCGTTATGCCTATATGTCATTTCAAATAAGCGTTTGGTCTTTATCTCACATTGTCCATTTCGCGATACGACTATGTCGCTATTGGACTACTTATATCTCACATTACCCATTTCGCGATACGACTATGTCGCTATTGGACTATATCTCACATTGCCCATTTTGCGATACGACTATGTCACTATTGGACTATATCTCACATTGCCCATTTCGCGATACGACTATGTCACTATTGGACTATATCTCACATTGCCCATTTCGCGATACGACTATGTCACTATTGGACTATATCTCACATTGCCCATTTCGCGATACGACTATGTCACTATTGGACTATATCTCACATTGCCCATTTCGCGATACGACTATGTCACTATTGGACTATATCTCACATTGCCCATTTCGCGATACGACTATGTCACTATTGGACTATATCTCACATTGCCCATTCCGCCATACGACTAAGTCGCTATTGTTTTTTTTTTACATTGGTTTTTACTCTTAATTACATTTCAATATAACTAGCCTTACGCCCGCGGCTTCGCCCGCGTGTACTACACGACTTTATCCTGAAGAAATGTGATGTTTTTCCGAGATAAAAAGTAATTAAGAATTAAGTTAGTAAGAAATGTTGTCCATCTCGCTCTTGAACTAAAACTCAATGAACCTTAGTCTCACTTAGCCTATCTCGCTTTTGAACTAAAACTCAATTAACCATAATCTCACTAGGCCTATCTCGTTATTGAACTAAAACGGAATTCATCTATGTCCCAATATGCCCACCTCTCGTTTGGTCTAGGCATAACGCGACTTAGGCACACTGCGTTATATGTATACAGCGAGCAAAGGGTTTTAAAGAAGTCCCGACGCAGTTCGTTTGTACTTAGCTAATTCGATTTTAAAAAATTCGTAGCTATTTAATATTCATATCCTTAGGGGAGGCCTAAGCCCAGCAGTGGGCGTCGTACGGTTGAAATGATGGTGATGATGATTATTATTTGAAAATTTTAATCGAAGTGGAGTGACACTGTTTTTTTTTCTAAAAACGCTTCTAAATTTATTTGTCTGATTATCGCGAGAATCGCAATAATGCACACGCGAGATGATGAGCTGACGATTATTCTAATTAGCACTTCCAAATACGGAAAAGCCGATTGCCTCTCAATTAACCTGGCTCGGACAATATGGCGCTATGGAAATAGTTCAAATACCAATCTCCACAAAAAGCGCGCTAACTTGGAATAACGAATAATTACGCAGCGCTTCAACAGTGTTGACGCGTTTTTGCTAAAACAAGTGTCTTAGGAATCTTATAATTGCGTAGCAGATACTGATCTATGGTGTCCGGGAATACAGCTTGTATATCACGCCATCTTCGCCTATGACAGCCGACACGTATTTGGTAAAAGTCCAGTTGAGAAGTGACGGATATAATTGGTCGTTAAGAAATGGGAGCGCGTATGAATCGCATTATTTCTATAAATATGACGTTTATAGCAATAATAAAACTTGAGGTAACTAGATTATCGGTGCATATTGATCAGTATTCTGTGGGATAGCACCTTTTTATGCAGTAAAGTCTTGCAATGTTTCATACGTTTAAATCAATAGAAGGTTGTTTATAACTGCGATGCTGTTAAAACGTTATAAGTAACTTTGCAAGCTGGATTTTTTAATCATAAGGTCGTTAATAAAGTGTAACAGAATGTATATTTCTCTTGCGATGGCCTTTCTCTGCACTTCATCATCATCAACCATCATCAGCTACTTAAGTGTTGCTAAGACACTGGTCCTCAGACTTTTGGTACACGCTGGCAAATATGAATTATAAAATATTCAATGTATTCAAAATATCAAATGGCAAAGTTCATAGCCAAACTTACTGTCACTGACACTGAAAAAAAATCTGATTACATAGTAAGCTAACTACAAGAGCAGCTAAAAATCAGCAAGAACCTACTCAACCCTGACCATAAACTAAATAAATTAAACACCATCACCTCCGTCTCTACAACTGTCTCCGACCTGAGTCAACCGAGTTTATTCATAGTGCAGGATAATGTCCAACTACGGTACAGTCGGCGTCAAACTAAGCGTGACCTACTGAGATCTTATACCTTCAGTAATAAGAGTGGTTTTTGATGTGCTTTTCAAGTGGTTGACTAAACGCAATCTCGCGGATTTATCCGGGACGTTTATTATGGATCCAGCGGGGCTACCTTCGACGCACAATACGTCATTCCGCTTAGTCACGGCGATACAATGCAACATGACTGTTAGAATGTTCAGCTAACTAAACGATGGCCGCTACGCTTTAAATCTAATGCTCCTAGCTTATTGGCTGTTGCAGAGTTATTCTTATCGCCCTAGGGCTGTTCAGTGAAGTTAGTTTTTGCTTCAATAAAGTAAGAAGCAATTTAATGTAATACGGACTCAGCGTAACTTATTCTAGGCAAGAGTATCTTAAATATTGGTCGGGCAATAAATTATCTCTACACTAGATTTCGTAAAAATTTAAGTCGAGCTACAGAAAGTAAAATTTGAATAATAGTGCTTTTCCGAGCAATGACATTATTACTGAGTATTTACCCTTTTCTATAATAATTACAAAACACATTTTATTTTTAAATATAGGTAATTTAAATTTTTTGCAGCTATTCAATAAACCATGACTATTAGAATGTTCAGCTAACATGGTTTTTTGTTACTATTTAAACTTTTTAATTACATCATTAGCTTTTATAAGTCCCCACTGCTGGGGCAAAGGTCTTCCTTGTGGATGGATAAGGAGTTAAGGTCTTACATGACACTGATAAATAAATAAACAAAGTTATTAACGTTCTCTTCCAAGCGTAGGAGGACTGATAGAGACACCCCTGAGAATTGAAAATAAGTGTATATTCCGTAAAAAAAGTAGTACCTAGGTAGGTACTACCTTTTTTACGGAATATACCAGGTTAGACACTGGAATTTATTATGTTGCCTAGAAACCAACCGAACACACAAACTATCAACTTTTTGGCATTCAGTTATAAGCTCTGATAGCTTTGTTAAAAAATTACTACAAATGCAGATTTGCCTTAATAGGCACTATTTTATTTTAATCATATTTTTACTTCCAGTGAATGAGCTTAATATATAGAAACTCATTGCTTCCAGTTAAATCTGAATTCCACATTATTTACTTTACTTTGACTCAACTCCCATTATGACCGTCACATTAGACCCTGCAAGAAATACTCACACCAGCCTCTAACTAACACTCCACAATACATACAGCTAAACCAGTCGTATCAGCAAAGTATTCGCGCCTGCAGCGACAAGCCATAAACCCCGTCAAGCTTTATGCTCAATTAATTGATATTATGCTCGAATGCGATGACCTTAACAGGAGTTCCCAATAGTAAATCTGACAAGGCGGCGGCCGCGAGACGCTATTATGAAACGATTTATTAATAAATTTGAAGTAATTGCCACTATCAGGGGATTTATTGCCCGTCTATCTTGGATATGTGTTTAAATGATTTGCTGTCAAGCAACAGTACCTAAGCCAATATAGAAACTTATTATCAAGCATTTTGTCTGGTTACGATATTTTTCTTTTACTGCCATAGTGCTATATATTATACTAGCGGTCGCCCGCGGTTTCACCCGCGTGGTTCCCGTTCCCGTGGGAATATCGGGATAAAAAGTACATATAAACCTTCCTCTTGAATCACTCTATCTATTAAAAAAAAACGCATCAAAATCCGTTGCGTAGTTTCAAAGATTTAAGCATACAAAGGGACATAGGGACAGAGAAATCGACTTTGTTTTATACTATGTAGTGAAGAAGACAGTAGTAGTAGTAATAGAATGCCAAATTGGGAACCCCTGCTAAGGTATTTAACATTTACTCGATATTTAAAATTATAAATTGTCATATTATTATGAAGAACGCTGCGCTAAGTTTTATTTATACCCCCTATTAGACGTAAAATGTTATTTTACTTTTTTCATTCATAATGTAATTTTTATCGTATTGAAAATGAAGTATTAGAAAAAATCGACCCGACTCACAACTATAGCTCCGATGGAACTCGAACCCACGACCTTTCACTGTCCGGGCGAATGCTCAAAACAACCAACGACTTCGTAGCTCTGAGCTAGTTGTGAGACAGGTAGATTCTATCTAATACTTCATTTTCATTATTTTCAATTTAGTAAGTATGTACCTAATATATGATTATATATACTGATCTATAATATATATATATATCTAAATTTTCATATATTGGATATATATATATCCATACCTATCTATATGATTTTATTCAAATATTAAAACTAAGTACCTATTTAAAGTCTCATGCAGGTAATAGCGAACTTAACAATATGGCACCATGTACTGCGACAGATTTATTGATTCAAAAATAAATGATAAACTGGCTGTCCTGTCAACTGAACATCATCATTTCGCACCCTCCAAATGACAACGTTCCAAATCACTTTAGAACAAAAACGATTGTTTAACGAAAATATGGTTTTTAAAGGGTTTTCTTTCGGTTAGAAAAAAATCAGATTTTTTTAATGAATAGTTTTCATAATAAGTGATTTGTAAAACGTCACATTTGAATCGTCCGCCCGCTAAAAGCGTTTCAAAAACCATTCGCATCGTTCTATGCTGTCCTTGCCGCCCACTAGCGTGCGCGCGAGCCGCGTCCTACAGTCATATCGTTCCGTTTTTGTGTGGAAATGCAGTCGAGTGAATTTGAGAGAAGTTGCAGTGCTAGAATGGATTCAAAAACACATAAACCTGCAAGTGATCAAATATTATTATGTTTTATAACTGGAACTACAATGTTTTGATAAAATTCAGAGATTCATATTAAAAAAATACCTTTGGTTTTGATTTGAAGTTATTTGGGTTATCCCTAAAATCAATATTTAGATATTTTTTGAGAAGTAATTTAGGAAGTATATGATATCAGATAATATGTTGTATATTTAGCTTAATTTTTTGGTTAAATATTCAATATTAATATGAATTACGTGAGCTTCCGCATCCAAACGTTTTTAATTTCTATGGGTCGTATTTCCGCGGAAATTTTAACAAGACTTAATTTATACTTTGTAATGGTACTTCAATGTATTTTACGTTATAGCTTTTATTTTTTAATAGTTGAATACGTATAATTTGAATGAACAAAATTAGGTGTTATAAATAAATATAGGCCGTTTTTGAGCGGAATGGATAAGGTAAATTTGAGTTCTATGTTAACATATAACGTTTTTGTTGGGACATTGAAAAAATATTTTTTGTATCCTTCTACTTATGTGACGTTCTTATCGGGAATTCGATCGACAGTATAGTGTTTTATACACATGTGTAACGTTCTTTTATCTACACTCATGTCATAATATTCGAATTATGAACTTACATCTAAACGTTTAATAACACACTTTATGCCATAGTCATCTTTAAAGATATTTAAAAAACAAAAGCATACTTCAAGTGGTGACGAACACCATATTCAAACATAAGGATATTCTTAAGTATACTTGGCAGAGAGAGAATGAGAGGAGTATAATTGATTTTGTGGTAGTAGACGAAAGATTGAAGGACATGGTTGCAGACACCTAGGTTTTCAGAGGTACTAACATTGGAACGGACCACTTTCTCGTAGTATCTCAGGTTAGTGGTCTACTCAAGGGTTATCGCTATCGCCCCAAAGTGTCAACAACGGAGCTGACTAGAGTAAAAGTAGATAAACAGGCGGAAGTGAAAGTGCATGAGTTGTATTTAAGCAAATTGAAAGAACGAATGAGCAATATAGATGAAATGAAAGATGGGAAGTTTGGGAAAAGTTTGAAAGAAGTGTGACTGAAACAGTGGAAGAAGTATGTGGAGTATATTGCTCCTCCACTAAACTGGTGGGATAATGATGTAAGACAGTTGGTGAATGAAAAGAAAAAAGTATGGCGGGATTTGCTCATAATTAAAGCTCGTAAAAGGGTGAATGCAAGTGTTACAGAAGAGGATGTGAATGCAGCTGCAAGAGAGTATAAGAGAATTAAGAAAGTGGTGAAATAAAAAGTTTATGAGAAACAGAGAAAGCTGAAAGAAAAGTATGACTTCAAACTCTCTGACAACTTCCGAGACAATATAAAACTGTTCTGGAAACAAGTGATGATGTCTCGAAGTGGGTCAAATAAGTTCGAAATAAATGTGGTAAGGGATAAAAAAAGGTGATAAATAGTGACAGATGAAGTGGGAGTACTTAGAGAATGGAAGAAATATTTTGAGAGTTTGTTTGAGGCGGATGGCTATATGCTCAGATCATATAATACTTATATGATCTGAGGCTATATGCCTAAAGCCTTAGAAGAAAGGGTGGAGGATATGGAAGAGACAGAAGTGAGTGAAGAAGATATACGTGTTATATACAGTGCAATGAAGGTCATGAGAAAAGGTAAAGCAGCAGGATATGACAGGATAACTGTTGAAATGCTGAGAGGTGGGAAAGACCTGATTCCATCCTGGTTGTGCCTGATCTTTAGTAAGTGTTGGAATAGCGGCCGGAAGTCTGGCGTAAAGCCGTGGTTGTACCGCTGCACAAAGGGAAAGGGTCACGGCAGGATCCAAAAAAATACCGCGGATTTAGCCTTCTCAGCATTGTTAGCAAATTGTATGCAAAGATATTGATTGAAAGAATGATGCATAAAACTGTTCAGAGTATTTTGGGGTGTTTATTGTTGTTTTTTTCGCTGCCTATTCCACTGTTATTCTACAGTCATCGACCTGTGCCGGCGCGTTACGACCGATTCCTGAGATCCCTAGAGCGTATAGTGCACCCTTACCGATTTCAAAAGCTAAACACAAAGACCTGCAAAGCTTAATGTGTTGCATACCAATTTTAATTGGCTAAACGTGAAAAATAATACTTATTCTTACTTTACATCTTGTAATGACCATATTTAAAGCAATAGATGATTCTGATTCTGATTGAATTTTATTTTAATTTTACAACTTTTTAACCATTGTTTAATACAATCATTGTAGAATTAAGAATGAAAAAGGTTATCAGAACTTGAAGTAGGTAGTTGAATTCGTATGAATGTAGGATTAAAAGGTTAATTTTGACAAAAGTAATTGTGTATTTGTATGGTTTGTGCTTAAGCAGTAAGCATATTGATAATACTTAAATAACTTTATAGGATAAATAACTTTCTTTTAAAATTATTTGCTCATAAAACATCATTTTCTAGTTTTTACCTGTGTGTGATTAATTTAGGTATATCATTCATGAAAGAATAGCAGTATAGTAAAACACTTGTATGTAAATAAATATTAATTATTCTATTAAATTTTAAGTGCCTGTTAAATTAATGTTATTGACATAATAAATAGCTGACATGATAGCTTAATAGGCTTACTTTGAAAATTGCTGAACAGACATTTGCTCTTCAATCATTTTTTCTAGTTTTTACCTGTGTGTAATTGAATTCATTTATTGCATCGTGCATGAATAACAAACGAATAACGAACACTTGTGTCAATGATCAAAAAGTATTGAGGTTCTGTTTAGTTTTAAGTGCCTGTTTAGTTAATTGACATCATAACTTGAAAAGCATTTTTTTAAATTACTTAACTAATATTTGCTATTTCAAGTTTTTACCTGTAACTGAAATTATATTTTTAGTCATGCATAAATAACCATGCTTGTTGAATGATCAAGGTAAATCATTAAATTATATAAAGACTGATCTTTTATAAAATAATATTTAGGGTAATTTTTTATCTATGATTGAAGTTAGAATAGAAATATCAATACATCAAAAAAATATACTATCCTATGAGTGAAAGAAACCAAATACATAGTATGATAAGGTAGGTAACCGAATGAGCAGTTGATGTTTTCTTTAATTTCTAAATTAAATTGATTTTTATGTGCCTTTACCTGTAAAGACACGATTTGTTAACTATATAAAGATCGAGTTCCTACACATATATCAAGAGATTTCTTATTTTGATGTTGATTTAGTATGTCGTTTTTGCAATAAAAGTATTAATCATTACTAACCGTACTATAAATTCTTTGTTTATAATATAACTCATAATTTATTTATTGCTCAAATTCATTTATAGAAACCATATTTTTACTAAAGGTAAAAATTACAAATTATAGCTGGAGTTAATTCATATAACTATTATGATTTGATATCGATAATAAGTCTGTACTGGATTTTAAATAAGTGGGTACCTATAAAGTATAATTTTTATGATTTTGTATTAAATATTTATTTAAAAAAATATTTAAAGTTCTTACATACCTACTTTTTAATTAGGTTTTTTTATATTATTAAGTTTTTTCAAACAATGTAATCTATACATCTTCTATACATCTCAAATAAATAAAGTTGGAGTGTCTGTTTGTAATATTAAAATAACCGCTTTTTACTACATGCATATGATTATATACACGGTACATATACCAAAATAACATTTTTTACATTTTTGTATGTCTGTCTGTCTGTCTGTTTGTTCCGGCTAATCTCTGAAACGGCTGGACCGATTTTGACGGGACTTTCACTGGCAGGAAGCTGATGTAATAAGGAGTAACTTAGGCTACTTTTTTCACATCATCATGTTTCATACATCACATTCCCGCGAGATAACGTTATAATATTCATACTCGTGTAGTCCACGCGGGCGAAGCCGCGGGCGGAAAGCTAGTTAAAAATAAATGTAGATACCTATGGGAAATTAGGAAAGGATAAATACCTCGCAGAATTATTTTTCTTCATTAGGTATACTAATTATTCAATAACCATTAGTGTCACATTTGACAGATGAACTCTCTTTGTACCTCAAAAAAGATTATTAGTACACATGGAACCATGAAGTTCGACTTAATACTGAGGTAACTGGAGCGTGCAGTACGAAAAATTTTTTGAATACCACAAATAACACAGTGGCTGTCTTCCGTCTCACCTACACTTTAAAAAAATACGTATGGTCATATGAGACAGCTGACAGCCACTACATACATAAATGTCAAATTTGGTGGCGACACTTTTTTATTCAGGGTGAGAGCTCCAGTTACCTCAGAGTATTAAGTCAAACTTCATGCATGGAACGTACATTTTTCCTTCAATGTCCGTCAAACAACGTTCTACTTTAACATGTGTCAACTTTTTTAAATATATATTCCGATATCAAAAGTTCTATCTACACATAATGTCTATTTCTTTTCTGTTGATATCCGTAGAAAAACGTAACAAAGATACATGGATCCCCATATTTCCTAAACAATGTGATTAATTTAACTATAAAGTGTACTATTAAATAACTCCTAATACTACATTACTAATTCCAGAAGATGAGTTACTTATCTCTTATAGAAAAAAAGCTAAAATTTATTTTTGAGTTCTAAAAACTTTGAACGCCTCTCCTGTAAAATCAAGATTTTGCAGTTAGAACGTTGTCATTTGGAGGGTGCGATTTATGCTACTAGTGCAAATAAATAATCCAATGATGTGCTAAGCTTAGTGCTTAGAGCTTTACATTTTAATTACAGGGCAGCAAACAAGTATTATTGGAATGGCAACACTGATATATGTTGCGGTCGGATGTTTCCTCAATGTTTGAAGTACTGGGATATTATAATATATACATATCAATGAGGCATCACTGGTTCTTTCGGTTCTTTAAATCTATAATATTTCTTTTTCAAGGTTTTGGTTTGCACATTTTCTTTTCTGTTTATTTATTTGCTTTTCGAGAAGGTACATTTTTCTGATCTGATGAATAGTACGTATTGCCTCTCCTTTTTATGTAACAGAAAATATTATTAATGAACGAAAACCGCTTGTATTTTTTTAACTATTATAATAATTTAAAAATACAAGCAAGCAATAAGATACTAACACAAATGTTAGTATGACTTATGAACCTGAAAAGTTGCTAAAACGGTAAACAGACATTTGAAATCTGAATAAATACTTAAGTATGTGATACGGTCATTCTCACGACAAGGTGTTCTTTGTATAATTTCCATCACGATTTTTATTTTTCAATAAATTCTCTAAACCAATAAAATTTGGAAAAGACGCGGTGGCTGGTTTTGAATTTATGAAGTAAGAAAGTTTTCGCGTAACGGAAATCAGAAAATTGCTCAATAAAAATTAAATATCTTATTGTTTTAAGACTCAAACAGAAAATAAATAAATAATAAATAAATAATAAATAAATAACTTCTTACATTCACACCAATTATCTAAGCCCATGTTAATTTCATTAAGAAACTGTATCATGGAAAACTTGATAACGGATAAATATATACTTAAATACTTTTTGTTTGTAAATACATACTTAATATACATAGTTAACACCCAGACCAAGACAAATAGACATGTTCATGCACACAAATATTTATCTTGTTCGGGAATCGAACCCGAGACCACTGGCGCAGAAGGTGGGTAGCCTACCCCTGCGCCAAATCGGTCGTCGATGAATATTATTTAATATAAAATAAACCTTACAAGAAATTATTCAGTCTACAAAATAAGTGAATGAACAATTTTGTTAAAATTCAGCTCCAAAATATTACAAACTACTTAGTCAGATATTTGTATGGACGCTCAAAAACCAGGCCAGCTGAGAATGACCGGATAATAGTTTTTGCTCTCAAAAGCTAAAGAATCTAAACCGTTCTGCCTTAAGTAACCAGATAAAGTACCTACTAGTGTATAATTTGCGTTTACCACTAAACTAAATTTTATCGGTCCTTAACTTGTCATTTTGTTGATGATCGTCATTGGCCACTCGTTGCGTCATAATAAATTCACTTTACAGTATCCTTATCTAATTTTATATCGTAAAGCTTACGGAATAGGGTGTATATTTTAATGATCTTTATCGATAAAGGGAAATTGGCGGTTGTGAGTTTAACAGCCGTTTTATAGACCACACAGGTTGAACCCGTCGACAGATAAAGATACGAATAAAATACTTACAGTCGATCGAACGAAGTTTCTTGTAAATTTCCATTTATTGCAAAGCTTTTTTTAAGATAATTTTCCTTATTTTATTATAGAACATTACTTACACATTTATTAAAATTTTCGAAATATAATAAATGTGTTGCCCCAAATAAATGTACTTATTAAGAACTGCAACTTTTTTTTATTAATAATCACCCTAATAATGTGTCGATCGTTATCAAATATATTTAAACAAAAACTAAACGCAATTTCATTACAAGAGCTTATTACATTAAAAAAGGCCATATTTAAAAATGTATCTACAGTCACAACAACAAAGAAGCATAACTGTAAAGCTGACATACTATATTAATTAAACAATGCCGTTATTAAAATTAAGATTAAAAGCATTTCAATATGTATCGCATAGACTCGCCAATCGAAATCAAACAACAAAAGACGATCATCCTTTAGAAAGTTGTAAGAGTCAGATTAAAGCCACGTGCAGACTAATTCACGAATTCGTGACAATACCGAATACTTTGTTTATTAAGTATGTTATTTACCGAAGAAATATAGTAATAGGCATACTATTACTATATTTCTTCGTCTTCTTCTAATAATATACAACCACACTAAATTAATCTTTAAACTCGTTTGTGTAAGGATGTTGATAATCGCATTAACCTAACAATGGCAACTGGCTCGGAACAATCGTAGCCTCTTGTCTCGATCATGCGCCTGCGACGGACGCGTGCCGTGATCACCCGCGGAATGACACTGATCTGCGGCCACAGATAATGCTAACAAAAGAACTGTAGCGGCAGAGACACAGTCAATAGTTTAAATATGCTGAAGCAGTATCTTAACTACGCCTTATTCGATAGTCGAATAAGTTTAATTTGTTGTCTAGAACATTGATGCTGCGGTTTTAATTACCAGACACATTGAGTCTATATTAATAACATTAGTGTTAAAAATAGACACATTCATAATATTATTCAGAACTTGTGTACAACTGCTAATAATCGCTTTAACTCTATAATGGCAATTGGGGTGGAACAAGCGTAGCTGCACAATCATGTGCCTGCGCCTGAGACGCGTGCCGAGATCATCCGCGGAATGACACAGATAATGCTTACAAAGAAAGTGCACGGCACTGTAAAGTTATTAATGCAGTAACTCTACTTAGCATATTTTTCGACAATAAACAAACGTCAGCGTTGGCTGTGTTAATAGTACTCAATTGTTCGAATGATTTTAATACAAAAAATCCACAGAGAGACAGAGTCTATTTAATTGGTAATAATATAGGTAAAACGTCACTATTTGGCTTTGTGGCCTGCGCTATACGTAGATCGAGAATGCGATAACGTATCGAACTACACTCAGAATTTACTTAACTACTTAAAAGTGTCTTTATTTAGCTGAGTTTCTGCTTAGCTTTATATGTCATCTACAGTGGCAATACTGACAAAAAGTTAAATATATTCGATGTCGCGAAAGGATGGTCTTCTGGTATTATCGCTTACCGTTATTTTTACTTTGGTATGTGAATGTGACACATATGATTGATTTAATTTTATACAAGAAATCTTTAAAGATAAAAATACTTTGAATCATTTGATTATCATTCAGCGGTTTTGTTCCAGTCAGTTACTTAAATGTCATTTCAACTCGAATAAAATATACGAAGAATATTTGAATCTTGATATCTTTTGAATAATCTATTGAATGTTTTTATTTTGTTGTTTCAGATGTGACACAATACATACGACAAACAAGACTGAAAATTGTACCAGTAAGTGATATATAATAATAGTAATTTTTTAACAAGACAAGGATACAATCGAATAGACAGAACCTGCCCCCCTAGACAAGTGGCTTTCCATTAGCGAATTCGCCAGTCGAATAGAAAGAAAATGTATGGGTTTGACATTAGCGGTCACGTGACATTTCGATCGCTAATAAAGCCACTTGTCTACATGGGCTGTATACAGGGTTGGAAATGGAAATGTGACCGCTGGGAAACACCGCTAGTTTTGTTTATTTTTACTTTTGAAAGGTCAAATCTGAAGTATTGTTAAAAAATAACGAAATCTCGAATAACCCATAAACCAACAAGCTTAGGCCAAAACGTAACATGGCTAAAACTGTTTGTCTGGACCTTATCTATAACGTCTTTATATGAATACGTCACAAACCATTATTTTATGTATTCACAAATACTAATTATTAAGGCGATACTCGGAAAAAATATGCTAAAGCGAGATAGCAATGAGAAAACGACGCGCGCGGGAGCGAGACCGATTTGCAGATTACGCAAAAAAAACACAAAATCACTTCGTATTAAAAAACTATAGCGATTTATAAAAAATGCTTCTATACGATCCTAAACATTATTGGTGTCCACAAATTAAACCAATTTTCAATACTATATGTTACCCCATTTAAGAATAATCTTGATATTTCGTATTTTTTTGAGGTACTTATTTTCGAAAATAAAAAGTGTCGAGCCAAAATCATAAAATCGTGTTTCTAAAACTATACGATTCTAGATAAAGGTATGAAGAAATATATATCTTATTACCAGATTTATAACAACTCTAACCGTCCTATAGTTTTATATCAAAAAGTCCATACTTTTTCCGAGTAGCGCCTTAAGTGGATTATTGTGTCAAAGCAATCTTTTATAACGTAATAATATAATGCAGGTAGTAAAATAAAACACTACAGAGATTTTAGGGGATGATTTGTTCGTATTGATGGACACTATCAATACGATCAATTTTCACTATGGGGCCAACAACGAAATCGCGAAAAAAAAAAATCAGCTGTTACATCGACTCGACTGAAATGTATGGAACAGCTGATTTTTTTTTTCACTTACTTTGTCTTGTAAACTATAAACCTAGCATATATTTGCGGTTTCACAATCAGGGTTCTACCCACTCGACCACTATACTTACCATTCAATTCCTCAGGCATATCCAGGTCGGCAAAACACCTGCTGGTTACAACAAAGCTATCTTTAAATAACCTCCGGAACGATGTTCGGTGTTATCAATTTGAGCTAAATCTTCAACGATGCATCGGCCAACGCTCAACAACGAGATACTACGCCATCAATCCTAAAGGCGGGAACACATTCATGATATAAAGCCACAAAAGGAGTGAAGAATGAAAACTACTTAAATAAGTTTCATCAACAGAACACAAAAAAACGTTACAAATATTAAGAAAATAGTAAGTCTGTGGTCTAGTGGTTCACACCACCCGGTTACCGACTGAGGAGGAGGGTGACATCCCCTCTTCAGCTCTCAAGCTATCTGTATACCAAAAATCACGTCGGTCCGTTGCTCCGTTTCGACTTAAAAGACGAACAAACACGCAAACAAACACAGTTTCAAATTAAATAAAAAAAATAAAAAAGCTTTATTGCACACAACGAAAGAAATACAATTACAAGAAGACAACATAAAATATAGAAAACAGACAATATGCGGCCTTATTGCCTAATGGCAATCTCTTCCAGGCAACCTTGGGTGAAAGAAGAAATAAATAGCTAGGAGAAAAGGGGAAGGGGTGCAAAAACAAGATAGGATAAAGAAGGTTTATACCATAGGGGGAAAAAATTAGTATGGGTATGGGCAAGAAAGTAAAGTTTTTTTAACAGCAAACCCACAATACATAGTACAGTTTGTCATGGCAAATAGCCAGTTTTCGTTTCCACGCTAAATTCAGTACAAAAAGTGTGGCACGATTCTTCCAATCTCTTTGTTGAGTTCTGTGGTTTGGTTGCAAAGGCTAATTAGTAAGGCCATAATTGCTTTTGCTTTATTCATGTCAAAATTTAGTCAAAAGTGTTGGAAACATCTAGGTATATTATTCTAGTTTTGTACTTATTGCACTTTATAACGCAGTGTGCAGAACGGAATCGGAAAAATCAACATATTTTTTACTACACTCTGGCCCAAAATTGAAATACTGGTAAAAAGAAGTATCCCGAAACAACACCCAACCACATAAATAAATTGAATACAGATTATTTTGAGTTAGAGTTTTGAAATCTAGGTAGGATTTTCAAGGGTTTTAAACTCGGAAAGTTCCGTACTGTTCGTACCAAATTCAATGGCACTACGTACGTGATACGGTATTAGGTGTTATGCTCCATGTGTAGGCCATTATGCCTCGTTACCTCGAACAGCCACATGCCCCATTGTATACTACCCCTAATTTGTCGATATACCGCCTCTTGTACTAAACATTGTACGAACTGGATTCCGTCATGGCGCGAAATCTGATACGCCATTTTGGTAGTCATGACAACGAGAGTGCGATCGCGGCTCTTTTGATTTAACACGCGCCGTTTTTGTACTGTAAATAATGGTGGATAGAAATCGGTGGGCCTTTATTAGACGTGTGCGCTCCACACGTGTCAGACCGGCTTTGTTTTGTTGCAACTGTACAACTACAAACGGTGATCTAATGGTCATTGGCGTAAAGGAACACTGTTTCCTTTACCGAGATGGTCAACGATAGTGACTAGTGAACAAGGAGCAGTATTTTCCTGCCGAGTTAGACATTATGTCAAGTAAAACTAGGCATGTCATTCTGCTTCAGTATCATTTTAATAAATACTTTGTATTATTCCTAAATAGGTAGGTAGTAGGGCGGATGCGCCGGTTTTGGCCACTACCCCGGATTTGGCTTATTTTTGCTATAATAGCAATCTTAATAACTTTTACTTATTTTGCTAAGCATTATAATAACAATCGTTAGAATTCCTAAAGTCTAACGATTTTTTTTAACAATTAACATTTTCTGTTTTGTAATATTTTTCTATGAAATTTTTTTGAAATTTATTGAGAATGAAGTTTACAAACTAATGTTTTTCACAATCAAATAATTGTACTGTAATTTATTGGTATCTGACAACATAATTATTGGGTTTTGATTTTTCGCTATAGGTACTTACAAAAGTTTCACTAACAAAAAGTGGCAATTGGCACCTTTCTTTTGGACATTTTGTAATAGATAACTTAAAAAACTTTTTGTTTTTTATATTTGAAACAAGTACCAGTAAAAATGTAAAGATGTATGATGTATGTATGTACTCGTATGGTAAAGGTATATAAATTATCTATAATTTAAGATAGAAATTTTGGTCATAAATACCTAAGACCATTAAGCACTAAGCTCCAAATGGAAAAATCCATTAAAGTTGCCACAAAGCTGCCTTCCGCCCTACCTAGTTATTATTGTATTTTCAGTATTTCAAACAAACTTGAATCATTCATTTCATCTGTTCACGATTAATAACCACGCCAGAAAACTTTAGTTATATCCTTCTTCAAGTTCCCATATTCATAAAATACGAAAATCTCATTTTGAGAACCTGATTAGAATTATGATCAATAAATAAAAAAATTCACCTTACGTGAAACTAAACTAGTGTAATTTAAAAACAAAAGCTTACAAAGTATCGAAATATGGTATTGATAAAGACAGTGGCCATAAAATGGTTCAATTATATTTTATGTGTGCTAAATAAACAAACGCACAGCTCTCCCGTTTAGGCGGCAATAGAATATCGGTCCGTTTGATATCGCATGCCGTTTTTGTATCCGACGACCGACTGTCGCGGTGACAAGGATCGTCGTCGGCGCTTTGTGTTGGGACCACTTGTGTCGATAACGAGATATTAAATAGCTTCAAATATCAAAGCTCGTTTGGAATCGGATAATTGTCCCGTTCTTAATAATCGAACGTTTCAGATTGACATAATCGTAACTAGAGAAGTTTTCTGCGAGCTCTCTATAACCAGACTAATGACGACTTTTAATAGATCACTGTCGAAAGGATATAGGCAATGACAGTTAGTTAACTCCTGAATGTTTGGGTTTTGTTTTTATAGATACAACTTAGTTATTTCTGTGATACTTCAATTGAAATTTAATAATCAAGGAAGCGTCATCAGTCCGCTAGAGTCCACGCGGAGGACTCAATTAGGAACTGACGTAAATAATTAGGTACAGCCGGGGACAAATCCGGTGAACCACCTCTTACTTTTTTCGTGTGGCTGGCGGCAAGCGTCTCACTTGCAGTCCGTATCCGTAATTTTTAATGCATTGTACTACCCTAGTTTAATACAAAACCAAACAGTAAATGGCACTGCTCGTGAATGGCGATGCACCAGCCATACGAAAAGAAGTAAGCAGTGGTTCACCGAATTTGTCCCTGACTGTACAGTAAGAAGGTACAGCCGGCCTAGCTTATGCGGCTTTTATCATGCGATATAATATAGCACTTCATGATATCTTGCTTACCCCACTAAGGTGTAAGCAAGTCAGCATGACGTGCTATATCATATCGCGTGATATAATGATGGTCATGCTAGGCAGGTTGGTGGACAAATACAGAATTTTTGTCACACTAGCAGTGCCTCAGTGGCTCTATCACTACCCAATGGCAGATCGACCCACTCTGACGTGCGTGACCGGGAGAACGAGACGCCAACGTGCGCGTCTCGTTCCCCCCGTGTCGCAAAGGGGGGCGCAGTAATACCTGTTTCCCCTGTAGGGTGGAGTCCGGACGAACCACTCTCCCCGGGTCCTGTGGAGCGTGTCAACACATACCTACAGGCTCGGGTCGGCGAAAGGGGTTTTATTTAGTTAGTAGGGTACTTGGCCTCGACCACTCTATTTAGTCTGCCTACTTATGGGGAAGTTAATCCAATCCCATTTTTGAGCAGACTTTACAGTTATACGTCAAAGGGGGAGTCCATTAATGACGTGAGGTGATTTTAGCGAAGAATGTTTGTCACACTAGCAGAGCCACAGTAGCTCTAACACTACCCAATGGAAGATCGGCCCACTCCGACGAGCGTGACCGGGAGAACGAGACGCCAACGTGCGCGTCTCGTTCCCCCCGTGTCGCAAAGGGGGGCGCAGTAATACCTGTTTCCCCTGTAGGGTGGAGTCCGAACGAACCACTCTCCCCGGGTCCTGTGGAGCGTGTCAACACATACCTACAGGCTCGGGGAAGGCGCAGGTCGCCAAAAGGGGTTTTATTTAGTTGGTTGGGTACTTGGCTTCGACCACTCTATTTAGTCTGCCCACCCACAATGGGTAACCGTATGGGTAAGTTAAATCCCATCCCAGTTTTTTTAACAGACTTATACGTCAAAGGGGGCGTCCATTACCTATAATTACGTGAAGTGATTTTGGCGATTTTTCGAGCCTCCTTCCCCACTTGGTGAGATGTCGTGAGATTTGGCTCACTCTCCCCTAACCTCACGTGAGTTTTTTTATTTTAAATTTTAGCTCCCCTTTACAGACTTTTAGCTACATAATTAACTACACACAGCGAGATCGATCCTGTCCAAAGAACGTTTTAGCCACCTACTAAATCTTCAGTGTTTTGTTTCTCTATATGCAACTGGACCGTTTCTTTGATACCTCGATAGTGAATAATTACTGAACGTCCGGCACATTTCACGGAGGATTCAATTACGACCAGACGTACAGCTATTCGTCCGCTCCCCGCGGTGATGGCGCGAACTAATTAAAATCCCCGGCACGATTTTGACGCCACCACCTAATCGGAATGGCTGCTGCGATTCAAATTACTCATTTCTACTAGTCGAGATTTACTGCGGATCGGATAAATGATGGCTGCTAATTGCCTTTTGCATAAATGTGACTTTACTGGAATGTGGGTGCTTCATTTTGTTCGACAAGGAAAGCGTTAAGGTAATGGAATGCGCCATACATGTTGTTGATGAACATTCTTCACTGATGTAAAATTTATAGAATTTATAGAATTGACTTGAACCTACTGTTAAATTTTGCACGTAGGGTAAGACCCAGGGTCCCAATCGAAGTAATCTTATGACGCATTAGCCGGGTGTACGTGCAGTTGACGTTTACGCGACGTGCAAACTAAACGCAAGCAAACGTCGGTATCGCCGTAAATTAAAACTACGCGTGATCGTTACGTACACTGTGCTTCTACTTCACCTACACGTGAAGCAAATCTGTGTTGCCGTATGCAATTGACAATTAAGAAACGTCAACAAATTTGCACGATACCGTTTTTGTGCGATTCAAAAGACGCGTAACTCACGTTCACGCGGCGTTTAGGTTTGCATTTACGTCGTTATGTCATTATGAAACATTTCATGTTATGTCAAATCAAACTTTATGACGCAAATGTGGTCAAGACGCACTGCATAAAATTGAGCTGACACTGAGTTTAAAAAACGGTGGATTTCAGATACTGTTTTAATTTCAAACACAACACTTTAGAAGTTTATACATCTTTAAAAATTCGATTACGGATTCGATTATTTTATTTTTATATTTAAGATAAAGTGATGGAAAGAGACCTTACTCATATTGCTTTTCAATTTGACGACTCTGTATGAAATAAGACAGGGAGAAGAAAACACCCCTTGAGGAGTTTATTGTCGGTTCTTCTCGTTTGAATTAGAAGGATTTTCGAACCGATCGATGGCGTAGCTTCATTGATGTCACAAGTGCTGCTTCAATCAGCTTAAAATCAATAAATGATTTCAATTATCGATTCATCTTTATAAACTACGATTCCCAAACGTCCACAATCGTTATGTATTATAAGTACCTAGTTAACATCTCCTTAGTAAATCCTCTAATCGTAACTCGCACATTTTACTGCGACACTCGGGAGCCCGCGTGCGCGTGCACATCCCGCCTCTTTACTGCGGCTCGGCTTCCATAACGTAGAGTAACCTACTGCTGGGTAACACCGGTGTTGGTTAAGCTGACAGCGAATTCTTAATCAGAACACGGTATACGAGGACATTCTGTGATAACATAGAATGGTTAAATAGGTTTTGCTATCGACGTCTATAGAGAGTCAGTGAAATGTTTAAGATAAGTAAGCGATAGATAGACGTGGTATTATTATGACTATAAAGTGTAAACAATTATTACTTTTTTGCATTTGCAATGCTGCTATTAACTCACAATGATTTCAATCCAAGAAAATATCGACCTTCCCAAAAAGGATAAAAAAGTATTAGTAGTATTTAAATAATAATTACATACTTACTAGTATTTAAGTAATTTCAATATCAATTCAATTTCAATATTATAAATATTGCAACGAAACTACTCTTAAATAAAAAAATGCATTCGTTAATATTCTCCGCCGTGCGTCCTCTCGCCTCTTTAGGGCGTTTGTGCACTACACTGAATTTTACCGATCCGGCGATCCGTTTTTTTCCGGACCGATATGGCAGCCATGAAAAACATATGGGCGCTTGTGCACCACACTGAATTTTACCGTCCGTCATTTTACTTTTCCCCATTCCGGACCCTTTTTTTTCCGTTCCGAGATGACGGCAATGAAAAACATATGTACGCTTGTGCACTACACTGAATTTTACCGTCCGGAAAAAAACGGATGGTTCTATTTTAATCATAAATCACTACATAGTATAAAACAAAGTCGCTTCCCGTCTGTCTGTCCCTATATATGCTTAAATCTTTATAACTACGAAACAGATCTTCATGCGGTTTTCACTAATAGTACTAGTATAGTATTATATTATCTGTGCTAATAGGTAGCGTAGTTCTTCAGGAAGGTTTTAATATATAATTTAGTAGCCGCCCAGTAGCTTTCAGCAAAAACACTGCCTAATCCTTTCAAGGTTTAAAAAAATTATGCGTGTTGGGATATTCCTTTTCTATAGATCTACTAAAAAGTCCGCGATAGCATATGTCTATCTTTTAAGGATAGCATATTATAGCCATATTATCCCTTAAAAACTGGTTATGAACAATGCGGTAATTTGGAAAGCTATTTAAACGGATACAGTATTAACCCTTATCAATCTAAATACGTTAGTTGCTTTAAGCATTTCATGCACATTATTTAACTCTTTTACACTATATAATTTAAATTAATATCTTAGGAGTTATCGCAAATAAATGAACGCACGCCAAAATAAATTCAAGCGCCTTTCTCGATTGACGACCGATTTGGCGCAGGAGTAGGCTACCCACCTTCTGCGCCAGTGGTCTCGGGTTCGATTCCCGAACAAGAAAAATATTTGTGTGCATGAACATGTCTATTTGTTAACTATGTATAATATGTATGTATTTACAAACAAAAAGTATTTAAGTATATAGGTATTTATCCGTTATCAAGTTTTCCATGATACAGTATGGGCTTAGATAATTGGTGTGAATGTAAGAAGTTATTTATTTTTTATTATTATTATTGTTTCTCACCAATAACACGTAATATATCTAGCACCAAAAAATATGGATTTTGAAATTTTTGTTTGTCTGTCTGTTGTCCGTGTTTCACGCAAAAACTACTAAGCGGATTTTGATGAAACTTTTTTTGTTATATAGCTAGCTGTAGACATTCGATAGAAGTTAAAAAATAATTTTTCATCAAGCCTCAATTAATTGTGATTTCGGTAAAATGACCCTGTCAGGTACCTTTCACTGATAAGAGGATGAACCCAAAATTCTTTCTGTCTTCTACGTCTTCGTACATAAAGCAATAAAGCAAGTAATTGCTGACGTTCCAAGGAACTCATTATTCCTCTCGTTTAAAACGCGTCCGTAGAGTGTAGTTTCAAAGAGATCACTGCGCTGCCCCGGCCAGTAAAAAACCGGACAAGTGCACAAGCCAATCATCCGTGTTTTTCATGCCACGCCGGTCCGTAAAAACACGGACCGCCGGATCGGTAAAATTCAGTGTAGTGCACAAACGCCCTTACTGCCTTCGGCTCGGCTTCCTCAATGTAGTGCAGCCATAATTCAGCCGACTGCTGGATAACACCAGTGTTGGTTTAGCTGGCAGCGAATTCTTAAATCAAAACACGGTTACGAATATGAGGAAGTACTGTGACATAGAATCTTTTTGCGATTGAAGTTAATATTAAAAATGTTTAAGATACTCGTAAGTACCTAAGCAAGTGATTTAAAGGAATTGTATTAAGTATTATGAATTAACGCGTAAAATCAATAAGTTTTTTTCTTATAAATATGACAAACAGACTTCGAATAATTTTTATAATGTATTCGTTGATAAGAAAGCTTTTGCGTTCTCTCGGCCCTTTACTGCGGTTTCGTCTTCATAACGTATCGCAGCTGCTGCTGGGTAACACCGGTGTTGGTTAGCTGACATCGAAATCTTAATCGGATAACCTTCCGTGTTGCGATTGAGATTTAATATTCTTCTATTTATTTCTAGTTCCAGTTCTTTAATATGACGTTACTTACTTAGAATCTGTTTGCGATTGGAGTCGATAGAATGTTTAAGATAAGTAAGCGGTAGATAGTAAAGAATTATAATGACTTTAACTTATTAAAGTTTATACGCTTTTGATTATAAATATTGCCACGATACTACATATAAATTATGAAAAACATTCATGTGTGTGTGTCTGAAACAAGAAAATGAAGAGTTTAGTCATCTTTCTAACCATCTTAAATGCAACTATTCTAAGTTTCGATCAACAATAGTACTAGATGAAGGCTCACGAACTAAATCAAAACTTTATATGGCCCGACTGACTTCTTTTTAAACGGAGAAAAGAAAAGAGGTTACGCATGTTACGATCTTACATTTTAAATGACAGGAAGCGTTCCAAGTTTGAAATACCTTATTATTATTGACACTGCCAAATAATCTACTTATAAATACACGCTCAAGTGGGCGTATAACGCTCGGCCATGTTTGTCACCCAATTAATGTAGGTATCTAGAACTAGGTGCTATTGTTGATCGAAGATTCTAAGCATATATTAACAATCTTTCAAGGAAACCTTAAAAATGCCGAAATCAAAACATAATAGTAACAAACGCTCCAAACAAATGACGCTCTAAAACAAATGTGTGACACTCATACTTGTGTCAAACACAGCGCTCAAAAAAAAACAAATCTTACCAGACCAAACTTTCCTTATTTAAAAAGAGAACCTATCTCCATAAAGCTATCAGAAAAACTCGCGCCGGGGCGCACAATGCTAACTTATGCTTAGAGCAGCCCATTGAAACGTTAGGCAAGTCGCCGGGCAGTGGGCAAACAAACGAGCGCTTAATTTACGACAATAACTCGTAAAGTACCCGTAAACGGCTCAATTGGACCCCGTATTCATCGAGTGTGAATGGACGGTATTAGCGAGATATATAGTGGGGCCCCGCTGTTTTTAATCTATATTTACTTGGGTTTATGTCGCAACAGCATTGTGCGGTCACGCGGCGCGTGCCAGACATAAATTTTGGTGTTTGTCGACAACTGTTTAGATATTTAGATGATGCTTTGGGTAGCGGTATTCGTAGGTACTAATATTATAAATGGGAATATAGTAGATTGTATTACAAGGGAGCAAAATAATATATTTACGGCGAGGGTGCTATTTTGAATCCAGAGTGCAGTGAAGGATTTTAGAGTAGAATCTCGAGCGCAGCGAGGGATTCTAAAGTAGAATCCTGAACGCAGCGAGGGATTCAATATACGCCGCCCGAGGTGAAAATAATTTTGCGGCTGAGTAATACACTCTGCTTTTCATCCCCCTCTATAAGAAAAGCAGTAAAGACAACTCAAACTACCTACCTTTCTTTGTCGTTCGGATACATCATAGCGCTAGTACGGCAAGAAAAAAATTGTAGTTTTGAAATAAAAAAGAATTTAAATAAAAAAAAATGTGTCCATCAGATTCCTTATAAGTATATCCGGGGATGCCGTAGGGGGGTTGAGAATTTTGTTAGATTTTAGCTACGACTCACCGTTTACGAGATATTCACCCACTTGCAGGAAGCTCCATTAAAGTTAATGCTTCATTAAATCTATTGCTGTCACTTTTTATTTCTTGACAACGAAAAGTGACAGCAATAGACTTAATGAAGCATTAACTTTAATGGAGCTTCCTGCAAGTGGGTGAATGTCAATTTTATAAAATTCCGTTTTTGAAAATTTCTCGGTCCCGAAAAAAGTCCCGGTCAAGTCTTATGAAAAACTACTAATATTTAATGAATAACTTTATCTAATTTTATAAAGCATTCAAAGTCAAACAAGTTTTAAAACGGAATTTTGTTAAAAGTTAACCGCCTCTGAGGTCTAGTGGTTCACACCACCGACCGGTTACAGACCCAGAGGTCTCGGGTTTGGTTGTTGGTAGGACTTGTTTTTAGTTCGCCTGGCTAGCTACCACCATCTCATCTAAGTCTGACACCATAACAATGATGTTTATAAACATTCCTATAGTTTGTTTGCAAAGAGTTTTTATATAAGTAATACGAGAAAAAAATCTTTACGTGTTATGTGGTATGGTATTACGTTTCCGAACAGCGTTACTGTCGCCTAATAAGCGTAAACTGTATGGCAGATGACGCTTATCTCTCGCTTTTGCCGTTGTCCGTGGTAAAGGACACAGCACATTACATCAACTCGGAAAGGGATCGACACCGTATCGCCTTCGCCTCGCCGTCAACCAGGCGTCAACCTAACGCAAGCACGTAACCAAACCGGATCAGCGTCGGTACGTCGGCTCGGCTACGGCTAGGCGACGCCGCGCTTACGGATAGGCGACGCCGCGTTTACGGCTAGGCGACGCCGCGCCTACGGCTCGCCGCACAGTGGTTCCATATAAAAAAAAATGACAAAAAAATAAGAAAAAAAATTATGAAAAAAAAAATTGATGTTCATTTTCATTTTCAGATCACTGTGCGTAGAGCCGTAAGCTCGGGTACGGAGAGACGTGAGCGCGTGGACGACGCGGGGATAGCAAGTTGAGCGACCCGCAAAACGGTTCGTGAGCGGTCCCGAGGCGAGGCGATTACGTTACGATTCCGATTAGTGTGCTTTGCAGCAGAATACTGAAGCGCTCGAGTTGATACGTTTACGATCCCTTTCCGAGTTGATGTATGTGCTGTGACCTTTATAGAGGCACGCGCTTGACGCGGCGGGCATTTTTCCATTTTCTCTTGGTAATAATTAGCGGGTCGCAATTAGTAATGAGATGCCAAAACCCTGATTTTATCAACTCTCAGCGAATGAAAAACGAAAAACGTTCATGGTAAGAAGCGAATGTTTTTATTCGCTTCATTCATGAAAGCTGCGTTCATGAAAAGAACCATTTTTCCATTTTCTCATTCATTTTCCATTGATGAGGCGACAGCCGGGAAACTTGACATAACTACAAACCAATTGATGTACCTATGGGTTATAATTTAGTTCCGGAGACAAAGTTTCTTTTGCACGTTAGTACTTACTTTTTTGCGACATTTTTTTCGGATTCTACATCCAGTCATTGTCGGAATGAAACGATTAATTGGTCTTCATTTTTTAATCGGTTCCATATATGTCTCAAAAACCTTTATTGGAGCATTATTTGTAAGAAATAACAATTACGAGTTGCCTGTCCTAATTAAATATAAACAAACATGTAGCTCCTAACCAATTTATTAATTAAAAGGGTGGTTGGCTCACCTCCGCGCAACTCTTACTAGGGATGTGAATAAATAAAATCGATGAATTTTTCGTCGAAATCATTTTTTTCTTTTATAAGTTAAATAGATTATTGAAAAAACTATTAATTTCTTCATATTTTTAGCTAGAATATGAAAAGTAAGCATTAGTTATTTTTACCAATGCCTTATAGTTTTGTATATTCCATGTATAATTTTAGTAAAATAGGTACATTACTTTCTTGACTAATGGGACTTTGTATTAAAAATTTAGTGCGTAACTAGCTATTTCTCATGATTTAGTTTGTTATTCCTATAAATCTATTTTAATAAAATCAGTGTTTTTTATTTATTTTTTCAAAGGAAGTTATGTATTACTTTTGGATGATACCTACAGTTTTACTTATTATTTTTGGTTGCAAAAAACGAATAATCGATTATTTCGTTGCAATTATTATTTTTTCTTTCTTAATGAAACATAAAAAATAACAGCTTAAACACATATTTTTTTAATACATAAGTCCCATCCCTGACTTAGTGAACTAAGGTGATATGCCATATTTAATAGAGTGGTATGCAATGCAACACGTATATGGCATTATTAAAGGTATGTCAGTTTTCAAGGTAAATTAATGAATACAAATTCGAGCTAAAATATTTGTCATTATACAGGGTGTAGGGGCACCATTGCAAAAACTTTAACCATGATGGCTTGAGGCCATCATGCTGAACAATGCACAGCAAGATTTTTGTCGGAAATGAAAAAAAAAACTAAAAAATTCTTGCTGTAGGTTGTTCAGCATGATGGTCTGAAGCGATGGTTAAAGTTTTTGCAAAGGTGCCCCTAACACCCTGTATTTTTAGCGAGAACTATTCGAGATGAAGATCTATATCGCTTGGTTTAGGTATAGGTTTACAGTAATTAAGAACAGTTTACTTGCAAAACATTTTAATAATACTCTGCAATTACTATTGTCGTGTGCTCTTTTAAAAGACGGTTAAAACGATACCAGGGTGCCTACCATCAACTTTAAGACAGCGATTCATAAATAGCGCGATGCAGAATAGGTTCCTAAAATGAATTGCTTTCTTTCGTACCATGACCTTCTAAAAACTGGATCGCAAATGAATTGCTAAATGTGAATGACCAAACGATTTGTGTCCTTATTTCTTCTACCCGTCTCTTTCACTCGATTCTGCCATGCCCGGAGAGTGAAAGGGACGGGTATAACCTGCAGGTGTCATGTTAACTTGGCCAAGTTATACGTCAAATAAGAGTTGATGATAGCTCAGCGGCTGTGAAATGTCATTGAATGATCAGTGAATCGCTGTCATTGATATTAAGCTGTCGTGGTACGAATAAGCGAAGCAGATCAGTTTAGGTCCTAAACAAAACCGCAATAAGAGTTGATGGTAGGCACCCAGGGGGCTACCGTAACATGCCTTTTACTTTGTCTTTGAAGCATTTAAGTACATGAAAAAATTAAAGTACTTATTTTCCCAGGCTTGAAATTCAAATTGATACCATTACGATTCCCAGTAGTTTTATATCGGCTGCGATGCTATCTTATAGCCGATGGTTCTCTATCCCATCAAATAAAGAGTATCAAACGGTGTTATCACTAATCAGACCATTAAAAACATTAACACGTATGTGCCACTAAGCAGTTAGATGTAAAAGGCTAGATATCAAGGCGTATGGAAGTTTAATCGTAAGACGATTAAAGATTGGAAGTCATTAACACTTTATTTTGTCTTGGCGAAGTGTTTTGCTGGAAAAATCGCTTATGATACTTTTTACTAGTGCAGATTATGAGAAATATATATCTACGCGTGTCATGGTCGCATATTTGGACGGGAAATGATACGCAGTCTTGATACGGCGTACCGTCCAAATATGCGATCATGATACGCGTCGGCTATACGGATACGTTGATCGGATCCGGCAATACATAATATAATATGTGAAGCCCGCTTGATATTTTGGGACTACGTTTTATGAATTTTATCAACTTGTAATTTTCACTTTTTATTGACATCACACTGTATTTGTGAAGGAAACGCACTCATCTAACTCACTCACACATGCGACACATCCAACTCGCTTTTGGACAACCATATCTTTCGCCTAACTGTATTCTTCGTTATAATTTATCGGATAGCGAAATGTCTGCTTACCTGCATAAACCTACGATATTAGTATACCTACTTGAATATTTTTGTTTTGTTTCTGTAATATTTTTGCTAATGTTTAGAGACGATGAGCAGCGGTGTTCAGAGAAACCTGTACAGGTTTGTGAAACACCGTTTTTAGTATAAGTTGTAATTTGTAATTATACGAATGAATAATAATAAAAAATAATACAAAATTGATACAACCTATTGTAAAAAAATGGTAAAGAGAATCTATTCAAAGTCTGTCATTTATTTAGCAACTCGTCTCGAAAGCAAAATATCTACAACAATATAGCTAATTATAATGAAGTTTTTGATTAAATGCCAAACTATTACGAGTATAAAGGTCAGATAAGGCTTCATCTAAATTGAACGCCATAAGCCTTTCTCGAATCGGACACTCCATTAAACGAATCATAATGCAACTTTGATGAAGACATTAGACTGTTATAATTATGTATCGATATTTTTAATTATCTTGCTGTATCTATCTAGCCTTAAACGCAGCGGGGTACGAATAGCTTAGATTAAATTAGCACTTATAATCAAGCGTTCAGACTCGGCCTCGTTAAATATAACGACATGATTGTGTGTTTGTGTAAAAAAGACGTGTTAAGTGCAAGTTTTTTGGTGTACCAATCGGAGGGCTCATTTATTGTACATTGGTGATGCTGCTATGTGGAGCTTGGAGGTTTTGTGTCGTTTCATTTTTAATTAGAAGCTTTCATGCAAATTGTGCGAATGTAAAAAGAACGCGATTTGAAAAGCATATGATCAAATTCTTGAATAATTATCTCACTATTTGTGAAGTGAAGTGAACTTGATGCGTTTTAGATTTTTAAAAGCTTTAACGTTTGTTCTCTTTGACTATGATGAGGATATTGATAGGATCGTAATGATTCTGCCCAGCATAGTTAGTGAGATGCTGGTCAATGACAGATCGTGGCAGGCGGTAGTATCCTTTTGTGAGAACGTGGTCCTCCAAAAGGAGACAGCGGATAGGGCTCGCGAAGCGGATGCGCGCGGCCCTTATCCGCCGCAGACGGCTGGGGAGAAGGAGGCGACAGTATGATCGCCTCATTCCCCCATAGTGAAGTCACTTCGACGATGGTGGGTGTACTATCGCCGACATCGCACGGTTTGCACCGTCTGGGAAGGTGGTCAAACTTGCTCGGCCATCTTCCAGCCGCAAAGGGGCCTGTTACTTTTTTATATTTTAAATTACTTTTACTATGTGGCTGTAGACGACTTGGATTTTAATTTTTAAGCTTACAAGTATATAAATAAAAATAAATTGTAATTTATGTATTTTTTTTCATTTCTTATAATTTCCAATGGTTCTAAAATCAATTGTAGTTTCCCATTTGTACAAATATGCCTATTTTTCAGTTCCACTGCAACTCATTACTACTTGAGACAGACCTTGTGCTAAGAGGTAGCGAGAAACCAATCAACCATAGCATTACTTGGCAAATGATTACAAGACTAAACTCTGAAGTGTTGTTTGCAAACTGTTGGTGGTAAACTGGGAAATCTTGTGGCGTAATGATGTGCACCGTGAGTGAGCAATTCCACATAATCGCTGGCCATTAGTGTCTCGCTAACGCATGCTTATTCGCGGCAATTAATGTCTATTATACAGTGGTATTTTATGCAAGGGTTGACTACGCGCTATAAGTACATTGATTCAGATTGCGAATAGGTATGATACTAGCTAGCCCCTTTACTCTTAAACAAAATTCGATTGACATTAGACTGAATTATTTATTTATTTATTTATTTATTTTCTTAAAGGAAGACCAACAGCCAATCTTACAAACTAGCATCAATTACAATAGGCACCAGAAGGCCACTTACAGGTCCTCACTGATTGCTACAAAATAACCTAACTACAACTAAAATATATGAATAAGACAATATAGATACCTAGAATATAAATAAAACATCGCAATTACTCTTATAACTAATATTAATAAATTACCAGTCAAAAAACCGTTTGCTTAACGCATTCCTTGCCATCGCCACACTAGTGTTGAACAAATCCAAGTTCAATTGATTGCATAAATTATTGAAGTTATCACTCGCACGCCATATGAATTCATTTTGCCTGTAGTTCGTGTGGGCACGGGGGAGAAATAAAAGTGAACTGCTTCTGAGGGACCTAGAGGGCACTCTCAACTGTCAATTATTGTCAAACGTCAAAATAAGGACTTTATTGCAAGGCTATAAGTTTCACTGATTCAAATTGACGTTAATTTAATAATTTCCAGTGGTTCTAATTGACAATTGGAATTTCTTTCAAGAGTTAAAGGGGCAGATCGTGTTATTACTAAATTCATAGTGAAAAGGCCACCCTCTAAAAGATTAAGACACTTTTCACAAAGACCTATTGCATTGTTAATACACACTCATTTTATACATTGAACCTTTTTTTTATAATATAGTTAATATCTTTGTAAGTTAACCGGAATTATAGTTTATAGTCAAACAAACATTATTTTATCCTTACGGGTGTGCAGTGACAATCATACAATTTTCTTGACTGCATGTAACCTTACAATAAACCTTAAAAAAAACATTGTAGCTTGCAACTTTTCTGTACAACCCTGACGCATATGATCTGTGCAAATAGCGCGTCCACATGCGCGCGTCGAATAATGCTAATGCCGCGATTGTGCTCCCGATCCCGATACGCATCTGCGTGCACCATACGCGCCCGCGCAGATTAAACACTTCGTTATTATTGCCATCGGTATTTGCTTTCCTGTTTTACAGGTAGGTACCCCTCGACAGGCTTAATGTTGTATCAAGTTTATTGGTAAACATTTGAGATGAAAAACGATAAGTTTCTTTAATAATAATGCATAAGCCGCAATTGTGCTCCCGATACACATCTTCGTGCGCAATACGCGCCCGCGCAGCTTAAACACTTCGTAATTATTGCCATCGGTATTTGCCTTTCTGTGTTACAGGTATCCTCTTGGCTCACATGTTGGGCTTAATGTTAAATCAAGTTTATTGGTAAACCTTTGAGATGAAAAACAATAAGTTTCTCTAATACCTAATACTGCTAATGCCGTGATTATACTCCCGATACGCATCTGCGTGCGCCATACGCGCCCGCGCAGATTAAACACTTCGTAATTATTGTCATCGGTATTTGCCTCCCTATGTTACAGGTACCCCTCTTGTCTTACACATTGAGCTTTATGTTGTGTCAAGTTTATTGGTAAACCTTTGAGATGAAAAACAATAAGTTTCTCTAATACCTAATACTGCTAATGCCGTGATTATACTCCTGATACGCATCTGCGTGCGCCATACGCGCCCGCGCAGATTAAACACTTCGTAATTATTGTCATCGGTATTTGCCTCCCTATGTTACAGGTACCCCTCTTGTCTTACACATTGAGCTTTATGTTGTGTCAAGTTTATTGGTAAACCTTTTAGATGAAAAACAATAAGTTTCTCTAATACCTAATACTGCTAATGCCGTGATTATACTCCTGATACGCATCTGCGTGCGCCATACGCGCCCGCGCAGATTAAACACTTCGTAATTATTGTCATCGGTATTTGCCTCCCTATGTTACAGGTACCCCTCTTGTCTTACACATTGAGCTTTATGTTGTGTCAAGTTTATTGGTAAACCTTTGAGATGAAAAACAATAAGTTTCTCTAATACCTAATACTGCTAATGCCGTGATTATACTCCCGATACGCATCTGCGTGCGCCATACGCGCCCGCGCAGATTAAACACTTCGTAATTATTGTCATCGGTATTTGCCTCCCTATGTTACAGGTACCCCTCTTGTCTTACACATTAAGCTTTATGTTGTGTCAAGTTTATTGGTAAACCTTTGAGATGAAAAACAATAAGTTTCTCTAATACCTAATACTGCTAATGCCGTGATTATGCTTCCGATACGCATCTGCGTGCGCCATACGCGCCCGCGCAGATTAAACACTTCGTAATTATTGCCATCGGTTTTGATTTCCTGTGTTACAGGTACCCTCTTCACTTACAGGTTGGTCTTAATGTTATATCAAGTTTCATCATTATCATCATCATCAGCCATTTAATGTCCTCACTGCTGGGGCACTGGCCTTCCTTATGGATGAATAAGGAGAATGAGCCATGACCCACCACGCGGGCTCAGTGCGGATTAGTGGGTATTAACGACTGCAAGTGCAGCCGGGACCAACGGCTTAACGTGCCTTCCGAAGCACGGAGGAGCTCGAGATGAAAAGTTTTTGGTCACCCATCCCGTGACCGACCATTGCGAACGTTGCTTAACCTCAACGATCGCAGGCCGAGCGCGCTATCCACTGCGCCATATCAAGTTTATTGGTAAACATTTGAGATGAAAAACAATAAAATAAAAAAAACTGCTAATGGTATTTGCCATCGGTATTTGCTTTCCTGTGTTACAGGTATCCTCTTGGCTTAAAGTTTGGGCTTAATGTTTATATCGGGCGATACGTGCGCAAGTCGCGTATGATGCTTATCCGAACACACAATACTTTGAAATGCAAGTACATGTGAACCTTAAAGTAGAATAGAAGATCTGGCATACCGTAACACAAACCTCAGGCATTACCAGAGTAGAATGAATCGATCTTATCTTAGGATCAGCTGACAAGAGAGGGCAGTGCGTGTGCAAGTCGCGTGTGATACAAATCCAAACACAAAACACTTTCAAATTAAAACACCTGTTTTTCTTGAATGTAGGTATGGCATAACGAAACACAAACATCTAACATTACCAGAGTAGAATGAATTGATCTTAGCCTAGGATCAGCTGACAAGTGCGGGCGGTGCGTGCGGGTCGCGTGTGATACATATCGACTAATGATTGATGCTAACTCCCATTTGCTGGCTGGCTGTAGCTCCGGAGCGAGGCCACTAAACGAGAGACATTTAGTTACTTATTGTAACTAGTTGGTTTACAACTAATAAAATATGTAGGTTACACTTAATTTTCTGTAATACTTTCAAGGCCACTAACAAAGATCATCATTAAAACTAAATATTATTTATAGTGGCATTTAATGTACCCTATTGTTTAAGCTGTTTAAACCCAGGGGAATTTAGGATGATACAAATAAAATCTTAGCTTCCACTTCACAGGCTTCTTCAACCAATAGCTTGGTGTAGGCCTCCTTCAATTGTTTCCATCTCTCTCTCTGTTTTGGGCAGTTAGGGTCCAGTTGCTGCCCGCCATCTTCTTGATGACATCCTTCCGTCGCATTAGTGGCCTCCCTCGTGGTCTTTTTTGGTCTCATGGTTTCCAATCTAGTTCTAGTAATTTTCACCAAGTTTCTTGCTTTCTGGCAATGTGACCGGCATATTCCCTCTTGAGGAATTCAACTTTAAGTAGGAATAATGCCGTCTTAGTTAAAAGACATTAAATAAGAAGACATTTACTTTATTTATCACTATTTTTCTAAAAAGCTTGCGCTGGATAGCTTGTTTCGTGGCCAACGTTGATCGTACGCAGCGATGCGCACTGCCTACCAGCCGCATTCTGCTCAAATCGTGATTAATGCGACACTACAGATCTTCGGACCCACTCGACCAATTCAAACAGAAACGTAAACTACATACATTTGCAGTACATTGCTGCGCACACGTCTAAAGCTTTACCCACTACTCGTATCTACAGGTTAATGTATCGCATCAAAAACAGTTATGCATAAGTTTAATGGTTTTTAATACAGGGTCGATATCCCGGAACTAAACTCGTTCGTACATTCTTAGGCAGCTTATACTTAGTTTAAGCTATTGTTTCTCCAGTGGCATCCGATAGTCACGATGCGAATGTCGAAGGGCTGGCATAGCAACTGATTTGACATTGACAGAGAGTAGTTCTTGTCACGACTCTACAACAGACTTCTTTGAAGGTACATACGTAGTTGATAACGATTGACAGAATATGACAGATTATGATGCAATAGAGTGATTTTTCGCTAAGGCAGTTATTTACAACTCTGCTAACAGTAGCTGCTAATAGTAGCAGTGTGTACTTCCATTTAAGTCCAGTGACTCGATAGTAACCTAACTAAGTCTACATATACCTATTATGTTAGAGTCACTTTTCAATTTGACGACTCTGTATGAAATATGACAGGGAGAAAAAAATGGCCCATGGAGTTTCTTGCCGGTTCTTCTCGTTACAAGGCCTGTAGGATTTGCGAACCGATGGCGTAGCTTCATTGACGTTCACAAGTGCTGTATCAGCCTAAAATGAATAAATGATTTGAATTATATTGTCGTTCAAAAGTTCAAGCGGAAACAGAATACCAACTTTCCGGTAAAAACGCGATCACTATCTTTGCCTAGAAACGAAACTGGTACAGTTCGGTACAGATGCATGCCACTGTCAATGTCACTGTCAGATAAATAATTTGAAGGACTATTTGGATCACACTAGAACGACTCTACGGATCTAGGTAAATTTTAGCACGGAGATAGATCATAGTCTGGAATGGCGCATAGCTACTTTTTAATCAGGCGAGTTTGAGTCAGGCCGGTAAGGCGCAGCATGTTGTCTATAATATGCATGTATCTATTACTACCTAAATACGAGATACTATTAGTGATTTATTAGCTTTTCCTTAAAAAGGTAACATTGATAATTAATTCAATAGCATTCGATAAACAGAACTACTTTAGAAACGACAACTTCAAGTTAAGTAAACTCTTTTTTCCAACAAGATCTAATATAAACTCGATACATCAAACGTCAAACAAAAAAGGACACCAATCATTTTTTTAACACACTCATGACTAATAAATCCTATAGCTTAGTCAGCAGAACAATTCATTACAAGCACATGGCGTCCAATTAAAATCAATATGTCGCGGAAAAAATGTCATTTTGCTGTATTAACGGTCCTGGTTCGTACTCTGTAAGCTTATCTGCCGTCATATCTAAAAGAAAGAAGTTTTGACGTGTGGCCGTCGTATACGGACATAAGCGGTGCGGTTCTGAATTTATAGCACTGTAAATTATATATTTGTGTCGAACGCCAGTCATTTTAGCGCAGGTCTGACGGTGGAATCAGTCGGGGTTTTGAGTGACACTTCTTGGGTACTACGAGTATATTACCAACTAAGCATCGGTTTTTGTTCATGTAAACGTCATGTCAGGTCATATGTCGCCGTTTATGAGGATAACTTTAGTGATTGCATCGGCTCGCATAACGAGGTTTATGGAAACGAGATTTCTGACATTTGGAGCCTATGCAACGACGCCCTGCGTGGCCGAGTGGTGTACATACCGGTTTTCAAGCTGCCGCTATCTCTAGAGATCCCGGGTTCGCTCCCCGGTCGGGTAAATATTGAAATCGAACTTTTCAATATTTCCTCGGGTCTGGGTGTTTCCAATTTCCACAATACTAGTGCATAAGCTACTTTGGTATTGGAACAATGTATGTGATGGTGTCCAATATTTATTTATGCAAAGCGCACTTTTAAGCGCGACGTAAAAAAGCGCGCAGCGATATGGAACGCTCAAAAACGCGCTGTGCATAGGCACAGCACTTATAGCATTTTACGGATTACCTTACGTGTTTCCGTAATGCTACTTTTAAGCTTAATGATCTGTCCACTCTAGGTAAATAACACGACAATTTCCTAGAAATATAACTAAATTACATCTTGATAATTGTGGTTTGTATCGGCAGAGTGATTTATTTGTTAGTAAAAATAATTTATTAAAATACAACATAATTATGTAAACCAGTAAACCGACACTGTCAATGTTCAAACCATTTGATCAATTAACCTTACAAGAAAGAAAGCGTCTGGTTGTCAGCAACAGCATTCTTTAAAGGTTCAATAATCCTAATCCTAATAAATTTATGATTTTAGTCAATTTTCATTTGCGCTGTAAATCCTAGAGCGCATGACGTTAATTGTGCAGTGGCGTTTGACTTGAATGGGATCGGCAATCGGCTGCAAACAGCCTGTTGTATACTTATACACTAATAAGGAGGTCATGATGAATTTTGTATGACTTTAGATTTGAGGAGTTTTATGGCGAAGTTTCCTAGACGTTAGTCCTGCGATTGCGGCAGCTGTTTTAGCTAAGTCATTGATAGAATGAAATGTATTGTTTCAATTCTCGAAGCTATCTGTAGGCTCAGCTGAGCCTAAAGACAGTGTCACAGGTGTGAGACAGTACAACGTTAATCCTACAAAAAGAACAGTGCTGTCAAATAATAGCTAAAAGAAAGCGATGAATTACGTCACTAGATACACATATTGTCCTCTGGTTAAAATATTGGTACATACTTACACTACAAATACCTACTGTCAAAATTTCACCTCCACTGTACTTATACCACAGAATATATTATAGCTTATACGGGGATTACAACGCCCGTAGAGTTTTATAAATAAAATAAAAAGTACCTATTTACTTTTCTCAAATAAAAAGTTTTGCTACAACCCACGGGCGGATCACAAGTAAATCTCCTTGAGATGGCGAATTGAGATTCGCACCTGCGCGGAAGCACGTACCCACCTCAGCGTGAGCTTCAAATTCATCATCCCATGATGAATGGTTTCCTGCTGACGTGTGGAATTATCACCTTCCTGATTACTGGCCTAGCTGGACCACGAGAAGCATACACTGGGGAATGCGAAAATTAAATACTTATTTGAACGGAACATAGATATACCTGTTTTATTGCAAAGCTTTCTGAAAAGTTTCGTTAGAAACAGCTTTTTAAACTTCTGATTTGTTATTACCGTGGTACCATACAATTGAATGTGATGAAGAGACTTTTAATTTGACTTTGCAGCTACAAAAATAATGCGCTTTTTATTATTTATTTTATTATTTTTGCTATATGATACAGAATGCTATTGATTGACTTTTCAATTAATTGACAATAATAAATGAAAAGTTGAAATACAACTTAATACCTACTTTTGGTTACACTTTCTAACTTATAAACTTAGATCTTTTCCAAAGTATCTAAATACTATTTTAGATTTCTTAGTTACAACTTTAGCTGCAATGAGTACCTACACTTGCTTCCACTGAAAGCTTACCAAATAAACTAAGCCTATTGTTGTGGGGTTGTTTTGATTAATGATTAATTTCCTTTTACTCTGTAAAATGTAACTTATTAGCTACAGTAAACTTCTTGAGTGAATCTTGATTAACATCAAAGTCACGAGTAGCAACTGCAGGCATTATTCAACAACTAAGTACTTACTAAGCATTGAGCTTGAAACTGAGCTTGAGCGATTGACCTGACGCTTTAAACGGGTTGTTACTGATGGTTAAGCGGTTATGCGATATTGCACATGAACTGGGAGATAAGGATTTACGGTGGTTCTAAATAACCTCATGATCTCTGGTCCAGTTAATAAACAAATGTTATATCTCCTTTCATTGTTCAGGATGCCCTAGTAAAGGTAAAACTTGATAAATTCCGGTTTTCTCTCTCTGTTTAACTTGATAAAATTTGCGCGATAGCGAGAACATACGGTAATTTTTAACGTCCGTTTTATCCCAAAACTGATATTTCTTTTTTCAAAAGTAAAAACCAAGCATTAGTCTAAAAATTGGTAGTAAAGGTCGAGTGATAAAATTACCCACAATACATTTTTTGCAGGAAATGTGGCTTCACTCTACTAACAATTAATTAAAATTTAATAGATGTGATTTCGATAAGTAATAAAACTAATACATTGACCATAAACTACACTACTTATCTCAGACTACTCTTTTTAATGAAGACACGACGACACGAGATTCTCTCTACAAAAAAGTTAATGCCTGCTTACCTTGTTTCACATGTCTATTAGTGGTATAACAAGTAATGCACATTTTGATCTTATTGCCATCAAAAGCGCGGCATAATTAAGTAATTACAACAAGTGGCGCGCGCATATCTGGCCGTTATCGCGACCACAGATTGTATCGCGTCCGGATCAACTCCGACGCAATCTGTGAGGGAGGACTACCGAAACTATAAACTTAATCGACCAATTCAGGTGAATATTTTGTTTTATTTAATGTGATTAACAATATCTAGTCTCCATGTCGGAATATTGAAAATGGTTAGTAGGTATAAGTAGTCCGTTATCGCGACTACTGTATCGCCGTTCGGATCAACTCGGGTGCTATCTTAGAAGACCTCCGAAATTACAGATTGACCTATTAAACAAAATAAAATAATCTAATCTGTTATTACACGGTGTGAGAAAATAGTTAAGTACCAAAATTTTATGTAACGAACGACTGTACAAGAAAGCACATCATTTAACTACAAAAATCGTCAAAAAAGTACGCATTAAAAGACTGAACTTGCCTGAAATCGCTTGGTTTTAGTTATTAATATTGGCAATGAGATTATTTACTGGCTGAGAGGTGAACGGTGCCGTAACGCAGTTGTTTGTTTAATCGCTGAGAGGGCACTACATTTCGAAATCTAGCACAACACAACTAGTCTACCATCCGCGGCTTCGCCCGCGTGGATTACATGACGTTATCCCGCGGGAATGTAATACTTTTCCGGGATTAAAAGTAGCATATGCCTCATCATGTTGATACCTTGTTTTGACGTGAAAAACGGACGAACAAACAAACATACTTTCACATTTATTGACGAAATTTTTACCAATGTCACTTATTTTTATACTCTTATTCAAAACCTAAAATAGGAAGTATCTACCTACATTTTATAAACAGAAAAAGATACTATTAACCTAAGTTCCAATTAAGTCATCGTGGTCGCCTACATCGTATATGTAGAAACTAATATGTGTGAATTCCGAAGTTTGTAAGAGCATCAATTTAAGGAAGCCGAAAATGTTGAGTAAGTTAGTACTTATTAAAGTACTTAAACAGGAAAAATTAAGTCAAGTTCCTAGTCCCCGTGGTCGCCACAAGCTATGTCGCCAATACCGCTGCAGAATATATTGTGTGCTAATGTATTCCGAAGTTTGTTAGCGCGTCCGCTCTTGAATAATTGGTGCGAGCTTCCGCGGCACAATATGAGGACGACAAGACCAAATATCAGTGTCTTTAGTATTATTTTAGTATGAAAAACAGAGCAGCGCCTCTTTCGGTCGTTTAAGCAACTAAAATTCCATACACATTTGACAGCCCAGCACTTTTACAGCTTTTGGAGGACGGTATAGTTTAAGTACTATTGGATTTATTTAAATTTTTACTTTTTTTGCATTCACAATGCAATTTTTATAATTGAAAAATTTAAAATGAAATATTTTACAAAAAGTCGACCCGTCTCACAACCAGCTCCGAAGGGACACGAACGCGCACGACCTTTCGCTATCCGGGCGATTTTTCAAACCTCTGAGCTATAGTCCCATCGGAGCTGGTTGTGAAACAGGTCGATTTTTTCTAAAATACGATTCGATTATAAAAAACAATAATTTTTCATTGTGTACCGTCGTTCAAAAGCTGTCAAAGTGCTGCTGTCAAAAATGTATTGAATTTCAGTTCCATAAAAGACCGAAAGAGGTGCTGCTCTGGTTTTCATACAAATAATACAATCACGAAAAACTATCGTTTTGATAACCGTTATCAGTGGCCCGATTCTGCTAACGTTTAGTCATAATCGTGTCTCAATCGTGTTTCAATTGTTGTGCTTTTTTACACACTAGTTACAAGAAATGTAAACTTTTTTCACAATACTACTGATTGTCACACCACACACTACATTCACATCACATCATACTGTCATAATTCTTGTAACTAGTGTGTAAAAAAGCACAACGATTGAAACACGATTGAGACACGATTATGACGAAACGTTAGCAGAATCGGGCCACTGATACGATTACCAAAAAGGTACTCAAGTTCTACGTAACCTTACTAGCGAGTACCTGTTACATCATCCGCGTAAATAGTTCTATTAAAACATTCGCTTTACCCGCGTTAAATTTTAACTACAGGGTAACATGTGCTCTAGTCTACGGTGTTATTGTTAATCGAAGGCTCTAGTGTAGAATTTTTTAAAGTATGTAATACAAAAGAACCGGCAGCCCCATAGTGAATTTTCGGACGGGTTTCGAACCTTAGTTGTTTTACTTTCTTAAACTTTCATCCTCAGATAAAAATTGTATTAAATTCGTAGCAAAAAAAATCTTTAACAAAAGAACATAAAAATCTATGATACTTTATTTTAATATTCTGAGGAATACCTTGTAACCTGACATGATATACCAGTCCTAAAACAGTAGAACAACGTTCCATGTGTTCTTACGAGGTACTATCATACGCATCTCTCGGACGATTCTCTTTGATACATAGTTTTCACCGCGCGTTTCCAATTAACATGATTTTCCGACTCGGGAACATTTATATTCCCATGTCTCCATACTTTTTCCTCCGCATCCAATCAAGCTGATTAGTCCGTACTTTTAATAAGTATGATCAAGGAACTCGATCTCTTATTGGCGATAATCGCTTGTACATTAACTACGCACATGCTACTGTAAGTTCGCGCAGTCGGAATGGAGCGCAGGCAATTTTCGCCGTAAAGTAATCGACAGGGATTTCCTCATTTGTACCTACGTGATACATTTTCCAATCGTTACTGCGAATAAAAATGTCGTCAAGAATTAACGAGATTTCGCTACCTTAAATAATACTCGTTAAAGGCAAAAAGGTAAATATGAACCAGTAAAAAGTGACTCGTTAAGGAAACGATTAGTTAGTATGAAATTGGTATTCCGCTCATTTACAGCCAATCATAGCGGTTGGACGACAGCGCCGGCGCTCTCTGTTTGATAAAAAGCCTGACCGATTTTTAACGCCTTATTTGTCAACCGACTTAAGAATTAAAATTCATCATAATCATTATTTCCAAGTGGTATGTTAAAATTACATAAATTAATTATTGAATAAATTATATTCTCAAGGCAATTTTTTCACTAGAACTATTTAATACCCACCAATCCGCATTGGGCCCGCGTGGTAGGTCATGGCCCATTCTCCTTAAGGCCAGTGCCCCAGTAGTGGAGACTTATAATAGCTGAAGTCCAAAAGCCTTCAGTATTCGTCCTTTTTACAAGCTTTTTATTAACTTGCCATGTTAGTTAGTTAGTTAGTATGTTAGTTAGTGGGGGACAAATCTTGCAAGCTTAATTTGACCCACTTCCCAATCTTTGATGGAGCTGAAATTTTGTATATGTATTTAGTTCAGATGACAATACAATATTAAAGTACAGTCAGCAAAAAAGCTTGTCATAAAAATGAAATTTTTACTAAAAACTTATTTTAAATAGAGTGTGAGCACCATCACATAGAATGAAAGTTTTCCGTACTTGTCCCCAATTTTGCCTTTGCTTTTTCAAGCAACTGCTTTACCATTTGAGCTACCAAGACTCGGCCGGTAACTAAGTAAGTGTTTGTTTTCATAATCCACTTAACAAATAGTTTAGAGACGATTAATCAATACAATTAATAATTTAACAAAGAATTGAGTACGAAGTGAAGCGACGTTGGTATAATAAGTTTTAAGTATAAATTTCATTTTTATGACAAGCGTTTTTGCTGACTGTACTTTAATATTGTATTGTCATCCAAACCAAACCTGTATACAAAATTTCAGCTTCAAAGAACATTGGGAAGTGGGTCAAATTAAGCTTGCAAGATTTGTCCCCCACTAACTAACTAACATGGCAAGTTAATAAAAAGCTTGTAAGAAAGGCGAGTAGGTAAATGACAGCACCTCACCTGCTGTTAAGTGGAATTAAGACCAGATGTAACCGGTGGCGGAGTGGTGGAGTGGCGGGCAAAGTGCCGCACTGGCCACCTTAAGTGAGTTAAGTTGTTCTAGTTTTTTAGCACCAATTACTTAGCTTCTCAACGTTTAAGCATGATTCATGTTACTGCATGCTGGGACCGGGCCAGACGCCGCACGAAAAACTATTATTATCGTAATTAATAATCATAATCATTACCGTGATCTTACTTTTTGTATGAAAACCAAAGCAGAGACTGTACAAAATTTTTATAGATATTTGACAGCATCACTTTGAGAGCTTTTGAAGATAGAAAAATCGCACGATGTGCTAAAGTTTTATAAATAACTGCAAACCGATTCCCGCCCACGCTAACAATTTAATCAGGGGGGCAATTGCGTAAGGTAATCGTATGAATTTGACAGTTCATATCGTATTCAATCGGCTGCAATTTGTATGCAATGACATTTATTATGATACAATATGAACTGTCAAATGAATACGATTGACTTTACGCAATTCCATAGCTGAACGGTAAAAACATTTTATCTACACTCATGTTATAATATTCGAATTATGAACTCATGTCAGAACGTATATTGATACACTTTATGCCATAGTCAACTTTAAAAAATAAAAGTGTTTGATAATGGTCATTATGATACAACCGGATACAGCTTTCACTCATTATAAAACACTTATTTTTCTTAATTTTACAATCTCCATGGCAACCGTAGGATTTACCGGCCCTGACTTCCAACTCTTTCAAGCCCTTCTTTAGCCGGCAACAATAAGAAACTTTTTAAAATTAGAATTTTGAATTTAGAAGGAATAGACCGTATAGACTCCTATCAGTGGGGTTTGGCGCCAACCCACATTTTATAATTAATATTTTTTTGCTTAATTTTTGAAATATATGATAAATGTAATGAGTGTAGATAAAGTAGTGTACGAGACTGCACATAACTCGGTATTAAAACACTCGTGGAATACTTTTAAAAAACTCACCAAGGCTCGTTTTTTAAACTCCCACTCGTGGGTTAATACCCCTCATTATGCAACAGTCACATAAACTACTATTAAAGCTTAAATATTTCATTACCTACTACCAGATAAACGCACAGCGCACTCAACTAGACACACAACTGGATTCCAGCACCAAAATAAAGTTCTCCGCAGTAATTCCAAGATATTTACTATCGTACTACACCACACTTACGTCAGAGTAAACACTATAATTTAATATGGAACGACATAGTAAAATAGCACGATCCTTTGATATGCTAAAGTTATCTGGGAATGTTGGCTTAACGACTATTTACATAAACATTTCTAACCCGTCATTATAGTTTACTAGAACGCTTAGAATCTCGGCCCCATCTTTCTGTTTATTAAAATATTCTGCTTATACAGAAACGGAAAGGGTATTATCAGCCCGAAAGCTGTCCTATACAAAAGTTCGAAATGCAAAACAGGTAATTATGCTGAGAGTAGACTAAGTAGAAATTATTCTGACAAATACTTTCTGATACGACTTTAGATTATCTTTATCATACTTTATGTCGATTTATTTAATAAATTATAATGCTAGCAGGTTCGTCTTTAATTTTATTTTTAAAACTAGCGGCCGCCCGCGGTTTCACCCGCGTGGTTCTCGATCCCATGGGAATATCGGGATAAAAAGTAGCCTAAGTTACTCCTTATTACATCAGAAACCTGCCAGTGAAAGTCCCGTCAAAATCGGTCCAGCCGTTTCAGAGATTAGCCGGAACAAACAGATAGACAGACAGACAGATAGACAGACAGACAGACAAAAATTGTAAAAAATGTTGTGTTGGCATATGTACCGTATATATAATGATATGCATGTAGTAAAAAGCGATTTTTTTTAATATTACAAACAGACACTCCAACTTTATTTATTTGTATAGATGATTATTTATATTAATATTGGGTTTTTTATTGTTACTTAACTATATTATTACTTACATCTTTTGCATTCGAGGTTAATCAAGATAAAAACAAAATACTGCACACACACTATTACCGGGTTAATTAACTCACAAATAAAAAATCAAAATCAAAATCATATACCTACTCAAATAAGGTTAGTTTAACAAAAAATATGAACGTCAATGAGGCTACGCCATCGGTTATCAAATCCTAGGGCAGACAGAGACGAGAGACCTTTGGTCTTACTGCGAACTGTCAAACTTATAGTAATAGGTACTAGTGTCGCGCGGTTTTACTCGCGTGGTACCCGTTCCCGTGGGAATGACGGGATAAAAAATCACTGTCACTCGGGAAGAATGTAGCTTTCTATTGCTGAAAGAATTTATAAAATCGGTTAAGTACTTTTTGAGTTTATCGTTACAAACAAACAAACATACACACAAACAAAACTCATTTATAATATTATAGTTTAGATATCACAGCATAAATTAACGACGTGACCATGGCTTATATGGTTACAATATTTTATTTCCAATACCAACTAGGTAATCATTCGGCAGGTATTGCCAAACTGCCACCGTCATCCGGCAGGTGCGCTTATAATAAAGTTACAGGGCTCTTGCTTGTGCCTTGACCGGTAGTATTTATATCTATTCTGTGCCTTGACAATAATTTATGTAACACCTTTGTATTCAACAACATGCAATAAATGAATGTGAAATATTTCTCATTTAATTGATACGTCTCTAAGCGTAAGTAAAAACAAACTAATATAAATAAACTCCAGCTGCCGGACGCGACTGTTAACTCACCACTTCTTTATTTCATGAGATATAGGGCCTTTTTTGTATAATTTTACACGACACACGACATGCCATTCCGATACAAGATGGATGTGTTTTGATTTACAATATTAATTATCTGTTCGATTTACAAGAACTTATTTGTAAGTCATGATCGAAAACTATGGCAAATGTTCAAAAAGAAGGGTCTGGGTTTTCTTAGGAATTGATTTCTTTTAAATTAAACATAGAATTTACTTTTTTTCGTTGTGAACAAAAAAAATATTTCATTCACTATAAACGTTAATATTTACCAACAACGTTATACTAAATGTGAAGTTGTAGGCTATATTTGCAATATGATTATATGCTAATCAATTCCAAGATATCATTATATTTGTAGCTTGAAATAAAACTGAACTTAACTTGTATTCTTCAGGACAATTTCATTATTCTTCCACATTATAGTTTCTGAACCTATCACCTGTAATAACAGCAAATTATTTATTACGGTTGACATTTGATTCAAACTGTCTTGTCTAGTTAAATATAATTTTTCACTCATCTATAATATTCTCTTCTCTATAATTATCGATCGAACCTTTCATCCATAATCACTCAATCGATCATCGGTGCTTGTACATTTAAAATAACAACACAGTCAACAAAGATAAGGGAAACGAACCTGTTATTTTTTCATTATTCAACTCGTTCAACAATGCCTTTTTAAAGCGATGAGATGAACTTTAAACAGTTTAAAAACTCACAGGAAACATGAAACAGCTGATCCCCAGTTGTCCTTTCATGCATTAAGCCATTCGCCACTCCTTAACTCTTAAGAGTACATTAAATCCCTATAAAAGACAATCAAGCAGGGATCCCGCTGTGTTTGCTGATTCATGTGCATTAAGCGGATAAGGGCATAAAGAGAACTATTTATTGGTATCTACTCGCTACAGCATTTGTATAATTGTACAGTTTTTACTTAAAGTCGGGTATGGACATAGGATGATCTTGGGCAGCATACTAAAGATTCTTTAGTGTAGGCAATGAACAGATTTTTTGTATGGAGACCCATACACTAATTCCTCAGTCGATGAAACTTTGCTAGGTTATAAAATAGCATGAGCCATAAACTTTTTAATGATTATCCAAAAAAACTCACACGAAAGTTAGGTATTTATACCTAAATAAACAAATCTGTTTATATATTGAACCGAGTAATTTCTCAGTACAAATTTATTTTACCAAATGAGTTATTTATACTAGTATGTGATACTTGATAAAAATCCAAAACTTTTTTCAAGCATGAGTATGCTTGGCAAAATGGTATAATTCCGTTAAAAAGTTCGACAGAGATAAGACATTTTTCAGTTCAAGTCACCCCAATTGTTTTATTAAAATTTGGTGTTTCTGCTGGGATATTTTTTTTGGATATTTCATATTATTGTTTTTATACGTTACATGAGTATGTCCGGTGAAGAAAGTTTAGACGGAGCATTTTTCCTAAAAAAGATATCAATGAAATAAGACTTTCATTAAAAAATACCTAACCTTCTATTATTATTATTTTTTTGGCATTTAATACCATACTTTTAATTTATTGATACTTTATCATGCTGTAAAGTTTTTTGTGACTGAGGAATTACTGTGGGGGTCAACTAGCTTCATTGACTACACTACTTGAAGAGCAAGCCCTGAAGAGTAGTGACATTACCAATTTGATCGGTGCGCGGCTCTAGTTAACTTTGTTACGAACGAGAAACTGTCTCAGTTTTTCCACTTTGTAGGATGCGGAAAATAAATCTGTGCGTTTTTAATTGGCTAATATCCAATGAACGAAGGAAGAGGTAATTTTTAAACTGCCCCGTTGACTCTCTATGGGAAATCGCTATGAGTATTTATCCCTTACTCTGATGACAGTGATGCTTAAGCCTTAAAGCGTTTTAAGGAAATCGTTGGAAGTCGCAAACATTTTCCTTTTTTCTGTTTTTGTTAATCCAAACTGGTTTGTGGTTCCTTTAGCTCCTTTTAAAGATTGATGGTCCAGTTAAGGAAATTTTTGAAATGCTCTAGAATTTACTTTAAAAAGTTATTTACTTGGAAAGCACTCTTTATTTACCTTGAAACATGTTTTGTTTACGTAATTTAAGAAGCTCTAACTCTTTTAAATTCTATCACAATCGATTGTGACTTTGTGACTCGATTTGAATTTATCACCCAAGTCTGAATTAAATTAAGTTGGCCAATGAAATATAAATGTCCTTATAATGCTATTTTTGAAACACATGATGATTATTACTTAGATAAGTAATCATAACACATCAACTACGATACGGCTAAAAACAAATTCAGTTAAAGTACATTATGTTTTGCTATCTTGTTGTTCTGCATTTACAACGACAATCTGTTTTAATAAGAGCGAACATCTTTAGTGTCGGCTTTTGTTGCAATACGGGACATGAAGGGTTATGTAATAACCATAATAACAGTAATAATAGTTATTAGTCCCCGATATTTCGGCACAGTTGTATACGCCGACGTCACAGCGTAACTGAATAAAGTTAGTGCAGGTACCTACCAATGTTATCATTCGCACTCTCAAGTCAAACTTGCTCACAATAAAATTATCTCGACACACAAAACTCACACTATCATTAGCATATAAATTGTGCTATCACTATGCAAAGCGACACTTTTTGTACAAGCCTTTGTATGTCTGTATGTTTGTTTGTCCGTTCAGGTCAAATTTTGCAACCTAAATTTGAACCGCTTTCCAGTGTCCGAATGAGCAGATATTTTTATACAGGTGTTTGCTTATTATGGTTGCTGCATTAATTTTATTCAATTACTCCGTGACCATAGTGCATGCAACTGTGCCAAAATTTTCCAAATTTCCAAATTAATATTTTTAATTAAAATTAATATTATTAATTAATATTTAAATTAATATTTCCAAATTAATTTCCAAATTAATATTGCAAGTACAAATTGAGACTTCCATCAAATGAAATTATTGTTGTTTTTTAACAATTGAAAACCGTTTTTAATGTTACCATAACATACCTACATCAGTAGGTCTAGCACAACTTAGCGCGACTCTTTGTCGCGCTCTTTTCAACCAATCATCACGTTGCCTTAGGTCACGCCCGCTATCTACGAGCGATCTGATTGGTTGAAAGTGCCCGCGACTCTTTCTCACTCGAGTCGCGCTCAAGTTGTGCTAGCCCTACAGTAAGGCTTCTTGCTCTATTTATGTATGGTTTCTCATCTTATCTAAGTAAACATCTTAGAGTAGGCAGATGCCATTTCTGATTCCAAACAGACCAGATGAGCTTGACGTTCAGTTTGTCACCTCAAAATGTGCCGCATCACCAAGAGCGCGCCCCACGCATTCCTGTCGAGTGCATCAAGCTCTTGTAGGGACGTGATTTATCGAACCTCGACCGGCCTTAATTGATCCGATATATCGATAATGGATCGATTCATTAGCCGATCGAATCGAGTCGTAAGTTTGCACAATGCTTAGCGATGTCCATATCGGTGTTGTGTTCAGAGCACGAGTCTATCATTCGCATGTCCTGCTGCAATATAAAGTAATGAGATCAAAAGTTGTCATGTTCCTTTTGATTCATGTGGCGACTCGATTTATTTTATGTTGATTGCGTTTAGAGTATAATGCTGAAGGGTTATTTAAGATTGCTGTAAAATTAAATGTTCTGATCATAGCTGTTTTTACGGGTAAGTGCAATGAATCTTCTTTGATGAGCCTGGCTGGCGTTAGTAAGTAAATCTGTATCTTAGAGCTCATTAAACCACGACCAGAACTGTATGATAGATTCAGGATCTCTTAATTACTTAGAAATCGTAAATCTGGAGATGTACCTAGTCAATATAAAATGGCGTTAACGTTCAAGGAATGGCGTAACACACTTTATTTGCACATATAAAGACAGAAACAGAACATACAAATATGAAAACATTTACAAAACAATATAGTGAACAAATATAAAGGGGCGGCCTTATCGCTTAATAACGATTTCTACCAGACAACCCGTTGTACAAAATTGGTAGTAGGGATAGGGGGAGATTTTGCGCGAAATTTGTAACAAATAAATAAATAAAGTTACTATAAGTGGAAACTTGTAAAATAGATTTTGGTGACCTATTTGTAAAAACTATGTAAAATGTAAGCAGTAAGTTTTCCTTAACGAATAAAAATATATACCTATATAAAACTGTAATAAGCTAATATAAATACTAAATAAATATGCAATTAAATACGTACTAAAATATATTTTCTTACCTAAGTATAGTAGTTCTTATAGATATATTTTAGTATAGTATAGTAGCGCATTACGCATCATTTTCATCGTCACCGTTTGTTATCGGCGTGTCGCATCACCACGGCGGAGATTGAGTGGCTGATGAAATTACGAATGTTTGCGGCTGTCGCGCGACATCGTTAGCCACTGCGACTGCGACCTGTCGCGCTCAGGGTTGCCACACAACGTGGACCAAAAAACAAGGAAGAGGTTAGTCGGAGCATGTCACGTATTTAGTAGTCATATCATTGTTTGACAGCTAGCAGTAAGGCCCCTAAACATATTCCTGCGTCCAGAAAAAGAAAATAACTTTCATCAGAGTACCTACGTTCCGATTGTTTCATTTGAGTTCGTTTGATGTTGTAAAATCCATTCGTAATTTCTTAAAATTTTAAATATCAAGTTATTTAAATTTTTACTATTTTGTTTTCACATTGCATTTTTTATTATAAATGAAGTATTTAGAAAAGAATTGACCCGTCTCATAACCATCCCGTCCCATTGGAGCTGGTTGTGAGACGGGTCGATTTTATCTAAATACTTTCATTTTAAATTTTTAAAAATATCAATAAATATTTTATTTACCCTCATGCATGTTATAATATTCGACATGACACGACCTTTTACTGTTAGAGCATTCACCCGGACAGTGAAAGATCGTGGGTTCGACTCCCATCGGAGCTAGTTGTAAGCCGGGTCGATTTAAATAAATAATAAATAAATAAATATTTTCTTACAATCACACCAATTATCTAAAGCCCATAGTTAATTTCTTAAGAAACTGTGTCTACGTGAACTTGATAACGGATAAATATATACTTAAATACTTTTTTATTTGTAAATACATACTTATCATACATAGAAAACACCCAGACCAAGACAACTAGACATGTTCATGCACACAAATATTTGTCTTGTTCGGGAATCGAACCCGAGACCTCTGGCGCAGAAGGCAGGTAGTTTACCCCTGCGCCAAATTGGTCGTCAAGATTTATTTCTAATACTTACTTTTCTATAAGAACAATTCACATAAAAATTGGGCAGATGAGAACCTGTTCAGCATTGAGTAGGTACCTACCGATGCGTGACGACAAAACTGTGCTAAACTAGGATAGGCAGTGCTTATTGCACTAGTTGAAGACAGAAGTAAGGATCGTTTTGCCAACCCTAGCTTTTCTCGTTGTAGTACTTATCTAATTTATTATTTCACTGCGCGGCGGCGAGTCTACGTGGCGAGACAGTTAGATTTGTTGCCACCGAATTGACGTGGAAGGATGGATGCTAAGTGTTCGTTTTAACGTGAATTGTGTGTATTTAGTTGTTTGTAAGCACCGGTTCTTATTTGAAAAACGATTAGCATTGCTTACAAATGGTAGTTTTAGCTACGAGGCGTAAGCTAAAACTGTTCCTATTTCAATTTTTTATAGGAAATTTATCTTCATCGGTAGCGTGAAAACGGGCGGCGAGCAACGAGTCGTTGAAAAAAGAAACCCCTTTCGTTAACACCACTACATTTAGACACAATATACCTATTGAACACATGAGTAAAACCTCCGTGGTTAAAAATTTTAAGAATCTTAATGATTTAACAAAAGAAGATCAAAATAGCTGTCACATATTTTCATTCACAAACATGTATTTTTCTGGAAAAGAAAAAATAAAATTTTGATTTTAGATTCAATCACAATGCAGTTTATTTATTTATTGAGAAAATCAACAGCGCTTTACATAAGAGTAATAACAGATTTTCCCTTTGAGATCCAAACATACATTACTAAACTTAAACTATTTTATAAATGTTAAGTTAGTGTGTGTTAGTTAATGTTAGTTATAAAAGTTTTTATAAATGTTCATATTGTGAATATTTATTTATAACATACGGTAGATATTAATCATTTGTAATTATCATTATTATTTTGTTCTGTGAGTAACATCAAGCAAAATATTTCTACCGGTAATAATTACATATACCTACTGCTTCTGCAAATAACTAAAAAATGAGTTTGTATTGCGATGTTACTGAATCACCACAGTACAGTGCCACAAACTTTTCTGTTCCGGTGGCCAAAATGTGAAACTAGCGTGTTTTTTTTAATGTCATTTTGCTGTCAAGTTGATGTCCAACCAAAGCGCTGCTGGCGGCTGAAGGTCTTAGAAGTCAGGGCCGGTTAAATTGCTACAAAAAAAAGAAAAGAGTACATAGCGCCGCTGTCACCGGAACAGAAAAGTTTGTGCCACTGTACGTATAGTGTGTGTCAGATAACTCTGCACGTGCCTGAGGGCCTACTCTGAAACGCAAATCCGAAACTTCGGTTAGCCCCGTCCCGCTCACTCTCGAGTCATGACGGAATCGAATGATAGGGGCGGGGCTAACCGAAATTTCGGATTTGCGTTTCAGAGTACGGTCCCTGGCGCGTTTTTGGCTCTAGTTACAGTGCATTTTTTTTTGTTCTAATGTTATAGAAAAGATTAGTATTCGATTTTTACCGCGCGCAGACTTATCTGACGAGCACTCTACGTAGCATGCAACCTCTTTTTTATGAACATGTCTATGATACTCAGCCAAGCTCGTTGCAGCCAGTGTTTCGTAAAAACGTGCGGAACCATTAGCACGCGCCGCACAATCCCCCACTTTTCCCACCAACTGTTTGGACCAATCAGAGGCGTCGTTTGTAGGAAATGAGGTGTGGGCGAATAGAATATTAATATTGTGGTGCGTTCATGACACTCCAATAAAAGCTGATGATATGATTGGTCGCAGTTACTTGGCTGTTAAAAATGCGGGGCTTTCCTATCAAACGTTACACCGTTTTATTACATTTCATTCGACTATTTAGAATAAATAGTATAAGAAATAACTATTTCATATTATTGTACATAATACAATAATTGTTACTTTATAGATATGGTAACTAACATAATAAATTAATAAATATGTGAAATATGCATGATTCCATCCCATGTTCCATTCCATCAACAACGGTTCATAAAGAATAATATATCCAGTCGCCAACAAAAAGTGGTGAAATTTGCACCCTGCCTTCAAAAATGCTGTAAGCTTTTAAAACTCGTAAGTAGGTACATCAGTCAAATCTCTGCTGCATGTTATGTGCATTGTGCGTCTCTCGAGAAGAGTCTTCTGTAAGAATGGACAGTGCACCCGCTGCCACGAGTAACACGTTCATGATGTTCGTTTCACAATTACCCTACAAACTACACAACTCAACGTAGGGCAGAAGCCCCGGTTTTGGCCACTGTACCGGTTTTGGCCACTTTTTACTCTAAAGTTTTCCAAACAACTTTTAGCCATTTTTGATAAAGGCAATTAAAATAAGGTATTTTAAGGTAATAATAACAATCGTCAGAATTCCTTAAGTCATACGATATTTTTTCAATAAATTCCATTTTCTGTTTGAAAAAATGTTTTGTATGAAAATTTTAAGAAATTTGTTTTGGTTGAAATACTTTATAAACCTTTGTTCTTTACAATTAAATTGTTGTTTTGCAATTGACTGGTTTCTAGCGCATTAGAATATATTGATTTTCCTTTTTTTTGGTTTTGATTTTTCGCAATACTTACAAATTTTATCTATCAGTAAGTGGCCAAAACCGGTACCTACATTTCGCAACTCTCACACATTGTATGTAATATAAAAAAACTATTTTACTTTTATAAATTTGAAAAATGTACCTTTAAAGGTAGATAAATTTAACTAAGTATAATTTAAGATATACCATAGGTGGCCAAATTATTAGGGACAGTACTGAGATTTTTTATTTTTACAGTTCAGTTGAATTTCTGTAACAAATGATTGGTTGTAGGTCTCTTATGTATTTTTTAAATGATTTTGTATTCTATTGAGATCATAAAAACTAAAAATAAATATACAAAACTGTTATAGTTTCTTTGTATAAGTATATATTATACGGATAGACGTAAATAAAGTAAGTTAACGTTTAATTACTCGACTCCAACCTGCAACAGTTATATTTTGATGTTGTCTAGCCCAGTGCAGTATTTTCTTTTTCATAGGATCGGTTAGGACTTAGGCGTGGTTTTTTGGTAGGTTGCCCCGACCCATCAGATTCTGTTTGACCAACCGCCTCCGTATTGTCCTTTCCGAAATATTTACACCATCGTCGTTCATCATCATGGTCAAACGAGCAACGCTCTTTTTATGATTTTTGAGGCAGATGTCTCTGATTTTTCTATCAGTATGAAGAGTGGTGATCCTTTTCCTGACACATTTGCCATCGCGATTTGCTTCTAGAGGTTTTCTCTTGTAAATTTTAGTTTTTATTATATTAACGGCAGACTTTGAAACCCCAGCAATAGCTGCTATGTCTCTTTGGGAATGTGTAGAATGCTGTGACAACGTTTGTATCTCTTTACATTTTCTTGTAGACAATCCAGCCTTAACTTTTCAAATAAACTAGAAAATTAAAGTTATCGCGTCGAGAAGACATTAATACAATGTAAATTCATAGACAAAACAGCAAGAATGTTGTTTTATGAACAATTAGTTACCTTATATGGTTATTTAGGACAAGAAAGTCGGTCAAAACTAATAAAAAATATAACAAACAAAAACACTACAAAACCGCGCATTTTTTAAAAAATATCTATATGGGGAGAAATGTCACATTATCGACAGATGAATCGCATATCCTGTGTAGCCACTTGCCAAAAACAATAATAAAGATACCAGTAGCAATATCAAACAAAATAAACTTTAAAAAACAACATAATTTACAGAAACTAATATTACAAACTATAATTATATTACATAAATATGAGCACTGTCCCTAATAATTTGGCCACCCACTGTAATTTGTGTCTTAAATATGTAAAACCATTTAGTTAGTACTTAGTGCTTAAAAGTAAAAAAATCCTTAAAGTGGCCGCAAAGGGTACCTCTGCCCTACATCGAAGATTATAAATACATACGGTTCCCAAGCAAATATACAATTGTTACTAAGTATATCCCCCTAATAGCAGCTACGTTCTCGTTTCGTTACGCAGCAACAACGGTTTACGTATGAACTATTCATATGGCCACAAACATGCCTTAAAAAAGCTGGTAACTTCCCGAACTCGTGACCACATCAGACAAATCTCCGTTCGATATGCGGATGGGATTCGTTAAGCGCCTCTCGAGAATAGTCCACTATAAGAATGGACAGTACACCCTCTGCTTCAAGGAACACGTTCATGATGTTAAATTTACAAACTACTCAACTCAATGGACATCAAATATGATAAATATATGTGCTATGGTCTCTCGTTTCGTTACGTAGCAACAACGGTTTACGCATATATATACGTTACGTCTAGTTGGCAACAAAACATGCCTTAAAAAACCTGGAAGCTACTCGAACTCGTGACCACATCAGTCAAATCTCCGCTCGATATGCGGATGGGATTCGTTAAGCGCCTCTCATACATACTGAATGGGCAGTACACCCGCTGCCTCGATTTATGTCGCGGGTTACTACGCTCGCGAGTAATTGAGCATCGTTTAACAGTTTCACAACGTTTACTCTACGGTTGAGTTGTGGAAAACGGCGGCATTTATGTTCCTGGGTACACTTTAAAGTCGTTGATGTGTAGGCACTGTACCCCTAGTGTAAGTTTTTATGTCAAGCAAACGCAAACTTCGCGAGTACGTATTTATGTCAATTTGTATGAAAACTGCATAAGCGCGCTACTCGCCGCTAGAGGCGCTTATGCAGTTTTCATACAAATTGACATAAATACGTACTCGCGAAGTTTGCGTTTGCTTGACATAAAAACTTACACTAGGGGTACAGAATATAATAATAGTTGGTGTAGGTACTTTATTATATAAATTTGGTTTGCGAGTCCCAGAAACTGGAGCTAAAATAATAACTATGTGATATACTCGTATGGATTTGACATTTCCATGCCGCTTTGTTCTGTTTAACGTTATTATAGTAATGGTTATTATATTACGGACATTGTAAACAGAAACCGCTAGAGGCAAAAGTTATTAAAATATTGACTTCGACATCAAGTAAGTTAACTGAATATCAATAAAGTTAATAAAATATTATTGTAGAACACCCACAAACAAAACAATTAGAACAATAAAGTTAAATAGCCGGCACATTGGACACTCACCGTTTGTCCTGTAACGTGAAACATGAAAGGCTGCTTCCGCATCACCACACAGCTCATCACCAACAATATTTAAATGCACCTTATTAGAACAAGACAGAGTTCAAATTACTTAGCAATAATTTGAAACGACGGCAAAACTAACACTGTCCTGGCCTGGAGTTACCGGGCAGTACGTAAAAGGCGTTCCGTATCATGCTAGGCGTATGCCCCGCAAAGAACAATGCTAATAAGACAACCGTAAGTCGCGAAACGAAACGCAGATGACGGTTCACAAGGCGTTTTACAATGTGCGTACATATTATGACCGTACGCATTACATACACATCTTTGTGGTTGTTTTAAATTTAAATGGTAGCTGCTACTAGTGACTACGAGTATATCCACGTGGATGTTTTAAACTTTCTTTACATTGTATTTTTTATATTTGCCATAAAGACTAGAATACACTTTTTCCTACTGTGGAATGTGACTTTACATACCAAAATTTCAGACTTTCCAGTTCAAGAAGTTCAGGCGTGGTATCATCTAAGGAAAACAGCAAATTTAAAAGACTCCAAATACAAACAAGTTAATCAATGTATTGAGTAAAATTTGGATAAGAGAAAGGTACTTGGGTCAGGCCGTAGATTTTGCCACATTCGAGGGTACAAAAGTCTCCGCCTCATATAATTTTAACTATAGTACTCTTAGAAATTTCTCAATCTTATCATCGTGTTTCCTAAGAAATAGCAAACCAAGGCAGATATAGATATTTGGATAAGTTTATAGATTTGGAAAACTATTTGACATTTCCCTCCCAAAAGTGACGGATTTTTTATAAAAACCGCGAATCCGCATTGGTAGGTGTCCAGCTTAAACATCGATAAAATTATCATTTTTTAACTTATTGATGAGCTGTTTGATTTGACGTTATAAAATAATAATAAGGTTGCCATTCCTTTAATATCTTTGCGTATTTCCTAAGAAAAAAGATAAATTTTCGGCAATAATTTTTTTTTTTTGAAAAACCATTTCTTTGCGCTATTTATATTGCGCAACCATTTTCACCCATATTATGGTTTTAAAACATTTATTAAGATTTTGTTTGAGTGCTGGCATCACCAAAGAATCGTATTCTATGGTCAATGCAGCGTTGACGACCATATTTTTTGACATTTCGGTGTCAACTCCGATCAAAGTGAAAAGTGTCGCCTACTTTGCAGAGTGCATTTTTTGAGATTTCAAGGTAAGTTTTTGATTAAAACTTATAATTGTTGTTGCGCATGGTTTAATTAGATGTGTGTGATCTGTATATGTTAAATAAGCCTTGTAAAATAGTATATTTTAAGAGTTATAATCGATTTCATTTGCGCCTCGGTTCCGCAAAACTGCCTTTATGCCACTTTGCGATACCGGTTGCGTAGAAATTGCGCCACTTATTTTACGCTATTGAATAATAGTGCATGCACACAAGGTTTTCAAGTGTTTTTATTATTTTGAAATTACTTTTAGCTGTAAATCCGCTAAAAAACATGACTAGCATTACTATTAATTGATTTGTTAGCTTTTATTAATATTCTATAAGTACAGGGTGTTCGGCAGAACGTTAAACATACGAAAATAGGGGTAGGTGCGGTGGTCTGCTACCTAACCAGCCCCAAAGATTTTACCTAGGTCTAAAGTTTTTTTTATATTGTATTTTATAAGTTTTGGAATTTCGTCACTTTCATACTAACTTTTAAACCCATCTAACTTTTTTCTTTATTGACAGATCTATTTTTTTTTATTTTTGGCATCTTAATGGTTGGCAGGTCCTTTTAATAGTGATACTTCAAGCAGGTTGTTGCTAGAGTCAAAGTAATGGAAAGAATGGAAATGGTAAAGTTGTATTATATTTATACTTACATATAATTAATAATGAATAATACCAAATACCTCCATCTAACAAATTAAATGTATTTTTTTTTGTAAATTGAACAAATCATACATACTTACTAGTTTTTGTCATCCTGTTTAACTTTTCATTGTGCGCAATATATAAAAAAGAATTACTCATAGGTACATTATTGTTAATTATTAATTAAACATACTTACATACCAACATCGTGTTTATTTTTCTAGTTTGATGCAATACCTCTTGTTAGTACATGTTTGTTAAATAAAATCACATTAATGTACGTGCTCTTTAATAATTTTGCTCTACCATTTTGCGCCACTTTGTGCGACCGACTCGTAGAAAATTTTGCGTCACCATTGCGCTATTTGTGGCAAAATCTACGGCCTGACCCACTTAAGAAAAACACACAGAAGTCTGAAAGTAAAACCTATATTTGCAGTGTAAATGTACAAGTCCAAAACAAAGAGTCTGTCTACCTTATCACCAAAACTGTACCGATATGACTAGCCTCATTTGGATCGCCAAATTGGCCTCGTTTTAGCAACCTCTCGTACGGGCCATAAGGCCTTTCCAATATGGCGCACTCTAATGAAACCATCTGTCAATCAAATTTATAAAGCTAACGAAGACGATATGTAGATGGCGGGAGTTATAAGCATATGACCACAGATTAAATATTAATAGTCTAAAGGTATCCATACAGCCCGAAAATTGATAATCTGAAATGATATTGTTATTTCAGAAAGCTTGAAGTTGTATACACTTTAACCACTACCGTATTTAACCACATGTATTCCGATTTCATGTAGGTACCATCTTTTTTTTATTCCGATTTCATCGCTTTTAACTTGTTTATCATTTTTAGACTTCGTCTTCTCTGCTCTTACTCGACCGTAAGCGCTCTCCTTCGATCCTTTGGAATTTCAATCAAAATAGTTATAATTTTATCAAAGATCTCTATGCAGCTACAATATACATTCTAACACTCATACAATGACAGCGTTAGTTCATTGCAACAAAACGGAGTTATTCCACTAAAATCCGCGTCGCAACGCGTAAATCCCGATCTCTACCCACATGGATTGCGTCTTAAAAACTGCCAACAACCATACAGTTCAAAAACCCCTATGTCTATTAAAATAAGGTGGAAATTGACAGATCTAGCTGCGTTTGTGTTGTAGTGTTGCAGCAAAAAGGTACAACAATGATGGAAGGCTCTGTCAAGGGCGGGCTCTTACACGGCCGTCCCATGTTATAAACATCTCCGTGCGAACACTGTTTGATTTGTGATTGGTGCTGTTTGGTGCTAAATTTGAATATCGGAACGTGCACGCTTCCTTGGTGATAAATCAGCTTAAACATTACATAGGCGTTTGATTTAGGGTGTTTATTAAGCTTTTGTTGTAGAGGATAGCGTAAATTACCGCTTTGGTCAATACAACAATTCTTTAAATTCAAAGGTTTCATAATAATTCATTTAAAAATATGTCTTTTGAAATATCTTAATATGTCTTTATCTTAATATTGCGCCTTTTTAAAAGTAAAAATATTTATCTTTACTTTTAAAAAGGTGCTAGTTACTTGGTTGGCCACTGTATTACCCTTTGCAGCTGTTTCGTTATATGTCAGTAATTTAGATTGAGAAAAATCCAACTACCTATTTATGTAAATATGCACGCCGTAGGTTTCTAACATTCAATACTTTATATCTTAATAGGGTATTTTACTGTTGTTGAAATGTAGATATTTAATGATGACGTTAAAAAATATTGCAATTAAGAATACCAAATGTGAAAAAATAATTTGAATCTGTTTTATAATAAAAGAATTATAGTCTGTTTGATTTTGACTATAGCTGTCTCTTTCTAAAACGAAATCTTCTATGGCGTGACTATGACGCTACTAACCCACTGACGTCACTAAGATAGCATCCTGTCCTTGTCTCATTATAAAGTTTGAAGTCCTATATCTTTGAAAATATTCAAGATAATTCAAAATGAAAACTTGTTTTGTGTAGCTAATATTTCGAAAAACATTTTAAAGAAATAAAAAAAAGTCAGTAAAATACCGTACCTATTGTCAAACTTTTTAATGACCTACTCAAAGTAGTCTTGAGTTTTAAACAAAACATGCTACTGTAACCTCATCTCTCACTTCAAATCTTAGTTACGAGTTAATTTTGATGTTTCTTATAGCGGAAATACACGGTTCACTTTTGCCTTTCAATTTGGATGAAGCAACCAAATTGAACAATGTAAACGTAAAAGAGAATCATTCAAGGGATTCACTTTTACGTATGTCTGCGTCTTTCAACCAAAGAGAATCAATTTGGTTGAACCGTGTAAGATTAGCATTACTAGAAAGGTTCACTTTCTCAATTTGTTTCTTTTATGAAAAGCAGGATTTCTTCTATGATTAAATTTGTTTTCGAATTCCCGGATGGTGTGCAACTGCGCCGAAATAGCGGACATTGTCATATCATGATCATGCATGAAGTTTGACTTAATACTCTGAGGTAACTGGAGCTCTCACCCTGAATAAAAAAGTGTCGCCAGCAAATTTGACATTTATGTATGTAGTGGCAGGTAGTGGCTGTCAGTTGTCTCATATGACCATACGTATTTTTTTAAAGTGTAGGTGAGACGGAAGACAGCCACTGTGTTATTTGTGGTATTCAAAAAATTTTTCGTACTGCACTCTCCAGTTACCTCAGTATTAAGTCGAGCTTCATGTGATCATGTAAGTTTAAAATGGTACTTATTTTTAATTTTTAATCTCTTTAGCCACCCTTAAAGATGAAGATAAGTACCACAAAATATTCTAAAATCTTTTTCAGCTCATAAAAATACAGGATGTTTTTCTATAAGTGCAATACCTCTTAGGTGGTGATTGTGCTCATGAATATGAACAACTTTTACTATGGGGCCAACTCTGCAACACAACAAAAAAAATCAGCTGTTTCATACAATTTGTTAATACCTACCTGACCAGAATGTATGGAACAGCTTGTATGGTGAAGTTGCAGAGTTGGCCTCATAGTAAAAGTTGTTCATATTCATGAGTACAATCACCACCTAAGAGGTATTGCACTTATAGAAAAACACCCTGTATTTATAAGGTCATTTCAGAATCCGCACATCAATAACTATAATATTTTCACCTGATACCGCTTGCTTATAGCCGGCAGCGGTGCTATTAAAACAGTTTATTGGGGGCCATGGATTTATGGGACCCTACGCAGAGACAGCGCGCCATAATAATACAAACAATGCCGGACAATCACGCGCAATTTCCATAGACGATCATTGAAAGCCTATATTTAGGAGCTATTGCGAACCTTGCGTTAGGATGGGCTCGAATTAGGAATGATAGTATAAGTTATCTATGAGATTTTAGTAACACAGGCAATGGTAAGCCTAAGTGTTTTGTTATTATCTATGGAGTGAAGTATAACTAATTTGGTTGGTAGGTTTTAATGGGAAATGCTACTAAACCCAGTTGAAATTTATTTCTCTGCATAGTATAAATCAAAGTCACTTCACATCGTCTAGTCTGTATGCTATGTCTTTGAAACTATCCTACTTATTATAATGTGGCACCCGTGTGAAGCCGGAGCGGATCACTTGTTTTTAATAACTAATATATTTAAACTTTTTACACGACAGCCCAAAAAAAGAGTAGGTTAATTGTAGTTAATACCTTACCGTTAATTATGAAACCAACCCTTCAAATACCTAACGATGATATAAATGTAAAAGTCCGGACGTGTTCTTAAAAAATAATTGAATTAAAACGATCGTGCTTACCCAAACAGTACCTTTGTTCCAATAGATCACTAGCTTGTCAATACATGACGCGGACCGTACTTGCTCGCCTTCCTCCTCTGTCGGCGTCCTCTAATCCCGGGAGCCGAGGCAATCAATTAAACAATGATCCCGCCTTATACGTGCGTAGGGCCAAGAGCCGTGGGAAGGGGTTGGATGACTCAATCTCTGCTCACTTTCCTAACTACACGCAGTAAAGTTGTAAGGAAATTGTGCCAAAACGAATGAATAACGATTAATGGTATCCAAACCACACCTTTTTTTTTAAACACAGCGATCTAGCACTTACCCTTTCACACCTGATGTTAAGTGGTGATAAGACTAAAGATGGAAGCGCACTACTCCCAGAATCCTCAACTACTGAGGAACTGGCTATCTGATCTCTAACTGCTGGAACACAATAATGCTGAAAACATCATTGTTATGGCGTCAGCCTTAGATAAGATGGTGGTAACTAGCCAGGCGGACTAAGAACAAGTCCTACCAAGCAAACCTACTTTTATTGCTTCCATAGATCAATAACTTGTCAATGTTTTGTCATGTCAGTCAGTACATGATACGACTGTTCTAGACTGCCTACCTCATCGGCGTCCTCTAATCCCGGGAGCCGAGGCAATCAATTAAACAATGATCCCGCCTTATACGTGCGTAGGGCCAAGAGCCGTGGGAAGGGGTTGGATGACTCAATCTCTGCTCACTTCTCTAACTACACACAGTGAAGTTGTAAGGAAATTTTGCCAAAACGAATGAAAAACGATTAATGGTATCCAAACCACACCTGTTTTTTTTACTCAACGGGCTAGCACTTACTCTTTCACATCTGATTTTAAGTGGTGATAAGGCTGACGGTGGAAGCGCACTACTCACGAAATCCCCATTTTTTTTAAAAAATAAAAATAAAAACACAGAGGAACTGGTTATCTTATCTCTAACTGCCGGAACACAATAATGCTGAAAACATCATTGTTATGGCGAAAGCGACTTTGTTTAATACTATGTAGATCAAATAATTTCAAATTATTTTTATGCATTCACAATGCAATCCTGTAAGTATACGAAAAATTGAGATAGATATAACCAGCCAGCCCCTCCAGAGCTTTCCCTGAAAGATTCCGCCTGAAAGCTCTTTTCAGGATTGATATTTTTTTCTATCACAATTTTTCCCATTGATTTAATTTTATTTTTTTTAGTTCTAGATATACAGGTGATTTGTGGTGGTGTGTTTTTTGAACAAGGTACAGTCAAACCAATTGGATTGTGAAAGATTTAACTGTGTCAAGCGTCAAAACTATAAAAGATAAAAAGATAAAAATATTCTTTATTCACTTAGACATAACAAATATGTACTTATGAATATAAAGGTATAAATGTCTATAAATGTCAACAAGCTTGAAATTCGACCCTATTGAATTTTAATATTTGTTTGATAATAAACCGAGGATTCAATATTGGATCGATTGAACCTAATCGCCGTAATAACTGTTGCCAGTTCAAAACTAAGTGGCAAACGGTGAAGTAATTTCGCCCGGCGCGCGCGCATGCCACGTATTTGCTATTGTCCCTCACGCACAATGGGTCCACATCACAGCCTAAATGGTAAACTATAATGGAGCTAATCTGTGGTACAAGCCACAGTAAGTTAACATAAAATCTTTACTTATATTATAAATGCGTCTCTGTCTGTCTGTGTGTTACACAATCACACCTAAACTACTGAACCGATTTGAATGAATTTTGGTACAGAGATAGTCTAGAGCCTGAGAAAGGACATAGGCTACTTTTTATTCCTGAAAAATATCACCTTCCCGCGGGATAACGTCGTGTAGTACACGCGGGCGAAGCCGCGGGCGGAAGGCTAGTAGTAAATAAAACCAAAGAGAAATATTTGATTGAATCAGGCGTCACCTGGCGGAAGTCCCTAACTATTGTGAAAAATAAATATATGTAGCTTTATTCCGCAAATAATCACAATACTTGCACCTTCACCGATCACACTACTCTACACGTGTTTCGCCCCAACCCGGGGCATCTTCAGGAGATGTTTGACCGTATGCAATCCAGCACCAAATGAATGAATGATGAAGTTTTGTGATTATTTGCGGAAGAAAGCTACATATTTATTATTTCTCACAACAAAACAAATTATTTAAATTTTATTTTTTTTTTGCATTCACAATGCAATTTTTATGATTGAAAAATGGAAAATGAAGTATTTAGAAAATGTATTAGTATTCAGAAAGAAAATAGACCATCGGAGCTGGTTGTGAGACGGGTCGATTTTTTCTAAATACTTCATTTTCCATTTTTCAACAAAAGAAATATTAAATTGAACCGCAAGAATTACTGAGTTGCTCACCTAAAATACTAAAACTCAAACTGCAAAATCTGCAAATCAGTATTTTTTCGTGCTAAGGTTAAGTTAGATTGGTGAATAAACAAAATATTATGTTAACAGCTATGTTTTGTTTTTGTTTCAGATTTTTCAACTGAACTCTGACGGGTGTATGCAAATAAATTAACGTAAGTATTTTAAACGTAATTTTTATGCCGTGTAGTGCCGGCACATAAATAGAATAGCACTACCCCCTCTCTTCCCGTGGGTGTCGTAAGAGGCGACTAAGGGAAAACTGCCATCAGGAGATGGGCAGCAGCGTCTCCAGTTACAAAAGGCCAATACTGCGATCGCCAACCCGCCTGCCAAGCGTGGCGATTATGGCACAACCCCCCCAATGACAACACAACCAACAAATCGGCCCCCAGTCCCCGGCGGCCCCGCTATTCCTAGCTACGGTAGCGGCTATGGTAACGGCGGGGCAGGGGGTGCTAAGAATCTCCGGGTAGGCTCCGGCTACCAACACCGACGACTCGACCTGGCAACCTACAACACGCGCACATTGAGGCTCGACGCGAAGCTCGTAGAGTTGGAAGAGGCAATAAGTAAGTTACATTGGGATATCATTGGGTTATCTGAAGTCCGAAGAGAGGGGGAGGACTCGATAACCCTGCAATCCGGTAACTTACTTTACCACCGGGAGGGCGACCAACAGTCCATTGGTGGTGTCGGGTTCATCGTCCATAAATCCCTTGTCAACAACGTGATCACCATCGGAAGTGTGTCGAGCAGGGTAGCGTACCTGATACTCAGATTATCGAAACGATATTCGCTGAATGTTATCCAGGTCTACGCTCCGACCTCGACACACGACGATGACGAAGTGGAGGCTATGTATGAGGAGATCTCTAAAGCCATGCATAGCTATAAAACCCACTACACGGTTGTGATGGGGGATTTCAATGCAAAGTTGGGGCAACGTTGCGGTGATGAGCTGAGAGTGGGGCAATTTGGATTTGGGCAACGGAACGATAGAGGCCAGATGCTGGCAGACTTTATGGAGAGGGAGAACCTCTATATGATGAACTCCTTCTTTAGGAAGCCCGTAAGCCGCAAATGGACCTGGATCAGTCCGGACGGTAAAGTCAAAAACGAGATCGATTTTATCATGTCGACGAAGAAGCACATATTCAATGATGTCAGTGTGATCAACGCTGTTAAGACAGGAAGCGATCACCGTATGGTAAGAGGCACATTGAATATCGATGTCAAGCTCGAAAGATCGCGACTGATAAAATCCACGCTCCGACCAATACCAGCTCAAATTCAAAACCCCGAGTGCTTTCAGCTCGAGCTTCAAAACCGCTTCGAAGCCCTTGAGAACAGCATAGACGTGGACGATCTATACAACATGGTGGTGGACACTGTCCGCACGGTAGGGTCTAAGTACTATAAAACCCACCGTCCCAAATTGAAGAAACTCTCCAGTCAGACTCTCCTACTCATGGATCAGAGACACGAAATGAAGCTGCAGAACTCAGCGGATGCCCATCGTTATCGGCAGCTCAATAGACAGATATCTAAGTCCTTGACGCGCGACCTTCGCCAATTTAATACCGAGCGTATTAAAGAAGCCATTGAGCGGAACAAAGGCTCCAAAGTGTTCGCGAGAGATCTGTCTATCGGGCAAAGTCAATTGACGAGGCTGAAAACTGGGGAAGGTAGCATCGTTTCGTCAACACCTGAAATCCTGAGGGAGATTGAGAGTTTCTATGGACAGCTATATTCCACGCAAACACCTGTTGAAAGCAAGGCTAAAGACCCTAGAGCCAAGCTTACCCGACACTATACCGAAGATATCCCGGACGTCAGCCTGTACGAGATTAGAATGGCTCTCAAGCAGCTCAAAAACAACAAGGCGGCGGGTGATGACGGAATCACAACAGAACTTCTAAGAGCGGGCGGTAAGCCGATACTTAAGGTCCTCCAGAAGCTCTTCAACTCTGTCATCCTCGAGGGCAAAACGCCAAAGGCATGGGGCAGAAGCGATGTGATGCTGTTTTTCAAGAAGGGTGATAAAACTCTCTTGAAGAATTATAGACCCATCTCGCTTCTGAGCCATATCTATAAGTTGTTTTCGAGAGTCATTACGAATCGTCTCGCTCGCAGGTTCGACGACTTCCAACCTCCCGAACAAGCCGGGTTCCGGAAAGGCTACAGTACCATAGACCACATTCATACGCTGCGGCAAGTTATACAGAAGACCGAAGAGTATAACCTGCCACTTTGCTTGGCGTTCGTGGACTATGAGAAAGCCTTTGATTCGATCGAGACCTGGGCCGTGGTGCAGTCTCTCCAGAGGTGCCAAATAGACTACAGGTATATCGAGGTGCTGAGGTACCTATACCAAAACGCCACCATGTCGGTCCGATTACAGAACCAGAGCTCTAATCCTATCCAACTACAGCGAGGTGTGAGACAGGGAGATGTCATCTCTCCCAAACTGTTCACAGCTGCGTTGGAGGATATTTTTAAGCTGCTGGACTGGAAAGGATGCGGCATCAACATCAATGGCGAGTACCTAACACATCTACGGTTTGCCGATGATGTAGTTCTTATGGCTGAGACCTTGGAAGACCTGAACACAATGCTCGAAGATCTCGGTAATGCTTCGCAACGAGTGGGTCTTAAGATGAACATGGACAAGACGAAAATCATGTCCAATGCCCATGTTGCACCCGCTCCAGTTAATGTTGGGAACATTACACTCGAAGTTGTTGACCACTATGTTTACCTAGGACAGACGGTCCAGTTAGGTAAGTCCAACTTTGAGAAAGAGATCTCTCGTCGAATCCAGCTCGGATGGGCAGCGTTTGGGAAGCTCCGACATATATTCGCGTCCGAAATACCTCAATGTCTCAAGACGAAAGTCTTTGACCAGTGTGTGTTGCCAGTAATGACCTATGGAAGTGAGACGTGGTCTTTTACTATGGGTCTCATAAGAAGGCTCAAAGTCACCCAGCGAGCAATGGAGAGAGCGATGCTTGGTATTTCCCTGCTCGATCGAATCAGAAATGATGAAATCCGCAGGAGAACTAAAACAACCGACATCGCTCGAAGGATTGCATCATTGAAGTGGCAGTGGGCGGGACACATAGCGCGGAGAACCGATGGCCGTTGGGGCGGAAAGGTTCTTGAATGGCGACCGCGTGCCGGACGACGTTCCGTGGGCAGGCCCCCTACAAGGTGGACCGACGATCTGGTCAAGGTCGCGGGAAGCCGCTGGATGCGGGCAGCGCAGGACCGATCGTTGTGGAGATCCTTGGGGGAGGCCTATGCCCAGCAGTGGGCGTCGTTCGGCTGACATGATGAAGTATTTTAAAATATTTATTTATTCTAAGAGACCTTAGCAAAGTGAATTATTATATATAGTTATTTAGAGAATTTTTACATTGTGTAAAAATTTCTTTGAAAATTGATGCTGCAAATTATCCATATTCCGGAGAGAAGAAGTTGCGGGTAAAGCAAGTAGGTAGGTATAGAATGAAAACTTTATGATCTTTATCTTAACAACATTTTAGGTAAGTATTGCGTTATAAATCGCTTAAGCTCCCAAACCACAGCGCATCCGATCCTAGCAATAGTCGAACAATATCTCTGCACAATCGGCGCATTGTCGCCAAATTGTTTCATTATCCCCATTGTTGCGCGACACGGCGACTTGCGCGACAATATGGAATACTCGCCACTTGTTGGCGACATTATGGAATACTTCGGATCGTTTAGCCAGGTTTAGCTTTATAAACATTCGTTTGTTTAGAATATTTACACCCATTTTTGGATACTACAATTGCATTGATAAATTCTGGAGTGGTTTTTTGTTTTTGAGATATTTAGTTAAAAGCATTAGGAATTATTTAATGGAATTCTCTGTTTAAGTTTAAGCGAGTTGAGAAACATATTGCAATCGTTTCCGTAACCTTACTTCAGAAATAAGATATAAGATAGCACCATAACAGGATCATTTCTCACTTCTTCTTCTTTCGTGTCGCTGACAAACTAAACTGTATCCGACCAAAACTCAACTACGCGAATCGCAGAACTGGTAGCCTTCATTAAATCCTCATTTGGTTGTCACTAATAAATTTTAAATATTGATAATGTAGCCTACTTCACTTTTGACTATTGAATTAGGTTTTGAAGTTTTATAAATCTACTTCTCACCCGAAGTACAAGTACTAGAATTCCCACTGAAAATAGATCCTCCTTGGAACACTAGATAGATCAATAGATAGAGTACGTCAGATACTTGTGAGTAAGCACGGCGACATGAAGACGTCACGGCAACGAAACGGTGGATAACTCCGCGTCTAACGGGTTGTGGAACTAAAAGCAATTACAGCGCCGGAACAGGTGCACTGGTTAGGCTTGCATCACACCTAGCAGTTTATTGCTAGTTTAATCGCTACAATATATTATTATTATTTATTACCTTGAAAGCAGATGGCTATTTAACGGTAGTACGGTGTTGTAAAAAACAATAACCCTTCTAGTTTTCGCAAAAAGAAAAAATAAATGAATTAAAATCAATTATGTGCCTTACCCTACTAGGCATAAAAATAAAATTACTAAAAGAAAAATGATATGTGCCTTAACATAGGTATATGCCATTACATATACGCCTCTTCAGCAAATAACAATACCTATAAAACTTCTCAGCCGCATAGCCGAAAGACGTTACTGCAAGCCAATTGGTACTATATACTACGCCTACGTTTCTGCCAGCCAGCAAGTTGTTAGCTTTATAATTTGTACGAAATTGCCGTTATTTATACAAGTATTAAAAATTGTATGTATGTTATACTAGCATTATCTTGCAAATAAAAAATAAAATAAAAATTATACAAAAACGATTTCTTCAACTCAAGAAAAAAAACAATGCAGTCGGTTAAAAATGGAGAAATAACGTTGGGAAGTTCCTCAGTGATTGAAGATTCCGGGAGTAGTGCGCTACTACCTTCAGCCTTATCACCGTTTAACATCACCCGGCCTAGCATGAGCAGCTTTTATCGCGCGATATGATATGGTACGACAAGTTGTCTTGCTTACCCCACTAAGGTGTAAGCAAGACGGCATGCCGTACCATGTCATATCGCGTGATAAAAGCCGTTCATGCTAGGCCGGCAGGTGTGATGAAGGCTAAGTGCTACCCAGTTGTGGATAAAAAAAAACAAACGCGACGTTCCTAACGCCCTATATGCACAAGGCCTACGCTACTATCAGTCGATAGGCAAATCTATCCACTCAATGTATCTATGCAAACGTAGGCACGAGCCTTTCACATGGCTAATTGTTAATGCGATAGCTATCCCGATGCATTCTTTAGATGCAGAATCCTACTAATATTATATACTCGTAAATGTGAAAGTTTAGATGTTTGGATGTTTGTATCAGTTTGACCTGTATGTATGTGATATTATATGAATTATATAATATTCCAATATTTATTATTATTTATTTATATGTTACAGTTTTAGATTTAACTTTTAAAATGAGTGCGCTTTCCTGTAAATACTTTATGTAGATCACTATAAAAACACTGTACTTACACTGTTTACTGTCACAGACAGGCAGACAACAAATGGTCGCTGCAAGTAGGTTTGTTGTGTCATTCTCCTCTAATTCAACATTATTCGCGTAAGTGTATATATTCTTTGACATTAGTTTATTATTTTTACATAAACACGCGAGGTTAACTAGGCAAAACATGTGCGATGTATCAATCTATTTAGTATCTAGCATATACTCATCATTAGTGTTAAATCCTAAATAATATTATAAATGTGAAAGTTTAGATGTTTGGATGTTTGTTGCTCAATCACGCCAAAACGGCTGAACGGATTTGGCAGTTTGGGACACAAACACTTTTTAGCTTGGAGAGGAGCATAAGCTACTTTTTATTCCCGGAAAAATATCACATTCCCGCTGGATAACGTCGTGAAATCCACGCGGGCGAAGCCGCGGGCGGAAAGCTAGTCCTACTAATATTATAAATGTGAAAGTTTAGATGTTTGGATGTTTGGATGTTTGGATGTTTGGATGTTTGTTACTCAATCACGCCAAAACAGCTGAACGGATTTGGCTGAAATTTGGGACATAGATACTTTGTAGCCTGGAGAGGAACATAGGCTACTTTTTGTCCCGGAAAAGTATCACATTCCCGCGGGATAACGTCGTGTAGTCCACGCGGGCGAAGCCGCGGGCGGAAAGCTAGTAATATTATAAATGTGAAAGTTTAGATGTTTGGATGTTTGTTACCCAATCACGCCAAAACGGCTGAACGGATTTGGCTGAAATTTGGGACACAGATACTTTGTAGCCTGGAGAAGAACATAAGCAAATTTTTATCCTGGAAAAATATCACATTCCCGCTGGATAACGTCGTGTAGTCCAAGCTAATAACACATAATTTTCCGGTCTCGTACTACTAGGTGGTATCTGTCATAACAACGACACTACAAACATAATTAATAGTCTTACTTCACTGTACTGACTGATTGAGATAATGACAAGGCGCGCTTTTCCAATGAATAAATTGACTGCTTCCGAGACGCGTGGTGGTATTATATATTAGATAACAAAAAAAATTGATGTTTTATAAAAAAACAGCAATCAACAATATAATATAAGAAACATTTCACAATCTTTAAGTAATTAATAAAAAAATATTACTTTATTTGCAAACATAATTTCTCCTTATAAGTATTAATCCTTATCCAAATAATTATGTATGTCGGCGCCTGGCCTATATCAATAATTAGGTTCATAAAGTTATTTTTATTTATTGCCTAAAATATTCGAGTGCTACGTACTAGCTCTTGTTGGGTTTTAAGAGTCAAGTGTTAAAATATTGATTTGACGTTCTGGGAACAAACGGTGTTATAACACACTGAACGAGGTTGTGGGCCCGCAATTAATAGTGATTTATGAGACATTTATAAAAAAACTAAGGGATGCGAACTTGATGCATCTGAGCCAGGAATCTTGGCATTCGGTTGACAGACGTTGCACGGTTAAAGCGTGGCTCACGAACTCGTTACTCGTTTCCTAAAACCTAGTCTTAGAAAGAATGTTAATAGGATATCTAGATCGTCACTTAAATTCCGTGTTAATCGCAGTTACATTAGATTTGATTATTATCAACCCTCTTATTAAGCATTCGCTAGCGTTTCCCTTTGCCCACAATCATAAGCTCGTAATAAATAATGGTAACCCATCCTGATGCTGTTCACGAGCCTCACGCCCCGACATGTATATTAGTTACCTTGGGGCCAGGATTCCCGAAAATACGGTACTTTAAATATGGTACTATAAATATATATTTGCGAGTAATATACTTATATATATTACTCGCAAATCACAAGTACTCCAGATTTGGGAAAAGTATATGTTATTTTATAGTCTTTTATGTAGTGATTCCAGCCATTTAATACTCTATTATTGATAATTTAGTGCATCAAATATAATTTCAAACATCCTTCTAATCGTAATTCAAATATCCTATTACTCGGTTGATGGTTTTAGTTAATGAAAAATAAACGAAAATAATTATCTTTGAATAGGCAAGGGACTCCGACCGTCATATGTTTATTTTTTTAAAGGCATTCTTTATTTTCCAAATAACCTATTTTGCTAAGAAAACTGAGACGCGCGATGGATCCCATATTCCCGACAGCAGAAACAATTGAAGAACATCGCATACTGGTTGAGCCGTCCCACCGATATGCGATGTTCTTCAATTTAAAACACCACGTGCGAGAGTCGCTAGTGATAGATAAATAAATAGCTTCTGTTGATTTAATCTGTTTTTATCCATCATCACCGTAGAAAACCTTTACTTTTGATTTTCGGGGCAATGGAGCATATTTCAGGGCAGTGGGGAATTATCCTAAAATAATAAACTGCCTCGGGGTCGGGGGTAATAAATCGATTTTGATTCCTGAACACTAGTAGTATTATTTTTTTAATTATTACTCTGTATATCGAAATAACATAAAACAACTTTAATGCACACTACTGTAATAGCCGCTGTACCACTTTTATAACTGCTTATTGCCTATCTGAGGTTTCCTTTTTCTTTACAAAACATGCACATTTAATTTCTAATATAATTTACTGTACCTATTCCTATATAGTTTTCTGATAAAATATTAATCATTGTGTTGCTATCCATACTTTTTAGTGATAAATTGATTTGGGATGAGTAAGGAATGCAATTGGGTTGAATTAAGAAAATATATTAAAACAATGTAATGGGTTGAGTTAGGAATACCAATTTGGGATGAGTGAAGAATTGGTATGAATCGTCATGGGATGAATACGGAACAACTCGCTCGTTCATTTTCAGTTGCAAGTAATGCTGCGTACAGACCGGCCCAACGAACGACACCAAGCGTTGCTCGCTGCACGTTCCTGGCCTTCGAAGATCAATTTAAAGCTAACTAAAGGATCACTGGGAGCGATTCCAGTTCACATTTGGGTTTTTCAGATTATACTTCGAATGCTATTGAGTTCACAGATGACAAAATCAAGTGCCCAATTATTGCTCTTATACAATTTAAAAGTACCTACTGCCACTCCAAAAACGACATTTCTTGAATTTGGCTCGGGATCAATAAGGACACAATGCAATAAAACGCTCTTATCCTTTATGGACAATAATGTTATAACTATACTTACAAACTTACAAAAAATATATAGGTAAGTATACTTACAAACCGATTAACCCGATAAAAATCGCGATAGCTCCTTCGTCACCAGGTTCCCGCTGAGTCACCATGCAAATCATTCAGCAGAATTTATTCCTAAAAAAATATTACCTTGAGCAGATTTAGAGGCAAAATCGAAGAACTTCCCGGTCAAACAATGGGCGATATAATAGTAGTTTGCGTTTTATTACAACCACGACTACGTACGCGTAGTTAAGGAGCTCGTGGCACAGTAGTAAGCGCACTCGGCCTGCGATCGTGGTTGTTAAGCATGCAAGTTTCGCAATGGTGGTCACGGTATCATCATCATCACGATCATCAGCCATTATAGTAGTCATAAGTCCCCACTGTTGGGGAACAGGCCTACTTATCGATGGATAAGGATATTGGGTTATCACTAACCAAAAAAAAGGCGGGTCCAATGCGGATTGGTTGGTATTAACGACTGCAAACGCAGCCGGGACCAACGGCCTAACGTGCCTTCCGAAGCACGGAAAAGCTCGAGATAATAAATTTATGGTCAAATATAAACAACAACAATACATACATTTTTTTTTAATATCGTGAATTATATTAATAATCACGACTTTCCACCGTAACTAATCCGTAGCCTGATTTAGTTCGTGATCGTTGTGCTTGGCTAAGATTTAATTTAATTGGATCTAGCTTCTGCTCTCGAACCTGCTTTATGAGACCACATCTCATCTTAACTGTTAAGATAATAATAATCTTTGTCTCAAATGATCGAGATGTAATTTGCACAAGGTAAATGGAAAAAATTATGTTATTGCTTTTGAGAAAAGACGATATCACATTCAAATGTTTTTATGTAATCAAAGTTTTCGCAGGCCTAATTCTTTGAAGTACGTTTGGTACTAGAATTTGAAATTTGTTAAATTGTAATAAATAGTCATGTAAGTGCCCTCAATAGTAATAATTAATTCCATGTACTTTACGTGTTGCGACATTCATCCTCTAAAATAATATGTAAGTGTCATCTTTTCGAATTGTTGTTATGCAAATAATTTAATAACAATTTATATACATATATCGCAGTCAGTATGTAAGATTTCGCCGATTACTTACGGCACCGTTAGTTTTATAACGCTCTCGGTTATTTAAAATGCCGATCTCATTATCCATCCTTTTCAATGAGCTACTCATTTAAACGTCATTCTTTTCACATAAATAATTCGAGGGTCATAAAATTAAATCGAATTTTATTATCTGTCAATCCGTGTTAAGGGATGAAATCGGTCCTTAATCAGACAAACGTTATACGATAATAATTGCCTTATCAAAGGCTGAAAGTGGAAGCGCACTTCTCCCTTATTGGATTCCTTAACCACTGAGGAACTGGCTATCTTACCTCTAACTGCCGGAACAAAATAATGCTGAAAACATCATTGTTATTGCGTCAAACTTAGAAAATATAGTGGTAGCTGGCCAGACGGACAAAGAACAAGTCCTACCACCAACCAAACCAAATACGATGTGTACCCCCACTGGGAATCAAGCGTCGTGTAAGTATGAACAACCATTTGCATTGAGATCTCAACTCCATCGGTCCCAACGATTCCATCATTCATATTTTTATTAAATAAATAACTCATCTAAAACTATAAAGTCAAATCCTATTAACCCTTTGGTATACGAGATGGAGAAATCGGTCCTAAATCAGACAGATGTTATACGAACATTATTAACCCTCGCGTCGCGTGAGCATGAACAGCCATTTGCATTCAGGCATCGGCCTCGGTATCGGAGACCGATCAGCTCAGCCCATACTCGGCAGCCATCGATCCCAACGATCTCATTATCCATGGCTGATGGCACACATACTGAGCCACGTTGTTGTGTTTATGGCAACAGATATGAGAATAAGCATTGGAGACACACTATATTAATTGGAGAAATGGAATACATTATTGTCGAGATGGATGGTTATTGTGTGTGGGTCAGAAGTAAATAGCATAATTTGTCAATTTACTATTAAATCATCGGTCCAGAATAGTTATATCTATGGGGTAGAAGTTGATAAATTTGTTTTCTTTGAAACTCATCTCTTTTTATCCTGTAATAATATTGATTAGGTCCGCGTAGTTGGTCATGGCCAATTCTTCTTATCCATCTTTAAGGAAGGCCTTTTTTTGTAATGGCTGATGATGATGAAGAATATGCATACGTCGTCCCTACTTAAATGACGAGTCGGTGACCACTACTTTGTACCAATTAGCTAAAACTGAAAAGAAAAATTTCTTGAACATGCTTATCTCAAAAAACACGGCACCGCATGCTTTTAATTTTAGTACTAAAACAGTTGAAGTAGAAAGTTCAAGTTTCTACAGATTTAAATTGAAAACGGGGTGAAATGTTCAATAGAAATTGAGTAAAAATGTTCAATCCTTATGCTCGCATCTTAAACTACAACAATTGAATTCTATTGTTTTTTCGCACATGTGCGCACGTTCCAAGTATATCAGTATAAAATCAAGTTCTAATTTAGTAAACAGATGATGCTCATACGATCTCAGATTATGCTATAAGATTCAATCCAGCGTCATTTAGATCAGATTATTACAATGTAGCTCACGTAAGGAAATGTTTGACTACGGAGAACGAATGAACATTGTATAATTCAATGAGTGACTCTGTAACGGTCACTAGCCATAATATGAATAGACCTATCACAGTGAAGTACACCGTAATTCCTGCTAACATCTAACAATTACCACAAGCTAGGCATTTGTCATTCTACGTCTAATTGGATTTAAAAGGTTTATTAAAAGCATCAAAGTGAATAACGTTTTGATTAAAGACGAAAATATATCGCCACCGGTCATGAAATGTAACTCCTCCCCTTTACGGCATCAAATTGAGTGGATCTCACACGTATACGCGAATAACAGGAATTACTCGTTATTATAACACCGATATCTGCTCTTGAATAAGAATTTGTAGAATTGCGAGTAATTTGTCTTACTTACTCGCGAGTTTCCTACATTTCTGCGCAGGTAAATCAAAAGTCGCTGGCAGGGCGGGAATGAGGGGCGGAATATATTTGTCCAATGTTTATACGCTTATATTATAGCTTAATTAAGTATTCCCTTGCTTATATTAAAAGCATTTATTACCATTTACACGTACATTAAAATCCATCCAATCCATAAATTAATCTATTCTGTATTTTAATTACTTACTTGCTCTAAGCCATTTCTTTTTCGAATAGGACCTATAATAAAAAATAAAAAAGTTGTAACGACTCATATATACTCGTAAGTTTCTGTGAAAGTGAAAGTTTTATACTATTTCAAGTATTGTGTCACGCAACTGGTGGTTGTAGGTGTAGAAGATGAAAACTGCGAATGATTGATATTCGTAAAGACCCTTGTGGGGAGTCCAACAGTGGTCGCTAGCCAGCTGATATTTTTTTTTTACAAACACACCAAATTATCTTGCTCATAAGTACTTTTCATTAAGAAACTGTGTTATGGAAAGTATAACGGATAAATATATACCTAAATACTTTTTCTTAATACACATAGATAACACCTAGACCAAGACAAATAGAAATGTTCATGCATACAAATATTTGTCTTGTTCGGAAATCGAACTCGAGACCTCTGGCGCAGATGGTAGGTATCCTGACTCTCGCCAAATCGGTCGTCGAAATTATAATGATGATCAGCCCCCTGATTCACAAACCGTCGGAAACGCTCCCGACACCGGAATGTATGCACTGTCTCTGTCACTCACTATAGAATGGATAATGACAAAGCACAGGTTTCGAATCCGATTCCGTTTCCGACGGTTCGTGAATCAGGAGGCAGGCATGAATATTTCTGTTTATTTCACATAACATAGGTGGCGCGCGGTCACATCGAATGCCTTACATTTTTGTGATTCCTACGCCCTAAATCCGTCCCTGTTGCGAGCTACTCTGAACTGTATCATTACGGGCACGAGCCAGGGCCGTAATCGAAAACCCTCGGGCCTTCTTGTGGTGCCCCGTACTTCTTGTTAGCAGCCTTCGGACGCTCACTTTGTTACCGTGTCAGCTCTTGAAACTCTCATTTGATATAAAGTAATGATTCTTATTCATACGCCCTGAAACCACACCTACTGCAAAATTATGCAAATTGCCTCCTTAAATTCCGTCTATTAATAGAAACTAGATAAATTCGAATTTAGCTTTCTTGTAGGTTGAGCTTATCATGATAAAGATTTGCTAAGGTTCTGATGTTCTTAACATTTCACATGAACAATTGTTTTTATTAACATGGTTTAATAATATCTATGGTACTCGTAAATTAATTTGAAGTGTATTTATTTGTGTTTATATTTTACAGGAGAGCTGACTCCGCCAGTTAGCGGTTTTTATCCGTGTTTTTAGCGGTGTGCCTTGTATTTATTGATACAACAATCCCAAATGTTGAAAGCACAGCTCTTTATAAAACTCAAAGGAAACCCATCCTACATCAACCATACTTACCGATTTTTCGTAATTTTGAATCTCTAGGGGAGTGCAATGCAAAATAACCTGCACAGAATGTTTACATCTTTCTTTACAAGAACGCATTCTTTATCTTACACTGCAAACGCTCAAGATTTAGTAAACACTGAATTGATGCAATCGTTAGCTAGTAAATAGCTCGTGATGACGTTCCTTTCCTGAGTGCGCTTACGCATGGCAAAGTTATAGCTCGAAACCTCGAAAGAATCATAAGCCATTTTAGTTATTTTTGAAAGCATGAGGTCTATCTTTAGTAACTAATCCTTGAACACATGATTGAATTGAAACGTCACATCGTCGATCGCTCGGTTCGTTAGCTCGCTCGCCAGTTGGCAGTGTGGCTTACGCCTAAGGGAGCCCGGTCTGTCATTAGTATAAAATAAGGAAATACAGACCGAATCATAATATCTACCGTACTAGTGACAGCGGTGTAGTGATGACCGGGCCATCCACTTTATCAAGTCCTTACTATTGACGGGGCGACTCCCGCGGCATGTTTGGAACCTGTACTTAATAACATTACGCTATCAGATGCAGTGTGTGTATGACGACATACTATATCAGATGGAGCACTAAAAAACACTAACCAATTTACTTTAAAAACCACATCAAAAAAGTAAGAAATAATTCCTCACCAAATAAATAACGTAAGTACTTTGAAGTCGGGCGTGAAACATGTACAATTTTTTGTTGTTTTTGTTAAAACCCGCCCGACTTCAAAGTACTTACGTTATTTATTTGGTGAGGAATTATTTATTACTTTTTTGATGTGGTTTTTTAGAAGGCGGTTTTATTTTTTTATAAAAATAATTTTTATTTCACTCTTTTTAGTGCATCGTGCAGGCAATTTACGTGTTTTCTGGTAAATAGGTATGTGATCAAACTCAAAACCTCCTTTTTCGAAGTCGGTTAAAATACCTTGAGGTATCCCCTTTTTAACAAAACAAGAATCATCTAAATCGGTTTATAAACAAAGAAGTTATGCCTAAAGATACGTATTAAATTCACATAAAGTGGTGACGAAAACGACAGTATTTTCAAGATTTCCTGAAAACTACTGAACCGATTTCAAAATTTCAAAAAATGGGACCAACTTGGAAACCAACCTGATGTAATAACGTTAGAACCATTTCAATCGGTTCAGCCGTCTTCGAGTAATCGGTGGACATACACAAAAAAAAAAAAAAAAAAACATACATACAGACGAATAGAGAACCTCCTCCTTTTTGATTTAGAAGTCGGTTAAAAATACAACGCACTTTTAAACAATTTCGTTGACTCATTTGATTTTGTTTGAAGCGTACACGCTTTAGTGAACTTCTACACGTAATCAACATAGACCACAAAACAACGTAGAATATGGTATTATTGGTTGTATCGTCTGTGGTTTCGGTGTATCTTATTATTATCATCATCAGCCATTTAATGTAGGGCAGAGGTACGCTTTGTGACCACTTTAAGGATTTTTTGACTTTTAAGCACTAAGTACTAAATGGTCTTAGGTATTTAAGACACAAATTTTATCTTAAATTATAGATAATTTATCTACCTTTGAAGGTACATTTTTCAAATTTAAAAAAGTGAAATAGTTTTTAGTATAATTCACAAAATGTGTGAGAGGTGCCAAATGTACCGGTTTTAGCCACTTATTGATAGTGAAACTTTTGTAAATATGGCGAAAAATCAAAACCAAACCAAGGTTAAATCAATATATTCTAATGCGCTCGAAACCAATAAATTGCAAAACAACAATTTAATCGTAAAAAACAATGGTTTATTAAATATTTCATCCAAAACAAATTACTTAAAATTTTTATACAAAACATTTTTTAAAACAGAAAATGAAATTTATTGAAAATAATCGTATGACATAAGGAATTCTGACGATTGTTATTATTACCTTAAAATACCTTCTTTTAATTGCCTTTAGCAAAAATGGCGAAAAGTTGTTTAGAAAACTTTTAGAGCAAAAAGTGGCCAAAACCGGTACAGTGGCCAAAACCGGGGCTTCTGCCCTACCCGCTGCTGGGGTACTGGTCTTCCTTATGGGTGACTAAGGAGAAATGAGCCATGACCCACGACGCGGGCCCCGTGCGAATTGGTGGGTGTTAACGACTGCAAATGCAGCTGGGACTAACGGCTAAACGGGCCTTCCGAAGCACGGACGAACTCGAGATGAAAAGTTTTTGGTCTTCTTCTTTTTCTTGCAAGTCGTGGTTCCGAGCTCACAAGGATCTTTGCTTTTACGCATTCCCTATCCACGCACAATGCGTGGACGGTAGTTAAGTGGGACTCGCCTAGGGCCACTTTCTGATCATGGGGGGTCAGAAAGGGGGAATATGTGCCTCGCACATCCTACTACATCCTGGAATAAATCGTAAATATCGGAAATGAAAAAAATTTGTACCTCCCGTAGTAATTGTTGAATTGGCTGCGTCAGTTTGTATGGGAGATCGGAAATCGGAAGTTTTCGGGAAAGTTGTTCATGGTCTGAACGACATATTAAAGTTTGTGCACTGAATAAAAAATAACCCTAGTATTGAAAGTTTACGATTAGTAATTTGTGGTGCAAAAATACAAGTTCTTCAGCTCGTTGAGGATCTAGTCGGCTTTTTTTCTATATTATTCGGCTCGCTGTATACTGAGCTTCTTGGACACTTGGTGGAGACAGGTAGCGGGTCGCCTATGTTACGCAGTTTATGCTAATGACCTCTATTTTCCGCTCACCACCACTTAAATACATCTGCATCCCTTCGAGCTCTGACAGAGTTTAAATAATGGTTCAACTCAGCTGCAGTGGAATTTTTGGGTGCAATTGATAGTTCCTGATATTTTGAGGATTCTGCTTCTACATCTTCAAAGCACGATCGAAATAGATCATGAGTTTCGGCAAGAAATTACACGCGGGCCGCGTCTTGCTTCAGTAGGTATGGCGCGAGGAACCAAGGGATATAGACGTGTTGCTTTGCCGGGTACCCGGCTACCCGGCACACAAAACCGCCGGGTACCTGGCAAATCCATTACCCGGTACATGTCTACCCACGATCTTTCACTGTCCGGGTGAATGCTCTAAGCACTGAGCAACGAAATCGTTGGTCGTCAATATTTACAATTAAAATTGCATGCATTGCATTGTGAATGCAAAAAAGTACTTTACGTGTTAGAGCAATGTTAAAGTAACGTACTTACTTTAACATTGCTCTACCAGGTCGTAGGAAGGCTCCTGATTCTGTGCCGCCAGCCTACGCGCAGGGCTTATAACTCCCGAGTGTCAAGACGACAGGAGATAATACAAATTGATCGCTCTCTGAATCACGCTAAATTAATTGAGGAAGGAACGATAGATCTGATTTTGAATTATGCCAGATATAATACACAATTTAAAGAGATAAAAGTAGTCTCTGGAACTACTAAAACGATTTTGCTTCCTGTGTGACATCCATACTAATATCATAAATGTGTAAGTGTGTTTGGTTGTCCATATTTTACGTCAAAACGGAGCAACGGATCGTCGTAATTATTGGTATGGGGATAGTTTTTATGCTAGAGAGTGACATAGGTTACTTTTTATCCCGGAAAAATATCACACTCCCGCTCCTGCGTTGTCCTTAACGTCGTGTAATCCACGCGGGCAAAGCCACGGGCGTAAGGCTAGTAGATTATATTTATCCTGATATTCCTATTGGAATGTGTACCATGGATACCGTGGAGTGCAGCTAGGTTCCGATATTCTTCGCAATGTAAGACGCAATTTAGAGGCAGCTTTTTCTTTCAAAATATGATTTATAAAGTATTTGTTTTTTACGTCTAAACATCACATTTGCATGTAAAATTAGAATAAGTAAAACACATAAAATCTATATAAAATTCCTATGAAAAACGTTGATCAGCCTTCATAATAATCGTCAAGCATGCAGTCTTACAAGATCCGAAGTATCTAAAAAAGCTGCAACTCTGTATCCCTACATGTTCTGTGAGGTGAAGGAGTGCATTATGCTAATTAAGTTACAATTACCTTGTTCGTAACGGTAGCGTAATGCGGCAGATTACACTCACCCGTTGTCCTAGGTGAACGAAAAATGCGGCAACGCGACGCGACGCAAAAATATTAAGTAAAGCGCGTATTAGAGCTAGTTTAGTATATTTTTTGTTCTTATGTTGTGGTAAAATAATAGTTTTCGATTTCGATTTTCACCGACTTATCTAGCGCGCACCCAAGTTGATTTATGCATGTGTGGCCTACGCTGCTTGTCGCATTAACCCATTCTAGCCCGCTGTGCCGATTTGGGCACACCTACAACTATAATGATGAAGGGGATTTTTACCATGTTTTAATTTGTAAAAATCCCGTTTTCATAATAGTTACCTATAGGTGTTCCTAAATTGGCACGGCAGGCAAGAATGGGTTAATCGCTCAGCGCAACCAATAGTCGCGTCGCGTCGCTTACCTAGGACAACGATTGATGCCACAGATGCTTATGTTACGTGGAACACGAAATCCGGTATGGTTTTTATTAAATCGCTTAGGCTACAGTACAGCTAAGTGGCGGATTAAAAATGTAGCGCAAACTGCGACAAGCTTAGCTAATTTATAAGCTTATGCAGCGCTAAATAATAAAGTTGCGGGAAAAATATGTTGACTGATTTTTGTTTCCTAGCAAGGATGGTTTTTATATCTGGTATACTGTAAGAGATAGAGATAGAAAAAAATATATACAGTTATCTTTATGTATGCTTAAAAGTCTACTAACGGTAGAGTACGGCTATGAGTAGACTTCGTATGAGTGGAATTCAGTTACCAATATCGATGCGAAATTTCATTGAAATATAGTTTTGTCTAAATTCGGTCTCGACACACGACACAAGCTGGTGCAAAACGATCGCTCTTACACAAATAATATAATACTATAATACTTAGTACTCATATGGATACACGTTGTAGGAAAAAGATAAATAAAACAATAAGGCATTATTAGTCTTGAAGTAAGAATGTTGGAGTAAACTAACGTGACTTGATCATTAAAATGGTGAAATTGTCAGTCTTTTTAATCAACATACACAAAGTGAGTCATTTCATTATGTATATAGTCACTTACATGAAGCGATGATTACAATCATCCTCCACGCATTCACCTGCCAAAAAGTATGTTAATTAAAAAATAAAATAAAAAATAAGACATTTCTAAAATGTGAATTAATTGGCATTTGTTTTATAACGAGTTTATAAATACGCATGTTAATCGCCGTTTGCATGGCAATCGAAACAAAACACGCTCGTAAATCTATCCGGTCGTGTTTTGTTTGTAAAATGGCAATCACAAAGTAAAATGTCAATGAAATTCAAAGGCGAAGAGCGGCAATTCATCGGGGACGTAATAGCACATTGTGGGGATGCGCGGACGCGGCGACGCAGGACGAGTTAATCTGGACTCATACATTTTCATAAGCGTGGGAAAGCCTAAAGTGATGGCGACGACTGTACGCGACCGGCTCGCGACGCCATGACGTCGGACACATTGTAGGAGGCAGGTTCTGTAAGAACTTATTCTAGATAATCTTAGCTACTGGAATTTGGATTCTTGGAAAGATTGAGTTTAGTACTTGATATGTCTAAGACAAAGTTGCACTTTGATTGACAGTTAGGACTTTCTGAGCAATGACAGAAATAAAATTTAAAATTCCTTCTCGTCTCTGTTAAAGTCCGTTCGGTTAGATAGTGTCGGTACACCCGCACGGCATTGTGGCAGAGCGACACTATCTAAGCGAATGGACTATACCTATAACAATATTCAGATAGTTATTATACTTTCAATAACGAATCAAGCCTTTGTTTGCTACATGTATTGATCATCATTGATTAACAAATGTAGCAAACATATGACTGATTAGATTCATAGCTAATCCTGTTCTTAATTTTATAGAAAAGAATAAGCTTCGCCCTTTCTCTTCAAAACCATCAATCAATCAGCAAAGAGCTGTTTCTTCGAGAGTAAAAGGGAATCTGGATAAATGGCGTTACTTCATATCATTATTCAAAAAAAGGGTAATCTTTTCAGTGGAAAATGGTCTAAAAAGATCAGAATTTTATCCTAAAGTTCACACAAAAACTACATGCCATTTTGCAATATCAAAAAATGTAAGTTTGTACCTTTTCATCATTCAAGATGAAGGGTAACGACATAAAGGTCTTCTTAATTTTTAAGGACGTAAATCATAAAGGTCAGTTTACGTAACAGCTGACGAGTTTATTGTTCCTCATCATCATAATCATCAGCCGTTTTAAATCCCCACTGTTGGGGCACAGGCCTTCCTTATGGATGGATAAAGAGAATGGGCCATGGCCAACCACGCGGGCCCAACCCGGATTGGTGGGTATTAACAACTGCAAACGCAGCCAGGACTAACGGCTTAACGTGCATTCCGAAGCACGGCGAAGCTCGAGTTAATAAATTTTGGTCACCCATCCCGTGACCGAGCTTTCCGAAAGTTGCTTAACCTCAACGATCGCAGGCCAAGCACGCTGATTACTACGCCACGAGCTCCTCTTAGTCTTCTTAAAGGACTTTAATTATTCTTAAAGGCCTCCATCGCGTGATTGTGTCGCAGCCCCATAGTGGCAAGATGGAAAACAATTATATGCGCCATTTGCATGCTACCGCGGCGCCGTCGATTTTGCTAACGATCGCTTATAAAATATTAAAATTGCGGACCAATAATTAAGGTGAAGGGACTCACGGACAGTTAGTATAGGATCATTATAAAAACACAATGTGATAGAGTTAAGTTGATAACATTGTTTAAAAAGTGGAACGGAATTAAATTCAAGACAAACAGTCTGTGCCAGTCCTCGATCAATACTCGATACTTAAGTTGGAGTGACAGACACGGCTGAGCAAATATACGCCCACTTGAGCCACTTGCGCGCATATTTACCCATAAGTAGTTCCTGTCATTTACAACGTAAGATCGTAACATTATTAACCTTTTTTATAGCCATAAAAAAATTTGATTTAGTTCGTGAGCCTTCATCTAGTACCTACTATTGTTGATCGAAGGGGCCAGTTCCCTTATTTTTCGTTATTGCTACAACATCGAATTAATAATAACTTTTTTAAATTTCTATCATTATTAAATAAAATAAAATAAAAATATTTCTTTCGTAATCAGGAAACATTATATACAAATATTATTTGCGTTAACAATATTTGACTTCCACAGAAGTCGAAAACTGTGTTACGCAGTTATTACCAGCCACCTCTTTATAGACAAGACAAGACAAGAACTACTGTAGGTACTTAACTTTTATTTTTCACAATTTTACTTCGTCGTCATATAATAAAATGTTGTAATTATTCACTTGTATATATTAAATATGGTTTCAAACTGCTACGACTCTGGGCCCATTTTGCACCTTGTTCTTTAGAAGTATGACAAATTTCTGGAAAATCATTTTTTTAAAAGTGCATATCTCTGTAACTATCTGTCATAAAAACAAAATTTAAAACGTTAATTATAGCAAATTTATTTCCCTACAGTATTGTGAACAATATTTTCTGGCTCAAATACACCTAAACGAAGATATAAGTAAAAATCTGAAGAAATAGCCGATTTTTTCAATATGGCGGCGGGGGCGGAGGGCGAGGAATTTTGCATTTTGCATTTTAAATACTTACTAACCATCCTAGACAACATATCAAACATACAGAACTGCCAGGCGCTTGTAAGATAGCTCCCCTTAATTAGTCTCTATTTACTGGGTTAACTGTGAGTGGTCGGATTTTTCCTAGTGTAAAAACAATGGAACCACGCGTTTCGGGCTGAACATTTTGTCCATTTCATTTTATTCTGTGTCGAATCTTGCCATCTTCTACTTGACCTGAAGCGACCGTGTGTCACCCATTTTGAATATTCGTGTTTACGCTACACATGGTCGGAGTACGCTAACATTTGGCATAATTTATCGATATTAGAACAGCAGAAGTTGCGTGCTACTCCCGGCTGGATCTGACCACACAAATTATAATGCGTGCAATGCCCATAGACGTTTGCGCTAATGATTTCGAGATACCTAATAATTCATTTTGCTATGCGCCACATGTGGTAGGATATTGTTGACTTCATAATGCATTTGACTATAAGTTTACAAAGTACCTATGTGTTAAAAATTATTGCTTAGAAAACCATGAAAGCATTGTTCTTAATAAAGCTGCTCAATAAAATGTATTTTTAACACACTTGCTCATAAAGTGAGCCTTATCACATCGATCTTAGGGCCATAAACCGAACTATAACACACGCGTGCTTAATAATATTACAGTACTAGTTGCGTAATAGAATTATCCCTACAAAGTTAAGTAAGTACATAACTGCAAATTATATGCGAGTAAACAGAGACTTTACAATTTAACCGGGTAATACAGTATCCCTACAAAGTTAAGTTAGTACCTAACTGCAAGTTATATGCGAGTAAACAGAGCATTTTCAATTTAACCGGGTAATAGGTACAGTTCTCTTTTTGTAACAACAAAGAGGTTTTATACGGATGAAAATCCATTTACGTTTTTAGAATAAATAAAGACAAAAAAACATAATTAAGTGTATTGTTATCAAATTATTTATAATTCACAATAATTTGTTATAAAACATTTGCATTTTATCACTATTATTATAATTATTTTGAAGTAGGCTGTATGGCTGTATGTAATCAATCACCTTACATTTGGCGCGTGCGGAAAAAAAAGTTGCGCGCTTTTTCCCTTAGCTAATATTAAGTTAAGTTATTCTAATTATGTTATGTATTCAATAAATGTTTGTTTTCCTCGCAAGTGTGTTGAAAAAGTGCGTATGAAACTCGTGAGCAACTTACTCACTAGACACTCGGCTGATTTACGCCCTCGCCTGCGGCTCGGGCTACAACCCACAGCCTCATGTATAATGAGCAACCTTAGCTCACTTGTATCATAATATACTATTATAGACTAGGAAGAATTTGCGACAGTTAGAAAGAACTAATTAATGAAAATTTATCCATTACATATTCTTTTTTTATATTATATTACATTTCATTATATTAACTTTAACAGGCTCGCTCCTGGTTAAGCCTCAATTTTTCAAGTGGCCTGTACGTACCTGATAAGTAAGCATTTCACCGTAAAATCTAACAGCTTTTTTTTATTACTTATTTAAATATTCAATTAGTTCACTTTACCAAGATGATATCCATGCATATCGAGCGCAAATTCAAATTTTGAATTGACACCACTCGAGCAATAAACAAAATAAGATCGGGCGCGCAGCATAAATTACAATCACAATCGAATCAGGGTTCACGCGGATCGATTCATCGCCAGCGATATCGAGAGATTCGATTGGCGATAAGAATCGATGCGGCGATAACGGCCGGTACATATGTTACGGCTGACGTTGTAAAGTAGCGTCTATACGAGTTGTTCGCGAGTTTACGGCGTGTCCCTGTCCGGGGGATATTTAGAGGTGTACCGTCCGAGTCGTGATCGGGAGAGTCTTGTAGGTAACACGTGATAACTCGCGGATCGGTGCGATACGAACGCGGTTATCGATAAGTGATCGCGGGAACGTGTACGCTTGTGTAATACTGGCACTTAAGACAGTGTAAACAGTATTATTTGCTGCGAGAACAACGGGATAGGTATTTTTAATACAGTTGCTCAAAAAGTGGCGTATTGCAGGGACGTATAGCGTTCGGGATGTGGGCTATTACACACTCGAGCTTTTTCTTTACCATTCCCGAACTCGTGCGTTTTCTTTCCCAACTGTCAAAATATTGTCTATTAAAAAGAAAAAACCAACCACGAAGTTTTTACTAAAAAAATCATAGAAGTTTTTATGATTCATGCAAATATTTCTAAAAAGAAGCTTCTAATTTGTTTCAATAACAGATTTAAAAGTAATTTTAATTATACATTAAATTAATATTAGTAACGGCCAAATTAAATTTATGAATATAAAAAATACATAAAATTGGTTGTATGACCACAGATTACTAAATATGGTATGACGTGCACTATTTACCATAGTATCTGCTTATAGGAGTTTGCGCAAGTAAGTGAAAAGAAAATGAGGGACCTTGGTGCTTACCATCAACTCTTATTACGGTTTTGTTTAGGAACCTAAACTGATCTGCTTCGCTTATTCGTACCACGACAGCTTAATATCAATGACAGCGATTCAGTGATCGATCAATGACAGTTCACAGCCGCTAAGCTGTCAGGAACTCTTATTTGACTTATAGCCCGGTCGATTTAACATGTCACCTGCAGGTTATACCCGTCCCTCTCACTCTCCGGGCATGACAGAATCGAGTGAAAGAGACGGGTAGAAGAAAAAGGACACAAATCGTTCGGTCATTAACATTTAGCAATTCATTTGCGATCCAGTTTTTAGAAGGTCAGAGTACGAAAGAAAGCAATTCATTTTAGGAACCTATTCTGCATCGCGCTATTTTTGAATCGCTGTCTTAAAGTTGATGGTAGGCACCCTGATTTCTTAATTTTCTAAATTCGTTTTTTCTGGGTTTTATTGTGGTAGGTACTTAGTATGGTGGAATTAGTGCAATAATGTGGCTTTAATGGAAAACGATGTGGTAAAAGAGAGAAATAAGGAAAGGCGCTCCTATAGGATTCGGATTGCTTTTGTTAGGTTTCATTTCATTTCATCTCATTTAATTTAATTTTCATTTCATATCAATAAAAAAATTCTACTGAAGCCTTGGCTGTATGATCATAGTTTCCTTTGCCAACCCAGAATGGGTGAAGAAAACAAAAAAAAAGTCTCTGCTTATATTCTTTTACGATTAGTTAGTCGAGTTTAATGTGTTTTATTATTTTATTAAATTGCTTAATTTTTTCGCAACTGTATTAAAAATAGTTGTTCAGTACACGTGCGGAACCGTCATTGCAACTTGTTCCGACTGTCAACCCTCACCTTCGGCTGCGCCTCGGCTCGGGTAGACATTTGTCGGAACTCTTTGCAATGACAGGCTTTCCGCACTTGTAATGAAATCTACTATTTTGCTTTAAACATAGTTGTACTTTACCTTTACCTAACTAAATCCTATTAGGGTCTAAGTTTTACTGCTCAAAAATTGTTCGGTAGATTGAAGGAACCACAGATAGACGATCCGAGTTGAGCACATAAATAAACAATCACTAGGCAAAAAACTAATACTTTTATATAAAGATTTACTTATTTGAATAGAATATATACACTTTAATTAAAATTTACTAATAACTAACATAAGATGAGATAAGCTCTTGCACTAGATTACTGAAATATAACATTGAATTACTACATAGCGATTCAAAATTCACACAACCTCATTTGTTTAAGAAGATTAATATCACAGGGCAGGACTTGGCAAATCGGAATGCTAATTATTTTTTACTTATTTGCATTCAAAATGCAATTTTTATTATTGAAAATATTGAAAATGAAGTAGGTATTAGAAAAAGCCGAATCATCGTCCGATGGGACTCGAACCGACGACCTGTCCGGGCGAATGGCTTAGCGCGTAACAGCGCGTTAGAAGTACCTATTGGATAAATTCGACGCTTCTCGTGACGACTCTGTAGCTCAGGAGTTAGAGCAGTCGCCCAGATAGCAAAAGGTCGTGGGTTCGAGTCCCATCGGAGCTGGTTGTGAGATAAGTCGATTTTTTCTAAATACTTCATTTTCAATTTTTCAAGAGCGTACTTTATTACTGTTCGGAAAAGATCGACGTTTCTGAACGCGTCTCTAATGTCACGTCAAATTGACATTTGGCTGTCACTTGAAGTTGACAGTGACACTTGATTGGAATTCTTGTGACAAAAGATGTCGGATTAATTTTGCTGAATTTGTTAAAATCGCTCGCGTTGAATATGCCTGGCATATCGAGGTTGAATTGAATCTTAAATTATCTATGTGATCCCGTTTTGTACGACCAAGGTTTTGACGCCATCCATCGGGCCGGTCGCGGAGTTTTGAAAGAAAGATAATTTTCCACCACGCGTTTGTTGTCGGGACTGTAAATCGTAATAAAAAAAGCTCCCCCGTGTGTGTCATTGTGTACCTATTGCTGAAGCGCCCAGTGTCTTAGGAACGCTGTAGAATTTGTTTTGTGAGTAAGGTGACGAATTGGTAAGGTCTGCAGACGAAGAAAGGACACCAGGGGCGCGCGCGCCCCCTTACACCACTTCTGCCTTGGAGACGTTCGACACACAGACCCGTATGTAACCTCACCTTACTTCACATTCTCTCCGCTGTGTATCGCAGTCCAATTGTTCAGTTACATCCCCGCTGAAACCTAGTTTTTGTCCGGAGTCTATATTAGTAATATGCTTCCACTGCGCCAGCTGACTCCGCGGTATAGGCAGGGGTGTACTGAACATTTCTTGGTAGCAAGAGCGTAGCTTGAAGGCCTGAGAGGCCCACGCCAAAATTTTGTCTATTAATCAGTGCCGTTTGATGACCATCTGGTCCGGACTAGATTAATTTGTACTTGTAAATGGTAATTAACTTGCATTTGAAAAGTAAAGGGCATTCCTTTGTTATTGGTTCCATGTCTTGTAATTAATTGTCATGTATTGAAGTTCCAAAATGTAAACAGATGCCTTTCTTTGTTCATAATAATTATTATTTAGTTTGTTAGCAAATTTGAGTTGTGAATATTGACAAGTTTGTTGCTAAAATAATAGCTAATAAAAGGTTAGCTAATAAGTTTGCACTCAATACTTAGTGAAACTTAAATGATTTGGGACATTGTTTACACATTGAAACTCATTGAAACTTGTGCTTTGAAATAATTAAAATTAACTTGTTGTTGTGTTGATATCCAAGTGAATTTCAATAGTCAGTGATTTTGAGTGAATTTCAATAGTCAGTGAGTTTTGTTGTTTTCTGATAACCTCCAAATATTTAAGAGTTTGTGTCATTATAAATACTTTGTTGTTGTAATATTGGAATTTTGTGGTTAGTAATAACCTCCAAATATTGGAGATTTTGTGTTATAGTGAATATTTTGAATTTGTTGTTTTTGTTGATAAATTTGTGACGTTACAATGACGGCCTCCTCTGCTAAAGCCAAAATACGTTCTGAGTTACGGTGGTTAGCTTCTGCGGTCGCATTGTTGGATCGACCGGATAGGACGGAGGCCTTGTTGAACAGATACGTAGATCTGCCCGTACGTTTGGCGGTTGTTGATGAACAGTATGCCTTATTTTTGGAAAGGACTGTTGAGGCCGAGGTGGAAATGCGACAAGAAGTCGGTTTGGATGTGGACCAGTGTTATGATTTTGCGGACAGAATTACTCAGGTGGCTCGACCTTTGCAAGTGGCAAGAGAGAATGATCCGAGCCCGTCCCCGGTCACATCTAAGAGTATGCCCCCTCTCTTTGCTAGCTTGGCCCCCTTAGACTTAAGGCGCTTTGCTGGTCGTCTAGAGGACTGGGAGGGCTTTATTAATATTTTTGATAGTCTTGTACATGCCCGGGATGATTTGACCCAGGGCCAGAAGTTAGCGTACTTGTTATCCGTGTTGGAAGGGGAGGCCCTTGAATCGGTTCAACATTTGGCCCCCTCGGATGAAAACTACCCTATTGCTAGGGATTTGATTGCCCGTCGGTACCAGAACGTACGACGTCTGGCGGACAACCATGTTGCCGCCGTTTTGAATTTACCCCGCGTTGCCAGCGTGATGCACTTGAGAGTGGCTTTGTTGAATCCGCTGTTGGTTGCATACAACGCATTAAAAAACTTAAAACTCCCAGTGGAGCAGTGGTCGTTTTTGTTACTGCACATTGTCCTGGGAAAGTTGCCGGACTCTGTTAAGGTCCGTTTTGAGCAGCAGTATGGTGGGGATAGTGCGACTTATCTGCCACCCTTCTCGGACCTCTTGACGTTCCTGGAAGGAGAAAGTAGACTGGCAGATAATTCCTCTCTGGCTGGTCCTATGGGACCCGAACGACCTGTGCCACAGAGTAGATCCCCCACCGGACCCCCCCGTAGGGGGCGTATGGCCCCTCGCGCGCCCGGCCGCTATGCCGCCGTCCAGGAGACCGCCCGCTGCTTGTACTGTCGGGAACCGGGTCACAGCACGACCCGTTGTGATAAGTTCCTCGACCAGCGCGTCCAAGGCCGTCGAGCGATCGCGCGACAACGGACATGGTGCTACTCGTGCTTGGGCCTGCACATGCAGCGCGAATGTACCCAAGCGCACCCATGCCGCTTTTGTAAGGGCAACCACCATCCCCTCCTCTGCATGAACAGCCCAGAGGGCGGCGGAGCGCCGCAGCGCGTCGCTGCAGGATCACCTCGTATGGGTGGGGGGCTCGGACCCCCCGCGGTGTTTGCATCCCGCAGCAGTTCTAGTGGCCACCAGAGTGGCCCCAGACGCTCTCCGCCACGAATGGAGCCTCAAACGGGCGGGGGTCCCAGGGACCCCCCCATGGGAAACCGATCCCCAAGGATGGGGATGAGTTATGCGGGCGTTGCCGGAGGTCGTAGAGGCCTCCCGCGACGTTTTGAGCCTCGCACGGGCGGGGGTCCCACGGACCCCCCCATGGGAAATCGGTCCCCAACTAGGGGGTACGATTTTGCGAGCGTTGCGGGAGGTCGTAGAAGCCCCCCGCAACGTGTTGAGCCTCGCACAGCCGGGGGTCCCCGGGACCCCCCTTCTGAAAATCGGTCACCGTGCCCCCGCGACTATGGGGCGACGTACACGGTGGATGCTAGGCACCGATTCTCGCCGCCGCTCGCCGAATACCCGCGTTTGGAGCGGCGCCCGCCCCGTCTTCAAGGGGCCGGGAGATATAACCCGCCTGATACCGGGCGAATTGGACGGAGGCAGTATGTGGGAGATTGGGACCCACTGGATCGCTATGAGCGACCCCCTTACCATGGGGGGACGTCTGGGGACCCCACATACTAGCAATCAACGTGTTTACGGTCGATTGTAGCCACCCCTCCAGAGACCGTTTTGTTGCCCACGGCCTCTGTGCTTGTCAGGGGATTGAATGGCGACCTTGTGGAAGTTCGCGCCTTGTTGGATTCCGGTGCTCAGGGGTGGGTTAGTTAGGCGGTTGGGCCTCAAGGTGCACCCCCACACGGAAGGCGTGAGAGGTGTTGGCGATGTGAAAGTCCCCGGGTTGTTAGGGCATGTTGACTTCACATTTACCTCACGTAATAAGTCCACGCCAGGCATTAAGACCTCGGCGATTGTGTTGGACACAGTTGTTGGCCGTCAACCTTCAGTTGATTTGGGACCGAGTATGTTGTCTTTGGTGTCTGATTCCCCACTCGCCGATCCAAATTTCTTCCGCCCAGGCCCGATTGATGCTCTCCTTGGAGCCGATGTCATGGGGCGAGTTTTGTTGCCGGGGAAGCGAGTTTTGCAGCCAGATGGCTTGGTAGCTCTGCAGACGACACTCGGTACAGTTGTGATGGGCCCTGCTCGCCGCGTTTTGGATTCCCTTGCTGAGGATCGCGGTCTTGTTTTTAATGTGTCTCTCTCCGAAGTGGTGCAGAAGTTTTGGGAGGTTGAGGAACCTCCACCGGCCCCGCGGGTTGACCCAGTAGCGGATGAATGCGAGTTGTATTACCAGAATAACACTGGTCGCCTCCGCTCTGGTCGTTTGATCACCCGTCTCCCCTTTCGTGCCGGCCGACTTCCTCTGGGCGAATCCCGACCGCTAGCGGAACGTAGGCTAGTGGCGATGGAGCGTCGCATGAGCAAGGATCCGGTCTTCCGCCAGAAGTATGTTGAATTCATGCGGGAGTATGAGGAGTTAGGGCACATGTCCGTGAGCGATTTGGATTGGCGCTCCGTTGAGCACTTCTTTTTGCCGCACCACGCCGTTTTGAAATCCGGAAAGATTCGGGTGGTCTTTGACGGTTCGGCTCCCACCTCTACTGGAGCGTCCTTGAACCAGTGTCTGCATGTAGGTCCCAAGCTACACACGGAGATCTCAGACATTTTGACCAACTTCCGGCGGCACCAAATTGTATTTATGACTGACATCCGGATGATGTTCAGACAAACGGTCATCCATCCAGAGGATAGGAGGTACCAATTGATTTTGTGGAGAGAGAGTCCTAGGGACCCCTTGTTGATTTATGAATTGAATACGAATACGTACGGTTTGGCTTCGAGCCCGTTTGTTGCGATTCGTTCTTTGTTGGAGTTGGCCGAGAAGGAGCGCTTGAGATACCCTCGCGCCTCCGCCATTTTGGCCAGTGACGTCTATGTGGATGACATTTGCACGGGCGCCTCATCTGTCTCAGAGGCGATGGTCCTGAGAGACGAACTCACCGCCCTTTTGAAGTCGGGAGGTTACGAGTTGAGGAAATGGATATCCAACTCGCCTGATGTACTGGTAGGTTTGCCCGAAGAGCACCAGCAGGACCCCCACCTATTCGAAAATGTTGATAATCCCCATGTGGTGACCGTCCTTGGCGTACAGTACAAACCGGTCTCTGACACTTTCACTTATTGTGTGGATTTACGACCACCGAAAGTCTGGACCAAGCGTTTAGTATTGTCTACTGTCGCACGTACCTTTGACCCCAATGGGTGGATTTGCCCCGTGCTGTTTATGGCCAAGTGTTTCTTGCAACGGTTATGGGCTTCGGGTGTGTCGTGGGATGAACCCCTCTCGGACGAGTTACTCCGAGATTGGTCGAGCTTCATTTCATCCCTCCCCGAGATTAATGAATTGCATTTGCCGAGGCTATTCCTCCCTTCTGAAAATTGTAAAGTTACTCTTCACGGCTTTTCCGATGCCTCCGAACGTGGATTTGCTGCGGCCGTGTACCTCCGCACCGTTACTGTTGACGGAGTTGTTGCTGTGCATCTGGTGATAGCGAAAAGCAAAGTCGCTCCCCTTCGGACTCGTCATACGATCCCGAGGTTGGAATTGTGTGGAGCTGCCCTCCTAATGCGTTTGTTGAACCACGTATGGCGCACATTAGGTCGATCTATTAAGATACAAGAGGTTTATGCTTGGACGGACAGTCAGGTCGTCCTTTGTTGGTTGAAGGCTCCGGCGCACACCTTGGACGTGTTTGTGGCCAATCGAGTGTCGCAGATTTGTAATTCCGACATCGAGTTGATTTGGAGACACGTGCCGGGAACCATGAATCCCGCGGATTGTGCGTCTCGGGGTTGTGTAGCCCCAGCCCTAATTAACCACCCCCTCTGGTGGGGCCCACAGTGGTTGATGCGGCCTGAGTCGGAGTGGCCGCCCTCTCCAGCGTTGTCGAACGTAGCCGTTCCTGATATGCGGGCATGCGTCCTGGAGACTAACCCCGCCGGGGAAAAGGATTTGTTGTTGGATCGGTACAGCTCCTTACAGAAGCTGCTTGGTGTTACCGCTTGGATCAGACGTTTTGTGTACAATTGCAGAAACCCACGCGCGAGGCGTGATTCGTCGGTTCTCACTCCGGACGAGCGTAGGGACGCGCTCTTGTTTTGGGTCCGGAGAGTACAAGCTGATAGTTTTGAGTCCGAGATTGAAATTTTGCGTTTAGGCCGTCGCAAGTTGAAGGGAATCCCTTCCTGGACGAGAGTGGGCTTTTGCGAGTCGGCGGAAGACTTCGAAATGCGAACCTGCCGTATGGAGCTCGTCACCCCCTTTTGTTACCTAAAGCCGGACATTTAACTCAACTGATAATAACAGATCGCCATGTGAATGCACAACATGCTGGCTGTAATGCTTTGTTGGCCATTTTGCAGCGTGAATTTTGGATTTTGTCTGCTCGTCGAGCCATTCGCACTGTGGTTTTCCGTTGCCTGCCTTGTTATCGATTGAAGGCCGCGACCATGCAGCCCCAGATGGGTGATTTGCCTGCTGATCGCGTCACGGAATGTAGAGCTTTTGCCGGAGTCGCCACCGACTTCGCCGGTCCCTTTACTGTAAAGGCTTCGAGACTGCGTAATGCTAAAACCTATAAGGCGTACTTGTGCGTGTTTGTGTGTTTGTCCACCAAGGCTGTCCATTTGGAAATTGTCTCGGAATTGTCTACCGAAGCCTTTGTCGCCGCCTTGAGCAGATTTGTTTCCCGTAGAGGACTGCCGACATTGATACGTTCCGATTGTGGTACTAATTATAAGGGAACGTGTAATTATCTTAAGGAAGTAGTTAAGTTTTTTGTTGATAATAAAATAGACATTGGAACCACCCTCTCCCGGCGTGGGATAATCTGGAAGTTTAGCCCTCCAGCTTGTCCGACCTGGGGAGGAATTTTTGAAGCTTGTGTAAAGGCTGCCAAGACACACTTGCGTCGCGTGATTGGAGAAACTATTCTCACGTTTGAGGAACTTGATACGGTATTTTGTAAAATTGAGGCCGTCCTCAACTCGCGACCCTTGTGCCCGTTGTCTTCGGACCCGAATGACCTGGAAGCGTTGACCCCAGGTCATTTCTTGATCGGACAGCCCCTTTTGGCTTTGCCTGAATATCCGATTCAGGATGTAGGATCCCATCGTTTGTCGCGATACCAACTTTTGAAACAGATGTCCCAAAACTTCTGGGCACGTTGGTCGATGGAGTATTTGCATATCCTACAACAGCGCGTGAAGTGGACAGATAAAACCACCCCACCCCAGACTGGCGACCTCGTGTTGATTAAGGATGCTAACCTGCCGCCCCTATGTTGGCGAAGGGGGCGCATTGTTAAACTCTACCCCGGAACTGACGGAGTTCCTCGTTTTGCTGAGGTTTTGGTTCGAGATTCGGTTTTGAAGAGAGCAGTTAGTGGGCTCTCCCGATTACCCGTAGATTGACGTACCGTTCTTAACGGTCCGGGGCGGGGGGATGTTCGGAAAAGATCGACGTTTCTGAACGCGTCTCTAATGTCACGTCAAATTGACATTTGGCTGTCACTTGAAGTTGACAGTGACACTTGATTGGAATTCTTGTGACAAAAGATGTCGGATTAATTTTGCTGAATTTGTTAAAATCGCTCGCGTTGAATATGCCTGGCATATCGAGGTTGAATTGAATCTTAAATTATCTATGTGATCCCGTTTTGTACGACCAAGGTTTTGACGCCATCCATCGGGCCGGTCGCGGAGTTTTGAAAGAAAGATAATTTTCCACCACGCGTTTGTTGTCGGGACTGTAAATCGTAATAAAAAAGGCTCCCCCGTGTGTGTCATTGTGTACCTATTGCTGAAGCGCCCAGTGTCTTGGGAACGCTGTAGAATTTGTTTTGTGAGTAAGGTGACGAATTGGTAAGGTCTGCAGACGAAGAAAGGACACCAGGGGCGCGCGCGCCCCCTTACACCACTTCTGCCTTGGAGACGTTCGACACACAGACCCGTATGTAACCTCACCTTACTTCACATTCTCTCCGCTGTGTATCGCAGTCCAATTGTTCAGTTACATCCCCGCTGAAACCTAGTTTTTGTCCAGAGTCTATATTAGTAATATGCTTCCACTGCGCCAGCTGACTCCGCGGTATAGGCAGGGGTGTACTGAACAATTACTTTGACTGCCTTTATAAATACACTGCGAATTTAGCACACTACTTTAACGAGTGCTTAAAGGCAGCCATAAGCGTTCAAGCCTGTCATCAAGACTATCGTATGCTATCGTCAAGCCTTCTTGAAGCAAAAATTAAAGCAAAGTATGCTGCAAGTAGGCTTGTCTTGCAGATTGATAGCCACACACCATTAAGCTTGCCGAATGCCGATTCTTGAATCTTCCGTGACGCTTGCGTCAACAAGCTAGCCTAACGGCAGACTTGATCGTGTATGGCGTCCTAAGCAAATAGGATATATTATGCCAACTTCATTGTACATAGTTTAGTCTAAATATTTTACTCTTTCTCAGGCAATAACTGCAACTGAATATAGATCAAATAGATAACAATGAGAAAAACGTAACACCCTGCTATAAACTAAATCCTGCCCTGACCACCAGCACTATACTTTACCATTATAACCTTAATTAATTCGCAAGCGCGCACATGTGTACCCGCTATCGGCTCCCATCGGCCCTTATCGGGCGAGATCGGGCGTCGTCGTCGGGCCTGATCGGGCGATGTCGCGATATCTCGTTATCCGCCCGCGCAATGCGATTGGTCGACAATGCGGGAATGTGTAGCTTCGATTAATATAATTGCTTTACAACTTCTTGTTAATCTTGTGATTTTATTGATTGGGTTTCTATTTTTAATTTTCATTTGTAAGGGTTTTACTTTTAGTTTAAGTTTAATTTATTGAATCACTAGCTTTCCGCCCGCGGCGAAGAACTACAGTCGTGTACGACGTTATCCCGCGGGACTGTGATTTCCGGGATAGAAAGTAGTCTATGTTCGTTTCCAGGCTACAATGTATCTGTGTCCCAAATTTCAGCCAAATTCGTTTAGCCGTTTTGGCGTGATTGAGTAACAAACATCCAAACATCTAAATTTTCACATTTATAATATTAAATATAATATTACTAGCTTACCGCCCGCGGCGTCGCCCGCGTGAACTACACGACGTTATCCTACGGGAATGTGTCATTTTCCCGGGATAAAAAGTAGTCTATGTTCCTCTCTAGTCTACAAAGTATCTGTGTCCCAAATTTCAGCCAAATCCGTTCAGCCGTTTTGGCGTGATTGAGTAACAAACATCCAAAAATCTAAATTTTCACATTTATAATATTAGTAGGATAGTAGGATAAGTAGGAAGAAGGATGTAGTACAATAAACCATCTAAAAATACTACAGTTATTAAAATAGTTGTTTCTTAAACTGAAAGCTGTAAAACGTGGTTTTAAATCCAATGCATGTACTTACAGTAAATTAAGGTAGGTACAAATTGTATTTTACGTTTCAAATTTTGATTTAGAGAAACATCAAACTAACTTCATGGGCACTTTGTCATGTGTCTAGAGCTAGATATTAGATGCACAATTGCTAAAACATAAGTATAATATCATTTCCCGACGGTCGCGTGGCATAGTAGCTGCACGGTCGCCGCGGGCTTTTCAATGCGTCCCTGTGTAATTTAGGAGCGTTTGCTACTTTATTAAATAATAATAACATACGTGGGTTATGTGACATAGATGGCGTAATATAAAGGACAGGAGAATTTGTTAGCGGTTTGCCTTAATGCAATAGTCTTAGCGTCTTGTTCGTATGAATTGGAATCTTATTTAATTGTTTGCGATATAGAGAACAAAATTGCTTTAGACTACGGTTTCAGTTTTAGTCTAGTCCACCTGGCTATAGCTGCCGCTATCTTCACTAATTCTGACGCCATAATAAAAATGTATTCGGCAATGCTGTGTTAGAGTTAAGATAACCAGTCCTTCAGTTCTTGAGGATGTCGGTAGTATTACGCTTCCACCTTCAGCCTTAGGTATATTCACTTAACGCCAGGTGCTATGAAGGCTACCGTAGTGGCCGAACGACTGCACGGTCGCCGCGGGCTTCTCAATGCGTCCCTGTGTAATTTAGGAGCGTTTGCTACTGCAACGCTTTATTAAATAATAATAACACGCACGCGACATGTGACATGGATGGGGTAATATAATGAACATGAGAATTTGTTAGCGGTCTGCCTTATGGCAAGAAGTTGAGCGTTTTCGGTTTTCTTTCGAATTTATGCGAAGAAACTTCCTGTGAAGTCAGTTTTAAACACCAAATGATTAATTTGTAAGTAACAGCTAAGTTAAATTTAATTTTGATAATAGTTCTTATTTCAGTAGCAACTTACTGAAAATAATAAAAGTCTAATATTAAAATCACGAAGTTTTCTTTGTTTTGAGGGGCACAATAACCCATTGTCAATATTATAAAGAGGAAAGATTAGTTTTTTTTTGTTTTTTTGTATGTTTGTAAGGGCCTAAACTACGTAACGCGGACGCCCGTACGGGGACCTGTCGCGCGTAGCTACTAACTAAATTATTATCCGTGCCACTATACTAGTAACTAGCACCACTACGCAACCATGCCCCCGCGACGGTTGCCCGCGCGGATGCCCGCGTCGTCGGAGCACTTTTGTATGGAACCGCGCGGACGGGAGTCCGCGGTTTAGGCTTAGGCCCTGATGGATAAACTCAAGCCAAAAACTGACAAAAACAAGACAAAAACTTTTACTGGTTGTTAATTTGATTATGAAATTTAATTTAAATTTATTTTGGATTTTTTTTTAAAGTGAATTTATTTTTAACTATTTTCATACATTTTTTTTAAAATTAATTTTACTTATTAATATTTTTTAATACTTAACATATTAATTTGTGTGTTGTTAAATTTAATAATAATTTGTTAATACTTCTTTTTATGCTGATGTTTAACGCCTGTTAGTAAGTTTGCACTTAGCCTTATTCACATGCTCTTAGCTTTTTACTTTCTATTAGTGAATATCTTGTTGGTGTTAATTATAAATAAATATAAATAAATAAATAATATAAATACAAAAATAACTGATCCTATTTACGAACCCGCTTTATCCCCTTTCCCGCCTATTTCACTCTGGAGGAATGTAGCTTCTAATGGTGAAATAATTTTTAAATCGGTAGTTTTTGAGTTTATATAATATTAAAAACATACATACAAAAAATCTAATCCTAAACAAATAATATAGAAGTGTAGATAAAATAAAACATCGCCCTGTCACTTTTAATATCCAACGTATGAAAGAGCCAACATGATGCTTAAGACGCTCTCAAAGCTGCGAGTAACGTTCGAGTATTCGGGCGTTGGTTTTGCGTATTGATGTTATATATTTATAATGTTTATACATTGTTTATACTTTAATGACAAATTGGAACGCCTCACCTCATCTCTTAAGCCAAAGGTTAAGCTGCAACAACAGCACGCGCCGTGTTATGTTAGAGCAATCTAGCAAAACATGCTCAGGGGTTTGTGTACACCAGCCTAATCACTGCTCTGTGCGTACCGGCCTAATAACCGCCCGGTACACAATTACCGCGAAAATGGGATAGCTCCGACACTTAATAGAAAACAGCACCTTTAGGAAACTTAATTAATATTAAATCACTTTTACATGTGTAGGATAAATATCAGAATTGTTTCTTCTCAAAAATAAAGGAATAATTCCTTTCAGTGAATCTCCATCATTTAGAGTAATTTTAATTCATGTAACTAACTTTGGAACGCCCTGTATATTTGGCCCAATGTGTGGCGACCCGGCATACCTACTCTCGAAAAACATAACCCTCCTTCTGTCGGTAGTCGGTTAAATACATAGCGTCCTAACTAAACCTATGGGTGTTTGTGCACTACACTGAATTTTACCGATCCGGAAAAAAACGGATGCTTGTATTTTAATTATTAATCATTTATATTAGTAATTAATTAAATACAAGCATCCGTTTTTTTCCGGATCGGTAAAATTCAGTGGTAGTGCACAAACGACCTATGGCGCACTACGAACATCCTAAGGTTGTATAAAATACAAATTATGATTGACTTTTTTACCAACCCTAAAATTATTATCATGATCAATAATACTAAATAAGTATATGTAAAAATAAGATTATAAATAATCACATTTCCAATTCTAAAGGTAGTGTGTTGCGCACCCGTCTCCCTCCCCTGCGTAAATCGGCGCCTGCGCAGCGAGCGGCGCGGCTCCTCTGTAAATTTGTAGTAATCGACGTTTCAACTAAACGCACGGTCAAGATGGAGATATCCCACTGCTACTTTAAATTTGCGTTCTGTACTAGAGGACTACTGGAACTGTGGACTTGGAGTACCTATGTTATTTAGATGGAATTTTTCGAAAATAATGTAGATTCTCTGATCATTTACACGACTGCCCAAAAAAAGAAGTGTATTGTGTTTAGGGTCATTTTGTTAAGTAACGCATTGTCAGACTTAAATAAAAATAACTCTATATATAAACATCAAGTTAAATGGAATAGGAAGAAATTGAAAAATGGAAAATGAAGTATTTAAAAAGAATCGACCCGTCTCACAACAAGGAAGGAAGGAGAAATTGTCAAGAGATATCGCCTAATGAGCTTTTATTTAACTTGCAAGTTTAGATCTTAAATAGCAATAATAGTTAATAGAATCTTGTGCATTTGTAGTCGAAGATCACCTACAACAATTTTCTGTTTCTGAACACCTGAACTTGGAAATTGAACACCGAAGACCAGAACAGGATCTTTTATAAAATTATCAATTTTATCGCACTTTATAGGATAAGGCCGCGAGAATATAAGAAATAATTCAAAGAATTTGCGATCAATTTAATTTTTTTATCCACAACGGGGTAGCACTTAGCCTTCATCACACCTGATGTTAAGTGGTGATAAGGCTGAAGGTGGAAGCGCACTACTCCCGGAATCCACAATCACAGAGGAACTGGCTATCTTACCTCTTACTGCCGGAACACAATAATGCTGAAAACAAAATTGTTATGGCGTCAGACTTAGATAAGATGTTGGTAGCTAGCCAGGCGGACTAAGAACAAGTCCTACCACCAAAAAAAAACAGCAGCATAATTAAAACACCATCTGCGTCTATTTAAGGAAATTATACAATACGTGTATTTATAATTTATAGTGTCGATCCATTCAGTGGTCACCCTCCGATCAGGCTCTTAGTTGCCGAACCATTAAAGGCCCGATAGTGGAATCGAGCGAATAAATACTTAGGGCACTGTCACGGTGGCGCGGCCATTATTCGATTAGATTGCCCTCATCGTGGGGATGCTTTGTTACGCCTTATAGCGACGATAAGCGCACTATGCGATACTTAGTACCTTTCAATAAATTAGTAAGGCGATTATTGGCGACACGCTTAAATCAGGCTGATAGGAAAATTAATTGTTATCTTGGATGCGGTTTAAATTATGTTTAGTACACAGTTTATTGGTATATAGACCTAGAATAAGTAAAATCAAAGTTAATACGAAAAATATAAATATTTTTATAAGAATTAGGTGACAGCTTTTTAGGCATCACTTAAAATTTTCGTGAAAATGCAGGCAAGTCTTCGTCCTCCAAGGTGGAATCTAGAGCTCTGCTAGTTTCATCAATATTGGTTCACTGTTTTGGCATAAAATGTTAACAGCTAATAATAAAATAATGCATAAAACCCAAAACCATTCGAAAATTAGGCATACAGACAGTAAACATTATAATATATCGAAGGCCCAAACCTGGGGAAGTCAAAAACTTAGTACGGCACTTTATTTAAAAAAAAAACAATTTCTTTCCACTAAATACTCACGTAGGTATATGTTAATGTGTTAAGGCTAAAACGAGGTCTACTCTAGTAATATACAATTTTAAATGGACAAGTTTGGACGTAAAGAATCTGCGTGTCCTCCGGCCACCGTGGGAGGCGGCGTGTTAAGTGACAGCCGGCCACTGATTGCAACTGATGTCACCAGAGTTTCTAGCGTTCTGCCATTTAGTTTATGAAATTTAAATATTCAACACTAGCTTTCCACCAACGGCCTTACCCGGAAGAACGACATCATAATTTAATTCTTCTTTATTAACAAAAAATATTTAATAGGTCCATAAATTAAAGACTTATGGTACCTACCTATTAAATAATTTGTTTTAATTAAAAGGTAATAACTAATAACAATAAGCAAATGTTATATTTTACTTAAGGAAACTCCATATTACAAACATTTTTTCAAATCTAAACCTAACTGATGGTAAAAGAAATTTATACGACAATCTACCATCAGTTTTCCGATGCATAAGGCAAATATCGCCAGAGCTATGCGTGCGCGCACGGACCACGAGTTAGGATCACGGCCAGATGGTATTGTAATAGCCTGCAGGGCTGCCACTGCTCTGTGTTATGGAAACATGATACTTAGCTGAAATAGTTATAACGAACAGCAGACAAAATGCAAACGCTTTCGAAGTGGCCTTAATTTCCATCATATCGTGAGCAATTATTTCACATTGATATTTGAATTCAATCTCTTTCACGCGGGCTGAGACATCGTGTTAATTCCATATAGGGCAGAGGTAACTTTTGTGGCCACTTTAAGGATTTTTTTACTTTTGAGCACTAAGTACTAAATGGTCTTAGGTATTTAAGACACAAATTATATCTTAAATTATAGATAATTTATCTACCTTAAAAGGTACATTTTTCAAATTTATAAAAGTAAAATAGTTTTTTTATATTACACACAATATGTGAGAGGTGCCAAATGTACCGGTTTTGGCCACTTACTGATAGTTAAAATCTTGTAAGTATTGCGAAAAATCAAAACGAAACACAGGTAAAATCAATATATTCTAATGCGCTAGAAACCAGTCAATTGCAAAACAAAAATTCAATTGTAAAAAACAAAGGCTTACAAAGTATTTCATCCAAAACAAATTTCTTAAAATTTTCATACAAAAAAATTTTACAAACAGAAAATGGAATTTATTGAAAAAAAAATTATGACATAAGGAATTCTAACGGTTGTTATTATTACCTTAAAATACCTTATTTTAATTGCCTTTATCAAAAATGGCTAAAAGTTGTTTAGAAAACTTTTAAAGCAAAAAGTGGCCAAAACCGGTACAGTGGCCAAAACCGGTACGCCTGCCCTACATATGAAAGCAGTATTTTCATAAAATGGATGTTGTGAGTCTATATTGCTTCGCTTCACTCATGATCATGTTGGTTTGCCGCTAGGTTATCAAACCTCTGTTCATATGCAAAACAATACAAGTAGCAGCACCCATTTTTAAGCGAACCTAAACAAGCCCACCTAAACAAGCGCACCTTCACTATTCCTCAAAGCGCACCATTTAGCTACGCTAGATTTTGTTAGCAAAAGAATTAAATAGTTTAAGTGCGCTTAAAAATGTGAGCGCTTTGAGGAATACCTCTTAAATGTAAGCTGAATGTTAATGCTTGCTTAAATTGAATACATCACAATCATATCACGTACGGTAAAATTAATGTTATTATATTAACATTCAAGTTATCTGCTTTTATTATTGCAATAAACTTAATAAGCTCGCCAACAAAAGAAAACCTTAAGGGTGAGAGTTCATTAGCTCTAATTTTTCTCTTAATTTCGTAAGAATAAGAAAATGACAGAGACAGTAAAACAAATGACATTTTTAGTTTACTTCTTCTTCTTTTCGTGTCAACTGTAGATATTTTAAATGATATTTTGCCAGTAGTGTGCTACATCATCGGCAACCCTAGCCCGAAATTGATTGGCATCATGCGATCGTAAAATGTCTACAAAGTCTTATAGGACATTAAAACCGTAACTCACAATAATCTAAGTATCAATTTAAGCATTTCTCGTTGCGAGAAAAAAATATAGGATACATGGTCATAAGATATGTCCTTGGAATGTCAAGAAGCATTTCTTTTAGCAATAAAACGTTTTAAAAAAAAATGTAACCGCCTTCAAAACGGATCTTCAAACAAAAATTAACAAACACTAAAAAACGAAAAAAAGAATAAGATTTTTTAATTCAAAGGACGATGATGCGTGACGTTCTCTAATTTATCTTGGTACTTACTGAACTGTTTGAAGTCGGTGCCAAGCCAAGCGGTTGTATATAAGTAGAAGTTTTTTTTAAATAAAATATGTATTTTCCAGTATATTTGTCGGAATTGCTAATAATCAAATAATGAAAGCTCAACATCACAAAATAGCAAACAAATAGATATGCCTCTATTTTATGTACAACAACTAACTATTACTTTAACTAACAGAACTCGCGAAAGTAACAAAGCTAAAATTATTCCCTGATACATACCTCAGACCATAGAAGAGCCTACATAAATATATTAGACAGGAGACTTTGTTTATCGTTCTTTATGGATCCCAATACGATTACCAACGCAAACAGCACTGCGCTGCGTCAATAAACGAACTATCAATAAGACGTCAATGCCAATCAGCGGAAATAGCACAAGAGCCGATGGGCGATCCATTAGTGTGATCCTCTGTGGCCGGACCACATATCAGTACCCTGATGCTATATAGTGCAATAACAGCTACCTGTAGTCTACTTTCATAGGAATGTATTAAAATTAAAAGTACCTCAACAGATAATGAAATATTCAGTAGCTTTTGTGGTCCGGCTGCAAAGCAGTGCTCTCTGGCCGGACCACCTCGAATTCAGAAAAGTGTGATTCACTTTCCAAGAAACTAATACCTCAAAAAAAGCTACTTAAAGAGTACCTTCCATACATCCAAGTGTGGTACGCTAGAAGTCATTGGTTCCGAAGTTACTAGTCGTAGATTGTGGTCCGGCTGGAGAGTATACTCTGCAGCAAGTCATTTTGATAATTTTAAAATCAACTATGCGTGAATCTATTTAAAAATAATCTACCTTTTCTCTACCTCTCGTTGCTACTATTTTTTCTCTCGTCAAGCTATTAATTTGTTTGATTATCCGCAAAATATGTGGCGCGGCTAGGGAGAACTACTTTTGCGCGAATAAAAAGAAATTTGTCTTTTTCTTCATAACAACCAATACAGCATAAAAAGTACTTTATAAAAAAACCTTGACTTCATTTAAAATCTTTTGTTTTAAGTACCACTAACGATTTACAGGAGGTTCGCTTGCATTATTAAGGAGAATGGGCAAGAATAGGTTCACCTGTTAGGTATTACTTACCTATTTTATAATAATTAATAGGTGAATGTTCAGGTAAATAATGACCAAATAAATACTAAAAACAAATCATATATTCCTTAACCAAATTTACTCCCATTACTTATGTATCACTTACGTACTAATAAAAAAACAAAAATTCGTCTTCTTATTAACTAGGTACCATTTAAAAAAATCAAACTAAAATATATCTTATTCTTTTTTCTTATTAACTATTAAAAAATAAAACAAAAATATATCTTAAATTTCCATACTCAAGTGTCTTACTTACAGTATTGTAAAGGACAATGGGTAACTGCGTACCCAGACACGAAAATAGATCAAACATTATGGGTTATATCTATATCGGATTTTATTGCTCTCTTAAAGTAGAGCGGAAGCCCCGGTTTTGGCCACTTTTTTCTCCAAAAAATATATATTTAACTTTTCGTCCTTTTTGCCAAAGCTCAATTTAAATAAGGTATTTTAAGGTAATAATAACAATCGTTTGAATTCCTTATGTCATACGATTTATAAAACGAAACTTAGCAATTGCAAAACAAAAACTTAATTGTAAAAAAAAGGTATATAAAACAATCCATAAAAAAATTCTTAAAATTTTCATTCAAAAAATTAAACAGAAAATGATGTTCATCAAAAAATTCGTATGACATCAAGAATTCAAACGATTGTTATTATTACCTTAAAAATACCTTATTTTAATTGAGCTTTGGCAATAAGGACGAAAAGTTAAATAGAATAGAACGATGGGACAAAACGTCCCCCAAAACCCATTTCCAACCAATAGATTTGAAATGTATTTCAGGTGAAAGATAATATAGTGACACTTTTTACTATGGCGACACCCCTCAAATGTATGGGAGTTCTGGGAAAATATTATTTTAATATTGTTATTTATTACAAAAGTAACACCAAAGTTAATAAAAAAATGATTTTGACATTGAATATAGCTATTAATCTCTTTATAGATTACGTATGAAATTGTCGACGCACATAAAAGGTATCTTGCAGGGGGGGACGGGTCTCATACAAATTTGCCCATTGCCCTTTTTGGAGCAAAAAGTGGCCCAAACCGGCATAGTGGCCAAAATCGAGGCTTCCGCTCTACTTTAAGAGAGCAACAAAATCCGATATAGACATAACCCATAATATTTGAACTATTTTCGTGTCTGAGAACGCTGTTACCCATTGTCCTTTACATGATTATTACATTATTAGAGTGAATTTCTCAGGCGAACATTTTACGCGTCTAGGCTGAAAACGCAGTACTGCTTTACAGATTTGATTTTTTCTAGACATCAAAGATACACGTATCTCAATGTTGCCACTTGAATTGACGAATTTTAAGTTCTGTGGCTTGTCCAAAATCACTTTGACACAACATATTCACCTCTCAGAAAAAAAATCCTTAAGACCTTATTTCTTTTTAAGAAACAAAATTTTGCTTTGCGCGAAAATGAGCTTTCATAAGACATTAAACAAATTAAAGTGAAAAAAAAAACTATATCCCAAGGGAACCATACTTTTTCCCCGAGTTAAAATACCGTATAAAATTTTCCAGGCCAGAGCGCAATTTATCGCGATCGAGTCAGCCGTTTTGTGTGACTGAGCCACAAATATCCAAACTCAGTATGTTTGATATCCCCCCCTCTACACATAAGTGTAGACATTTTTTAACTTTGCTAACGCAGAACATTTTTAAACCTGACCAGTATCCTACATATCAATTTCCATACTCCTTAGCCCAGAAATGTGGAAGTTTCCATATAAAATTTAACCCCCCTTTCTACCCCCTTAGGGGAGAGATTTTTGCTTTACTTACGCAGATCACTTTAAATCCTGACCAGTAACATACCCAACCAACAATCCAACATACCAATTTACATACATCTAAGTTCAGAAATGAGGAAGTTCCATAAAACTTTATCCTCCTATTTTACCCCATTAGCGGGTAGTTTTTTAACTTTGATAACGCAGATCATTTTCAATCGTAACCAGTATCCAATGTACCAATGTTAATGCTTCTAAATCCATAAATGAGCAAGTTCCATATAACCTTAAATCCCACATTTTACCCTTTCAAGGGAAAGTTTTCCAAAATCCTAGCAGATGTCTCCTAGTCATAATCTACCTTTTTGCCAAATTTCATCTTCATTGGTCCAGTCGTTTTTGAGATTTTGTGATGAGTAAGTTATCACCTTTCGACTTTATATACAGGGTGGAAAAAAAAGACCGTGGTTGGAGGAAAAGTACCTACCCTTAATATTGATGATGGCAAATTTTACTGAAAGGAAACATTCCTTTATTTTCAAAACTAATGAAAACTGCATTTTAAGATTTTTGAAAAATCACCTGCTTGAGCCAGTAATCGAACCGATGAAATCTAAAAAAAAAATTGAATTTTATGACACCTACCGAAAGAGTCATTCTTAAGGATCAACTTGTTCTAAACAACATAGTATCTTAAATTAAAGAAAGACCACGAAAAATAAAGATACTACGGGTCAGTAGAGGAATTGAAAACCGGATTTCAAAATATTATTTCAAATATTCGGGTGTGTAATATATGATATAATATTCACAAAGTATGATAACACATTACATAAAATCACTTCATATAACATTCATTTCGAATAATCAACGAATGATATAAATTCAAAATATATAATTTTAAACCGTATAATAAACATTTGATATAAAAACGTTTCATATACTTAATAAACATTTAAGTACTATAACACTTACATTGTATAATATTTAAAACACATAATAATTATTTTAATTTTTAGATTTTTGCACTCACAATGCAATTTTTAATATAGAAAAATGGATAATGAAGTATTTAGAAAAAATCGACCCGTCACACAACTAGCTCCGATGGGACTCGAACCTACGACCTTTCGCTTTCCGGGCGCATTTTTCTACACATAATAATTATATTACATAAAATCATTTCATATAACGTTCATTTCGTATAATCAACAAATAACTATTTCTGGCGCTTCACCGGCCGCTGCCGCGGCACGCTCGTTTCGCTAACCTAAGTTATGTTAAATAATATTATGTAAAATGAAACAAGTTGAAGTGTTTCTATGACTAACGTTTATTATGTCATATGAACGTTATTGAAATAAAATTATATCATTCATTACGCACCCCAAATATTCACCATAACTCGATACAAAAGGCGACACGTAACGAATTTAGTCAAAAAATACGTCTGTGCATACGTGAAAATGGGTCTCATTTTGAGCAATTTATAAGTTAGGTAAACTATTTTCTTTATATAGTAAGTAAGCTTTACAATAAAAAAATAAGGTTTTTCTTTAATTTAAGATACTATGTTGTTTAAAACAAATCGATCGTTATGAATGACTCTTTCGGATGGTATCATAAAATACTGGATGTTTTTTTTCACATTTTACCGGTTTGATTCCGGGCTCAAGCAGGTGATTTTTCAAAATCTTTAAATGGTTTTAATTTTTGAAAATAAAGGAATGTTTCCTTTCAGTAAAATTTGCCATCATCAATATTAAGGGTACTTTTCCTCCAACTACGGTATTTTTATTCCACACTGTATATAGATTACAATTTTGCATATAAAATACAATGAACAACCATTTGCTCATTTTTGGTTCTTGTTACTTTAGAATTTAAATCGTCATAAGTTTCCCAGGTATTATCAAAACGTTTGCAATGAGCTACATAATGGCGAATATTCGGTAAATATTCCGCGACAGAGAACAGTGAAAATAATTTCCCTTGTAAATTTAAAGTGTCTGGAATGTTATTTAAATCATGACTTAAATCAATTTCGAATATTAAAAGATCGTTTAGTGTATAATTAATAATTTGGATACCGGTGCATTTTACATTAAAAAAAAACATACATACAGACGAATAGAGAACCTCCTCCTTTTTAAATTTGAAGTCGGTTAAAAAGGAGAAAGATTTTTCAAACTTTTTTTTTCAAAGTCAATCTTTTGATATATAGCCTTCTAAAATGGTAAAATGGGTTTCCTCCCCCCGCCTTTCTAACTTTTGAATTAAATTAGTAAAATAATCTCGTAAAAATATTCTTTATTTTTTAGTTTGAACGAGATATATTACGCACTTTTTGAGATATAACACATTTTCAAAAACCGCAAATGTAACTTTGTCATTCATACAAACTCTATGAAAAACGAAGTTGTATTTTGCTGACGAGAAATGGTTGTTATCGAAATTTTTAAATTTTGTGCACAGTGCCTATAATGGAAGATGCCACTACTGCTGCAAAAATGTCTAACATCTCACATTTGTACAGGAGAATGGACAAATTGGACAAAATATTGTAGCCCTTTGGGATATATGTCATTAGGTAGAAAGCAACCAATTAGAGAAACATTTCTTTGTATGACGACGATTCTGAAATCCACTTAGAAAAAAAGGTAATTATACCTAGATTTGGCTTCAAAGTTTTTTTTTTCAAATAAAAGTTATTTTTTATATATTGTCAGCTATTTTTAGAAAACTTGGCAAGAAAAACTATGTGCATATCTTAAATACCATGTAAATAATAATATAAACCAAAATAACGTCACTGTGCCATTGGTGCATTATAACTCAATGCACTGTGCATGCTTGAAGTGAACGAACTCCGCCACCATGAAGTGTGTTCGAACATTTTTGCCCATTCTCCTTAATAATGCAAGCGAACCTCCTGTAAATCGTTAGTGGTACTTAAAACAAAAGATTTTAAATGAGGTCAAGGTTTTTTTATAAAGTACTTTTTATGCAGTATTGGTTGTTATGAAGAAAAAGTCAAATTTCTTTTTATTCGCTCAAAAGTAGTTCTCCCTAGCCGCGCCACATATTTTGCGGATAATCAAACAAATTAATAGCTTCACGAGAGAAAAAATAGTAGCAACGAGAGGTAGAGAAAAGGTAGATTATTTTTAGATAGATTCACGGATAGTTGATGTTTAAAATTATCAAAATGACTTGCTGCAGAGTATACTCTCCAGCCGGACCACAATCTACGACTAGTAACTTCGGAACCAATGACTTCTAGCGTACCACACTTGGATGTATGGAAGGTACTCTTTAAGTAGCTTTTTTTGAGGTATTAGTTTCTTGGAAAGTGCATCACACTTTTCTGAATTCGAGGTGGTCCGGCCAGAGAGCACTGCTTTGCAGCCGGACCACAAAAGCTACTGAATATTTCATTATCTGTTGAGGTACTTTTAATTTTAATACATTCCTATGAAAGTAGACTACAGGTAGCTGTTATTGCACTATATAGCATCTGGGTACTGATATGTGGTCCGGCCACAGAGGATCACACCTTAGGCACTTAAAACGAGGCACTTAGAACTTATAAAACCAATAAAAAGTTACATTCTTCAGCAATAATTAAACAGATATAACAAAATGCATGGTTTTGCAGTTAGGTTATGTCTACCTCCTACGCGCGATTCTATCAAATACCTAAAAACATAAACTTTAAGATCTATAAAAAAGACTTGTAAAAAGTTTAAAAAAAGTTGTAAAAACGTTTCATATACTTAATAAACATTTAAGTACTATAACACTTACATTGTATAATATTTAAAACACATAATAATTATTTTAATTTTTAGATTTTTGCACTCACAATGCAATTTTTAATATAGAAAAATGGATAATGAAGTATTTAGAAAAAATCGACCCGTCACACAACTAGCTCCGATGGGACTCGAACCTACGACCTTTCGCTTTCCGGGCGCATTTTTCTACACATAATAATTATATTACATAAAATCATTTCATATAACGTTCATTTCGTATAATCAACAAATAACTATTTCTGGCGCTTCACCGGCCGCTGCCGCGGCACGCTCGTTTCGCTAACCTAAGTTATGTTAAATAATATTATGTAAAATGAAACAAGTTGAAGTGTTTCTATGACTAACGTTTATTATGTCATATGAACGTTATTGAAATAAAATTATATCATTCATTACGCACCCCAAATATTCACCATAACTCGATACAAAAGGCGACACGTAACGAATTTAGTCAAAAAATACGTCTGTGCATACGTGAAAATGGGTCTCATTTTGAGCAATTTATAAGTTAGGTAAACTATTTTCTTTATATAGTAAGTAAGCTTTACAATAAAAAAATAAGGTTTTTCTTTAATTTAAGATACTATGTTGTTTAAAACAAATCGATCGTTATGAATGACTCTTTCGGATGGTATCATAAAATACTGGATGTTTTTTTTCACATTTTACCGGTTTGATTCCGGGCTCAAGCAGGTGATTTTTCAAAATCTTTAAATGGTTTTAATTTTTGAAAATAAAGGAATGTTTCCTTTCAGTAAAATTTGCCATCATCAATATTAAGGGTACTTTTCCTCCAACTACGGTATTTTTATTCCACACTGTATATAGATTACAATTTTGCATATAAAATACAATGAACAACCATTTGCTCATTTTTGGTTCTTGTTACTTTAGAATTTAAATCGTCATAAGTTTCCCAGGTATTATCAAAACGTTTGCAATGAGCTACATAATGGCGAATATTCGGTAAATATTCCGCGACAGAGAACAGTGAAAATAATTTCCCTTGTAAATTTAAAGTGTCTGGAATGTTATTTAAATCATGACTTAAATCAATTTCGAATATTAAAAGATCGTTTAGTGTATAATTAATAATTTGGATACCGGTGCATTTTACATTAAAAAAAAACATACATACAGACGAATAGAGAACCTCCTCCTTTTTAAATTTGAAGTCGGTTAAAAAGGAGAAAGATTTTTCAAACTTTTTTTTTCAAAGTCAATCTTTTGATATATAGCCTTCTAAAATGGTAAAATGGGTTTCCTCCCCCCGCCTTTCTAACTTTTGAATTAAATTAGTAAAATAATCTCGTAAAAATATTCTTTATTTTTTAGTTTGAACGAGATATATTACGCACTTTTTGAGATATAACACATTTTCAAAAACCGCAAATGTAACTTTGTCATTCATACAAACTCTATGAAAAACGAAGTTGTATTTTGCTGACGAGAAATGGTTGTTATCGAAATTTTTAAATTTTGTGCACAGTGCCTATAATGGAAGATGCCACTACTGCTGCAAAAATGTCTAACATCTCACATTTGTACAGGAGAATGGACAAATTGGACAAAATATTGTAGCCCTTTGGGATATATGTCATTAGGTAGAAAGCAACCAATTAGAGAAACATTTCTTTGTATGACGACGATTCTGAAATCCACTTAGAAAAAAAGGTAATTATACCTAGATTTGGCTTCAAAGTTTTTTTTTTCAAATAAAAGTTATTTTTTATATATTGTCAGCTATTTTTAGAAAACTTGGCAAGAAAAACTATGTGCATATCTTAAATACCATGTAAATAATAATATAAACCAAAATAACGTCACTGTGCCATTGGTGCATTATAACTCAATGCACTGTGCATGCTTGAAGTGAACGAACTCCGCCACCATGAAGTGTGTTCGAACATTTTTGCCCATTCTCCTTAATAATGCAAGCGAACCTCCTGTAAATCGTTAGTGGTACTTAAAACAAAAGATTTTAAATGAGGTCAAGGTTTTTTTATAAAGTACTTTTTATGCAGTATTGGTTGTTATGAAGAAAAAGTCAAATTTCTTTTTATTCGCTCAAAAGTAGTTCTCCCTAGCCGCGCCACATATTTTGCGGATAATCAAACAAATTAATAGCTTCACGAGAGAAAAAATAGTAGCAACGAGAGGTAGAGAAAAGGTAGATTATTTTTAGATAGATTCACGGATAGTTGATGTTTAAAATTATCAAAATGACTTGCTGCAGAGTATACTCTCCAGCCGGACCACAATCTACGACTAGTAACTTCGGAACCAATGACTTCTAGCGTACCACACTTGGATGTATGGAAGGTACTCTTTAAGTAGCTTTTTTTGAGGTATTAGTTTCTTGGAAAGTGCATCACACTTTTCTGAATTCGAGGTGGTCCGGCCAGAGAGCACTGCTTTGCAGCCGGACCACAAAAGCTACTGAATATTTCATTATCTGTTGAGGTACTTTTAATTTTAATACATTCCTATGAAAGTAGACTACAGGTAGCTGTTATTGCACTATATAGCATCTGGGTACTGATATGTGGTCCGGCCACAGAGGATCACACGATCCATTATCATATAATTACAACACCCAGACACTGATGGATTCGTTCCGTAACCGAGTTTGCGCAGATACCATCGAACGGACAAACGGACACACCAGCCGTTTTTCATTCTGCGTAAGGAATAATATAAATCATTGGCATTGGAAGCACAATGCGGTACGGTTAGCAACACAATTATGGAATCGTGTCTGCGAGTTAATTGAGGCTGGTTAATTAGAGACATGTCGCGTGGGCCTACGCCCCCGCGGGCCTTTGTCCGGTACCGTCAGCAAAACAACCCACTTTCACATAAATATTAATAGGTGAATCGACGCGGAAACTAGATTCAATTGATTACGGGGAAATGGAATTAGTTGGAAGTGCCTTTTGATCGGTACATTGTTGGTTTGGTTCGTTACACAAGAATATTTGCAGCTTAATTTGCATTAACTTGTTAGACAAAAACCAACAGAATTATTCAGCCATATATTTATTTTTTCTCTTGATTTCGATTTCTTTTGATGGCTTATAAAAACTTTTGCAAATGCAATCATGTAAACACGTTCTAAATGTAATATTTCAAGTGGACACTACACAAGTTTGTAATTAAATACCAGCAACAGTATTTCATCCATTATAATTCATCATACAAACTTAAAAGAGCGTTGACCTTAAACTGTATCTTTAAAAGAGCAAGTGGCTTCGACATCAAAAGGATATTTAGACAGGGCCGCGAGCTAAATCAGTCGGCCACAAAGACCGATAAGCAGATAGAACTGCCGTGACATTCGGCCATAATTTTAATCTGCTGTCGGTGGTGCAGTCGGGAAAATTAAGCCAAGTTTGAGTGCAATGTCGGCGCGTGGCGAGCCCGCATTTATGAAATACTCCCTCCCGCATTGTTCGCGGACTCACTGCTCAATAGAACGGTATTAAATATTTTTTCCGAATGAAACTGTTACCGCTTTTGTCAGATTTACTCATTCATATGGTTGGGTTTGGAAACGATAGAGAGTTAACAAAAACCATTAATTGCATTTTTCGCCATCTGACTCACATTAGTTATTAACACGTACCTATTGAATTATATAATTATGAAAAGCAGTTGCCAGAATCCGATGTACTAAATCAGCGACCCACCCCGGCAGCCCACGGGTGCAATGTAAGCCTTCCTGCTAAACCTAAAGACTATTGATGACTAGGTCCATCGACGAAAAGTGCAGTACGTACCGGACGACGTTCCGTAGGCGGGCCCCTACACCCCCCCAAACCGACGATCTGGTCAAGGTCACGGGAAGCCGCTGGATGCGGGCAGCGCAGGATGCATTGTTATGGAAATCCTTGGGGAGGCCTATGCCCAGCAGTGGGCGTCGTACGGCTGATGATGATCCTGACCCAAAAATCAACGCAGCTATGCGTGTTTCAAACGAACAAGCTAATCAACTATATCGCACTATTTTAGATGCAAAATATATGACTGTAATCCCTGTTCTCAACAGCACTGTGTGCCGAACATACCTGTACACAACCCTCCGCTGGTCGCAGTGGTCTAATTCAATCGTTCGGAATTCAGGGGCCGTCGCGAGCTCACGATTTATTGCTCCGTTTCATATCGGCCGTCTTTTGTTCCAAGGTTGCCCGGGAAGTCACGACCGCGAATGCCATCCATTTGTAACGCGAGAACTAGATTTACTGCTGAAATCTACTCGTCATTTAGAATAAATTCTGTTTTGAATAATCGCTCTGGGAGTTTATGATAGGTTGTTTAATTTGTGCCACCGAAGTAGGAAACAAGTATCCTGTTTGACGCATGAAAACAAAACATTTTTTTGTATTTCTAGTGTAAATTGATTGAAGATTAGATGGAAAAGTAAGTTTCAACGTGTATGATTTTCATTCCTTGTATAAAACTACTTCATGTCAACTAATTGAAAGACTTTTGATGAATATACCTACGTCAAAGAAACTTCTATCTCAAAAACGCAATCTTTGCAATAGAATAATAGCCAATGATTCCATGTGACTTTACTTCGTGATAAGCTTGGTATTCCAAAAAAGGTTAGACAAATAGATAAAGATTTTTTTTATTTACAAAAGCTATTGCTTGTAGACTAGTAAATAGTTTCAACAACTAAAGTTATTAGTAGTCCTCACAACATTTGTTACGATGCAAGTGTAGTCGGACTGCGCCCCCGGCGTCGCAGCCTCCAACAGGTGTGCCATCCCTTCCTATATAATTATTGCAGACCTTCGGAATATCTCAGGTTTTATTGGCCTCGGCTATCGGAAGGCCTATCTTGACTATTTATTGCATTCGACGTTTCGTAGCTTACCGCTATTTGAATTTCAATAGGAAGAAATTGAACTTTTAGTTAGAAGGAACATAAAGTTAAATAAATGTTTCATCAGACCCAAAAGCTACTTTACCTATCGATAAAATTTAAATGAGCTCTACACTGCGACGGGACGTCCTCGTCGGCCAATGGTACACTAGCCGGAACGTCGGAAGTCGCCGCCCAGTATTTAGTTAGATAGATATATGAATAAAGAGATGTTTATAGGGACTTGATCGTTTTATTGTAAAGGTAGTAATAGAAATGTATAGGAAGAATAGGAAGAATAGGAACTGTAACAACAAGATAAAAAATACATGAATAACAAAAAGTAGGTAGTAGTAGGTATGACTATGAAAACTTACCCCTTTCCAAGGGTCAAGGGTTCCACTTAATTATTAATATAATCAACCAATTTAAACTGATAATAACTGGTATAATAATTTCAATATAATAACTGGTAATGCTCCGCGAGCTCTGTACGGCTTGGTGGTTTTAGTAGAACTGAATCAAAAATGCTGAACAGGGCACGTGAAACGAAGATTTTGAATTTGAATTGAAAGAACAGGATAGGATTCGATAAAATTAATGGCCAGTATGTAGAATTTGATGGAGTTTCCAGCCATTATAGAGTTTTAAACCATCCATAATGACTGGTACGAATCGACATCGTTTCAACACTATCTTTATAAGAGGAAAAACTGCTTCTTAACATGAGTTTATGTTTTTTATCCACAATGAAGTAGCACTTAACCTTTATCACACCTGATGTTAAGTGGTGATAAGGTGGAAGCGAACTACTCCCAGAATCCTCATCCACTGAAGAACTAGCTGTCTTATCTCTCACTGGTTGACTCGTCAGACTTAGATAAGATGGTGGGAGCGGACTCAGAACAAGTCCAACCAATGTTTGATTGTTGTTTATGATGTTGGTAATCTCCAGCGAGGTTGTTGGTATTTTACAACAGTAACTAACCTTGAAAAATGATAAGGTTACTTACAAGAGAACAAGATCAAGTCAGATGTTCAGAATCAGTCTTTCTAGAACCACACAGCATAAACTAATAATAAATATGAAACAGGTGTCTTCCTGTTTGCTTTATTTTTACATCGCTATTCGAAGAAAACCACTGACTATGATCAACCAATGCTATTGCTTACATAAGTCATGTAAAAATGGTAATACATACCGTCGCAGTCCCATTCCGTTTTATAAGAACCTATTTAGAATAAGCTAGATCGCGGGGTTTCCGTTCGACGCAAAACTTATAGTCCTAGAGCCTTACTTTAAAACCAGTAATAGATAACTTGGGTTGGGGATAAAATAAAGTTAATGCATACATTTAAAACATAAGCTATCGATTGTGTAACACGAGCTTCAATAAATTATCATTTACTATCTCGATAGCTCAAATAGAGACGACACCCAGACAGTCAAAAGCTAGGTATTAATATTTGTAAAATTGAAATTGCACAATACGAAAATACTGCTAACATAATAACAAAACATAGCTTTTAAACTTTCATGGTCATTAACTCATTTAACACTGCAATTATTACGAAAAGTGGGATTTGTTACTCAGTGACTTTGGCGCATGCAACTGCGCCGAAATATCGGGGACTCGACAACAAATCAAAACATGGTAAAAATCCCGCTTTTCGTAATATTTACAAAACATTTTTTTATATATCCTAGAAATAAGACAAATCTAACCCATCGGCACTCCCGGTTCCCAGCCCTTGTCCTACATTGCCGATATATTCAGCATTAGCAGATTACCCGCGTCCCGTTAGCATCGCCATAAATAATGCATCAGATATGTGCCCTAATGATAAGGCCGCCTTTAACTGATATTGTTTGAACATGCCCCACCGTTGTTGCCTACGTAATGACCCTTTCCTCGTTGTTTACCGAATGTTTGCGATTTTATCTAATGATTGCAGTTTAATTAAGTTCTTAACGCTTAGTGCTTAGTGTATGTTAAGTTTGCCGGCTATCGCGTTGTTTCATACACTTGCGTACAAACTAATAAAGATGTGAGAGAGCGCGCTGGTACTTAGAAGTTAGGGGTTAAAGATATTTATTGATTTAATTAATCTACTAGAAACTCGTCTATGTTCATATTTCAAAATATAAAATAAAAGCATCAGATATGTGCCCTAATGATAAACAATGCCTTTGCCTGATAAACAAACATACTGATATTGTTTGAACATGCCCCCGTGACCCGTCATTTTTGCCTACCTAATGAACACTTCCGAGATGTTTAGCGAAATTGCGATTTCATCCACTGATTGCAGTTAAGTCGCGTAAGTGTATATATTCTTTGGTTAAGTTAAGTTCTTAACGCCTTGAAGTTGCTGATCAAAAATCTTGACATTTGAGCAATGAGACGTTTAATTATATAATCAAATCAAAACTATATGAATAATACATAAAGTTAATAGGTATATTAACTTTATGGAATAATATTTATTAGTTTAATTATTGTAGGGGTAGTTTAAGTGTTATGTCAGTTATGTGCCGCAGCTTAGTATATATCTTATTAAGAAAAATATACAGAGTTACATTGCTACCACTTATTAGCGCCTCCTAAACTTAAAGTCAAAATCAGTCTTTCTAGAACCACACAGCATAAACTAATAATAAATATGAAACAGGTGTCCTTCCTGTATGCTTTATTTTTAACCGACTTCTAAATCAAAAAGGAGGAGGTTCTCTATTCGTCTGTATGTATGTTTTTTTTTTTTTTTTTTGTGTATGTCCACCGATTACTCGAAGACGGCTGAACCGATTGAAATGGTTCAAACGTTATTACATCAGGTTGGTTTCCAAGTTGGTCCCATTTTTTGAAATTTTGAAATTCGTTCAGTAGTTTTCAGGAAATCTTGAAAATACTGTCGTTTTCGTTACCACTTAATGTGAATTTAATACGTATCTTTAGGCATAACTCCTTTGTTTATGAACTGATTTAGATGATTCTTTTTTTGTTAAAAAGGGGATACCTCAAGGTATTTTAACCGACTTCGAAAAAGGAGGTTTTCAGTTTGATCACATACCTATTTACCAGAAAACACGTAAATTGCCTGCACGATGCACTAAAAAGAGTGAAATAAAAATTATTTTTATAAAAAAATAAAACCGCCTTCAAAAAAACCACATCAAACAAGTAAGAAATAATTCCTTACCAAATAAATAACGTAAGTACTTTGAAGTCGGGCGGGTTTTAACAAAAACAACAAAAAAATTGTACATGTTTCACGCCCGACTTCAAAGTACTTACGTTATTTATTTGGTAAGGAATTATTTCTTACTTTTTTGATGTGGTTTTTTTGAAGGCGGTTTTATTACATCGCTATTCGAAGAAAACCTACGATATATCGTACTAACCACTTACATGCCTATTAAATATACAACACAAATCCAACATAAATATTATACAAGAGCACGCGAGCCAACAAACAAATTGTCATTCGATTACAAATTTAATAAAATGCAGCAACAGCCCCGCTTTATTTGAGCAGCCTCCGGCGCGACATTACTCACAACCCTGTAATCGATTCAACACTCGGTACAACGCGAGATATAACAACAAACCTATCGAAATCTGAATCATGGAAGGCGTTTTCTATTATTCGAACATAGTCGCCCCTGGCAAATAACGATGTGACAATAATGGAAGTCCGGATTACTGGCTGCTTGCATTCGAATGAGGACACCGAGAATCGAGAATCGAGTCGCATCAATACCAACTTCGTTACCAGCCCTTTGACACGAATGTATGTGCTTGTTTTATTTATGAAGTGATGGCTTTCATTCTGCTACTACGTATTGCAGGCCTAGAATTAGAAACTGGTCACCGATAGTACACACGTACCTAATCTAATCCGAGCACATAGACAAGATACATACGATTTCAAAGTAACCTTAATTTTATCCGTTATATAAATTTATGTCATATTCATGGTTGTTAGTTACTTACAGAATAAAAGCTTAGCTACGGTTGGTAACTACACACCTTTATCCTTCATTCACTTCTCCATCCAATTTACTAATAGTAGCTTCAAGTAATTAAAGGCATTGTTTATACTTAAACAATGTCTTGATAATTCCTGAAAAAATATCTATACCTACTTGTTAGAAACATCCCTACTACTTTGTCCGTAAAAGGAGATCAGTCACGCTTCATACAATATGTTTGGACCAAAAAAGTAAAAGTATCGGCCAATGAAAAAAAATTACACATTACTATTGTAAGCAGTGTAGCAATCATTTTTTGTTATGGCGTCAACAGTGTACGATTAGCGGCCAAGCAGTTATTCAAGTTTAAAAATAAAGAGAAAAAAATGTCATTTTCAAACTTGAATAACTGCTTGGCCACTAATCGTACACTGTTGACGTCGTAACAAAAAATGATCGCTACACTGTTTACAATAGTAATCTGCAATTTGTTTTTGTTGGCCGCACTTTGGCCAAGCTGTATTCAAGTTTGAAAATGAAGAATAAATGACATTTTTAAACTTGAATAACTGCTTGGCCACTAATCGTACACTATTGACGTCATAACAAAAAATGATCGTTACACTGTTTACAATAGTAATTTGCAATTTATTTTTGTTGGCCGGCACTTTTACTTTTTTGGTCCAATTTGACTGAAATATTTATGAAATAATTACAAATGTATAGTTTTCAGATTTTTTCTTGAACTTGTAGTATAAAAAATGTTGCTTGCCAAATTTCATAGTTCTAGGGTCATAGGGAGTACCCTATGAATTTTGATTCCCTTGAGAGTGTCGAAATATGCGTCTTTTGGGGCATAAACGGCCGTATCTTTTTTCACGTTAATTTAGAAGTTTATTTTTTCCACAACTTCAAGGAACTGTAAACCTGAGTAGGTATATGGTGTATGGTTTATGGTATTTCAACTCGATATTTCCACGCGTTCCCAAAATAGGGTTCTTGACAGATAGAAGACAGACTTTTTCAGTGTGGTAATTCGTATACGAACATTTTGTTTGTTGTTTCTATTGAAAAGTTAGAACGTTTCAAACAAACTAAACTGTCCCACATGTCAACAAATTCATTTTGACAGCTAAATTCGATTGGTCTGTACAGTGCCACAACCTTTTCTGTGCCGGTGACAGCGGCGCTCAAGCAAAGTTTGTGGCACTGTACCACTCGTAGCGTTCGACTGGTTTTCGATCGAACTTTTTCGATTGTGAAATTCTGACAATACACAAACTGTGTTATATTTGAATTTCGATCTTATAAATGTGAAATTTTCTCGATTGCGTGAGAATCGGCCCCAGACTACGGAACCTAAAAATATAACATTTTAAAAGATCGTGATGGCACAAGACGTGTTAATGAACACAAATACGTCAATATTTAACTACTTAGCATATCTGACGACACTTCTTATTGAAATTATTCATGTCACATTACATAATGTATATTCCATTTTTAATGCATTCGTTTGTTTTTAACGACGTAAATAAATGTTCTCGTAAGTACGAAACATACTCGTAGATATGATGATGAGAGATGCGATGTTACTTCTGTTGGATATATAGGTACATTTGTTTCTAAAAGCTTAAAAGATAAGTATTTTTCCCAATTAATATTGATTAGAACATAATAATTATGTACGATTTCCGCAATATATTTGAAACAAGTAGTAAAGATATTCGTATCTCAATATCTTGTATCGTTTAACCTAACATACTATTGGAACATCGAGCAATTTTATGTGCGGTTGTAAATTATGTATAGATATAATCGTCCATTATGCATCTCGATGCAAACCACTACAGTTGGTATTACGGCACACCAACATTCCTTATAATTTTGTCTACTTACATGTTTAAATCTTAAGCCTGTATTTTTTCATTTACCTACTAAGAACTTCTGACTAAAATACCCTCAGATCATATATATATGATCTCAGATCATATAATACTATATATAGTACTAGCTATCCGCCCGCGGCTTCGCCCGCGTTAACTACACGACGTTATCCCGCGGGAGTGTGATGTTTTTCCGGGATAAAAAGTAGCCTATGTTCCTCTCCAGGCTTCAAAGTATCTGTGTCCCAAATTTCAGCCAAATCCGTTCAGCCGTTTTAGCGTGATTGAGTAACAAACATCCAAACATCCAAACATCCAAACATCCAAACATCTAAACTTTCACATTTATAATATTAGTAGGATTATATGATCTGAGAAAATACCCATCAGATCCTTATTCAAATCTGTATTCAAATCCGATGGGTATTTTTATAGGCTTCCGCAATCAATTGTTGATTTTCTTGAACACGGATTGATAATATTTAATAATAATTATTTGCAGTTTTTGTGTTATCCTCGTTTTTCTGGTTTTGTACCCTGTGAAAATTAACAAGTAGGATGGATAATAATATGGTATCGATAAGTCTTAGAAACAGCATAGAACTTTTGAGCACTTTGTCACACCGAATTAAGGGCTTGTCTATAAATTGAAACCTTACAGTCTGAAAGTAGTCTTTGGTGCAATGTGTTATAATCTAAACTACAGGAAATAGGTAGGTGGCGGCGTTTTGCGGTTGTGGTCGGTAGACCATGTGCGGCCACGCTTAAGGGCAGGATCGTCCAAAAACTCTGTCTTTGTCTTTTTTCTTACGTGTGAAGAGTAATGAAAATAACCTCACTTTTTCATTTTTTCAATGTTTTTGTTTTTATTTCGAGCATAAATTCACTTTTTGAAAAAGTAGCCTGAGAATAGTCTACATTATGTCATTACCTATTTTTCTATATATTATTCGTGAATTAGAGATTAATATAAAAATAATGAAAATTTTCTTTGTTTTTGAAATTTTTTATTGTCGAGTTACGATAGGAATATCGTGTTTCTAGCCACAAAATAATCAAGATCGTTTATCAAACTTCAACATTATATTTTTATCTGCTCATAATAAAGAATATTTGATTGTTTACTTTTGAATGAAAAATAGGTTGATTTCGATAATTTGGAGGTACGTGCCCTTAAGTTTCAATTAAAACTCAGGTTTTCATTAAACGGATTCTGGATAATTATGTATAGTTCGCATTACAAATTTTCTTTTACCTCGTTAAACAATATTAATGCAAATTCATTAAACACAACGCCTTGAGATATATTGTTTATTGTTAAGTTCCATAACTTGACTGTGGCATAATTTCTCTGTTACTAAAGAAGGCTACATTATATTCGTTCAATAGCCCATCTATTTGGCCACCATTCTAAATAAGACTATACTTGGCGATCTTACAAGGTATTAAGTTCAAAACCATATTGTTTGCAGTCGTGAACTCACGTTATGGCATTATGGCAGTGAACATTTTCTACAATAACATTTAAAATAAACGATACTACTTCATTATAATGGCAACTTAAAGCAACTCGCCGAATTTATCTTTCTAAAATGTTTAAATTGTTGGAAATCGTGGAGAACGTTTTACTATTATTTTGGCATGAAGTACAATTATTAATAATGCTGTAGGTATTTATTTGTGGTTGAACAAACAAACAATAAACTCCGTTATATTATTTCTCGGTCTAGACGTGCAAATTATAATCATATTATTTAAGGTTATGCGTTTATAATGCAGTTAGTGCATCTTTAGTGGGTATTACAATATTTTATTACACTTTTGTTGAGACTTGAGATCATGTTGTTAGAAATATTTATGAGGAACGCCCTGACAATAAAATTAACATAAATAGTCTTAGTTCACATTAACTTGTAGTAGGAAAGTAGTTTTTAGTCGGGTGGACTTGTTAACTAAAACAAAAAATTATCGCTTTTCAACTATATTTAAGAGAAGAGTACATACCTACTTACAAAAGTGTATATAAGTTACTCTTTTGATTATCTTGAGACAAGATCGTGATGTGTAAAATATAGGAAACATTCACTAATTTGCTTTGTGAGTGTTTCACACTGCTGTATGTACCCTATCCACTAGAAACTCCCCTTCTTATATCTTTAACATGATTGTGAGAATAGAAATATATGAAGGTTACTTCCACAAAAACACAACATGCAAGATGCACCGCCCGCCCATCCGCCCGCAAAAAATTGCACATACACACCACGAAACTATTGGTACAATGCTGCAGCTGCAGATAGCAAGACAGCAACACACCTTGACCTTCACCGATTAAACTACTCTACACGTGTTTCGCCCCAACCAGGGGTATCCTCAGGAGTTGTTAGATCGTGCGAAATCCAGCACCAAATAATAGTTCGGACTTCCGTCAATCAAATATCTTTAGGTATCACGGTCGTATTATTTTATATGAAAAGCAGAGTACGTTGACAGCTTTGACAGCATTTTGACGAATAGTATATAATTAATACGATTGCCTTATCGTGAGTTTTATCGTACTTGGGGGGTAATGTAGGTACCTACACCTCGTTTCGTAGCGCGCTGATTGTAAATCCTAGTAAAAGACATCAACGCATTCTGCCGTATAAACGTACGCGCAGAGTGCGTTGATGTCTTTTACCCTTTTACCCATCATATGGAATTTTCGAAAAAGACCAAACGTTTTTTCTTCCACGGTTATTCAGTAAGCAAAGTATTAAATTGTTTTTAAGGTTATCAAACATTTTAATGCTTTCTACAGAAATAAGTAAAATACGAAGATAAACTTACAATATTACGTTTAGATCACCTAAGTGTTTTCTTCAATTTTGGCTATAAAAGAACCAAGTGTGGCTTATCTTGAACGCCGCCAGAGGGCGCCACGAGGCCATTTCTCAGCGGAGATGGTAGAGTGTTGATTCATAGCAAACGTGCAGATTGGGGCCATTACGCGACGCGGTATGGGTCCACTAACACCTTGTGAATGGATAGGGTTGAGTGTACAACGTGGTGGTAAAACTTAGAGGGCAGAAGGCAATCGATAAATAAAACGACATATAGTATAGGTTTAGACAAATAGTATATTGTACAACAAGTGCATAAAACGTACCATTTTACCCGAGACGTATATATCAATTCGAAAGTCAATTCGAGGGTAAAATTGGTTTTATGTACGAGTTATACACTCTGCTTTTCACTTGGAGTGTAAGGAAAATAAATAACAATAATTGCAAAAAATAAAAAATAAAGACTTCGCCATATTGGCGGGAAGACTTTCTTTATCTTTTTTTTATACGTGGCAGTGGCAGCACAGTGACTTTAGCATAGATCGTAGTCCATAATGCTCTCGAAATACTTCTTTCTTACAAAACTTATTAATTTTGCCTAATTTTATTAATTTAACATGGATTGTGTAATAAAAAAAAAGAAACAGAATGAAATAACAAGTTTATTTAACGAAGTTTAATTGCGTGTGTGACTGTTCGACCTTTGTCTGAGACTTAGACGAAGATTATACTTTATGCACTAGAGCATAAAAAGCGATTTTATGCAGCCTATACCCAACATAAACACGAACTATACGAGCATGAGGAGTGAAAAAAGAATTAAAAAACGGACTCCGTAAACACCTCGCGATTTTATGGTTATGGACAGTTTTTTCATACTTAGGCATATGAAGTAGGTACCTACCTACTTATTAGAAAAAATCTACCCGTCTTACAGCTAGTTCCAATGGGGCTCGAACCCACGTCCTTTCTTTTGCCGGGCGAATGACGGACTACTGAGCTACGGAGTCGGTAGAGCAGTCATTCGCCCGGACAGTGAAAGGTCGTGGGCTCGAGTCCCATCGGAACTAGTATGAGATGGGTCGATTTTCTATCTATCTATTTTCATTTTCAATAATAAAAATTGCATTGTGAATGCAAAAAAGGATAAATTTTACTTAGGTACCTATGTGTTTTTTCAAAGTAGATAATATTAGATGTTTGATACCTACTAAATCACTGTTTTCTTTTGTTTCAGGTGGATGTTATAAAAGAGTATGTAATCAATACCTAGAATGGATGGCGTGAATTCGTTCATAGATAAACAAAATTCAGAAGAAGGTAACCTAACATTTCCACAATTCGACATAAAACACATTATCCAACATTTCAAACCTGTAAGTACCATCCTAATGTTTCTTTATGTAAAGAAAAAAGGTGCGTTAGTTTTTATTTGCCACTAGTTTTCCGCCCGCGGCTTCGCCCGCGTGGACTACACGACGTTATCCCGCAGGAATGTGACATTTTTTCGGGATAAAAAGTAGCCTATGTTCCTCTCCAGGCTACAAAGTATCTGTGTTCCAAATTTCAGCCAAATCCGTTCAGCCGTTTTGGCGTGATTGAGTAACAAACATCCAAACATCCAAACATCCAAACATCCAAACTTTCACATTTATAATATTAGTAGGATTAGAAGTTAATAAAACTGTATTTAACTTTAGTACCTGCCTACCTACTTCAACGTCACCAACAAAACATAAATTATTGTCTTGCACCATGTGGTAATGTCTGCGGCCAGGGTCTTGGCGGTCTAGTCAGTGTGCCTTCCTTACTGGCCTGCTAAGTCCCAAGCCGCGGACAGACAGCGACGAACGGCGAACACAGGAAGCGGTTATTGGAATGACTGAAGACGTGTATATATTTACAAGTTATGTCTATGTTTAAGTTTGTTATTACCACAGGAGTACAGATCGCGCGGCGAGAGTTTGGCTTTGACCGTTATTGCGCAGAAATCAGAAACAAGGTATTTTGGGCCTTGCGCCATACCATAAAAATGCGCAGTAATCCCCTCCACCCGAAGGTCAAAGCCAATCTCTCGCCGCGCGATCTGTACCTACATTCTTATTTTTTTTTTCTTAAAGTTAAGAGTTAGGTCATTATTAATTATGTAAAAACTTCGGTTTGGTGCGACTCAGAATAACGAAAATGAACATGTCTAGTACTTATGCTATTGGATGGCTATTGGTATTCATCTTACAGCGTTCTTAGATCTCTTAGCGTAAAGTGTCAAATGACAGACACGGCATTCAAGCTATTCAGAGCGCGGCAGTTTATTTAAATATATTTTACATTTACTGTAGATACTGACTGGCTGCAAGTACCTACCTACATTGCAACTTATTTGGGTTTTTCCCTGAAGATCCCATTCCCCAAGGATCCTGTCCCGGAGGATCCCGACCATGACAGAAGTAAATGTAATCACATACCTATTTATAGCATTCGGGATTCTCCTGGGACAGGATCTTCGGGGAATGGGATTCTCACGGAATAACCCATTTATTTACGCCTAAACCTTTGTACACTGATGAGCACATAAAAAGCTATTGATTTGAACTTTTTATTTTATTTAGGTTATACCTAACTGTAAAGTGGATAGGAGAATGAATCAATACTTACATTACATACCTACCTACTTAAAAATTCGGTAGGGGAATGAATCATAATCCAAAAAACTGTACTTACCTATGGAGTCGTTAGAGGAAGCGTCGAATCTTTCTAATACTTCTTACACGCTGTGAGCCAGCGATTATTTCATCAATGTGAAGATATTACTACCCTCGACACCCAAATGAAATATCTTTCCAGATATTTTACAATCGATAAAGATGAAATAATTGCTACTTCAAATTACTTTTACTTTATTGCATTCACATTATTATTGAAAATGAAATATTAGAAAAAAATACTACCCATCCTCCAAGAAGCTCCGCCGGGAATCGAACCCGGGATCTTTCACTGTACTTACTTGGAGGATGGGTCGTTTTTTTCTAATATTTCATTTTCAATAATAAAAATTGCATTGTGAATGCAAAAAAGTTTAAAAGTAATATAATTAGGTACTGTGTTATATAAGTACCTATATGGGTTACGGTTACGCGGGCGAACGGGCGACAGACAGCCAGAACGCTATATTTTTAGGTAAAAAGAAATACATAGGTACTGTTATTAATCTATTCCTAGGTAGGTATTAGGTAGTTCCGTTACGTTATGCTAGATTAGATTCTCGTGGAACCTGTTACTAATCGAAATTAAATCTGCCTTATATTAAAGTGCAATTAGATGCGATATGCAGATCCGGAGCAACACCCTATGCATCATGGGTCACTATATAAATCACGAATGACCAACGTCTCCACTATTTCTGCTCACCCAAGTGTCAGTTAGGTAAGCCTTGGAACACACTGATATCATCATGTTAGTATTTTGTACGGATTAGGTTTGTTGCTTTATTAAAAAAATCATTAAAAAGATTATTTACTTAATTGTTGCGTTGTGGTCATTATTGTCAATTAAATTAACGTTTACACATAAGTATTTACTATCACATTTATTGATATCGCATTCCAAATCTTTTATACCTACAATCTAGGCTGTAGCTTGTGAAGGTCAAAAAAGATACGCCATCGGTCTACAAAGAATTTTTAAGAGGCTCGTCAAATATGGTTTTTATTTATTTTTTATTTAGACATCTAATCAGATTTTTTATTTAGACACCTAGTCAGTCACAGGCACTGCGTACGCAGAACACGTGCCTTGCCTTGCCAGTAATATTGAAAGAGTTCTACTATTTGATGGTATATAATAATGGGAAGATAAAATAGCTTACGGAAAAAATTATCGGCCTATGCGTTTAATTGAATGGCGGATTTAACCAGTTGGCTGCGACATAGATACCAATGCTTGAAACTTCTGTCTCGGTGCATCAATCAATGTGCTTTCGCCTTGCCTTGATGCTCGGGTACCGGCGGGCATATACCTACACCACAGATTACTAAATAGTTACTATGTAACAGATAGTTCACTCAGCTAAGTCATTTAAATAAATAGCAAATCTAACTATAACGCAATAAAGTAGAATTCAGCTTGTACGGCGCAAATTACGAACGGCCAATCGTTGCATCTCTTTCTATCGCATATATTCGAGCTCTTTTGCGGGCCTAATTTCTATGGATTTACAACGCCGGCGTTGCCGCCGCGTTTTCGAGCCGACCGACACGGGGAGTGAAATAGGCCTGCCTACACACACACTTCGTCGACGACTAGTACCTGAGATGCGTACCTAGTTACTTACGGGTTAACAGATTCTCTGCTAACGCAGCAATACCCCACACTAAAGGTCGACATGTAAACCTCCGGAAACTTTTTAAAGGTCTAATGCCAGGACACCAATGTACCCTCCGCCGTACCAAGCGCCGGCGGGCATGTATGGCACCCATCGCGTGCGACGGACGCGTCCGGTCGCACTCGCCCACAGCCAGGCAAAGGCACAGGTGCTATTTAATATGTACATGAGATGCGCTGTTTGTACACCGCTAAATCCAACCGACACTTCCAATCTACCTGCGTGTAAACGAATTTTGCATACCGTTAGAGGCTATATTGGATTTCAATATTATGTAAAGTTCTGGCCCAGCAACAAATGAAAAAGGGAATAATACGTGGACATAGATTAATAACTCTTCGCTTCGCTTACGCTAGATCGATAGTCTTCATACTAAAGCTTCGTCAAAAGTGAAGCAAAAAATCAGATTTATGTGTGTGCGAGCATTACGTGCCTACGTGCGCCGACCAGCCCCGACACGCACACAAACAAAACTTTGATGTTAACAAAACGGGACGTTCGTGTAAAGTCGGGGGCCGACTGAGCCAAATTGGCTCAGTTTGAATTGCTTCATTTTCTTAGGCCTACTCGGTTTCTAGGCGTTATTATTCTAAGTACGTGGAGTACCGAAAGCATCATAATTTTGACAAAAAGCTTCTCAATGTTTTAGAAGCGGTTAGTTCTAAGACAGGGTCTTAGAAGTCGATTAATTTTGTAATGTAAAACAAAAGTCATACCTACAATCAGCCATGAATCGTTTTGTCGCATTGTTGTGTAGATCGCGCGCTTCGACTCCTCTGGCAGCCGACACACTTGATACAACGCCGTATTCAGCTAATTATTCTGAATACAGTCTTTATGTACCTACTTGGCGAACAATGTACCTACCTGTCGCAGGGATTTTGTCAAAATCGTGATATTATAATTCCACTAGTGAAATTATAATTTCACGTGATATTATAATTCCACTAGTTAAATTATAAATAGACAGTATTTTTGAATCAATAAAAAAAATAACCACGAAATTTAAGGCAATCGCTTCGCTGCGCTTCGCGATCGCCTTAAATTTCTAACCTATCACGTGTTCTACAGGACTTCCGAGGCTCGCAGCCGTGTGCATACTGTCTCGTACTGTCTATTCGTAATATCACGTGAAATTATAATTTCACTAGTGGAATTATAATATCACGACTTTGACAAAATCCCTGCGACATACCTATAACAAAACGTATGTAACAAGCGCGTAGTAGGTACATAATGGGGTCTTTAAGACAACGATCATTTTGCAAAAACAAAAGTCATACGTAGGTACCTATACTTAAATGGTAATAATGAATCGTTTCAAATGCACTAATTAACGATTGCGTACTGAAGAACAGTACCAATTGTAGCATACAATGTCACCGGGAGTTAATGAGCGGTGATTGAGTGGCTTTCACCAAGGCTGCGCGTCGCATTGTTGTGTAGATCACGCACTTTGACTCCTCTGGCAGCGGGCACACTTGGTACAACGCCGTATTTAGGTAATTATTCTGAATAGTCTATAAGGAGGTAGGTACTTCGCGACCAATGTATAACAAAACGCATTTAACGAGTGCGTAGTACATAATGGGGTCTTTAAGACAACGATCATTTTGCAAAAACAAAAGTCATACGTAGGTACCTATACTCAAATGGTAATAATGAATCGTTTCAAATGCACTAATTAACGATTGCGTACTGAAGAACAGTACCAATTGTAGCATACAATGTCACCTGGAGTTAATGAGCGGTGATTGAGCGGCTTTCACCCCGGCTGCGCGTCGCATTGTTGTGTAGATCACGCACTTTGACTCCTCTGGCAGCGGGCACACTTGCCCCTTTGTTGGGCTGCCGACGAGCATAAGCTCCTGTATTTAATTACATTTCATTACTAAATATAAATGAGCATGCCATATATTTGTAAGTAAGCTCAGCATAAACGTAGTAGTAAAAAGTTTATGGAACAATCAACTTTTTGTATATATAGGCAACACTGAAGCCACGCAAAGCTGTTTTTTCGCGCTTCTTAGAAATACTGTCATATATTACTAATACGAGGGGTGTTCAATAAGTTGTGAGAATGAGTAAGACGCAGTTACCTGTTGTTAAATGTAATTTTATTTTCATTATAGTCACCTTTTAGGAGTAGGGCAGGCGTACCGGTTTTGGCCACTGTACCGGTTTTGGCCACTTTTTGCTTTAAAAGTTTTCTAAACAACTTTTAGCCATTTTTGATAAAGGCAATTAAAATAAGGTATTTTAAGGTAGTAATAACAACCGTTAGAATTCCTTATGTCATACGATATTTTTTTTATAAATTCCATTTTCTGTTTGAAAAAATGTTTTTCATCTCTCAGATTCGGAAAGTGATGTATATTTAAACTGAGCAGCGGGTCCAAAACTATCCGTTTCGCCCTAGGGTGGAAATGAAATTTTAAGAATAGAACTGAATTTGGTTACAGTCAACCATAGAGTTACCTCATCGGCAATGAAAAAGTTTTCAACTAATTTTGTATGGGGACGGGACTTGCAAAATAACAAAAAAAGAATTTTATAAAAACGAGAATATCTCAAAAACGGCGCGTCTTGTAGCGTAGCTAAAATCTGACAAAATTTTCAACCCCCTATCGTACTCCGGAGGTAGTTAGGAGGCATCCATTAGACATATAAAAAAAAGTTTTTGTGCAAAAATTTTTTTTACTTATTCAAAAATTTTTTTTTTGTTCAAAATATTTTTTTGTTATTTCAAAACTTTAATTTTTTTAAATTCCTATTATAGAAAAAACAGAGAAAGCGAAGCCCCCCGCCACTTTTCTTTTATTTTTCTAGATAGTTTTAGTTGCTTTTCTTATAGAGGAGGATGAAAAGCAGAGTGTATTTACTTTCCTTATATTCGAAATGAAAAGTAGAGTGCCGCAAAATTATTTTCATCTCGGGCGACGTATATTGAATCCCTCGCTGCGTTCAGGATTCTACTTTAGAATCCCTCGCTGTGCTCGGGATTCTACTCTAGAATCCTTCACTGCGCTCTGGATTCAAAATAGCGCCCTCGCCGTAAATATGTTATTTTGCTCCCTTGTAATACAATCTACTATTGTATGAAAAGTTTAAGAAATTTGTTTTGGATGAAATACTTTATAAACCTTTGTTTTTAACAATTAAATTATTGTTTTGCAATTGACTGGTTTCTAGCGAATTAGAATATATTGATTTTACCTGGGTTTGGTTTTGATTTTTCGCAATACTTACAAAAGTTTAACTATCAGTAAGTGGCCAAAACCGGTACATTTGGCACCTCTCACACATTGTGTGTACTTAATATAAAAAAAAGTATTTAACTTTTATAAATTTGAAAAATGTACCTTTAAAGGTAGATAAATAATATAATTTGTGTCTTAAATACCTAAGACCATTTAGTACTTGGTGCTTAAAAGTCAAAAAATCCTTAAAGTGGCCACAAAGGGTACCTCTGCCCTACTTATACACTTAACATAATTATATTTTTTCTAAACTTAAATTTCCTTTCTGAAAAAATCGTTGTCTAGACTGCTAAAAAATCTTGTACAGCGGCAATCACTCACTAACAGCATCATCAAATTTCTGACCTCTGAGGTCAGATTGGTCCAATTAAAGAATCGGGGACACAACGTACCACTATTGAATACGGAGGAGCATTAGCACGTAATGTTTCCCGTAAGTCTTGATTAATCTGCTCAATTCACTTAATTGAACTTCAATTTTCTCCGTTTTCGAGAACACGTTCCGAAACGGAGGAAACAAATGACACATCCAAAAGAACCAAACGAGAATCGAAGACATTTTTCTTTTTTAATATTATTAATAAATGAGCTACAGTCCCACACTCCTGTCTGTTCCGGTGACAGCCGTGACAGAGGAGTCACTTGCAATACGAAATTAGCTGTCAAAAAGGACTGTCGTATGAAAACTGTTTTAGTTCCAAAGATTATCACCGGAACAGAAAAGCTTGTCGCACTATAAGTAGGTATGTATGCCTGCCAGTATTTATTTTTTTCTTACCAAAGAGTAGGTATATGTATAAGTCATTGCATACACCCCTCGTTTATCAGAGGCAAGGAATTTATAATACAACAGGAAGGTGCACTGCTGCTAAAAAACGGTCCTAATGAGATAGTAAGAACGAGGTCAGTTTATCTCACTCCATCCCATTACGGCGGTCACGAACATGCGCGACGGGCGGCGGGCGGCGACGAGCGAATTGCGAACTTGACACAACGAAGACGGAAAACGTCAGAAAACGTCATTCGGCTTGTAATGTTGCTACTTTAACATTCTGAAATCTATCATTCAAATTCTTTTCTAGGGTAAGCCATAAAAAACTTAAACGACCTGATACATTTTTATGCTTAATACGGTAATACCTAAATTAATATGCGATGTTTTCTATTGACTAAAAGTAATACGAAGCGGAAATTTTACAAAATTTAATTTTTATAACGAAAGTTGTGAACCATAAATCTACTAAACCTGTTATTTAAGAGTGCTGGCAATTTCAGAGAAAGGGACACCCTCACCTCGTTCTTGCGGTCTCAGCTGGACCGTTGACATTTTGTATTGAAATATAAACCTTATCTCTTAAAAATAAAGTGTATTTTTAAATACACAAAAATACGGAGTGCACCTTCCTGTTGTACGTAGTACTTATAAATTCCTTGATCAGAGGAAAGATTTAATTTTTTTATTTGTAATGTAAGTAGGTAGGTTAGGTATTCTTTTAAAAAACTAACGGGCCGATTTTACAAATTCTTTCACCATTAGAAAGCTAGGTACATTATTTACGAGTAACATAGGCTATGTTTTATCCCGGTATTCCCACGGGAATGAGTACCACGCGGATTAAACCACAGGAAGCTACAAGTGTCAAATAAAACTAATACGATGTACTGAAATTCTGCGTTATTAAGTGTAAGTTCGAGACTGAAGTATCGTCTAGTGTCGCCGTAGAGCTGGGGTTTCAAAGCGGCATGTGCCTCCCATTATGCAATGCCCTTGGAAATCCCAAACGTGCTGGCGACAACTCACTGCTACTGGACAAGATCACCGCTGAAGATTACGATTCTTGCAGACGAGAATATTGTATGAACTTTGTTTGAATAATTTTATTGCTGTATGTACTTACCTTTACTTTTAATGTTTTTGATATTATTTAACACCAATTTGATTTAAGATTTTAAATTATTTTATGCATTCACAATGTTAATGTGTAAGAAAAGGAAAAATTGTGATATTGGCTGGTGGTTTTATACTATCACAATTTGTCCTTCATTTCTTTATGAGAGTCGTACTTTGCAGATCTTTTGTCAATTTTCATAAACAGCAAATTGCCACATGTCCACTAGAGTCAGTGCCAGATATCTCTGCGCGCTTTTGGCGCTAGTTACAGTACATTTTTTTGTTCCTAGGTTATGGAAAAGATTATTATGCGTTTTCGATCGCGCGCAGACTTATCTGGCGCGCACTCTACAGTTGTTAATTAAAAATAACACCTCAATTTGTAATTTGGACTTCATTCATCTATAAGGAGCCATGTGAATATTTTTTATAATAAGAAACTCTCATACACTAAAACTGTCTTGTAAGTACCTACTCTCTACTCGGCCTATTAACAATGCCTTATAATTTAGTATATCTTTCTTCTTCTGTAACTAATAATTTTTATGTTTATTTTGAATATATTTGTCTCTTTTGATTTAACGATACAACTTTGTAATGCAATCACCTCCTCGTGAGGTATTGAAGATTTTCTGAGGGTTATGGGGATATCAATGGGGTTTTATAACATAAGTTATGTATGTAATAAAACTCCATTGATAACTTATTTTGATATTAGTAGTATTAGTAGTAAAATAAAACTCCCAAACCATGTCAAATCCATTTATTCCTATACTTAATCCCAACTGTCACTCTCTTTAAAGGCGGTCACAGTCTTGCCCTTCGCTTCACTATCGAATGTTTCTATCACGGCATTTGACGCTTCTTTCCCTCTTTCCTTTCCGTTTCGTCTGTCCTTGTCTCCGTCTGCACCCGACTTCAAGCCGTTGCTGATGACTTCAACCTTTTTCCGGGTCTCCGAACTGGATCTGGTAACTTCAGCCTTCTTCGGCGGTGGTTCAGCGTCATTTACCTGTGAATTATCATCAACATCAGCTATGTTGAAAAATGGAAAATGAAGTATTTAGAAAAAATCGACTTGTCTCACAACCAGCTCCGATGGGACTCGAACCCACGACCTTTCGCTATCCGGGCGACTGCTCTAACCACTGAGCTACGGAGTCGTTCCGACTGCTCTAACTGCTCTAACCACTGAGCTACGGAGTCGTTCCGACTCCGTAGCTCAGTGGTTAGAGCAGTCGCCCGGATAGCGAAAGGTCGTGGGTTCGAGTCCCATCGGAGCTGGTTGTGAGACGGGTCGATTTTTTCTAAATACTTCATTTTCCATTTTTCAACCGTAAAAATTGCATTGTGAATGCAAAAAAGTAAAAACTTAAATAATCAGCTATGTTTTAAATTTAATGTCAGATGACTGATAGGAAGGATGACCTCGCGAGCCCAAAACGGTTTGGTCTCGTTGCCGACTGCAAATTCATCCGGTAACAACGGACTAATGCTGGCCATACACCATCCTTCCTATCATCCAATCGGCATGACGCTGCAGATTGGATCAAACAGAATTGGGTATTTGACAGAATTTTGTTTATTGACTTAAAATGTTAATTTAATTAGTAGCAACACAACATAGGTATTTATTTTCAAATATCTTGCATATTTTCAGCGATATAGAGCATCAAACTATCTGATTAGACAAGGAGAGCGCTATAGAAACGTGACGTCACGTTTCTATAGCGCCATACTCTCGACATAGAAAATTTCGTTTTAGATAGAGATAGCTAGAGTCACAATTAAGTAGTTCATAATTCGCTTGTTATAATACATATTGAATTTATTTTTTCACATTTGTTATTCAATACTGTTATATTTCTGAATGACATAATTAAATATCTACATTTCAACAACAGTCAAACACCCAATTGACCGTGGGTGGGCGTGGATTGGCATGACAGTTATCAAATTATGGACGAACTGCAGATTGGATCAAACCTCCCGTCATACCGATTACGATAGGACGATAGGCAGGATGGTTTTTGGCCACCATAAACGTGCCTTGTGAAAGACGGATGAGTTTCAGACAATACATATTGGTTATATCATTATCACGACATATACGTACAGTCGGGGACAAATTCGGTGAACCACATCTTACTTCTTTTCGTGTGGCTGGCGTCTCACCGTTCAGTTGCAGTCCCTATCCGTAATTGCTTATGCATTGTACTACCCTAGTTGTCAATGTTTGTTTTTTTTGTGCATGTTAAAATGTTAAGATTTTTTTGTTTTTTTTTTGTAAAAGGGGATTGTCAGTAAGGTTAGTTATGTTGTGATTTGTTGGGTATGTCTTACGTAAATTAATAAAGTCAGTCTGAGCTCGACCACCGTCTTTGATTGCTGTCCGTCCCTAACGTGACAAAAATAGTTAAAGGGTCTGCGCGTGAATGGCGAGGCACCAGCCACGTGAAAAGAAGTAAGAGGTGGTTCACCGAATTTGTCCTCGAGTGTACATACCTATAGTAGACAATAATATAATTTTTGCAACATTCTAGACATTCCATTAATAATAAAACAAAATTGGACACCATCACATACATTGTTCCAATACCAAACTGTAGTATTCTTGAGCACAGTATTATGCAAATTGGAAACAACGACGGTTAGAACCACATACAACCAGATCTGAGGAAATATTGAAAAGTTAGTTTTCAATATCTACCCGACTGGGAATCGAACCCGGGACCTCAGAAATACCTTTTAACCCGGTGCGTACACCACTAGGCCACGGAGGTCGTCAAAACTTATTTATTAAATTAATATTCGAAGAATAATCAAAAATTACAGTCAACTAATAAAAAATTTAACATTCCAGTAACCACACACGGACGCCAGAAACCCTAGGCATAGAGTAGTAGGTGGTAGTAGGTAACTCCATCTCATCTGGAAAACGCCCGAAGAGTTTCTCTTTCTGGTCGAAAGTATAGCCGGGGCGGGCGAGGTGGTGGCGCTGTTGGAGCGACTCCTCGCCACGAGAGATGAGAGATGGGAGAGGTGAACTGCTTACTGGTGTAGAGATCACTGCGAATAAACGAATCCTTAGGCAAAGACTAGCAACTCCTACTTACCTGGAACACGCCTGAAGAGGTCCTCTTTATGACGGGATGTGGGGTGACCGGGGCGGGCGGGGTGGTCACGCTGTTGGCGCGACTCCACGCCGCGGGAGAGGGAAGAGGTGACCTGCTTACTGCTGCAGAGTTCACTGTGAATGAGCGAATCCCAAGGCTTAGAATAGTAACCACCTAACCTGGAACACGCCTAAAGAGGTCCTCTTTCTGGTGGGATGTGTGGTCGCCGGCTCGGGTGGGGTGGTCACTCCTCACTACAGGAGATGGATGGGGTGGATTGCTCACTGCTGTAGAGTTCACTGCGAATAATCGAATCCTTAGACAAAGACTAATAACTCCTACTTACCTGGAACACGCCTGAAGAGGTCCTCTTTATGACGGGATGTGGGGTGACCGGGGCGGGCGGGGTGGTCACGCTGTTGGCGCGACTCCACGCCACGGGAGATGGAAGAGGTGACCTGCTTACTGCTGCAGAGTTCACTGTGAATGAGCGAATCCCAAGGCTTAGAATAGTAACCACCTAACCTGGAACACGCCTGAAGAGGTCCTCTTTCTGGTGGGATGTGTGGTGGCCGGCTCGGGTGGGGTGGTCACTCCTCACTACAGGAGATGGATGGGGTGGATTGCTCACTGCTGTAGAGTTCACTGTGAATGAGCGAATCCCTAGGCAGACTAGCAACTCTTCTTACCTGGAACACGTCTGAAGAGGTCCTCTTTCTGGTGGGATGTGTGGTGGCCGGGCGGGCGGGGTGGTCACGCTGTTGGAGCGACTCCTCGCCACCGGTGATGGAAGAGGTGAACTGCTTACTGCTGCAAAGTTCACTGTGAATATGCGCATCCCTAGGGATAAGACTAGCAACCCTTCTTACCTGGAACACGTCTGAAGAGGTCCTCTTTCTGGTGGGATGTGTGGTGGCCGGGCGGGCGGGGTGGTCACGCTGTTGGAGCGACTCCTCGCCACCGGTGATGGAAGAGGTGAACTGCTTACTGCTGCAAAGTTCACTGTGAATAAGCGCATCCCTAGGGATAAGACTAGCAACCCTTCTAACCTGGAACACGCCTGAAGATGTTCTCTTTCTGGTGGGATGTGGGGGGCCGGGGCGGGCGGAGTAGTCACGCTGTTGGCGTGACTCCACGCCGCGGGAGATGGAAGAGGTGACCTGCTTACTGCTGCAGAGTTTACTGTGAGTGAGCCAATCGCAAGGCTTAAGAGTAGTTACTCCTCCTAACCTGGAACACGCCTGAAGAGGTCCTCTTTCTGGCGGGACGTGGGGTGGCCGGGGCGGGCGGGGTGGTCACGCTGTTGGAGCGACTCCTCGCCACGGGAGATGGAAGAGGTGAACTGCTTACTGCTGCAGGGTTCACTGTGAAGGAGAGTCGTTAATCTGATGAGACATTTTGGAGTAACCTGACGTGCTGGCGACTGTACAAAAAAAATTAATATTTTTTTACCGCATGTTTAGACCATGTGTAGAACTTTATGTCTTGAAGAGTCTGTCGATTTACAAAAATCTGTTCTTTTGTAAATTAGCTTGTAAGGCGGCTTTTTAATGTCAAAATCAAATCAAATCAAAACTCTTTAAGGTCAAACATTAAGGTCTTAAAGCTAGGTAAGGGTAATAGAGCGACCATATCCAACCAATGATGGTATGCAAATTTTAAATAAAAACTGTAAAAATAGTTCTATAAATAAAAAAATAAGGACAATTTGAATTAAACAAACAAAGAGTGGATGATTTAGATCATTTAAATTTTATGTCGTCAATTTTTTGTTTACATAGATCTTAAACACGCCTAATTAGAATAGAATTAGATATACAGACAGCAAGAAGGGTACAGGGGCAAAACAAGAAATGTCACAAACAGGTTTTTTGTTTTTTGTTTTCTTTTTTTTTCTTTTTTTTATTTTTGTCTTGCATAATTATTTTTTATTAATTTACTGATAGGAACCTAAGTTTACTTTACAAAGATCGGCTGTAAATACCATAAAGTTAATACACCTATCGGAATAGAGGAACAACCACGAGCTGTCAAACGAAACCGAAATTGGATCGCATTTGTGTGTGTAAAATTGTTTATGTATGCGTGTCAGTGATGTGCGTCATGTCGCTTTTCAGATTAATATCGATATCGATAATATTAAATAATTACAGTAATAAATAAATATATATTGGACACGATCACACTCATTGTTCCAATACCAAAGTATAGTAGCTTAAGCACTATTATTATGGAAATTAGAAACAACGACGGGTAATTACCACATACACCCAGACCCGAGGAAATATAGAAAAATTAGTTTTCAACATTTACCCGACCTGGGGGGCTACCGGCAAAAAAATATGGGTATGGGTATCGGCTTCAACTGTCACTTGAATTCCTTATTTTGATAGATTTTGCTACTTTGTTCTGTTGAACGTTGCTAGCTAGCTATCATTATACCCGAAGTCACAAAACAAATAACTTATAGTAGCTATTTTTTTATAAAATTGACTTAAAGTTCTACGTATGAAGTTCATATCCATAAAGTTATGCGGTAGCCCCGCTGAGGGGCTACCGGCTAAAAAATATGGATATGGACATGGGTTTCAACTGTCATTTGAATTTCTTATTTTGATAGATTTTTGCGGCTTTGTTCTGTTGAACGTTGCTAGCTAGCTATCGTTATACCCGAGCGACGTAACAAAACAAAGAACTGATAGTAGCTATTTTCTTTATAAAATTGACTTAAAATTTCAAAAAACGTATGAAGTTCATATCCATAAAGTTACGCGGTACCCCCCAGGGATCGAACCCGGGACCTCTAGAGATAGCGACACCTTGAAACCGGTGCGTACACCACTCGGCCACGGAGGTCGCCTAATAATAATATATTAATATATAGTAATATTATTAATATAACTAAAATTCCCATCTTGGGAAGGGATTTTGCATGGCTAAAACTTCGATTCTGCGGTGAAGTATGCATATTTAAGAAAAACTCCCAGAGATTTTAAATCATTTATTATACACTAGCGACCCGGCCATGCTTCGCACAATCCTTTGAACAATTTGTTGGTGCTTCCACTCCACAGTGATAGTACGTTTCACCTCTCGCGTTTGGAAATATTTTTCATCAAAATGCTTACTGCATAATAATCAATTTAGTCCAGTTAGTTTCTGGTATCCAAGTTAGTATGTAATCTGAAAGATAATTATATTACTAATGATAGTATATGTAGGTACCTATTCTAACAGTCAAAAACTGATACCTATGGATCAGTTAAGTATCTTAAATGGAATTACATTCCTAGGTAATTTATATCTAAACGTCTTACAGGTACTTTAATTACAGTACCTAATACATATTCATTTTTTACCGCGTGACAGACAGTGGACATGAAATATCGATACCTTGATGCAGCCCTAGTGTAAAACGAAAATTATTTCTTTACACAAAATATTCGTAAATACTGCATTATGTGTAATCAATATTTGCTTGTTACATAAATAAATGTTTGTTGAAGAGCATTATCACACTTCTTGCTTTAAATTCGAAGCGCATTGGCAAAAATAAACCTTAGGAATGGAGGTGTCGGTTTGGAATAATTTACCTGTGAACTGAACATTTTGCGGGATTATTTCATTGTGTTGTACAACAATCAATAACTGAGCAAGTCACCCTGTTTCCATATCAATATTGGCTAAAAATATCTAAGATTGCACGTAAAATCCGAAAAAAATAAAATACCTAAATTCTCAGCGTGCTGATAAGTGCTGACGAACTGTCAAACAGTAGCCAAAAACGGTTCTGTTACGTTGCATCACGCATCTCCTTTTATCTCACAGTGTTGTTGCTAGTGACATCCCGCTCGCTCAGCCCTTTGTTTCTCTATTCCGATAGGTATATTAACTTTATGGTAAATACAAATAAACTTTTGACAAATGTTCACAAATATACTTACATTAAAATGTAAATTACACAAAAATCTGTTTTGTGACATTCCTTGTTTTGCCCCTGTACCCTTCAATTGCTAATTTGAAGATAATTAAAAACTTACCTTGCCGAGGTGTGGACCTGTAACAAAAATATTAACGTTAGACCTTCGATCAACAATAACAAACATTGGACCTTATATCTAATAGACACGCACGACACTAAATTAACTATATCATAATTGATTAATAGACACAGCTACAAAATAGGTCTACTTGATCGAAAAAAACAAGGCGAAATAAAATACATTCGATTTTAAAATGGAAACTTTTTAAATCGATTTTCGAGTGCGAAAATGTGAGTGAACAGCCAGAGCCAGAGCATGTCGAAGCTAATTGGCTAATTGTGGGGGCAAGCGCCACCGCATTCATCTGTCAGGGGACACGCGGCCGGGATCACCGCGCGGTCACGACTATACGGCCTTTTTATTTGCATTGCCTTTTTACATGGCGTTTAAAAAGTTGGGGTACGGAAAATAGCCCAGGGGGAAAATAAACTAAAGCTTGTGTTGTTACGACTTTCAACTTAATAAATAATAAACGTTGACATGTGGTAAACGACTTTGATTTAACGATCTTCAGTTATGTATTGCCTACTAAGGCATTAAAATTTAGTTTAAGTACAGTCAGCGTCAAATTGATATAAGCGTCTAGAGTAGTCAAAAAGATCTGAAGAACATAAACGCAATTTGATCTAAGCGGTTCGAATCATCATATTGTTGTAATCGCGCAAGGTGTTCAAAATATCTAGGCACTCATTGTTTCATATTTATATAAGCAGTCAGAGTGTTCAAATTTATCTAAGCAAACAAGGCTATCAAAACATCTGTGCATAATGTACAACGCCATATTGCACAGATATTTTGAGAGCTTTGTTTGCTTAGATGATTTTGAACACTCTGACTGCTTATATAAATATGAAACAATGAGTGCCTAGATATTTTGAACACCTTGCGCGCTTACAACAATATGATGATTCGAACTGCCTAGATCAAATTGGTTTTATGTTTTTCAGATCTTTTTGACTACTCTAGACGCTTATATCAATTTGACGCTGACTGTACTAGACAATATATTTACGTCTCATATTGCCTAGCTCCTTTGACAATAGACATAAAATGCTTATAAAAGTGACAAAAAAAATTTATGTATCATTTTTCAGTTTCAGGGTATTTGAAGATACAAAAAGCAAGATATAAAGAGCTCACCGCTTGGAGCGTCTTTATATTCCAACCAAGGAAATCCTAAGTACAACGCCTACATAAAAAAACACCAACGAACATTTTACTTATTAGCTGTCAACTATAAGAGATAGTAAAATAATGTTGCAATGAAGTTTTCTTGCAAACGAACGTCATATCTTCACTTAATAGGCACGAAGAGTCTATAAATCAGTTAGCAACGCCGATAATGAAATATAGCTCTCTGAATAACGAATGATGGAATGTAAACGAATGGTGAGTAAATGTTGTTTATTTAATACTGCGGAGCCTCCTACACTCTCTAGGTTTGCCATTATTCAGCCTTTCCTGGGATATCAGTGCAGTGCTGTGGACCAAGTGGTGACAATTCATAAAGTACCTAATGCCTACAAAAATAACCAATCCATACTTAATATTATAAATGGAAAAGTGTGTTTGTTTGTTTGTCCGATTTTCCCGCCATAACGGAGCAATGGATCGATGTGATTTTTAAGTATGATGTCACAGGACCATAGATAGATATCTTCCAAAAAACTTCCGAAAATACTTAATACGAAAATCCGTACTTCGATTTATCTGTCTTAAGTTGAATCCCGGTAGATTTGCCGAAGTTCGGAAAGTTAGCCGGTAGCCCTGATCCATTACTCTTCCTCTTTAATTCCAACGTCAAAATAGACATTCACCCTTGCATAAATTCCAAAGATGCTCAAATGTTGCATGATCGTTAGGGATATCATTATAATGTACCTAATTGTATTTATTTAAGTTAATTGTATTATTTGGGCTTAGATAATTGGTGTGATTGTAAGAAAAAAACAATTTATTAAGTAATTGTGATGTTAAAATATAATGACCTTATTATTTTTTAAGGTCATTTTTCAATTTGACGACTCTGTATGAAATAAAACCGGGAGAATTAAATTAACATTGACGAGTTTCTTGCCGGTTCTTCTCCCAGTACTTGCGCCCCCCACCTCCAAGCACACAATTTTACCTACAATTTTTGCATTCATCATTTTAGCACGTGAAATATGCTACGATTGCCCCCCCTTGAACCAAATTCAACCAAATCCTGGATGAAACTGTGAAAAATATATGCAAAGCCAAAGTTCTGTTGTAACACCGCGCTTTTAAGAAACTAGAACTGCTTCCCTAAAGACGCTCTTCTTCCCTCCACTCTGTCATTCTTCATTACCCATTGCATCCTTTATCTCTCTCTCTCTACCTCTCCCTCTCTCTCTTCGTCATTCAATATACAGGCTATCCACTTTTTTGGCTGGTTTCTTTTCTTTCCCATCCAGTAACATGCGGCCCTCCTCTCCAGCCTTTATAATATATTGTTATTTAAAAGAGTAAGAATTTCGAAATTGGTCTTTCTCCTTTGATCAGCGACAACCGTCACTAGCGGGCGCCGTCAACCCGCGCCGTATATGGGTCGCGGCACGACCGCGATGACACCAGCGCATTTGATTGACTTGTAACGCCGCACTTTCAAGAAACTAGAACGCTTCCCTTAAGACGCTCTTCTTCTCTCCAGTCTGTCATTCTTCATCGCCCATTGCATACTTCATCACTCTTCTTCTTCATCATTCAATCTACGAATACAAGCTATTCACTTGTTTGGCACGTTCCTCTTGTTCTTCATCGTTTAACATTTACTTCTCACCTTTACTGCTTTCGCTTTTCACGTTTAAATTAATTGTCTTTTACAATCCATCCGTCTTTTTGTAGCCTTCCTCGCCGGTCACCAACATTCATGTCTATTTCTATTATAGTAATATTCGTTGGAAAGGTGTAATAAGTCGATTCTATTTTTAATTTCAAAATTCACGGTTACCTATATTTAATCTCAACTACCAGCTGTCTCAAATTTGATCAGCGGCAACCGTCATCGGTTTGGCGACCGTAGCGGGCGCCGTCAACCCGCGCCGTATATGGCTCGCGGCGCGACCGCGATGACACCGGCGCATTTGATTGACTTGTAACGCCGCGCTTTTTGCCCCGCCTCCGCCGTTAATAAGCTGTATTCCCGTCATTATTAACGATTTAATACTGAGACATTTGGAATTGAAGTAGGGGTTTTCATTTGATGTTAGATGTAAGAGTTGTGTTGGAAAATGTAATGGTTGAAGGGCATTGGATTTTAACAGTAGGTCACAATTTAACCGGCCTGGGGATACAGCCGAGTAGGTCATAGCTTACACCACGCGCAGAATATTTTTTGGACGCATTCCAACTGTACATATTTTATTTGCTGTTTCCTCATAGATGTCATAAAAAGTAAAAGAGAAAAACCACTTTGAAACCTTGCGTTCCTGCACGGGTAGCATGATGAACTCGAGAAAGATTTTGTCTATTAGTGTAGGCAATGAACAGATTCTTTGTATGGAGACCCATACATTAATTCCTCAGTCGATGAAACTTTGCTGGGTTATAAAATAGCATGAGCCATAAACTTTTAAATGCTAATCCAAAAAAATACTCAAACGGAAGTTAGGTATTTATACCTAAATATACAAATATGTTTATATATTGAACCGAGTAATTTCTCAACCCAAATTTATTTTACCAAATGAGTTATTTATACTAGTATGTGATACTTGATAAAAATCCAAAACTTTTTTCAAACATGAGTACTGCTTTTGAATGATAATTCCTTTTTTGACTCTCATTTTCATTGAAAAATTGCTCCGTCGTTTTTTTTTACTTATATGACCTTAGAATGTAATTTGACGTTACGAGTAAGAACATCCAAAAAAAATATATTACCAATATTGATTTATTTTAAACTATGAATAATTCAATATGGAAAATTGCTCTACATTATTTATCTTTAAAATTATGTTAAAAAGTCACATATACACACAAATTTAAAATATCCAAAAGAAATATCATCCGGAACACCAACATTTTGAAAGCGAAGATAAATCTATCCCCTGTTACGCAATAATGTACCGTCTTTCGGTACCAGTTGGGTGCAGATTAGCGTCCTCGTGCTAATTGTACGACCTTGAACGCGTGACCCTGTGACTGGGGGCACAACTGGGGGGCCGCGTTCGTGTCGTCGGTCGCTGTGTGATTCTTTCTTTTTTGTTTTCTTTGTACAGTCAGGGACAAATTCGGTAAACCACTTCCTGCTTATTTTTGTGTAGCTAGTGTGACTTCAAAAAAAAGTAGCTCCTCAGTTTGACCATATTATAGTATTCTTTGGTTTGGTTTGACTATGTTTGTATGTATGTTTGGCCGATTATCTCGCGTTTGGCTGAACCGATTTTTATGCGGTTGTAAAAAAATTTTTTTTACATTTAGGAGAAAGTTTTGGTACTTTAACCGCCTTCGAAGAAGAAGGTTCTCAGTTTGACTCATATGTTTGTATGTTTGTCTCTGCTCTGAGATGCGGTTGTCAGAAAAGTATTTGTTACATTTAGGAGAAAGTTTCGGAGTTTTAACCGCCTTCGAAGAAGAAGGTTCTCAGTTTGACTCGTATGTTTGTCTCCGAGATGCGGTTTTCAGAAAACTATTTGTTACATTTAGAAGGTTTTGGCATTTTAACCGACTTCAAAAAAGGAGATGTTCAGTTTGACCCGTATGTATGTATGTTTGACTTTGAGATGCGGTTTCCAGAAAAGTATTTGTTACATTTAGAAGGTTTTTGCATTTTAACCGACTTCAAAAAAGGAAGTACTCAGTTTGACCCGTATGTATGTATGTTTGACTTTGTGATGCGGTTTTCAGAAAAGTATTTGTTACATTTAGGAAAATATTTTGGAATTTTAACCGACTTCAAAAAGCAGGTGCTCAGTTTGACCCGTATGTATGTATGTTTGACTTTGAGATGCGGTTTTCAGAAAAGTATTTGTTTCATTTAGGAGAAGGTTTTGGTACTAAAATCGACTTCAAAAAAAAGAGGTTCTCATTTTGACTCGTATGTTTGTCTTTGAGATGCGGTTTTCAGAGAAGTATTTGTTACATTTAGAAGGTTTTGCATTTTAACCGACGTCAAATAAGGAGGTGCTCTGTTTGACTCGTATGTATGTATGTTTGACTTTGAGATGCGGTTTTCAGATAAGTATTTGTTACGTTTAGGAGAATATTTTCGAATTTTAGCCGGCTTCAAAAAAAGAGGTTCTCAGTTTGACTCGTATGTTTGTCTTTGAGATGCGATTTCCAGAAAAGTATTTGTTACATTTAGAAGGTTTTGGCATTTTAACCGACTTCAAAAAAGGAGGTACTCAGTTTGACCCGTATGTATGTATGTTTGACTTTGAGATGCGGTTTTCAGAAAAGTATTTGTTACATTTAGGAAAATATTTTGGAATTTTAACCGACTTCAAAAAGCAGGTGCTCAGTTTGACCCGTATGTATGTATGTTTGACTTTGAGATGCGGTTTTCAGAAAAGTATTTGTTTCATTTAGGAGAAGGTTTTGGTACTAAAATCGACTTTAAAAAAAAGAGGTTCTCATTTTGACTCGTATGTTTGTCTTTGAGATGCGGTTTTCAGAAAAGTATTTGTTACATTTAGAAGGTTTTGCATTTTAACCGACGTCAAATAAGGAGGTGCTCTGTTTGACTCGTATGTATGTATGTTTGACTTTGAGATGCGGTTTTCAGATAAGTATTTGTTACGTTTAGGAGAATATTTTCGAATTTTAGCCGGCTTCAAAAAAAGAGGTTCTCAGTTTGACTCGTATGTTTGTCTTTGAGATGCGGTTTCCAGAAAAGTATTTGTTACATTGAGAAGGTTTTGGCATTTTAACCGACATCAAAAAAGGAGGTACTCAGTTTGACCCGTATGTATGTATGTTTGACTTTGAGATGCGGTTTCCAGAAAAGTATTTGTTACATTGAGAAGGTTTTGGCATTTTAACCGACATCAAAAAAGGAGGTACTCAGTTTGACCCGTATGTATGTATGTTTGACTTTGAGGTGCAGTTTTCAGAAAAGTATTTGTTACATTTAGGAGAATATTTTGGAATTTTGGCCGACTTCAAAAAAGGAGGTTCTCAGTTTGACCCGTATGTTTGTCCTTGAGATGCGGTTTTCAGAAAAGTATTTAATACATTTAGAAGGTTTTGGCATTTTAACTTACTTTGAAAAAGGAGGTGCTCAATTTGACCCGTATGTATGTATGTTTGTCTTTGAGTTGAGATGCGGTTTACATAAAATTATTTCTTTACATTTAGGAGAAGGTTTTGGTATTATAACCGACTTAAAAAACATGGTTTTCAGTTTGATCTGTTTGTATGTATGTTTTTCCGCGATTATGTCATGTTTTCTGAACCGTTTTTGATGCTTTTTTCAACAGGCAAGTATTTTTGATTGATGCGGTTTATGTGTACATCCTACTAACATAGCTATTTAAAATAATGCCACGAAAAAGTTAGAAATTATAGCTCTAATAGGTACTGTATTCACACCAAATAACGTAAGTACTTTAAAGTCAGGCGGGATTAAACAAAAACACCAAAACATGTAGGTACACTCGACAGCACATCAGGTTAAACAGTTGAACTGCGATAACAGCTTTTATTACGTAGGGCATAAAGGCGTTCTTAAGGTCAACATGTATAGTCTGATGTGCCGCCGTGTGTACATGTTTCACACCCGACTTCAAAATACTCGTACTTACATTATTTGGAGTGAATACAGTTATTAGAAGTATTATTTCTAATTTTATTGTGGCATTTTTTTAGGCCACGCATGCACCAAATATGTACTCGCATTTTATTTAAAAATTTCATCCAAATATGTTACACAATTTTATCCTAATAAAGTAAATTAATATAAAAAAATCATTGTTTACCCAAAAAATATAAATGAAGTTCTAAAGGTTTACCGATACTACCGTAAAATGTTTACTAAAGGCTGAGCTTCTTAGAGCTTTCAATAAAATAACAGCCCCCAAAAAAAAAACATTAGTTTGCATTCACTTATTAATAGCTACCATTAAAAGCGGCAGTTTACATACAAATAAACTTAAAACTTAATAAGGCAGTCCTCAGTGTAATTTTAAAATTAGCGGTGACAGTGTAGCGATGGGTGGGAGGGGAGAGAATAAAGCCGCGAGACTCAACCAATTTGCCATCAATATTATAATATACTTGGTTATATGCATATGTCACCGGAAAATAATAAAAACCGCTAATTTATAAATTTCCTAAAGAAAAATAACCACGAAATTTCTAACCTATCACGTGTTCTACAGGACTTCCGTAAATTTATAAATTTCCTAGGAAAATTATATATTTGCGGTTCTTGTTATTTTCCGGTGACACATACATTTTATGGCAAACGTACCTAGTGATAGTAGTGATATATTTGGGTAGTAATAACACAAAACTTTGCTAGTTAAAATTTGGTGCACGCGTGGCCTTTTTGGGTTATGAAAAAGTTTTTGTAGTGCAGGCATGACTTAAATAGCCTGAAAGATTTTGGTAGAGGTTTCATTTATTTGTACATATATATTTTTTTTGGATGAGGCTGTTTAGGGTAACGATTGTTTTTTTGGTGGTCATTCAATTTCATCCCTTTTTTTAAAGCGCTTTTCCTTTTTTATAAAATATTTTTTTTACTATTTGGTTATTTATTAAACTAGGATACCTAGAACAATACATAAGCGATTAGGGAGAGTTGGGCGAGTTGATTTTAACTGTCTACGTTTACGAAAACTATTTGATGAACTGCTCATGTCGGTAAAGTAGTTAAACGACATGAATGGGATAGAGCGATAGTTTTCGATTACGAATACAGTTTGCCAAACTCATACCAAGTTTTACTGGTTCTACGTGCACACAAAAATACAACGTTCCATAGCGAGCAACAACAACCGTAAGGTGTATTATAAACGCAAAACAACCATCGACCGGGAGGCGACCGTCGGTAACCATACCTGCTCGAGTATCATCATAAATAATAATAAATAAAATAACTTCTTACATTCACACCAATTATCTAAGTCCATGTTAATTTCATTAAGAAACTGTATTATGGAAAACTTGATAACGGATAAATATATACTTAAATACTTTTTTGTTTGTAAATACATACTTAATATACATAGTTAACACCCAGACCAAGACAAATAGACATGTTCATGCACACAAATATTTGTCTTGTTCGGGAATCGAACCCGAGACCACTGGCGCAGAAGGTTGGTACTGCGCCAAATCGGTCGTCGTCATCATCATGGCAGTTTGTTGGCGAAGAAAAGCACTAATATCCATTATTATTGTGTTTGCTACACGTACGTACGTCTACATTATGGGTATAAAAATTTTATTATTGTAGAAGCAACAAAAGAATCACAATACTTATTATAACATATACATAACCTGACATAATAAAATATTAATACAATAAAAACAATTAAAGGCAAATTAACATTCTGAGGCTAATTTCTCTAAAAAGGTATCTTTTAACTTTGTTTTAATAACAGTCTTACACAATTTATCCTCTTCTTTTTACAAAATTATTTCGTTACATATTTATATTTTCTATATGTCACTGCTTTCTCTGTCTGTACGTCTTTAGTTTAGCTACTTTACCTAGAGTGTTATACCTATTTGTATTTTTTTTATCCACAACGGGGTAGCACTTAGCCTTCATCACACCTGATGATAAGTGGTGATAAGGCTGAAGGTGGAAGCGCACTACTCCCGGAATCCTCAATCACTGAGGAACTGGCTATCTGATCTTTAACTGCCGGAACACAATAATGCTGAAAACATCATTGTTATGGCGTCAGACTTAGATAAGATGGTGGTAGAACAAGTCCTACCACCAACCAAACCGAATACAATATGTACCCCCACTGGGAATCGAACCCGGGACCTCTGGGTCTGAAATCCGTGGTATGAACCACTAGACCACAGAGGCGGTTAAAAAAGACGGTATTGCCAAAAAGATGTTGAAGTGTTTTCATTAATCTGCAGATTAACTTTTTTTTAAGTTGCGATTGCTATGTAAAAAACCATAATTTAAATAGTTGAATCACTAATTGCAAAAAGGGCACATTTCATACTTTCGGCCAAAAATTATTTTTTGACGTTATTAACTTCTCCAAGGTTTTATCTACGTTCTCTGCAAAAACGGCACATTTACTCTGTATATTTTCCGAGTTATGTGGGTGCCATCTTCACTGTTTATCGCAAAAAGGGCATGCAAGCATTCTCACGTGCCCTTTTTGCTCAAATTTGTAAGTTTGCCTAGCTGATTTATTACGGGTGTGTATGGCCGGTCGGTTTATGTCTCCAAAGATATAAAAGTATAACATCTTGTCTATGGTAATATCTTAGTTCTGTCAATGTCTAAATTACGTCAGTAGGACGTTTATTTACCGCTTTTTTCATGGTTTTTCCGTGACTAAATAAATAAATAAAAATAAATAATAATAAGTAAATAGAGCTCAGCGAGACGAAAGAGTGCAAAATTAATATTTTATTGCCTGGAAGAAATTGCTATTTAGCAATAAGGCCGCCTTGTTGTATGCTTTCTGTGCTTTTGTAATGTTTCTTTGTAATTTGTTTTATCTATTGTGTGCAATAAAGTGTTTTATTATTATTATTCCCTTTATTACATTTTAAATACTTACAAAATTATATTTCTAAACATTAAATTTTTACAATGTATAACACTAAAAAATATAACATTTAAAAATACAAAAATGCAGTTCCCCAAAGGCAGCAAGATCAAGGTCCCGGCTACCGATGGTTAAGGATCCAGAGACAGGAACCTTCTCACTATACGGGCCGTGTCCAGAAGTACTGCCTTCTGCATCTGACTCCCGATCCATCCACCTAACGCGAGCCTCTTAAGGTGTTTATCGAGGCTCTTGGCTATCAGCCCATGGGCAGATATGACTATCGGAACAAAAATTGCTGAATCAATGTCCCACATGTCGACAATCTCGTGAGCTAAATCAAGATATTTGTTTTCTTTATCTTTTTCAGCTTTCACAAGGTTGTCGTCATGAGGAACAGTGACATCAACAATTATTGCGCGGCGTTCGTGTCGATCTATCAATACAATATCAGGCTTATTAGCTACAATAGTCCTGTCTGTAATGATAGATCGATCCCAATACAATGTGGCATGGCTATTTTCAAGGACCTGTTCTGGTGCATACCTGTAGTACGGTACCTCGGATGCCACAAGACTATGTTTCAGAGCAAGTTGTTGGTGTATTATCCTGGCCACTTGGTTATGTCTATGCAAATACTCGCCGTTTGCGAGACGAGAACAACCGGAGATTATATGCCTAAGGGATTCACCCGGACGATGGCACGCTCGGCAAATATCCACTGTGCCATCCCTTAGGATATACTTTCGGTAGTTATTCGTCATCACAACCTCATCCATAATTGCACAGACAAAACCTTCGGTTTCACCAAAAAGATCACCGAAACGGAGCCAGGATACTGAGGCTAATAAATCTACGTCGGGCCCATGGAGAGCCCGGTAGAATCTGCCGTGTAACTCCTTGCTTTGCCACACAGCGCTGCGGTCGGACGTACTAAGTACTACAGGTTTGCGCCAGTTTTCTTTTGCTAAAAATAGAGGAGTCAGTCCATTGTCAACAGCAACTACATCTCTATGAGACCCCATATCGACTTGGAGAAAATACTCCCTAAGATTGCATATCTCGCGGTTATGCAATGTCTTAGCATTTAAGAAGCCACGACCACCGCACTTCCGCGGGATATACAATCTCATGGTCGATGAACGTGGGTGATGCATGCGATGTGCTGTTAGCAATGTACGAACTTTTCTATCCAGGGCATCCAGTTCAGTTTGAGTCCATTTAAGTATGCCAAAGGAATACATCAGTACCGGCATGACCCATCCATTGTATGCGCGAACCTTGTTTCCGCCAGACAAAAGACTTTTAAGGACTTTTGAGAGGCGCCCCAAGAAACGCTCACGCAACGACTGTTTCATGTCAGCATCGTTGATGCCTAATGCCTGTGACATACCTAAATATTTATAGGTTTCGTTAACGGAGAGAGATCTAAGATTAATAGAATCCGAGAGTTGTATACCCGTGGATTCCATTATCTGACCACGCTTTACATGCATGACTGCACACTTGTCCACACCAAATTCCATTTTAATGGCATTACTGAAAGCTTCAGTAACCTTCAGTAACGCTGTTAAATGAGAACTGCTATGGGCAAATAGTTTCAGGTCATCCATGTATAGCAGGTGTGATATTACTTGACCATTTCTCCGTAAACGGTAGCCTAATCCTGAACTCTCGAGAAGTGTACTCAGAGGGTTCAAGGCCAGACAGAACCACAATGGACTCAGACCGTCACCCTGGAAGATACCTCGCTCTATTTTTATAGGGTCGCCCTGACCTAGAACCCGTCGAGATCCTGGATAGAAAAGGACCGTTCTCCATTTTCGCATGCACGATATCAAGAAAGTGCGTAGAGTTGTATTTATTTTATACAACTCCAGCACCCTCATGAGCCACGAATGCGGCACGGAATCATAGGCCTTCTTATAATCTATCCAGGAAGTCGACAGGTTCTTTCGGTTTCGACGAACCTGTTGGTTAATAGCCATGTCAATGAGGAGTAGCTCCTTAGTACCACGGGCCCCATTCCTACATCCATTTTGAGAGGCGAACATAATAGAATTTTGATCAATGTGTTTATTAATTTTCGACCTCAAAATGGACGTAAGAATTTTATAAATTGTTGGTAGACAGGTGATAGGTCTATAGTTTTTGGGGTCCGCAGTACTACCAGATTTATGGAGCAGATGGGTTATGCCTGTTGTCATGAATTCTGGAAGCGATCGAGATAATAAAGCATTTTGAAATTGAGATGCTAAGCAAACGTGCGAGCTAGGTAACCATTTATACCAGAAATTGTGCAGTCCGTCCGGGCCTGGAGATTTCCAGTTGGGTAAGGAACGAACTGCACAAACTACGTCTTGGTAGTCAATGGTTACTTCATTCATATCAGGTATAAGCTCACACGAACGCTCAACATCCCCCATCCACGCGCCTTCAGAGTGAGTGACAGGCACGGACCAGATGTTGTGCCAGAAAGAAATCATGGCATCATCATCCGGCCGATGCATATCAGTATCACTCTGATCCGATTGCTCCCAGGATGCATAAACACGTCGTTGATCTCTCTCGAACATGCGGTTCTGAGTAAAGCGATCGACTCGCACCCTATACCTCCGAATACGATTAGCCCATGCACAAATTTTCTGCTTCAGGAAGTCGATGCGCTCTGTGACACATGAAATATAATTTTGAGTACTAATACCAGTCCCCAAGAATGCACGTTTCACAAAGCGCATGACCCTAGGGCGCATGTTGCCCCCCCTAAAGCAGCTGAGCTTACCGATGAGTACCCTAGCCTCACTGATACGACGTTCAATCCTACACTGCCAGGCTGGTACAGCCAGACGCGGGCGTGTTGCTGTGTCAGTATTTGGAAATTTGACATGAGCAACACGACAAGCCGTAATAGCCGCACAATACAAGATCGAATGAGTATCAGCCAGGTCTTCACTACTATCAAAGTAATTTGATAGTAGTGAATCTAAAGCACACATCAGCGCCCTATTTTTTTGTGCATGGGAAAACGCGGAAGCCGAGGTCTAAGGTGAACAGGAGTCGATCGAAATTCCCGAACTACATCTTCAAGAGTACTCCTCAATATATCATTGTATTGGGGACTTACAGTAGTAACCATATCATCTCCACCATCACTATCAGCAACGCCAGCTTGCAATGTGGCCGCGGCAGAAGCTTGAGTTGCCGCCTGCGATGCAGTAGTAATGATACGGTTACGTTGCACCTCTGTTCGGAGCCGATCAAGTACAGAGTCATCCAACAAGTGACCCCGTTGAATGGCTCGCACCTGATCCGACAGTCGTTGAGCCGAAACGTTGATAGATGGTTCAAGAGCCTGAAACAGAGAAAGCATCCGAACACGATACGCAGTAAGATTAGTTCCTGCCTCTGTTGCCTCAAAATATGCGCGCATGACATTTTCATTGATGGAAATTGTCCATCGCATGCGCTGCACTCCACCGGGAGCGGGGGCCCTGACCGGAGCCGTTTGCCCCAGAAGCCCCAAACTCTTCGGTGGCCGGCCCCTCCTCCGGCGTACAGGTGGTGGCGACGTCGGCGGAGAGAAGTACTCGTCACTATCGCTCGACGCAACTGCAGATGTCAGCTGAACACACAGCACTAAGGCAGTTGCCGACAACTGCGAGGCGGAGCGAGGTGACGAGCCCGGAGGTGGTAGACGTGCTGCTCGGCTTCTCGTCAACATCTATTTGTTCATTATACCTATTCCATTCCCATTTAATGTGGTTTATATTGGTGATGACATTTTCAACTGTCATACGGGATCATTTTTAAATAGATTGTAAAATATGTATCTTCTTTGTTGTTGTTCTATGTATATTGTTGCAGGCTATTAGATAAGTATTAAATATTATTATGGTATTACAATGGCCTCTGAATTAAATATTTCTTAATAAAATCAATAAAATGATGGAAAATAATGACTTGTCACGTTGACGACTTATTATTATTATTATTATTTTAAGTTTTTGTATTGTTTTTAATAAAATATTATTCTAATAAATATTATTATTTCTTTTATAAATAAATTGTTTGAATTTACTGAGTTAAGTGTAAAAAGGGCTCATGTGTGCAGTTTTTTGCATAAGGGGCACAAGTCCATGAATTTTAACAGTCAATAAATTGTAGATTGTAACAGTACATACCTTTATTTGTGTCACAATAGATTCATAAAAAGTATATAAATATATAGGAAAACAAAACGACACTAAAAATAATATTCTACAAAAAGATATTCAATATTTTTTTAGTTTCTGAACAGTTTACATTCCTGCAAGTGTGCCCTTTTTGCAACTAGTGATTCAGTTATTGTATGATAGCACTTATTTCGAGTTTCATAATTTATTTTTGTTACCTGGTACACTCCTCCTCAAAAAATAGCAAAAACTGTAATTTAACGGAGCTAAAAAGAAATAAAAATAAATTAAATAAGAGCAAAACTCAAAGGTAGTGTAGTGTTTCGATAAAAAAATTAAAAGTTAAATATTTCTGAAATGGTGGTACACCCCTCCTCGAAAAATTGCAAAAACTGTAACTTAACAGAGCGAAAAAGAAATAAAAATAAATTAAATAAGAGCAAAACTCAAAAGGTAGTGTAGTGTTTCGATAAAAAAACTAAAAGGTAAATATTTCTGAAATGGTTAACTTTTGGATATAGTACATTATTAATAACCTAAATAGTGGTGTCGTTTAATATTAAGGTCGAATTTCCCTGTTACCCTGTACATTCATATTATTGATGTAAGTAACAATACAAACATAAAATTGCTCGGGCACAAAAGACGGCCAGGCTGCGGGTCGGCAGACCAGTATTTTTTGTAGTAGGTTGGCCTAAGTTACAGTAAGACGTTAGTTTGATACTGGTCTGGTACCCCATGACATGAAAACCACCCCGCAAGCCGTCGCTAAAATCGCTCGAACTGACAAAGTGGCCAAGACGGCGCGTGGCTTACCACATTTTTTTAGTCTATCTATCAAGCCTGATCGTATGAACAGCGTATCATGCTGGTGCCTGATGACATATTTTCTCATCATTTTAGCCGCACTTTTTTCATGAATATACTAAGAGGGCCAGGTTGCGGCTTGCCTAGCCGCCAACCTAACCAGCACCAACAACTCAACTTTTTTAACGTAACTTTTTGCCATCTAACAATGAGTATGTCATTGTGGTACTCTATAGTAGGTAGAATTACCGACGGTCGCCTCTCGGTCTACCATTTATACAACTATTTGGTAAAGACAATGTCAACATAATTATTTTGCCTCGACGATTGATACGTGAAAATAGAAACGGCGGCGGCGCGGCGGCGCGGTGGCGGGTTCGGCGGGGAACCCGTCCTGTACGGCTCCCGCGCCCCGCTCCTACGCCTCGCTTCGTACTCACAGCTCCCGATTGCTGAATTAAGTTTTTCTATGTAAAATGCTTCTAGGTTTTGGTTTTTTTTTGGATATTGTTGTAGTTGAAAATAAAGTGAACTCTGTACTTAAATCAATAAATAAAACAGATAGAGAAATTTTCCACTGCGAGTATAACGGCAATTTTTAAAATAGTTTAATTACATGGTTTATTTTTTAGATTTTCATTTTGTGGTTATAAAACTTCAATAAAATAGCATTTCCGTAAAAAAGTTCGACGGAGAAATTTTACGGTTCGAGTCACACCAAAAATACATATTTTAGTAAAATTTAGTGTTTCTGCTGGGATATTTTTTTGGATGTTTCATAAATTATTTTAATACGTTACATGAATATGTATGGTGAAGAAAGTTTCAACGGAGCATTTTTCCTCAAAAATATATCTCGAAATATGACTTTCATTAAAAAAACCTAATTTCTATTATTATTATTCTTTGGAATTTTATACAATACTTTTAATTTATTGATACTTTATCACGTTGTAAAGTTTTTTCTGACTGACGAATTACTGTGGGGGTCAACTAGCTTCATTTCCTACACTATATATCGAAACAAACCTATTGTTCAGCTTTTTTTTTCTTTTTTTATCCACATCGGGGTAGCACTTAGCCTTCATCACACCTGATGTTAAGTGGTGATAAGGCTGAAGATGGAAGCGCACTAATCCCGGAATCCTCAATCACTGAGGAACTGGCTATCTTATCTCTAACTGCCGGAACACAATAATGCTGAAAACATCATTGTTATGGCGTCAGACTTAGATAAGATGGTGGTAGCTAGACAGGCGGACTAAGAACAAGTCCTACCACCAACCAAACCGAATACAATATGTACCCCCACTGGGAATCGAACCCGGGACCTCTTGGTCTGAAATCGGTGGTGTGAACCACTAGACCACAGAGGCGGTTAAATATAGACTTTCGAGGTATACAAATCTCTTCACGGTTTTGTCATGCTACGTGTGCTGATAAAATTGAGTCGACATACTGCCACAGATAGACACAAAAATGTCTTTTTACCCACAACGGGTAACAGATTATTCTTTATAAAACCGAATCAACCAAATTAACCCTTTATTCCCAGGAGTCCCCTTTACCCCGGGTAACTGTCACCCGTGCGTGACACCAGAGGGGGTGACAATTTCTACGAAAATTTACCAAGCAGGAGTATATCTTCTCTCTTTAAAAAACTTATGTTTATAATTTACGTATTACTAACTTTTTTCCGCGACTTAGCGCGCGTGGAAATTTTGATGGTTAGATGCGAAAGAACTGAGACGGCCACATCGAAAGGGACTTCGGTTCTAAAGCTGGTTCTGTATATTGTTCAGGTATCAGGTATTACTACAGTAAGTCATCGGATGCTTCTAGACAGAGCAATCGTGCGGGGTATGCGGGGTAGAAAGGGAGAGGGTCGCTGCTGACTACCATACCTACAAAAATTAGTTAGGTAGGCGGGAGTAAGAGTAGCAGCCTCGCCCTTTCCGTGAAATGATATTGGTGTCATGCAAGGGTTTGTTAGGGTTAAATGCCGAGGATTTTTTATTGGTTTTAAAATTAAAATTTTTGGATAACATAAAGGCTACAGTTGGTTTGTAAAGTTGTCCTTATGTATGTTCAATAATATTTTTATAATACCTACATTGTAAGGGACGTACGAGCCCGCATAACTGTCAACGGCTATCCAAGAACACGTATTACTACTGTCTATCTGTATGTAACCCACGCAAAAGCAACTAACACTTGAAATAGATTAACGCCGGTTAATTCGTCTTATCGGTTGATCAATGAAAAAATATAATTAAAGACCGTATAATAAAACTTGCAAAATCTTTACTGTGAAATATGGCGCAACTTTTACAAAGTAAAACGGCTACAAGTGGTTCTAAATGTAATTAATAAATATTTGAGAGCTAGAGCAGACACCGAAGCTGAGCTACTCAACTGCTCATAGAAATAGGCGTACGCAGGAGAATCTAGATCGCTCGCCTTAGTGTCACGAGTAAGACCAGGTAATTACTGGAAGGAATATCTATTACTATGAATTAGGTACTTACCTACTCATCATCTCAATCATGATGATTAGGGTACCAGTTTTAAGAGACGATTCATAATAATGCTTAAATATAATATCAACAGAGCATTCTCATCTATTTGGGATATTTAGCCGGTACAAATACTTTTAATAATTTTATTAAAAGTGGTGCTAAATTAATAAAGTTCGGATTTGCAGGTAGAAGAATATTGCTTTTACGGATTGTATTGTTCAGATAGGTACTAGGTACTACATACGAATCTTATGTACAGATAATAAAAATATGTTTTCTTAAAAACTATTATGTCACACCAGCCGTCAATGGGTTTAAATATCTTATCTTGGGTTAGTTATGAAAACTTCTTGTGGTCATTTTATTTTTGGTACAATTTCAACGTTATCTTGGGAATTTCCTAAATCACAAAAGTTTTAAGTACTTACTTATGTTTCAGTTTGGTCTTCCTAAAAAAAAGTATCAACATCCCATCCCTTCTCTACAGCTCAAGCATAGTCCTCTAATCACCGCTTAGGAATGCAATCAAGAGCAATAATAAGTGTAAACAAGGTGGCATCGCTTGCAACCGCCTATATAGGACCCGATACACGCTATTAAAAAAAAAGCAATTGTCGCGTTTCAGTAACTTATACGAGACGTGATACCGCGTCATTGCGTATTGTATATGGTATGGGTTTGTATACGTGTTAGAAATGAACAAGGTGAGTTATTTAAGTTTTTACTTTTTTGCATTCACAATGCAATTTTTATGGTTGAAAAATGGAAAATGAAGTATTTAGAAAAAATCGACCCGTCTCACCACCAGCTCCGATGGGACTCGAACCCACGACCTTTCGCTATCCGGGCGACTGCTCTAACCACTGAGCTACGGAGTCGTTACGAGAAGCGTCGAATTTATCAAATACTTCTTACACGCTGTATAGCCAGCGTTAATTTCATCAATGTGAAGATATTACTACCCCCACACGCGAAAGAAATACCTACCTTTCCAGATATTTGACAATCGCTAAAGAAGAAATTACTATGGCAAGTTATTTAAGTTTTTACTTTTTTGCATTCACAATGCAATTTTCATGGTTGAAAAATGGAAAATGAAGTATTTAGAAAAAATCGACCCGTCTCACAACCACCTCCGATGGGACTCGACTTTTTTTCTAAATAGGTACTTCATTTTCCATTTTTCAACCAATGAACAAGGTGGTTAATTCAGCTCGTACAGCCAAGAAATAATTTTAAGTTTGCACAATTGGGTTTTTGCACAGCTTTGTTGGAGCTTATTCTTGTCTATGGTCAAACTTTCTTAACTTTATAACTAAACGCAATCTACCAATTCCTACAAGTTCTTGTCACTACTCAAGTCAAAAACACGGCGTAAGAATGCCGGAAGAGTGCCAAGAGAAAATGCGACGTCGCTTTGTAACCCAATACAAAGGTCCGCAGTTCGAACCCGGGACCGTCGTCGCTCCCGCTACCAGTATTTATTGTTTGTCCGGCGACGAGCGACAACACCGCATTACCTGGTAAATCACCATCATTCGACGAGGTACTTTCTTCAAGATCGATATACTGTTTACAACAAAGAACAATGGACGTTATATACAAATACCTACCAAGAAGACGTGACGTCAAACAAAACAGTTGCAAAAAGCAAGACCCTAGTTGAAATTTCCAATGTCAATTTCGAGTCTCATCAAGGTCTGCTCAGATGGTAAAGCAGGTGGACCGAACTACCGAAGATCGCGGTTCGAGTCTCACCTAAGAGCATTATATAAAACTGCTCTGAGACAAGACGAGATTTTTTTCTAGTAATAAAATATTAGGGAAGAATTATTTGATACATTTTAAATGATTATTTACATTTTAAAAAATTTGTCTGTGGGGGGTCGCAGCTCTACTTCAGTAGACATAACGACTAGTAGGTATCACATCACGCATTGAGCCAGTCAAAATGATTTTATTTGCGCAAATACCTGCAAGCATTGGAGTCAATACACAAGTAATTGATTTGCAAGCAAGCTGTAGTACCCGAGGGCAGAAATCTTGGAGAATTAATGATAAGGCACCGAGCTCAGATTAATTTAGTGCATCAAACAGTGTCAGGTTGCTAGTCTTTCGCCTACACTTTAAATAAGACTCCATAAAACCCGAGTCTGTCAACCGTATATTACAACCTGCGTGGGATGACGGACTTGACTTTTATTTCATTTTCAGGTAAACTTGAGAGAAATCTCATCAAATTACAAAAAACAAGCAGCAGACTAAAACCTCTTCAAAACAAAAAATAATTGAAGCATAATAATTCTTAAAAATCTTACACCTGTCAAATTGGAAGAGTTTACCAGTACCTAATAATAAAAGGCTTTATGCCAGAGGGCTACAGAGCGGAGTGGAGCGCATCGACGGTCGCGTGAGCAGGTCAGTGTCTACCGCTGAATTAATTTGCCTACTATCGCGATTAATTTCTTTGAAAGCTTTGTTTAGAGCTCCTTGAGATTTATTCTTTCCTGGTACTACGTTAGAAATATTTGTTCATAGACTAGACTTACCCTATGATTGGTGATTAAGATAACATTGGTTAGTTTATAATCAATTCTTCAAAGCCTAAAAATGAAATAAAATAAGTGTTTGCAGTAAAATAAAAAATATGAAATAATCTTGTAGTTCGAGGTCGAATAATTTCTTATTACTTATTCAAAGTACCTAAGCTTTTAAATTACGCTATAAGCAACATCCAGTTATTTCATTAGAGCAATAAGAAATATGTTATAGCTTGTAGCCACAACTTCTCGCTTTGTGTCAAGTCAACCGAACACTTGCAACATAAAAACATTAAACGCACCCACCGAGCTTACGGTAATTGGATGACATTAGTTTTAATTGTGGGCGGGGCTGAATTATGTGTACAAACGCCGCCACCCTAAACGGTCAGCGTCAATGTTGGTTTCTCCTCTCTAACTTTTTAAAAGCCGCGCTGTCTTTTTACGCGCTCAAGCTAGCACTGACAAGCCGAAGTGCAATACGCGACACTTGAAATGCGCATACGATTCTAATTGACGACTCGCTCGTCACTTGTTGCGGGCCCAAATACGTCAGGTATGTGGTACAATTTGCCCCGGACACGTCGCTCAGTGTAATTGGCCATTAGCTAATGAGATTCGATACGATCTGTGCGGCGGCGCATGCGACGATGGTAAAGCGATGGTCGAGCCCGTTACGCGATGACAGCGGGCAGGCGACAAGCGCGCTAGACGGATGTGCGAAACCGTGAAATTGGCTGATAGCGAATCGGGTCGGGCTGATCTCTGAATAGCGTCGCGATCTAAGGGAGCGGAAGCGATACACGGGGGACACCTTTCTACGTATATCAGATTAACGATGACTTTGTGGCTATAAAGGATAACATAACTAAATAAAAAAGCCAAAAACTATTTATTTGTGGCATTTGCAGTTGAGACCGGAGGTGCGTGGTGCACTGAGGCAAAACGCTTTGTATCGGAGCTGGGCTGACTATTAATTACGGGATAAAGGCTATGATTCCCGCTCCAGAGCGTATCTGGTTCAAAGAGTTTCTTTAGCAAAGTTTACACATACAGCGGGGCAATACTGTGTATTTCATGAGGGACCTTTGAGCCAAGTACGGCTCGGGGCGGGCTTCTGGATTGATTTAGTCAAGTATAAAAATTAAATGATGTGTATTTTTATTGAAGTCTAATTATCAAATTATTTTGTACTAAATAATTATATTTAAAGGTATCAAATAATGACGACAAAAGTTATTTCTATACCTACATCGTGGTCTATGGTTGCACATTTTGTTAATAGAAAACATACGCAATCTCCCCCATTTATTCCTATGTTATTTGAATTCTTAGTCAACTTTAAAGGTAAGCCATTCCAATATACAACAGAATCGATAGCGTACATAACAGTCGGCAGTAACGTAGGACCCACACACAAACATAACCATCAATTACAAAACTATTCAGCTCCCGATAGGAGTTACAATCTCGGGTCGACATTAGTAAAGAGTACGAATATTTATTATTATCACAACGGGTACATGATGGTGAACAAGTTCGGGAGGACCACAGTAAAGTAGTCGGCGTGCGCCGGCACATCGTAAGTATCTCGGTGCGATGTAAATCTGAGCCCTCCCAGTTCTTGTTAAGCTAGAAAGTCTCGATGTAGTACGTCGGAAGAGTGTGTACAACGGATTCTTTGGACGCCTCAGCTCGGGACTTATACGCACTCGTTAACCGGCAATCCCGCGGCGATAAATCGCGGGCGTCGTCGGGAGGCGCCATTAATACGACGTCACTATATAAAGCGCTGCCCCCGAATGCGCGTGTTTTATCTCGGCCCTTTTGTCCGCGCGGAGTGATGTGTCCGCGCGGAGACAAATTCCACACCATAGTTTGTATCTGCTTCCAGGTAAGCTCTCACAGTAGAATGTTATTTGCGTGAGCTTTGTGCACTTGTAAATGATGACTTCTGCATTTTACAACAGAAATAGTTTTAAAAGCTACTAAGTATGTAACATACTTATACATTATACATGAGGTACATACATAGACATTGTCTAGGCTCGTCGTGACGCGACGGTGCGAAGTGGGCCATGTAATTTGAATGCCGTGACTGAATAATTGTCATCTAAGTCATTTTTTATTTCAATTTAGATAACTTTCTTCAACTTGAAATGAAAAAATATGAAGACCTAAGTCTTATACAAAATTGGTATAAATGGAATTATGCCAAATAAAACACTAATAGGGAACTTGCATTATTTCATAAATGTAGTCTATCTGAAAGATTTAAGGATTGTATGAAGATATCTGTTGGAAAACACAAAAACCCAAGTCCGTAATAATATCTATGGTTGTATACATCTATGTTATACTCTCTGTCTGTCTGACTTTACTGCCTTGCTCTCTGTAAGAACGTACAATAAACATCCGTTTATTTAACGCTGATCTCGGCTTTTTCTTATCTCCTGCGGTCATATTCCAACAGGTTATGGGTCCAGGCTACGCTTTTTCAAAATAGTTTTGTAAATAACCGTTTGAGATATAAAAGTAAAATTTAAAATTTAACTGTCAAAATGGAGTCGCTAAAAGAAATATCCGACAATTTAATGGAGATCGCTACAGTACCTACATGGAAATTTAGAATAAGGTCACTGTTGAATGAATTGCAAGTTTTTAATGTAGTGGATGCACCACCGCCACCAGAACAGGATCAAGAATGGGCACGGAAAAACCGTCTCGCAAGAAGTACATAGTGGAGTACCTTAGTACACAATTCCTTTTTGAGTCTTGTACAAGAATTACCCACAGCGAAAGGTATTTTTGATGAATTTAAGTGTGAAGAATTTTACGCAGCTAGCATTTCGTAAACAATTTATTACATTTTTTATAACAACTAGATATGTCATCTTGATGTCATCCAACATTTTATTTACTTTATTGATAATATTGTGATCGAATGTGGATTCCCACCGATGGTATAAGATAGATCGAATCTCATATCGCACGCTGAGAACGAAAATGATCTAATCCAAAATTTGTGATTTTTGGATAATGAAGAAAATAACATGCGATATTGCTTACCCTGTCTGTATCTTATGACGGCGTAATGGAAACTCTGGGTGAAGAAGAATAATCTTAGCTTTAGTGAAAACATGTTTGGTGGATTAATCAAGAAGTTCGAATAAACTGAAACAACTACGAGCTGACAATTATGCATATGTCCATTAAGGAAAAGACATACAGTAGCAACACAATAATGTGTAGAAACAATCTCAATATTAACAAAAAAAAAGAAACTTCATGGCAGGAAAGAGTTCTAAGATTTCTAAGTTGCATAGTGAGCATTGTTGCCGCAGAATATTGTCATGTTAAGATTGTCATTATTGCAAGAAAATACAGCAGAACGAAGCCGCTGGTCGCAGCAGTCACCTACCGATTGCAAATACTATTCAACCACTCAACAATGACGAGGGCAGTCTCGCTTTTATATTTGCACAGTGTACGTCTTCAACCCAATCAAGTTCTAATGAAATTTGTTTTCTTTTAGATTTAGAGGCGACTGATCACAGTGTTAATTCCAAACATTTGCAAACTCCGTTGAAAATCGGCGTTGCTGAAAATATTCCAAGCCTTTCTGGATTTGGTAAAAGAAGCATAAATATTATGATGAATTCAAGTTGTTAAGGGAACATGGATGATGTTTGTATTCACCAAAGGGGCCCTACAATACAACTAAGTATCAGTAAGTCGTATACAAGAAGCTGGGTATTCAATAATTTTTCAAAATATTGAGATACGCAGTTTCAAAAATAATAAATGTCTGGTATAAAAACCAATAATAATTTATTTAAATTATTCTTTCATGTCAATAAAACGCAAATTATTATGATTGATGGCAAAAGCATCTAACATGGCTCGGAAACCTGCTTAAAACTTGTGAACAGGTTCGAAAGAAACCCAGGCAGCGGTTATAACGCTCGCGATCGATTTTGAAAAACCTAGTTAAAGATCTTATTTCAGTAGTATTCGTTCCTAAGCCCTTGCGTCTAAGACATGAATAAATATGCAATAAATAATATTGTTTTAAGTGAAAAGGGATATTGGTGAACTATGTACCTACTTGGTAAACAATCTCACCTACCTTTGTGAAATATTATAAGGTTTTTGTAAATAAAAATAAGAATTTCTTTAATTTGAAAGTGGTAAATTTATACTGCGATGATTGCCGTGAGTATCTTTGAAATGATTTTAAAGAATATTGTGTTGGCAAGGGTATAATGTATCACTTAACTGTACCATACACAACACAACAAAATGGTGTATCAAAGCGTATGAATCGTACATTGACTGAAATGGCTCGAACCTTAGTTACAAGTGCGAAACTTAATAAGTCTTTTTGGGGTGAAGTTATTTTAACAGCTACGTATATAACAAATATACTACCCACCAAAGCTCTGATAACTAAAACACCATACGAAATGTGGCATGGCAAAACACCAAACAATAAATCATTTACGGCTTATGTTAAAACACGTAAATCAAAATTCGAAAAAGAATCTTTCAAGTCGATATTTGTTGGTTATAATGCAAATGGCTACAAATTATATAATGTCGATAACAATGACTTCTTCGTAGCTCGTGACGTCATATGTGATGAAATAGATAAATGAACAAACACGACCACGATACAAAAGTGCAGATAATATAGTGATAGGTACCTGTGGAAATTAGTAAGCCTGACATAGATTCGGCAAAGCTAATAATACCCACAGAAATTAGTAAGCCTGACATAGATTCGGCAAAGCTAATAATACCTACAGAAATTAGTAAGCCTGACATAGATTCGGCAAAGCTAATAATACCCACAGAAATTAGTAAGCCTGACATAGATTCGGCAAAGCTAATAATACGCACAGAAATTAGTAAGCCTGACATAGATTCGGCAAAGCTAATAATACCCACAAAAATTAGTAAGTCTGACATAGATTCAGCAAAGCTAATAAACGACCTCCAACAATATTCAGTTTCCACACAAAATCAATCATGTAACATAAAGCGTAGTGAAAGAATTCTCAATCAAACTCCTAAAGAATTATAAAAAGGAATGATCCAGATTTGTAGTTGTCACTTACTAGTGTTCAAATTGTTACCATCTAATAACACAGATGTTTTTGGTTAGAAGCCATACAGAGCGAATTCGATTCACTTAAAGTAACCAAACCTGGAATCTTGTTGAAAGGTCAAATAATGTTAACCTTGTCAGTTGTAAAATAATGAATTTTATGAAACTTCGTGTTATAAATTCTGCCTAGTTGCTACTGACCATATAGACGTTAAAACTGCGTTTTAAATGGCATTTTAAAAGAAAATATTTGTATGAAATACCTAAGGGTATAACTGCAAAAGATGTAAGCATATTGAACAAATCATTGTAAGGTATCAAACGGGCTTCCAGATGTTGGTTTGAACGATTTAATATTGCTCTTAAAGAAATGGGGTTTTAAAAAACTCTGAAGGAGATTCTTGTTTAAACATTTTAGAAAAATGTAATATAGATGAGAATGTGTTTTATGTTTCACATGTGGATATTTTAATTGAACGAACAAAGAATACTTACTATATCTTTAAACCAATTTTTATACCACTATATTAACTAAATGTTCAATGGATAACGGTAATCGAACAAATCTCTTTTCTGTTGTAAAATGGATGAAACTGAATTAAATTCTGATAGTTACATACTATGATGAACCTTGTAAAAATAATGAGGAGCTATGGAAATGCTTGAAACATCTATTATGTAAGATACATTAAAGGTACTACTTATAGGTAAAAAAATGTGATTATAAGCATTTAATAATTGGTTATGCTGATTCTGACTGGGCTGGCGACCAACAAGACAGAAAAAGTACATCAGGATACAAGCATTCGCTAAATGTACAATTTCGTGGAATACACGAAAACAAAATCTGTCGCTGTCTCTTCTTGTTGCATTTGTATCGCCAATAACCCTTCAAATCATAAAACGTCTAAACATATTGCTATCAAGTACCATTACATAAGGGAACAAATCGCTAACAAAATCTTTAAGCTAGAATCTATTTCCACAGGAAACCAACTAGCTGATTTATTTACAAAAGCGATATCCTGTAAAAAGTTAATTATTATAAAAGCTAATTTAAGGTTATCCTAACATATTAATATTCAGTTATGATGTTACAGTAAGTTCTTATTGTAAGTTTTCAAAACATCGCAAGGATTAAAATGATGTTGTTAATGAGAAGAAAGATATTTAAGTTATATTTTTATAATTGTAATACTTGACTTTTTGAGGGGGACTGTTGGAAAACACAAAAACCCAAGTCCGTAATAATATCTATGGTTGTATACATCTATGTTATACTCTCTGTCTGTCTGACTTTACTGCCTTGCTCTCTGTAAGAACGTACAATAAACATCCGTTTATTTAACGCTGATCTCGGCTTTTTCTTATCTCCTGCGGTCATATTCCAACAATATCACAAGCGAAAAAGTTGAAATATGCTTAAATTATTTATTTAATGCAAATCAAAAATTAACATTTCAAAGTCCGAGCGTAAACGCTCAATGGCCGGACGTGACGTCATTTCTTAGGACGTCAAACTTTTCAATGTGCATCTGAAAGGAGTGACAAAGAAATTTTGACAACTAACGACAAACGCTAAAAGTGAGTGACCAAAGATTTCAGTTTTACTGACTAGGCTTCGCCAGATAGGTAAATGAAAGAAAACTTATGTTTTTTAGCGAAATCTTTACTAGAACTTGGTTTATCATCCGTTTCTCTAAGTACTTACCATACTTTTAGGGGTAGAATTTTTAATTTTTGTGAAAACGAAATTGACAGAATATGGCTACCATCATTTTTTACTGTTTTTTAAGGTAATTAAAAATTAAGTAAGCTTTACGTAAAACGCACTAACATATAAGTATTGAAAATATGCCTATTTTGCATTAGTCTAAAATATTGTGAACTCTAACATTGACAAAGGCAAAAATACTTGTTGTTGCTTGATTGATTATATTGATACTTGATTTATTTCTGCTGCACACTGGAGTAAATATACCTACTGTTACATTGTTATAAATATATTGTTTAAATGAAGATGTTAATGTTGGTAGAAAATATAAGTACTGAGGTATATTTACTACATATGTATATGTATCAGTCAGCAGGCAGGCCGCCTGCAGTCCTTAGTCGAACAGGCCACCTGATATTCGGTTTTTAAGTGCGCGCACTAGGCCACTTGCAAAAGTAATAACTGCAACGGCCAACTGCAAAGTAAATGCTGCCTTCACTACATAGTATAAAACAAAGTCGCTTTCTCTTTCCCTATGTCCCTTTGTATGCTTAAATAATAGTATGTACTTTTTATCCCGATATTCCCACGGGAACGGGAACCACGCGGGTGAAACCGCGGGCGGCCGCTAGTATTTCTATATAATTCTCCGGCACTATTCGGCCGGTCCGGAATAAAGAAATAAAGGAAATTCTTTTTTTTAAAAGGATATTTAAAGGTTATTTACAAAAATAAGCCCTGCCTTATCAATATAGTGTAATTATACTAAAAAGTTTCAAGCTTTATTTAAATGTATTATTAATACTAGCTGTTTATCGTGTTAATTATAGCGATTTGGAGGCAACTTCGCAATTTCTTTCTATTGACAAAATTTGATTTAATCGTGATTTTGAGTAACATAGTCACTAGTGTTAGTCCTGAAGTTTGCTGCATCTTAATTTGAAATTCAGTAATATTGATATTACAGACGATCATGTAAAGCAATCTAATTTTCGTTGGCATATAGCGGGCCCTTAATGTAAAACTGTGGGTGTGTGGGCGAATGTGGCCAATGACAGGCCATTGCCTGCAGGTGGACTGATAGTCGGTTGCATTGCATTGCATCCTTTATACTTGCGACCGCATTCGCATTGCCTTGAATTTTCTCGTAAATATTTTCATAGTGTCCACACACTTGTGCACTCGCGACGTTTACCGCTGTGCTTCACATTCCAATATTTGTCGCATGACAGGATGGACAACAACGTTATAGCGGCATTTAAAATCCTTAAAAAAAGTAATAAATGAGGGTAACCATCTGTCAATTTTGTTTTAACAAAAAATAAAAATTCAATCTCTAAAAGTATGGCACCCTCAGAGAAACGGATGATATGCCAACTTCTAGTAAAGATTTCGTAGGTAATAATTAATAAAAAACTAAAAAACCCGAGAAGTAAAGAGCTGGTTTTTTCATTTTTAATGGTAAATTTTTGCAGTCGTGTTTTTAGTTTTTTAAATATTACCTACGTTTTTATTTTAGACTTTTTAGTTCATTGTCAATAAATCATCTTTTTAAGTAAGAACTTACTAATTTAAAAATTCGTAAATTCTTTTCTTTTTTAGATAAATTAATACGGAGAGATTTTCAAAACTGCAAGTTATAGATGTTTATGGAATCGCTATTTAAAACTCTTCATTTAATACCTACCCCACTCGATGAGATTTAAAAATATTTCTTTTACAATGCACAGAATAATATGCCGCCTAAAAGCCGCCATTTTGTTTTTTGTTAATATTGATGTTCTATTGATGTTCTATCACTCGGGCTATTAAGACGAAGCTGATGACGTATCAATTAACAAAATCAGTTTATCCGTTTAGTAGTTACGAGGGAACATAGGAACAGAAACACATACATTCAGGTCAAAAACGTAACACTTTTTGGGCTTCGCCCGCCGCAGTCAGGTAATTTTTGACTTCGCCCGCCGCAGTCGAGTAAAAAAACTTAAGCTTACTTTCATTTATCTATGTGGCGAAGCCTAGTCATTAAAACCGAAAACGTTGGTCATTCAGTTCAAACGTTTGTCGTTAGTTGTCAAAATAGATAAATTCCATTTATTATTAAACTATTAACGTTTGTACCATTGTTTCTTCATAAGGTGCTAAACAATTAGATATTTAAAGTAATTTTATGTATTTCTTTAGTTTACTTGCAAAATTTGAGAGATTCGATAATGCACAAATTGTATGAACTCAGTGACCAAGCTAAATTCTTTACTAGATTCGAATTTAAAAATAATTAACACACAATGCTTAATTACATTGACAGGTGACAGTAAATTTTTAACAGTTGCTGAACTGAGTGTTCAACTCAGAATTAATACGAATTATTTGGAGTTTTGCTTAGGAATCAACAATTTTTTTACTAGATTCTCTGACAGGGTCTCAAGCTGTTTCTCTTTTGGTGGGCACTCCTTTCAGATGCACATAACTTTTCATGTCGCGTAAAGATTCTCTGATAGGCTCTCAACCTGTTTCTTTTTTCGTGGTCAGTGGTCACTCCTTTCAGATGCACATAACTTTTCATGGCGCGTAAATATTATTTTTGTAAGACAGAATTAATTTATTTCAGTTTTATTTGACATACAAAAAAGTCAGTAAACGATACTTTATTACTACTACAATGGATAATTCTTTTACAAGTAAAGCTAAATCTCACAAAATAGAGTGTGCAGTTTTAACTGTGCCTCAAGAGCCTAAACTTAGAGAAAAGTGGATGAAAGGAGCTATATAAGACAACATTCACCTTCTTCAAAATCTGCCTTGCAATGTTGTGAAGATCATTTTGATGTAAGTACCTTGTATTCGTAAAAATCATAACCTCGTTAGATCTGGCATCAACAGTGTATAAAGTAAACAGCAATCTCTACACTTGAAAAATTTGAATTTTCCATAAATAACCACCGCACTATGTCCATATAAACCTTAAGCAAATCTCGCGAGTCGAATTTAGTCAAGCCTTTTTCCATTTTGTAGATATTTTTAATGTTTTATGACATGATTTGAATGTATGATTACCTATATGTTTTTGAACTCAGCTTAAGTGACTAATGGAATGACGTCACTGCGCGCTGATTGGTGTTTCAAATCACGTTTCAATTTACGTAACTTTACATTAAAATATTTTGCAAAATAATAATAATTTTGGAATAAATCTTCCACGAGTGCACTTTTAATGGCTATCATCATTGGATCATTAATATAATTTCTCAAAATATTTTTAATGCAAGTTCCCCATTGCATATGCAATCATTTTATCGTATGCTACAGAGTGACCTTCTGAAAATCTACTGCCAACGTAACGATCTTTTAAAGTTTCTAACATAACGAAACGAAACTGCGTTAACTAAGTGCAGTTTACTCGACGCTCCCTTTCAAAGTAACAGGCTATTTTATTTTATCCTCCTAAACAATGTTTAGGACATAAAGATTTATATCTGTGGTTCACACCTTCCAGCTCATCACAGCGCGAGCAGCCAGTGTTTTGCTGAACATTAGCTTGGTCGGGCGTCACGAACTGTTGAATCACTATGTGGGACTGCCGCCTATTGCTGAGGCAGGGTTGCGTCATAAGACTTCTTTGTTTTATCCTTCTTAGCAATTTTTAAGATAACGATTTATAACAGTGATTCACACCTCCCAGCTCATCACAGCGCGAGCAGCCAGTGTTTTGCTGAACATTAGCTTGGTCGGGCGTCACGAACTGTTGAATCACTATGTGGGACTGCCGTCTATTGCTGAGGCAGGGTTGCGTCATAAGACTTCTTTGTTTTATCCTTCTTAGCAATTTTTAAGATAACGATTTATAACAGTGATTCACACCTCCCAGCTCATCACAGCGCGAGCAGCCAGTGTTTTGCTGAACATTAGCTTGGTCGGGCGTCACGAACTGTTGAATCACTATGTGGGACTACCGCCTATTGCTGAAGCAGGGTTGCGTCATAGGACTTATTTGTTTTATCCTTCTTAACAATGTTAAGGATCAAGATTTATAACAGTGGTTCAAACCTCCCAGCTCATCACAGCGCGAGCAGCCAGTGTTTTGCTGAACATTAGCTTGGCCGGGCGTCACGAACTGTTGAATCACTATGTGGGACTGCCGCCTATTGCTGAGGCAGGGTTGCGTCATAAGACTTCTTTGTTTTATCCTTCTTAACAATGTTTAAGATAACGATTTATAACAGTGATTCACACCTCCCAGCTCATCACAGCGCGAGCAGCCAGTGTTTTGGTGAGCATTAGCGTTGCCAGGACTTACGAAGTGTTGAATCACTATGTGGGACTACCGCCTATTGCTGAGGCAGGGTTGCGTCATAAGACTTCTTTGTTTTATCCTTTTTAACAAACTTTAAGATAAAGATTTATAACAGTGGGTCACACCTCCCAGCTCATCACAGCACGAGCAGCCAGTGTTTTGGTGAGCATTAGCGTTGCCAGGACTTACGAAGTGTTGAATCACTTTGTGGAACTAGGTACCAGGGTTTCGTCATAAGACTTCTTTGTTTTATCCTTCTTAACAAAGTTTAAAATAAAGATTTATAACAGTGGTTCACACCTCTCAGCTCAGCACAGCACGAGCAGCCAGTGTTTTGGTCAGCATTAGCGTTGCCAGGACTTACGAAGTGTTGAATCACTTTGTGGGACTAACGCCTATTACTGAGGCAGGGTTGCGTCATAAGACTTCTTTGTTTTATACTTCTTTGTTTTATACTTCTTAACAGAGTTTCAGATAAAGATTTATAAAAGTGGTTCACACCTCTCTGCTCAGCACAGCACGAGCAGCCAGTGTTTTGGTGAGCATTAGCGTTGCCAGGACTTCATCATCATCATCATCATCAGCCATTTAAAGTCCCCACTGCTGGGGCACTGGCCTTCCTTATGGATGAATAAGGAGAATGAGAAATTGCCAGGACTTACGAAGTGTTGAATCACTTTGTGGGACTAACGCCTATTACTGAGGCAGGGTTGCGTCATAAGACTTCTTTGTTCTATCCTTCTTAACAATTTTTAAGATAACGATTTATAACAGTGATTCACACCTCCCAGCTCATCACAGCGCGAGCAGCCAGTGTTTTGCTGAACATTAGCTTGGCCGGGCGTCACGAACTGCTGAATCACTATGTGGGACTACCGCCTATTGCTGAGGCAGGGTTGCGTCATAAGACTTCTTTGTTTTATCCTTTTTAACAAACTTTAAGATAAAGATTTATAACAGTGGGTCACACCTCCCAGCTCATCACAGCACGAGCAGCCAGTATTTTGGTGATTGCCAGGACTCACAAGTGTTGAATCACTATGTGGGACTACTGCCTATTGCTGAGACAGGGTTGGGTCATAAGACTTCTTTGTTTTATACTTCTTAACAAAGTTTCAGATAAAGATTTATAACAGTGGTTCACACCTCTCAGCTCAGCACAGCACGAGCAGCCAGTGTTTTGGTCAGCATTAGCGTTGCCAGGACTTACGAAGTGTTGAATCACTTTGTGGGACTAACGCCTATTACTGAGGCAGGGTTGCGTCATAAGACTTCTTTGTTTTATACTTCTTAACAGAGTTTCAGATAAAGATTTATAAAAGTGGTTCACACCTCTCTGCTCAGCACAGCACGAGCAGCCAGTGTTTTGGTGAGCATTAGCGTTGCCAGGACTTCATCATCATCATCATCATCAGCCATTTAATGTCCCCACTGCTGGGGCACTGGCCTTCCTTATGGATGAATAAGGAGAATGAGAAATTGCCAGGACTTACGAAGTGTTGAATCACTTTGTGGGACTAACGCCTATTACTGAGGCAGGGTTGCGTCATAAGACTTATTTGTTTTATCCTTCTTAACAATGTTTAGGCCACAAGGATTTATAACAGTGGTTCACACCTCCCAGCTTATCACAGCGCGACAGCGTGCAGCAGCCAGTGTTTTGGTGGTGGTGAGCATAAGCTTTATACTTAAAAGGAGAACCCAGTCACTAATATAATAATGTAACACAAAAAGATACTGAATAAATATTAATATTTTCATAAGCATGGCAAGCTTGCTACTACAGTTGATCTGTGGCATGGCAGGGTGTCACGAAGTGTTGACACTATGTGGGACTATCGCCGATTGCTGAGGCAGGGTTGCTGGCTGCCTAAACTCGATAACTTATTTTTAGTAAAAATGCATTTATATTTTTTTTATTATTTGAAACGTAGAAAGTTGAATTTTGTTTGTATTTTTTTTAATTATAGGGATGGCTTGATTTTAATATTTATAAATATCACCGATAATATGTGTGAAAGCTCAAAAACGGCTACGAACTTGACAGTAGAAGCGACGATCCCATAAACATCAATAAAAGACTTGCGTCGGTGCATAAACAACATGCCAATGTTTGGTTCCTATTTAACCTTTATCAACAGTGAATAAGAATTATTTCTCAACACATTGGCAGCCCTATCTCCAAGAGGCGCGGCGCGTGCGCAACCCGGCCATAGACTACTGAGGCAGACTAGACATGTTCTTGTCGTTTACACGTGTAGTTGTCGAATAATGGATTTAGTAGGGGTCAAGACGTCTTGACCCCCACTAAATCCATTATTCGACAACTTTATACTTTCTAGAACTTAAAGAATAATGATAAAAAGTAATAAATAACAATAATTTATTATCCAAAACAATTTTCACTGAGTTAAGTAAATAAGAATTATTTGCTTTCCAACAATAGCAGCCCTATCTCCAAGAGGCGCACCTTCGCCATAGACTAATGAGGCAGACGAGACATGTTCTTGTCATTTACACTTAACCCCCATAGATTCCTTTACCAACACAGTTACTTTCCAAAACTTAAATAAGAATGAAAATAAATAAATGAGAATTATTTATTTTCCAATACAGTGACAACCCTAGGTTTAAGAGGCGCGGCGCGTGCGCTCACCGACCATAGACTAATGAGGCAGACGAGACATGTTCTTGTCGTTTACACTTGACCCCCACTAAATCGACGATGGAATGCAAATTGGATGAATAAATACGAACCTCTTTAGATGCCCATTTGCTATGCTCACCTCGGACTTGGAAAGTTTTTTCTTTGGAATTAATGAATATTAAAGTATTTTGTTAGTGATACTTTTTTGGCAGGTGACTAATGAATAAACAATGTAAAGTTTTTTTCTATTCCTTACTTCTTTTCCTATTTTTCAATAATAATCAGTGTAGTTACGATTTCCTCTACAAGAAAAGCTTTAAACGATTATATTAGTTCCTTCTAAGAAGATGCCATTTTTATTTTAAAGAAAGACCAACTAAAAGTTTCGAGAATAATGAATTAGCGATGATATGAAATATGAAAATTTGGGGTTCTTAATATCTGGCAGAATCTCGATGTTCCGAAACTTATTTGGCAAAACACACTGGGCATAATCTTCTTTTGACGAATTTTTGACGAATAGTTTTAAGGCAAAAATATATTAGGCATAATTTATAGAATGGCCGAATGTTTGTATGTCCGAACCGAATTTACAATGGCATATTATTCAGATGGCAGAATTTCAAATGGTAATAATACCTTTGGCATAATTTGAATTTCGCAAATTTTGTTTGCCATAACGTTTATTTGGTGCCACGATTATTTAGTATTTTCATTATGCAAACTTTAAAGATGGCAGAATTTAATTTGGAATAATTTTATAAAGCATGCTGCTGTGAGTGTAATTTAAGCCCGCGTAAGCGCGGAGGGGCGGGCGAGGCGACCCGTGAGCTGAGGAGCAGGTGGATTTAACTCTCACCGAAGTGGCTGAAGCTGACGAAACTGCGGTGGTGAGCGAAATCCTTCTCGATGATAAGCTCACGTGAGACCGCCAGAACCACGCAACGCGAACACCGCCAGAACCACGAAATGCAGCATGCTTGCATACCTACTTATTTGCTTGCTGTTTGCTTGCACTTGCACTTGCAAATGTCTTATACATATTTCACCAGTTCATAATCACTATTTTATTTGGAATATAATAAACCGACCGACTTAATGAAACTACTAAATTTACCGACTAAAATACTATGTTAGGTTACTTTTGCTAAACTTATGCAAAAAGAAAATGATAAAAATTGTGTGTTGAAAGTTTAAAACACGATTCTGACTGTAAACTTTCTGCGATAATATGATGGTTCTGCCTTTTAATTATTATAGATACGAAATGTACTTATGCCATAAGACGATTCTGTCTAAGAAACGATCTGCGTTTTGAATGTATGCTAGATGACTGTACAGTGCCACAACCTTTTCTGTGCCGGTGACAGCGGCGCTACGTACGTTTTTCTTTTTTTTTGTAGTAATTTAACCGGCCCTGACTTCCAAGAACTTCAGCCGCCAGCAGCGCTATGGTTGGACATCAACTTGACAGCAAAATGACATTTAAAAAAATCACGTTAGTTTCACATTTTGGCCACCGGCACAGCAAAGTTTGTGGCACTGTATGCCAAACGATTTTCTGCGAAATGAAGTTTCTGCCATCCGTTGTTATGCATAACAATATTATGACAAAAAAGTTCTGTCATAAAAGGTACAACCGAAAATGGCTCACTGTGAAATGTATTCTTGTAAAATGTAATTTCTTCTTTCTTATGTGAAAAATTATAATAGAAAAATACCACTAATTCTGAGAAAGCAAGAGACTCTTTCATATTTATTAGACGCAAATTAAAATGTAAATCAAATTAACGACTCGCCTTTACTTGGACTTTTATGTTGTTGATAGTTACTAATAAGGTTAAGCTCGAAGCTCGCACGCACATAAAAGATTATTATAAAATAACAGCAATCAGGCGCTACAAGCATCAGCCACCTCCCGGTCATAAGGTAATGCTGCCACTATTAATCCGTGTAATCACCAATCTGACGTTAATTCATCGATTAACCTTGTATACGAATAACTGTTTCTATGCCGTTTTCTTGTTGTAAACGACGTAGCTCAGCGTCAGAAGATAACATCAGCACGGTGCGATGAAACGCTACCCTTTACGACCTATACGGAACTCCGAATACGAAGGTGAAAACAAAAGCTGCATTGCTTTCTTGTACACGGCTCCGCATAAACAGATCTTTTCAAATTATCTTTTAGCAAAAACAGCGATGGTCAAGGAACAGGTAAATCTCTCGTTTTGGTTTACATTTTCGATATGACCACTGACAGACACGATTGCAATTGTTTTAAAACGACATGGTTTATGCACTAGATTAGATAGTTTGGCGTGAAGGGCTTAACGAAAATTAACATTCCGTGACCATTAGCAAAGGAGAGAAAGCTTGGTTAACTTCGTGATTTAAAATACCATCAAAGGCTCATAATGGTCGCATCATTTTGATACCAATTTACATAATATCAAAAGTAGAAAACAAACATTAAAAAACATGCTAATAGTTAACAAAAATAAATAGATAGATAGATAGATAGATCGTTTATTTGCTACATCACACGCATACAATTATAAACAAGGTAAACATAAAAGCAAAAGAGGCAAGGCAAGGGAGACACAGAAAACTTAATAATAATTAGAACGGGGTACTACATAAACAAAGAATTGGACGTATGTGCAGCAGCAAAATTGGGCCAAGGCTCAGTGTAGTTTTTTGCCCGGAGGCAAAAACACTGATTTTCAGCCTTGAGACGCAGGTAAACAAAATTGTTACTGTAAAATAAGTTTGTGAGTGTATGTGTGTGGACAACATGCAAGCTTAGAATTATTTTCTTGAGAAATAAATGTCAAGAAAAATAATAATAATCAGTACATTACAAAATAAATGTCAAAAAAAGTAATAGAAATTAGAAAATCACTACATAGTATAAAACAAAGTCGCTTTCTCTGTCCCTATGTCCCTTTGTATGCTTAAATCTTTGAAACTACGCAACGGATTTTGATGCGTTTTTTTTAATAGATAGAGTGATTCAAGAGGAAGGTTTATATGTACTTTTTATCCCGATATTCCCACGGGAACGGGAACCACGCGGGTGAAACCGCGGGCGGCCGCTAGTTAATAATAAAATAATGTCAAAAGAAATAAAATAAAAATAAAAATGTGGAAATTGGATGCAAATCAAATGTCAAAAAAAAAAAGAATATCTAATTAAATGTCAATGATAATGCTATGTCAATATGAGTTATAAAAATTCTATAAATACAACAGTGTTTGAAACAAAATAATTAAGTCGTTAAGTCAGATTCTACAGCGGTCGCAGTAAACTTTTTCCACCAAATTGCCGGTTTACCTTACTTTTGTAATTTTATTAAATGAAGACGTAGTTTTTGTCTGAAGGTGTATTTCGAAGTAGCAGAATATAACCGACGAAAGCCAGCAGATATTGGTGCGAAATGCGCAATTTCTAAATCCAGCATCGGTAACGGATGGAAATGGGATGCAATAATAATAGAGGGCCTACGAACACCCAATGGTGGGCGGCAATCCGCGCGCCATCGGACGAATGCAAATGGCCCGCCAGAGGGCAGCACCTTACGCTATGCCCAATGGATCCGACAACACCTAGCTGATAAGTTAAGGACAAATTTAATGGCTGTACGGACAGCATGCACTTATCATGAAGCAAATAAAAAAGTACCAAGAACAAATTTACATGTTTTCAAGTTTTATATTTTCCGGTCCCAGCTTATAAGGCCTTCTGCAAGTCAAGCTTGATGCACTTACCTTGATACAGATTAAAATAAAACAAAGAATCTACAAGTTCTCAAGTTTCCATATCAAAATTTATCATCACGGTTTTTAAAGAGAATAATTTTAATTAATAGTAAATAAATACCATGCCCCGTATCTGCCTCTGCTAAAACATATTAATTGATAAACGATAACCGGACTGGTGCATAATTATGCTAAAAATATAGCATAGATCGCTGTATCCTGCTATTATGATAAAACCACATTTGCGAACAACAGATACCCAACGAAAGTAAACAAAGAATAAATTAAGAAAAAAAACGTTTAATTGAATAAGATTTTAACAAAAGCTTGCTGGCTGTACAAGTGTACATGTCGTAACAATTATTTCAACAAACAGTGAAATCAAATACATTGCATTTGCCCACGTCCACTCTTATACGCAACGTGCAAACTATATTACAAATCAATGGTTCAGAGAAAGTAACAAACTTTAAGAGAGGACATTGTATTCGCTGTTAAAGATATACATATCGATTGAAATCCTTATTTATAAAATTTATTAACACAACGTGTCAACACTCTATTTTAAAACTTCTCCACTTTTTATGGTGAAATTAACGAACACTGATTGTCTAGGTATAATACAGATGTTATAGTCTAATATAGACTCTATCCTATTGATGGATTTGATTTTCTGTTTATTTGTGCTGGATAAGCTAAAAAACTAATGGACCAATTTAAGACAATCTTTCAAAAGCATTATATTCCCACGGGAACGGGTACCACGCGGGAAAAACCGCTCGGAGCCCCTAGTGAGCCCAACTGACCTTAAACTTAACAAAACTACTTAGAAAAATCCGTACAAATGGTAGTTTAATATCTTTATATCTTATATTTGGATTCCCTAACAATGAGAAAGTGCAGCAATAAGTGATCTATTTTATCTAACCGAGTTACCAAACTTTCAATACAGAGAAAGCTCTGAACTGCACAATTTACCGTAAATTAAAAGCTCAGCAAAGAAGCTGTGCCTGTGAAGGTAAATGAGAATAAAATATCATCTCACTTGTCTGCGGCATGCAAATGCGCGGGCGCATTTAAATGCAAGATGGCGGAAGCGCGCACGCGAGGTCGCGGGGTCGCCCCTATCGCCACGCGCCATTGTCCGGGCTACCGAGTGGGGGAGCCACGCTTCAGCGTACTTCCAAGACACCAATTAACGACAGGGAGGCTACCGGCAAAAAAAAATATTAATACGAGCATGAGCTTCATTTAAAGTCCATTATGGACTTTTGAAGTCCACTGTGGACTTCAAATTTCAAATGAATATCCAGCCCATGCTCATATTCATATGTTTCAACCGGTAACCTCCAGGACATGATGAACGTTAAATAAATTAGGTATACGTAAGAAATTAGGTAAGTTGTCGGAAATCATGTGATTTTGAGGCATATTATTTTAATAAATTGTTGTGTCATTGTAATGTGTCATAAATCTAATATGTGCTGATTCGCTTTATTATCCGTTTCAGTATATGATTATTTCTACTGAAACTCCATTTCCTACCCAAACATGATTAATTTTCCCTATAAGTTTTGTTCAAAACGGCCGACGGGTAGTTCTAAATAGCAGATTTACTAGAAGCAACATTATTTTCTAGACGTCTACGGTGGATCAAGGAGAGGGCAGTCGGCGTTTTATGGATTCAAGTCTCCGTTTTGAAATAATAATTATAATAAATTGTTACTAATACGATTGATATCAAGTGACCTCCGAAATCTTAGTATGGAATTTTTGGTACACAAAAACTATAAAATACCTCGTCAAAGACAAGTACCTACAAACAGTAAACAAATATAACTATAGAAATTGATATTTGAAGCGTAACAAAGTTCAAAATATGGTCACTCTACAGATATCTTCTCACGATCCGCAAATCGCAGCGTACAATGGAAGTGTGCCCGCTTAAACCAGCGCCACTGAACGCGCTCAGAGCGGACGAATTATTTAGGTAATGAGCCTTTACTTAACATACAACTAAATAGATTTGAATTCGCCTACATACTCGTGCGTCGAGCCTCCTTGCTCGTCGCATTAGCATAGGTACTCTATAAATATGTACGAAACGGCCATTGTTTGTGTACTGGCAGAAATAGTTGATGTTTTGCTTGAATGAATTAAAAAACACAAACGACTATATAGAACATTTGAATAATATCCAATCGCCAGAAAATATTTATTGTATATTTATATTTATTGTATCTTTTAAAAAAGTGAACTAATAGACGACTAAGGCCCGAGTTCACTAACAGTCGGTTACGTTAACCGTTGGTTAATCAGTCGGTTAACCAATCACGTGCCAACCAACCATCTGATGGTTAACTCAAGGTTAACGTAACCGATTGTTGGTGAACTCATGCCTAAGAATTTTATAAATCATGTTTTTTTATAATAAAAAAAAATATTTTTTCAATGAGCTTAAATGTCATCCTACTACTACTATGTACAGTCACGAGCAATAACATTTAAACAACATAGAACTTTGTCACATTAAAGCGATCCGAAACAAAACTATTTGTGCCACGACAAAGATCACCTGTATGTAGCAAGCTACATAGATGCCGTATGACAAATATTTTGTTCTAATTCAATGTCACAACTTTTGGTGGTGGGAAGGGGGTCGAGGCGTAACATTAGACACGTGATTGGCTGTTTCAATTACAATGACAATAACTTTTACGACATACTTCATTGGTCAGCACTGAAATGACGTTGTCAAGCACTGGCACTTAGCAGTGATAAATCATAGATGCTTGGCGAAAGACGGATGCACTATAGTGCAGCAAGCTTTTCTGTTCCTGTGATTATCTTTGGAACTAAAACAGTTTTCATACGAAAGTCCATTTTGACAGCTAATTTGGTATTGCAAGTGGCTCCTCTGTCACGGCTGTCACCGGAACAGGAAAGCTTGTGGCACTGTAAATGCTTATCTATTGGTGGTTATCTGTGGCCACAGAAGTCATTCAATATTGTAATATGACATAGCCCTATGTTGTTTACATATTATTGCTCGTGTTGTGTCGTGACTGTACCTGTTTAATACAAAAAAAAACGAATTCAATGTTTAGATGTATACATAATATGACTCTAACGACGAGTCAAATAAATAAAACAATGATTTAGAGAAGAAAAAGTTTATTACAGTACTGAAATAATACTAACGTCTTATCTTTAATAAAACATACTAGAGCTTAGATCTAACCGTTTAGTCAACTAATGATAAATTCGCGAAATTACTACATAGTCGACAATTGACAGATTCTCGAAATCTAACAACCTATTCGACAAATGACTGATTCTACTAATGACCAATTCTCGAAAGGACTTAACTGGAAAATGTAGTATTTAGAAAAAATCGACCCGTCTCACAACTAGCTCCGAAGGGACTAAAATACTTCATTTTGAATTTTTTCAATAATAAAAATTGCATTGTGAATGCAAAAAAGTAAAAATTTAAATACCTAACGAATAATTTATTGAAAAACTTTTTTGATATTTAAAAATCTGTTGAGTTACAAAGTAGAGTACTTCGAGATTGTGGAATATGAAAACACACCCATATCATCCTTTTTTGTGTGTACGGTGTACGTACACTCGAAAGCACATCAAATTAAACAGTTGAACTGCGATAACAGCTTTTATTACGTAGGGCATAAAGGCGGTCCCAAGGTCAACTAGTCTGATGTGCCGCCGTGTGTACATAAGATGTTTACGCCATTCTTTATTATATGATCTGTGATTATAATGAAAACTGTTTGAATTGAAATAAATGAATCGTTATTCCTTACATTGCACATTATTTTAAATTTCCTAACAAAAATACAGTTTTCATACAATAAAAAAAGTTAAGTCATTTCGCGAATTGGTCATTAGCAGAATTGGTAATTTGTCGAATTGGTCGTTTAGAGAATTGAACATTTCGATAATCGGTCAATGACGACTATGTAGTCATTTCGCGAATTGGTCATTAGTCAACTAAACCGATCTAACGTTAGAGTCACATTATGTAAATAATCACAATAAATGATAAAAAAATTGTCGAATTTAATCCTTATGAATTTAATTTCTATACTCTACTAATTTTTAATTAGTACACATATTTCAGGGTATGAAAGTGTAAATCAATCAATAAAAACAATTATTACTTAGGGGCCAGCAACGAAATCGTAAAAAAACTCTACTTTTGTGGAAAAATAAATTATGTAGCTAACTTCCGCAAAAAACACAAGATGCACCGCTCGCCCGCCCGCAAAGAATTGCACATGCACACCACGAAAATATCACCGACTAGCGGATCCTCGCGGTTTTACCGGCGTGGTACCCGTTCCCGTGGGAATATCGGGATAAAATATAGCCTATGTCACTCGGGAAGAATGTAGCTTTCTAATGGTCCAAGAATTTTCAAAATCGGTCCAGTAGTTACGGAGCCTATTCGATGCAAAGAAACAAACATACAAACAAACAAACAATCAAATCTTTCCTCTTTATAATATTAGTATAGATTACACTACCCCTCTACACGTGTTTCGCCAAAACCCGGGGCATATTCAGGAGTTTTTTGCGGGCGGGCGGGCGGTGCATCTTGCATGTTGTGTTTTTTGCGGAAGGAAGCTACATCTATTTCTTTTTTTCACAATGATAAGGGGATTTCCCCCAGGTACGCCTGATTTAATCAAATAAACACTCTACTGTTCTGTACAGTTTGTTCGAGTCGGCATTGTACTTTTCTATGGATCAGCTGATTTTTTATGCGATGGCATCTGCACTACCGGTAGTGCAGATTGGTAGTGCAGAGTGGAAGGAATGTGGCTGGCCACATAATAAAAATTGATCGTATTGATGGATTCATACATTCCCTGAAATATTTGTACTAATCAATAATGATTGGTGTATTTATTTTCATCACAGGTTCACATAATACGTCTTACTAACCAAAATACCCAGCTATTCGCAAAAGCAAAAATTGTCTTATTTTTTTTCATAACCAATTTAAACTTCGATAAGAGTGACTAATAGCTTAGTAGGTTTTAATTAAACCGAAAATAAGTTTAAAAATAATACAAAATAGTGGAATTGTGTAATTTAAGAGGAGTGTGTAGCAAACGTTCTCGATACAAACGGCGATAACGTTTTCCACCCTCTTATCTAAACCTTAACATACAGCAATGAATTTTCGGTATGTTGTTGAAATGCATAAGAACCAATTAGTGCACTTCGAGCTAAATCTTTGAGCTCTTCTCATGTACTTACTAATACTACGTAAAAAGGAAAATATAAAAAAAACCTTCGATCATATAAACCCTAGATACAGAATTCCATACTAAATGCGCTTGGAAAAGTGATTCCAACAGCGCTGTCATTAGTAGTTATACTTATAGATATTTACTGCCGTCAACACATTTGATATTCGACCTTAAGCAACAGTAATTGGATTTAAATTCGGTCGGCATGGTAGTACTTACAATCTTATTACATGGAAAGCTCAGATAGTCGGCCGACGCTAGAACAGCGAATCGTAATTCGTCATGACTGCATCTCTGTCTTACTAACGCAAACAGAAGAAACGGTTGCGCGGCAAGGTATATTGCAATATTTTAGTATAAATAATTATGATTCTTTCAGTACATGTTTGACTTTAAATTAATTGTGCAATTATACTTAAGTTCAATACTGCCCGAAAATATGATATTACATCTCTTTTTTTCCTTTTTTCGATTTGTTTTTGCCCATATTCTCAGCACATTTAGGCGTCGTTTCGCCGGGCGGTCGAATGACTACTGAGAGCGATCTAATGCTTCCTTTCGAATGGAGCATTCGTTGGCGGCTTCACTTTCTGTGCGTTTACGCTGTATCTAGGGTTTATATGATCGAAGAAAAAAACAATAACAGTGACAAGAGGGCGGTCCTAAATTCTCACATTACACTTAATATTCAAGAGATTCAATGTAAATGTTAATCAACTTACGAACAACAACGCTATGCGTAATACTGATATTAAAACAGTTCACAACTTAAAAAAATACTCGTAAAGAGATCAAAACATTCGAACATATTCGCTTATAGGACTAATCACAAAACGACAGAACAAGATAGAGATTAGAAGGAGCCTGTCTCGCGTTTAGTACTGTACCCCGAGTGTAATGCTACCATCCTGTCTATCGTCCAATCGCCATGACGGTGCAGGCTTGATCCAATCTGCAGTTCGTCCATATACACCATAATTGGTAACTGTCATGCCAATCCACGCCCACCCACGCCACGGTCAGTTCTACTTGATCCAATCAGCAGCGTCATGCCGATTGGACGATAGGCAGGATGGTGTATAGCGAGCATTATGCTGGCCATACACCATCCTTCCTATCGTCCAATCGGCATGACGCTGCAGGCTTGATCCAATCTGCAGTTCGTCTATATACACCATAAATAACGAGGAGGCTAGGATCAAAACCTAACTTATACAGTTTAGTGGTTTTGAATTTAACTATTATATTAATTATTTTTTATGAGGATATGTTTGGTTTTGAACGAAACTTTTGCTTTCATCTACATTTTACTGATAGATAGGAGCTGTTTTGTTCCAAAATATGTAGCCAGATGATGAATTTTATCCTAAAGAGACGATAGAAAGCAAAAAAAAAGCCAACTTGTCACAAGTGGATATGTGAGGTTTTGATCGTAGCCTCCTCTAACTGGCATGCCAATCCACGCCCACCCACGGTCAGTTCTACTTGCTGCCGATTGGACGATAGGCAGGATGGTGTATGGCCACCATTAGTTTGTCAATGTGCAAACGTGTACAACAAGGTACAGTCAGCGTCAAATGATCTGAGCGTTCAAACCTACCAAAAGTATCAGAAGATTTGACAAAAATCACTCTTAAGCACAATACTGTAAGGTGTACTATCATTTGCTGTCATTTGTTTTCAAACAACAAATGAAAATGCATCTTTACGTCTTGAGATAAGGTTAAGTATTTTTGTCTTATCTTCAGATACTTTTGGTAGGTTCGAACACTCAGATCAATTTGACGCTGACTATACAATGTATCTGTCAAATTGTAAATAAAACGCGATAATATACGTATTTGCCAACTTACACTCAGCCCTCTGAATGAAGTGTGGCATCGAAAACAGGGACCGTAGATAGGAAACTTCGTTAGCCCCGCCCCTTTCACTCAATTCTGTCATGACTGGAGAGTGAGAGGGACAGGTATAACGAAGTTTCGGATTTGGCAAACCCTCTGGTACGTTTCCATGATAACGTCAACAAATTCAAAATCTAAGTAATGTTAAAGACTAACGGCCGGAATAAATAATCTATCCACCGATAGGGATAGGCATGATCCAGATTAGTTGCTAGGCAACACCTAGCAACACCCTGGCGACTGTCGTTAATTCTATGTTAATATCAATCGTTGCATAGCAACTAATTTGGATCATGCCAGCCTATCCCTATCTGTAGATTGATGATTAATTCTGGCCGTAAGTAAGTAGCCACTCATGCCCCGCCCACAAACTCATTCTAAGCTCTTTCTTGAGGTATCTTACTTAGGCTATATGAGAAAACATGACATTTTATGATAGCATGCGAGCGCGTACAACAGAAAAGCTACAACACATAATACGCACGCTTGCTTCACTGGCGACATCTGCCGGCGATGCTCCGTCTGTACCTGCTAAAGAAACATAAGTATGAAGTAATTTCTATATTTACAACTTGAGTAAAGCTGAGTGGTTTGGTCGTTGGAATACTTAGTGCTAAGCTCTTCGTTAGATCGTGAGCAAATTTTAGATTTTTGTATTACATTGGCGAATACCGCTAAATAGCAAGCGGCCAAACCACATAATGTGTCTACACAATTGTATACTATTCTCTAGTTTATTTCATTTGACTTTGAACACTAACATCATAATAAGGAAGTACCAATTACCTTGCCACCTACTTTCTGCTTGTTAGCGTCTAGAGAGCGCCACTATCGCCGACACTTCGTTTAAGAACTGGACTGTTACTAGAGCTGATTGAATTTGAACGCTAGAGACCTAGAAATAAAGTACCAATTACCTTGATACCCGCCACTTTCTGCTTGTACTTGGTGTAGGGTATGAGCGTGATTTTAGCGTTCTTGCCGAGCGCCCGCGCGACGTCGCGTGCCTGTTCGCGTCTAGAGAGCGCCACTATCGCAGACACGTCGTCTAGGAACTGTACTGTTACTGGACCTATACGGAAATAAAATATTAATCATCATCCGTCATTTCAATGCCCCCACTGCTGGGGTACTGCCTGTAGAGACGTTACAACGAGTAAAGGTCATAGCACATTACACCACCTCAACATCGACTCAACTCCAACTCAACTAACAGTATGGCATTCAAATCAAATCAAATCAAATCAAAATATTTATTTATTCACATAGACATAATAAGCATGTACTTATGAATCGTCAATATTTTCCTACCACCCATTCAAAACTTTTTTAACTGACAAGAAGAATGGGCGCAAGAAACTTGCCAGCGCGTATCTCAGGTAACGACATTTACAAAAATACATATCGTTACTTATTACAATATTTGAACAAGCATAGAGCACATATTATACAATATTATTATAACATTTAAAAGGAAAATTTTCTCATTAGAATATTTTCCTTTGAAACAAATATAAAAGTATATGTACATTTCATAACCAAGCATTGTGATCGTTCATATAATCTTTGACGTCATAATAACCTTTGCTCATGAGTCTTTTTAACGTGTTCTTTAAATTCATGCAAAGGCAATTCAATTACATCTTGTGGAACTTTATTCAAAAAGGCTATGCCTTTCCCCAAAAACGAGCCTCTAGTTTTTTCTAGTCTAAATCTTGGAACGGCAAGTTTATTCTTATTTCTTGTATTTAAATATAAGCTTTATTTATTGAAATGTAAGCTTTATTTATTGACGACCTCCGTGGCCGAGTGGTGTACGCACCGGTTTTCAAGGTGCCGCTATCTCTAGAGGTCCCGGGTTCGATCTCCGGTCGGGAAAATATTGAAAACGAACTGTTCAATATTTCCTCGGGTCTGGGTGTATGTGGTAATACCCGTCGTTGTTTCCAATTTCCATAACACTAGTGCTCAAGCTACTATACATTGGTATTGGAACAATGTATGTGATGGTGTCTAATATTTATTTTTTATTTATTCATTTCGTGTTACATACGAGTGAATTTTTCAACACATAAGTTGAAAGTCGACGACGCGTGGTCCACTCGTCTACGACGCTTGCTCCACGCGTTGTTCACCTATTTACTTACATTTCAATGCCATACTTTGAGTTGAGTTGGAGAAATTCTCGGTTTGAGAATTCCCGGGAAATCGTTGGGCTTTGTACTCGGGAAATTAAGCTCGAGAACAGTCGAGAACTCGAGAAATCATATTTGAGTCTATGAAATTATAAAAATAAGAAATAAAACTATTTCCCTCTTATTCCAAAACGTGGACTAAAGTTAGACCTGGTTTAAAACTGATGTTAATTCTGTCTTTCGTTTGGGGAATTAAAGTGACAGCACCAGTTTAGTACCAGTTTTAAACCAGGACTATTTTAGTCCACGTTTTGGAATAAGAGGGTTTGCGTTTCACGTTTGTTGTAAAGTACGTTCGGTTAGATAGTGTCGGTACATCCGCACGGCATTGTTGCTCTTGCTATAAAATACAGATATAAATATTACGGCTTACCAAACGGACTGAATAGTTGGTTGATTTCATTCCTTTGCCACTCCATTGGGAACGTTAAATGGAACACGTGGTCTCTTGTCGGCGTTGCTGAAACAAATATTATGTTCTAATTATTTTATCCATTGAATAATATACAGGATATTTTTTTATCAGTGCACAAATCTTAAGGATCGACTCAGAATCGGTAAGTGAAAAACTTTCTCCTAGAAACTTAGGTCGAAAAATGACAAAAAAATTTTGACTCTTCATACAAATCGGACTGATCACGTGATCGATTCAGTATGGGAAGACAAAAAAAATTTGTCGTATTTCGACCCATGTTCCTAGGAGAAAGTTGTTCACTTACCGATTCTGAGTCGATCCTAAAAATTTGTGCACTGATGAAAAAATTTATCCTGTATAGCAATGCAATATATTTGTAGTTGAATGCCGCAATGACGTGTTATAGCATGGGGCAAGCGGTGGCGTTTGTTTACTCGACGCATATACTAACATATCACAAGTACTCACGATCAGCGCCCGTGAGGTTCATATAGGGCGAGTCCTGATGAGCAGTCGTGGCCAGGAACAGCTTATTGAGGAATGGCTTGAGCACGGGGCAAGCGGTGGCGGACACACGAACAGCGGTTTGGCCCCGCATGCGGGACAGGTGTGAGTACATCGCCAGAAAGCCTAGACCGGTGACGTAGGCACTAACATATCACAAGTACTCACGATCAGCGACCGTCAGGTTCATATGAGGCGAGTCTTGATGAGCAGTCTTGGCCGGGAACAACTTATTGAGGAATGGCTTGAGCACGGGGCAAGCGGTGGCGGCCACACGGGCAGCGGTTTCGCCCCGCATATTTCACCACGCATGCGGGACAAGTGTGAGTACATCGCCAGGAAGCATAGACCGGTGACGTAGGCACTAACATATCACAAGTACTCACGATCAGCTCCTGTAAGGTTCATATACGGCGAGTCCTGATGAGCAGTTTTTGCCAGGAACAACTTATTGAGGAATGGCTTGAGCACGGGACAAGCGGTGGCGGCCACACGGGCAGCGGTTTCGCCCCGCATGCGGGACAGGTGTGAGTACATCGCCAGGAAGCATAGACCGGTGACGTAGGCGTCGTAGCCTGCTTCGTGTTGCTTGTCGTCCGTCCGGCTGTAGCCGCGACCTGACTCCGACTCTACAGAATAATAGAGAATTTTGTGGGTCGTGTCGTGAGAACTCGAACAACTTCAAGTTGAGTTTGCGAACGGAAACAGTGGTACAGCCAACGAGCATAGAAAACGAACAAAGACAACGGCCAAGAGCTTTACTCAACCGAGTAAACATCCTAATCACGTACTCCGTAATCATAGCGTGTGCAACTGCGACGAAATATCGGGGATTCGACAACAAATCAAAACATAGTTAAATTTTGATTTGTTGTCCCCGCTTTTCATAATATTTACAGTGTTAATGGCAATGAAAGTTTAAAAAGTTAATAGAGAATAGCCATAATGATTTTCCGATTGTTTCAACTAGCTAGCAGACTGTTTTTTTAAATAATATTCGATAAGATTTGTTAAATCGTATGACGCACAATATGACTAATGTGCGTCATACGATTCACGAATGTGGTGGAACAGCGCCCCAACTGTTATATATGCATATACAGTGGCGGTCACATAATTAAAGACACCAGTCGATTTTCATACAAACTAGGTAACTTTGAAGCCTTGGTTCTCCGCCAGAGATTGACCTAGCTGTGATCAGATGATTGCACTCTAGGGAGTGATTGGAGGAGATTCAGATCGCTCCCAACTGTTCTGATCAGCATTCTAAAAGATATAAGGATATGTTTAAAAACTCCGCAAAATTTGCATAAAATTGTATGGAAATCCAGAAACTGAAAACTCTGATTCTTATATCTCTTAGAACGCTGATCAGGGGCCCTGCCGGCGAACTTTCAACTTAAAACATAAATTACGAAGTACCTAATTTCTTATTGTACTATTTGCCGAAGTCATTTGGAAGATATCGATGTTCCGGGGACATCATGAATCGTTGTTTGCCATTTTGGCCTGATTGAGGCTCGATTTATCTGTTTTAATTTGAAGCCCGGCCGATTTCCGATTATCGGAGCGTTCGCCTAATAATATATATAATATTTGGGCCTATGCCCAGCAGTGGGCGTCGTTCGGCTGACATGATGATGATGATGGAGCGTTCGCCGGTACGGCCCCTGATCAGTTGTTTGTGTATAGCGATCTGAATCTCCTCCATTCACTCATTCACTCAGGTCAATGCTTGGCGGAGAAACGAGGCTTCAAAGACACCTCGTTTGTATGTAAATCAACTGTTGCCTTTAATTATCTGACCGCCACAGTATAAGCAAATGTGAGGCTATGGTGGTCAATGACTTTTCGTTGTCTTAATTAATTAATCACACACATTAGACAAGGAAATCACTATGCGCTAAATTTAGATAGGATAGGATAGAGAAATAGTTTCAAACCGTGTCACGTTCCGCGTGCAAGCGAGAGCGCCGAACAAGCGGTAGAGGCACGATCGGCCTAAGCGTTCGGTTCTCTTCCACTCCATCGGCCGATGCGTCCGAGTAGAAGAGAGACAGCGGCATATTGTAATACCTAACGTAAAACTATCGTCCGTAAACCGACTTTACAGACAACCAATTTTTTTGAAGTGAAAACTTCTTTAGCGGCTTTGTGCACTTTTTGTGATGGGTAAAAAAAGTTAAACTCGCGTCAGGATCACGTGACCGTCGGATCGAAAATTCGTAAGACAGACACGTGACCTGATCGAAAAACTGTTACAATGTTATTAGAATACGAAGGCAAATTTCGACACCGTTTCCAAAGTTGTGATATCTTAGTTTAGAAAACGGGTGGCCCGTGGCATTGAAATCAAATAAATCAAAACAATAGTTATTTGTTATACAAGAGAGCAAAATCATTTTTCGCTGCGAGTGCTGAATTTAAATCACAAACTAGCGAAGAAGTCTAAAATTGAATCACGAGCGTAGCGAGTGATTCAAATATAGACTACTGAGCACAGTGAGTGATTTAAAGGCACGAGACATCAGAAAATTTTGCTCTCGTGTTAAACATACAACTTTTCACCTCTACCAGCGTGAAAAGTGTTAAGGTCAGAAAAACAACATTGAAGGCAACATTTAACAATAAAGAAAACATCAAAATTACAAAATTAATAATTAAGAGTAAAATTGGTGCAATTATGCAAGTTGAATGAAGGTAGCTGTTTGCATTGCGTTCAAAAACTGCACTGCATGTAATTTTTATGAAAACCAAACATGATATTAGTAAGCGATATAATGTTCACTTCATATTATTTATTTTAAATATTGCGTGTTTAATAAAAAGCAATAGTAGTACGTAGTACAATCGTATTTATATAATTTGTTATTAGAATTCATTAATTTTTCTTATTTTATATTTATATCATGCATGCGACCTCATTTCGTCCATACTCTGATTTCGAATGATCTCTGATATCCGTGTATTTATTTTGTAAGCTTTATATTTTCCATATATTTTCATGTCCATCGACATAAAGCTATCTATCTATCCTTTTTGCTCATATTAATTTTAAAAGTCTTATCCTTGTCACTCTATTTCTCTTTTCTTAATTATTTCAAAAGTTGGTGTAAGAAATTAAAAAAGCACTTTGCCTCACGCTCGCAGCAAAAATCGATTTTGCTGCGAGTTTTTAGGCGCCAAAAGCGCCCTTTTCGAGCTGGAGAGGTGAAAATAATTTTTATTTGCCAGAACATTTATTAGCCAGATGAATTTTGAATTTTGATTATGAAGCCAGAAGACCTCGGTTCAAATTTGTTTTCTTTTTTTTGTCAAATTCCTTTTTTTTTGTAATAAAGTCTAGGGAGCCCTTTTTACTTCTGCCGGCAGTCCCGGAGTGTTTGTTGTTTTGTGTGTGTTTTTTTTTATTATTAAACAAAACAACTGCTTATGGTCCAAAGACCGATCGTATGTTAGCAAACAAATATGAAAAAAAACAAAAAAAAAATACTTTCATAATAACTTGAACAACACTAAATCCAATCTTTGTTACAGACTCACCTGCATGTGGCAATGAGAACGGTTCCTCCGACAATGTGGTGAACAGAAACTGCAGTACGCTGGAGTTTATCTTGTCCTTGAAGGGGGGCAAGCTCGACATGTACTTCGTGTCCAACAACCTGAATTAAATAAACAGCTTTATTGACATTTCTAATCTAATTATTTCATACTTCCATTCACAAGTTTCACAATCAAAAATTTATTATGTGTATCAATCAACTACACAAGGGAACATAACTGGTTAATAAGAACTTTTGGTTGGAGGTAGGACTTGTTCTTAGTCCACTTGGCTAGCTACCACCAGCTGATCTAAGACAAACAATGTTTTTTTCAGCATTATTGTGTTCCAGCAGATATAGATAAGATAGCCAGTTCCTCAGTGATTGAGGATTCCGGGAGAGATGCGCTTCCACCCTCAGCTTTATAAAAAAAAGATGGCAAAAAAGATTTAAGGCTGCACAGATTCTGCTGTTCGTATCAGCCAGTAGGTACAGTCAGCATCATAGGTATGGTGCCATCCAAAGTGGTAAAATAGTTAACTATTTGACCACTTTAGATGGCACCGTATCTATGACGCTGACTGTACATAAGCAGCAGAATCAGAATTTTTATAAAGAAAGAAAACTGCCGTCTACAGTTTGTACAAAATAAATATTGAAATCTTAAAAAAAAAATGCTATTTTGAGAGTGAACTATTTTTTTAATCATAGCCATTCCTTGCCCCTATTTCATTTTTTTTTATTTATCTACTACCTTAATCAAAACCAATGAAAAATAACTAGTGTTATCTTTGCATAACCTAATTGAATGTAATAAAACGAAATCAGCTACATACAGCATATTACTGGTATTCTTACCTAGGAAACATACAATGTGTAAACTCCTTGAAAGAGGAATAATCATCAGGCAATGGTTGAAAGAAGTGATTTAGTGTATGCAGTACATCTAGTAACATATTATGGCCTATCACCAGCTTGCCCTGCAACAAAGTATAAATATTTAACAAAATAAAATACTTTTTAAACTTTATAATGATCTTAAAATTTTAATACAATTCTTTGCTATGCTTGAATTGAAGTATATTCTATATCTTCTTTTTATTATTATGATCAGAGACCAGAATTAATGTTAATATGGACATACTACAAGATATCAACTTAAACTTGGGTTTTTTTATAAATAATTGTCCCCCACTATTCTACAACTATTGTTATTGTTGGCTTGGCTGACCTGACGCATATCTTTATACAAACTTGCTCATTTTGGTGTCTCATAGACGGGAAATTATTTACATCTGTGCTCTGATATTTAGTCAATGGAGAGGTCATCTAGCTTTAATAACAAATCTCTGAACTAAAGGTTTTTTAATAAAATAAAAAATTAGGAATGTCCACATTAATAAAAAATTTTGCAAGTACACAAATAGCTTTACCTTTTCTAATCTCTGATTATGGTACATTTCATGTTAGACAATTTGTTTGCATAGTAGTTATGTTAGAACAATTTGTATCAAGTATGTACACTCGAGGACAAATTCGGTGAACCACCTCTTACTTCTTTTCATGTGGCTGGTGCCTTGCCATTCACGCGCAGACCCTTTTACTATTTTTTTATGTATTAAACTAGGGTAGTACAATGCATAAGCGATTACGGATAAGGACTGCAACTGAACGGTGAGACGCCAGCCACACGAAAAGAAGGAAGATGTGGTTCACCGTATTTGTCCCCGACTGTACATCATATCACATTGGGTATAGAGTACTATAGAGCCAGTTCATCTGTAAGGTTACATATAACGATGACATACCATTTTGATGTGTGGCTGGAGTATTATAAATTAATGTAGGTTCTTGATAGAAAAAAAAGGTTCTAGAAAGAAAAAAACTACTTATGTTATTGATGGTCACTCATGTAAGCATGACATAGCTTTATGATGGCAATTACAAGTCCAATACAGATATACTGAGGTATGTTGTGACATGGTAAAGACATAAAACTTATTACTCACTGACTGACTGATCATACGAGCTACTTTGGAGAACCCTACTGCATCTTCAAATTCCTCCCATTCCTTCTCTTTCTTCTGATTATCTTTACTTTTGACATCATCTCCCTCTTTTAATCGAGTCACTTTGAGTACCCTGCAACATAATAAATATTAGAAGTATTTAAAATGATGGTGTATTAGCTTAATATTATACTTATTCACTTAAAAGTTTAAGAATTTTTTTAATCATATCACTAAAGTCAAATATTAACTAAACTAGGTACAACCTGAATCTTTTATCTGAAATAAAGAAATAGTATAACAATCACAAAACATTTGAGCTTTATAACAAAATCAACACATAAGTTTTAAGTCCAGAAATGTTCCAACAATTTTAGTCATTATTTCTTAATATTGGTATTGGTACCTGTTTTGATTTTCTAGAACCTTGGTTTCAACAAAGGCCTCATCCTTGAACTGAGCGAGCTCTTGGAACAACAACCTTCTCACAAAGTTATTACAGCGGTCGATTTCCATCTCCTCCAATTCCTTGTCATCCAGAAACTTGCGAACTTTTTTGCTGCAAATTAAAGAAGCTTTAGGGTCTGTTTCACAATATCTAAGTCAGTTCTGATTAGCTGTTACTTGACAGATAGGCCATACAAAACTGTCAAGTAAACTAGAAAGTATCTCCTAATCGGACATTGTGAAACAGGCACTTAATAAACACAAATATAAAATAAATTGATTCTTTATGTGATAGTGTACCATATGTCTGCAATTTGTTGTTTGTGCTGCTCTGGAATACTAATGAGGTCTTTTTCAGCAGAATAGCTTTTCTGCCTTTCTGTCAGCATGTCTCGTAGTCGGCTCTCAGTTGACTCAGTCATGTAAGAAATACCTACAAAACACAACTAATAGGTAAACAAAACTATGACTTTATCTGAAAAAAACCGAAGTTTAAGAACTAACCTTCTTTTATCAACTTGTTAAAATCAAATCCTTGTGCTGCTAAAAAGTCTAAGCTGGAACTTTGACATAGAAACATCTTCTCAGGGCCAGGTCTTCGAGGGAACAGATAAAAATTGTATGCTTCATTCATGTACTGTTCCTTTTTATCGTTCCAATAAAACGCACAAAGCCCGTACTGGATCAGCAAGAACTCACTGGCACCGTTATACAGGCGATTGTAGTATTCTGCAGGAGAATCGAAAATCGACACATCCCTACCATTCATCAACCCAGTGAACTCAGTATCGATAGTCAAAAAGTCAGCCTTTTTAATAGACTCGCTTATGAGAGGCAAGGTTTCTTTAAAATCTGAAAATTATTGAAAAAAAACATTGTTGTCGACTAGCAAATTGAATAGAAACAAAGTGTAAGAAACCTAATATGTATATAACTGATCTCTACTCACTTTTCCGTGTGACCTCCATGGTTGAAACTTTATAACATTATAAAACAATAAAAAGTTATCATTTAAATGACTTTCTTTCAAAGAAAATTAATAAAAATCACATCACAAAAGACCAAAGCACATCATTTTCCACGGAAAAGCAGCAACAGACAGCAAGCCAAGCAAAGCAGGCGCGGTGCAATGTCAATGTCACTGTCAATGTCATTGTCAAATCAGACACTTTTTTTTTATAATTTATACGAATGAATAGGCAAAGTCTCCATACAGCCAAACTTCCCTTTTTTTCTTCTACACAAGTGATACGTTAAATCTTGTTATTATGAATATATCGCATATTAAAAGACTATTATTGTAAATTTATTAAGACCATGCAAACACCTGAACAAACTAAGATTATCATGTAACACAAATACCCAGACACAGAACAAATGGCAATGCTCATTATCGTGATCAAATGCGGTTTCTAACTATCCCCGCCATGAAGTTTGACTTAATACTCTGAGGTAACTGGAGCTCTCACCCTGAATAAAAAAGTGTCGCCAGCAAATTTGACATTTATGTATGTAGTGGCTGTCAGCTGTCTCATATGACCATACGTATTTTTTTAAAGTGTAGGTGAGACGGAAGACAGCCACTGGTATTCAAAAAATTGTTAGTACTGCACTCTCCAGTTACCTCAGTATTTAGTCTAAGCTTTTTGATCCCCGCACACGAGCCGCACACGAGTCAAACGCCGCCTCTTGAAGCTAGAAGAAAAAAAAGACTAAAGTATGAAAACTACAGAAAGAGGTCGGTCGGTGGCCATCACAAAGTACCTTTGTATAATATACGGAAAGTGGCCATCGGTGGCGGCGTTTTTCAGTGGCCCGTGTGCGGCGACGCTGGTAGAGTTCGGATTGCTAACTTACTTTAGCTACTTGCTAAAGGGGTAACTAACACGTTCCAACGCCAGGGGGGGGCTACCGCGTAACTTTATGGATATGAACTTCATACGTTTTTGGGAACTTTAAGTCAATTTTATAAAGAAAATAGCCGCTATCAGTTCCTTGTTTTGTAACGTCGGGTATAACGATAGATAGGGGGGCTACCCCCCAGGGGTGCTACCGGCTAAGAAATCTGGATATGGGTATGGGCTTCAACTGTCATTTGAATGGGCGATTTCTGAAAGCTCAGTCACTAGATGGCGCTGTCCCACCTATGCAGTTAGAAGGAACGGAACGTTATAAATTTTACTTTGACGCGACTTTTTTACGTAAAACGGAACGTCAGACAGATGTTATTTATTTACCTAAATCTTTAAATTTACCTATTTCGTTTCTGTTCCTCACAGTAGTACTTATTTAATATATTATTAGTTTCCTTTGGGTTTTTAAAAAGTAATTAATTTAAATATGTTTCATACCAAAATATACCATAGACATGTACATACTTATTCAACGCCATCTAGTGAAGCAATTGGAAGCTTTTTTTTTAAATGGCCTCTCAGAAAATCGCTCATTCCTTATGGGCGATTTTCTGAAAGCTCAGTCACTAGATGGCGCTGTCCCACCTATGCAGTTAGAAGGAACGGAACGTTATAAATTTTACCTTGACGCGACTTTTTTACGTAAAACGGAACGTCAGACAGATGTTATTTATTTACCTAAATCTTTAAATTTACCTATTTCGTTTCTGTTCCTCACAGTAGTACTTATTTAATATATTATTAGTTTCCTTTGGGTTTTTAAAAAGTAATTAATTTAAATTTGTTTCATACCAAAATATACCATAGACATGTACATACTTATTCAACGCCATCTAGTGAAGCAATTGGAAGCTTTTTTTTTTTTTAAATGGCCTCTCAGAAAATCGCTCATTGATAGATTTTTGCTGCTTTGTTCTCTTGAACGTTGCTAGCTAGTTATCGTTATACCCGACGTTACAAAACAAGGAACTGATAGCGGCTATTTACTTTATAAAATTGACTTAAAGTTCCCAAAAACGTACGAAGTTCATATCCATAAAGTAACGCGGTAGCCCCCCTCCTAAATGACTTACTCATTTTATGAGCAAAACAATTTCAACCGATTTCTTTATTGAGAATTTTTACTTGATTTCCAAATTAGATTCCTAAATAAGCAAAGCAATTCAAGTAATAAGCTTAGAAGTTAAAGTTATGGAATTTGCTTTGTAAAGGAAATTTAAAACTAGAAAGAAATCAGACTGTAAAGTACCACAGTAGGTTTTCGAACGGGATTCGATCTTGGTCCAATGTTTTTTTTATTCTATTACAATATATCTTAAACTTTTAATAAAATCAATTAAATTGCTTTGCTTATTTAATTTTAGGAAGGTGTAATAACAAATTATATGCTAGCCACGCCCACAGGTCGCGTGACGTGGTCGCTTGCATCGGTCACTATATTATTTGTGGGTCAGTGTTTCATATGAAATTCAAAAGAAGCAGCGACGCTGCCGCCGCCCGCTCGCGCGACCCATTTCGGTCGCTTTGGTCTCGCAACCCTGTGCCGCCAACATCCGAATTGTACCTTGGCGCTACTTGCCGTCCACTAGCGCCACCAATTCATTTATTTTTATTTTAGTATACGTAAACCAGATCAATATTTTAAAAAGGAAACAACCATGCCCTCTTAAATTGTCTCTAATATTTTTTGAATAACTAACAATTTTCATCCTTTCTGCACAGAATATATATTAATACCTTACGGTACAGAAATTTCACTCCCGAGTTTAGGTAGGTATGATAAACGCAAGCGTCCGGTCACCGGACTAGTCTCAATAGGCTGGCACTCGCTCGACTTGTCGCACACGCAGCGCACGCATCCGCATGCGTCGCCATCTGTCTCGCTTCGCGTGTACTACTTACACAGATAAAGTAGTACCTCTGACAGCGCTAGCAGATTGAAGCGAGACGGCAGACAGTTATTGTACTATGAACGCTATATGCAATGCAAAAGGTTGAAATTAGGTTGTTTTCCAGAATAGTAGGTAAATATCTCGGGGATTTTGCGCTGCTTGTATGGAAGTGAGACAGGCCTGCTTTCTGTAAGTTTTAAAATGGTTTTAAACCAAAAGTGTCCACTTTCGGTTTAAAACCATTTTGAAACTAGTACAAGGAATAAAAAATATTAAAGAGTTATAAAAAATATTAGGAGACAGTTTAAGAGGGCATTGGTTGTTTCCTTTTTTAAAATATTGATCTGGTTTACGTATAATAAAAATAAATGAATTGGCGGCGCTAGTGGACGGCAAGTGGCGCCTTAGCGGTAAGCGGTAAACCCTCTGAGACGGACCACTAACTCTACTGAACCAACTAAAGCGAAGGAATATAGAAATAAAACAACACTATATTCATTGAATGTATATTGTATCACTCATAATCATAACAACGAAATATAACTAAAACATTAAACATAAGGCACTCCTTTTAAACTTAATAAAGTTAGGACTTGACTAGTTTCTCTGCGTGAGAGGACAGGCGCTCGTAGGCGGACTTATTTCTGTAGACGTGAATATTCGCTTGGACCTTCTTCAACATCAGTTTTGGGTCAATATCGCACAGTAGGAGGAGGGCATCTGTAAAAATAAATAAATCGGAAATGGGTTATGTTCGAAAGAAACTTTGGAACGACCTATCATTATAGTTTTAATCCTGTTTTCCCAAATAACCAATGAAATGAAAACAAGATGCTACATACATTATAATAGGGAGGAAAACTAACTCTTTATCACGACAGAGGGCGAAGGTGTTATTAGGGGGGTGTTATGTTGATTGGTTGTTATTGTGTCATAACGTCATGACGTTATGTGACGCGTCACAATATCAACCAATCATCGACCAAAGAGTACATTATTATCCCACAGATTAGGTAGAAAGTGGACCCCCAATCACAAAACGCCATCTACAAAAAGCTTTGTCCGTTTCTCCCCATTGCCACTTTCATTGTCTATGAGTAAATCGCATGTTTGTGGCGAAAGAAACTTATCTTATTTAAATATCTGTTGAGAGGAAAAGCAGATTTCATTTTTTCAACATCATGACTGTTATGAGGAACCATTTCGCACAAAATTTTATCTAAAAAAAAATTGATTACTTTCTTTAACGAGTGTAGCAATAAGCAATACTAACCCAACATCTCCTTTCTGAATGCCTCCTCAGTATCATCAAGATGTATTAGCATAGCACTGTACAAGGCATCGATATGTGCCCCGTACACAATCGTGTCGTACGTGTCAGGTCGGTTCTTGAATAGTGTGCATAGCGTCTGCACGGCGTATGAGCGGACTTTGTCGCTGCTGTCGTCCAGGCGTTTCAGCACCACTGGGGAAGAATACACACTATCTAAATGACACGTAAAAGCTTGGAAATAAATAGCAAATCAATTTTCACATGTCATTTAATAGATATTTACATTAAGACATAATTATGACCTTCATAATCTTACCAAAGTATAGGAAAAATGTGATAGTAAAAAACCCACGAGCCCTATAAGTAGCTTTCAGGCGGGAAGCTACTTATAGGGCTCGTGGTTTTTTACTATCACATTTTTCCTATACTTACAAAATTGCATTGTAAATGCATAAAAATAATATAAAATCTTACCAAAGTATTCTTATTCAGTACTAGAGCGGTGAAACAACCTCGCTGCTTTGCGAGCGTGGTGAGCTAGCATATGGCTGGCAACGTGTGTTGGCGCGTCAAAGTAGAGTTGTCTGCGAGGCCCCTTTAGAAGCGGCAGTATCTTGTCTATAAACGGCTCTAACGACTCTTTGGTTGGTTAGGAACATATTCTTACCAAAGTATATCTTATTCAGCACTTCAGCGGTGAAGCAACATCGCTGCTTGGCGAGCGTGGTGAGGTAGCAAATGGCTCGTAACGTGTGTTGGCGCGTCAAAGTAGAGTTGTCTGCGAGGCCCAATAGAAGCGGCGCCATCTTGTCTATGAACGGTTCTAGGGACCCTTTGGTTGGGAATAAGTTAAACTAAGTGCCTGTTTCACAATTTCCTATTACGAGATACTTTGCAGTTAAATTGACAGTTTTGTATAAACTATCTGTCAAGCAACAGCTAATGAGAACTTACTTGGACATTGTGAAACAGGCCCTAAAACATAATTGTGACCTTCATAACCTTACCAAAGTATATCTTATTCAGGACTTCGTCGGTGAAGCAACCTCGCTGCTTGGCGAACGTGGTGAGGTAGCAAATGACTCGCATGTGTGTTGGCGCGTCAAAGTAGAGTTGTCGTCAGCGAGACCCACTAGAAGCGGCGCCATCTTGTCTATGAGCGGCTCTAGAGACTCTTTGGTCGGGAATATGTTACACTAAGACATATGACCTTCATAATCTTACCAAAGTATATCTTATTCAGGACTTCGGCGGTGAAGCAACCTCGCTGCTTGGCGAGCGTAGTGAGGTAGCATATGGCTCGCAACGTGTGTTGGCGCGTCAAAGTAGAGTGGTCGTCCGCGAGGCCCACTAGAAGCGGCCCCATCTTGTCTATGAACGGCTCTAGGGACTCTTTGGTTGGGAATATGTTACACTAACACATGTGACCTTCATAACCTTACCAAAGTATATCTTATTCAGCACTTCAGCGGTGAAGCAACCTCGCTGTTTGGTGAGCGTGGTGAGGTAGCATATGGCTCGCAACGTGTGTTGGCGCGTCAAAGTAGAGTTGTCATCTGCGAGGCCCACTAGAAGCGGCGCCATCTTGTCTATGAACGGCTCTAGGGACTCTTTGGTTGGGAATATGTTACACTAACACATGTGACCTCCATAACCTTACCAAAGTATATCTTATTCAGCACTTCAGCGGTGAAGCAACCTCGCTGTTTGGCGAGCGTGGTGAGGTAGCATATGGCTCGCAACGTGTGTTGGCGCTTCAAAATAGAGTTATAGTCTGCAAGGCCCACTAGAAGCGGCGCCATCTTGTCTATGAACGGTTCTAGGGACCCTTTGGTTGGGAATAAGTTAAACTAAGTGCCTGTTTCACAATTTCCTATTACGAGATACTTTGCAGTTAAATTGACAGTTTTGTATAAACTATCTGTCAAGCAACAGCTAATAACTTACTTGGACATTGTGAAACAGGCCCTAAAACATAATTGTGACCTTCATAATCTTACCAAAGTATATCTTATTCAGGACTTCGGCGGTGAAGCAACCTCGCTGCTTGGCGAGCGTGGTGAGGTAGCAAATGGCTCGCAACGTGTGTTGGCGCTTCAAAATAGAGTTATAGTCTGCAAGGCCCACTAGAAGCGGCGCCATCTTGTCTATGAACGGTTCTAGGGACCCTTTGGTCGGGAATAAGTTAAACTAAGTGCCTGTTTCACAATTTCCTATTACGAGATACTTTCTAGTTAAATTTACAGTTTTGTATAAACTATCTGTCAAGCAACAGCTAATAACTTACTTGGACTTTGTGAAACAGGCCCTAAAACATAATTGTGACCTTCATAACCTTACCAAAGTATATCTTATTCAGGACTTCAGCGGTGAAGCAACCTCGCTGCTTGGCGAGCGTGGTGAGGTAGCAAATGGCTCGTAACGTGTGTTGGCGCGACAAAGTAGAGTTGTCGTCCGCGAGGCCCACTAGAAGCGGCGCCATTTTGCCTATGAACGGCTCTAGGGACTCTTTGGTTGGGAACAGGTTTACTTCCTAGAAACAAAATCAACATTAAATGGGGATACACTAGTTGGCGCATCGTCGCCATGGTCATTGAAAACTGTCAGTTTCACACAAAAACTAACCACAAATTCCACAAATCAATTTTTTGATATTTAAATCTGAAATTAGTGTGTCGTTACGTATATTGCAGACGATTCACTCAGTGCCTCGGATGTAACTTTTTTGGTGGCTAAATAAACCGATGCGGAATTAGTACCGATGTGTTAATAAATGAGGGTCGAAGACCACACTGTTTTAGCAATAGGAAACACAAATATACCTGTCAAAGTCATTTTGTATAAGTTGCTTATTAATCTTCGGCAATATGGTAGAGCTATTTACATCATGATAAAGTTCCTCAGCAGGAGTTTCAATTACTTGTCTATAATTTAAAAAATCTCGAAAATCCTTTAATAAACAAAGTGCCAACAACTTTGACAGTGGCCATCGCGCCGCTGGCGCCATCTGCGCTAAGCTTTGCGTGTTGGAATGAAGTCAGTAATTTTAGACTACCGGATAGAAAGAAATATGAAGAGGTTTTAGAACACTTTGTTTGAAAAAAGGTTTAATTCCTTAAATACCGAAGTGGAAATAGCAGGCAGGCAACAGACCAGCCAGACCAGACAGCAGGTAGACCAACAGATTCGGAATTATCATATCTTTAAACCATCAACAGCACGCACTTATCGCTACTCGATACCGTCATTCATCTATGATTGACTAGCGGCCGCCCGCGGTTTCACCCGCATGGTTCCCGTTCCCGTGAGAATATCGGGATAAAAAGTATCCTATGTGCTATTCCAGCTTATAATCTATCTCTGTTGCAAATTTCATTCAGATCCGTTCAGTAGTTTTTGCGTGAAAGAGTAACAAACTTACTCACAAACTTTCGTCTTGATAATATAAATTATAGAAACTTACCTTCTCATTATTGTCTCCATCGCCTCCCTTCTCGACTGTAAGCGTGTCCTCATTCTGCGGCGCTTCCTGCAACGCTGAGCAGAGGCAGGCCACGGCGGCCGTGCGGATGGCCTCGGCGATGCGGCCCGCGGACCACACCAGGTTCGGCATTATCACATCTGGCAATATCAGATTTCTTTTAAGGGTAGAACGCAATTAAGAGGTTAAATCATTTAAAAATTATCAAACACGACCAGCACGCGTAGCATGACAAACCCGAGAAGAGTTTTGTCTACCTCGAAAGTCTATAATTGACAGCCGAACAATAGGTTTGTCTACGATGAAATGTCATTTTTGACGTTTCGATGTAGACAAAACCTTTCTCGAGTTCGTCATACTACCCGTGCAGGCGTCTGTCACTCGATGTACTTGCGCGCAAATCTCGCCCGCACCGCGCTAGAGTATATGCGATAGAAAGAGATGCAGCGAGTGGCCGTTCGTAATTTGCGCCGTACAAGCTGAATTCCACTTTATTGCGTTATAGTTAGAGTTGCTATTTATTTAAATGGCTTAGCGGAGTGCAGTATCTGTTACATTGTAACTATTAGGAATCTGTGACTGCCAAAATCGAACTAAAAAGAAAAAAAAAACTCTCATTGCAGTCGGAGACTCCGACTGTAATGAGAGCTTGTTTTTTTTTACTTTTTAGGGTTCCGTACCCAAAAGGGTAAAAACGGGACCATTACTAAGACTCCACTGTCCATGTCTGTCTGGCTGTCACCAGCCATGATAACCTGAAGTTGAAATTTTCACAGATGATGTATTTTTGTTGCCGCTATAACAACAAATACAAAAAACAGAATAAAATAAATATCAAACGGGGGCTCCCATACAACAAACGCGATTCTGTTGCCGTTTTTTGATCAATATTAATAACGGCAACAGATAGACGCTTGAAATATTCAGCGAATATTTAGTTGTATACTTATTCAATTCAAAAATAAATAATAATTAAATAAAAATAAAATAAATATTTAAGGGGGCTCCAATACAACAAACGTGACTTTTGCCGTTAATCTCTGGGCGCATAGTAAAGGGTTTAGCAAGTGCCTGAACTACCTAGTGAGGCACCTTATTAGGTGTAAGCTTATAAATGGGTTAAGACGCTGAAGCCCTATGGCGACTTTTTTAAATTGTGATTAAAACCCCCAATCAAAAGACTTGCAACGAAGATGAAAAAGCTTTGGATTAACAAGGTTCAGGGTTATCGTCTCCGCGGAACGGTCACTTTCACAACTTGGTTTATCGGACGATTTTTGTTTGTTAATTTGCCTCAGCAGTCATGCGCGAACTGTTATGGCAGTACTGGTGGCCTACCACAAGCTCTTACAGCAGTTATTTTTAAGTGGAGAGAGTGAGACGCCGCTCTACACGCCGTATAGCGGCGTCTCACTCTCTCAACTTAAAAATAACTGCTATAAGAGCTTGTGGTGTCTGGTCATACGTCACCGATTGCAGAATGACGTTTTCGATTGCGTTCGTAAAGGTAGATGGAAAAGGATTATGGGAATGGGATTTAAATCTAAGCTGCAACATAAACACTATTGCTATGTTACCAATTTGTTGAACATTTCAACTACTGTTTTCAAAACAAAGTAGTGAAGGAAGTATTTACCTTCAATCACGATCTTGAGGAAAGCCTCCAACTTGTCATTGTCGCACTTGCAAAAGTTCCTCTGCCGCTGCAGCAGCACCGAGGACAAAGTAGTGAAGATCTTCAACTTCACTTCCGGGTCCACCTTGGGTGTCGCTAGGCATTCTTTGAGCAGCGGCGCGATTAGATGCAGTTGAGCACCCAATGCTGATCCTGAATAACATTGTTCGATTTAGGGCTATTTTTCAAGCCTCAGATAATAGTTATCAATCAGTTAAATTAATAACCAACCAAAGTAAATGTGGATATCCAAATAAGAGAGATATTAATGACAATTGCTTTTCAATTTGGAGGTATTATACGATATCAGACGAATAATTTTTATCCAGGCATTGGAAAATTGGCCCTTAGCACAACACAAATAATTAACACAAATAACCTGTGGCTGTGGGTAGGTAGGTACTACTTAGTATAAAAATAACTATAACAATACCAAGTCAATCATCTATTAAACATTGGATAGAAAATTAACAACAAAAACCTACATTACACTGTAGATCTCAGCAGTGGCGGACTCGTGACCAGTTCACATCTTGTGAGCCCCTGCGGTGTTGGGGGCCCCAACATTTGAGCCCCCAAAAGTTAAGGATTTGATCAAGGGTCCCCCTGGTTCGGAGGCCAGGGCGAACCGCCACTTCCAGTAAGTAGGTAAGTACCTGTTTTTTCTGCAAACGATGCATGTTGGCGTTGCTTTGGGCTGCTTTTAAACAATGACTGACACGAAAGCGCTGTAGTGAATGACTATCCTACTGACTTGTGTGTAGTAACACGCACTCGAGCAAGCATCTGTCTGGCGACAGCAGCGTCCAGGCCAGTGCGTCGCTCGTGATGTCGGCCAGCACCCGCCGGGTGTGTAATGTATAGACTCGTGAGAGATGTGGTATTCTACAAAACATGTGTAGTAACAATAAATACTGGCTTACCCGCGTGTAGTAACACGCACTCGAGCAAGCATTTGTCTGGCGACAGCATCGTCCAGGCGAGCGCATCACTCGTGATGTCGGCCAGCACCCGCCGGGTGTGTAATGTATAGACTCGTGAGAGATGTGGTATTCTACAAAACATGTGTAGTAACAATAAATACTGGCTTACCCGCGTGTAGTAACACGCACTCGAGCAAGCATTTGTCTGGCGACAGCATCGTCCAGGCGAGCGCGTCACTCGTGATGTCGGCCAGCACCCGCCGGATGTGCACCTCGTAAAGACTCGTCAGGGTTTTACCGCAGTTCTCTATGTAACGGAGCTTTTCGAGGTTCGCTGAACAGAAGAAAAAGCTTGTCACGCACATCGAAAGTTTTTTTTTCTTGAATTAACTGCATGCCATTCTCTGTACATCTATACTAATATTATAAAGAGGAAAGATTTGATTGTTTGTTTGTTTGTTTGCATCGAATAGGCTCCGAAACTACTAGACCGATTTGGAAATTTTTTTGACCATTGGAAAGCTACATTCTTCCCGAGTAACATAGGCTATATTTTATCCCGATATTCCGTCGGGAACGGGTACCACGCGGGTAAAACTGCGAGGATCTGCTAGTAGTGAAGTGAGATATTTTGAAGAATAAAAACTATTGTGACCGAGCGTGACGTACCTAAATTAAATAGGTCTAAGTACATTTGGAGGGTCGAGTAAGACAGATAGATAAGCAAATTGCTGCAGAGTGGAAATACCGTCTTCCGACAGATATTAACTACATATCAATACTTGTAGCGTGATTATCTATGAAGTGCTCCAAGCCCTTTAAACAAAAAAAACAACAGGTTGCACTCCTGGAGTGCCGGCAGAAGTGAAAAGGGCTCCCTAGATTTTTTCACAAAAAAAAGGAATTTGACAAAAAACAAAATACGGACTGGATTTGATTGAACCGAGATCTTCTGGCTTCAATGCCGCCCGTTTTCTAACCTGAGCTTATACAACTTTTGAAACGGTGGCGAAATTTGCCTTCGTATCCTAATGACATTGTAACAGTTTTTCGATCAGGACACGTGTCCGTCTTACGAATTTTCTATCTGACGGTCACGTTTCTCCTGACGCGAGTTCAACATTTTTTACCCATCACAAAAAGTGCACAGCGCCGCTAAAGAAGTTTTCACTTCAAAAATAAAAAACGCAACTCTCAACTCTCAAACTTACAGAGTGCCATGAATTGTATCTGCTCATCAACCGGCATGGCGTACACGGTGAAGCTGATGATGAACAGATCCTCGGCGACTGCCATGCAGTCCTCCTTGCACAGGTCCATCAGAGCTTCAGCCACGAGCAGCAAGTTCCTTTGGTATTTGGGCTAAGAAAGTAATTGTAACTTCTTTAAATTTTAAAAACTTTTAGTAAAATGCAGAACTTTCAAATATGTAACCGAATGGGAACGCTATTATTGTACGCTGGCTACATTATTTAGGTACCTACCTACACAGAGAAGGCTATTTATAACGCTGCACAATCTTGGTATTGGAATTGGTTGAATTTCGTAGTCTTCCTTTTATTTAAGGTGCAATGTTACTTAGAAGAAATAAATGCTTCATCATCATCATCATCATCATCAGCCATTTAATGTCCCCACTGCTGGGGCACTGGCCTTCCTTATGGATGAATAAGGAGAATGAGCTATAATGCTTATAAGTAAGTAATTGAGCCATTCGATCGGTACAATATTTTTTTTTATCAGCGGGTTCGATTCCCAGTTTAGACAGGCGATTATTTAAAATTCTTTGAATGCAGTTTGTTTTGTTTTTAAAATAAAAATGAAGTCTTCTTTCAGAAAAAAATTATATCTTCAGTATTTAAGGTACTTTCCTTCCATGTGGCATAGTTTTGGGACGCCGTGTCTGTAGATATATTTATACTTTGTTCAATGTAGCAAAGGTCTTATGACAGATCGTTCGTGCAAAGCAAAAGGTTCTTTATGCTATTGGAATAAAACTCAAGAAAAATCAGCATTTTAAATTTTTTATGCAGCTTAATATGCTAGAAAAATAGACCCTATATTCCTTGTTCAGAATCAACTTTGCACGTAATGACCCATCACAGGACCCATGCCATGCTACATTGATTGAACAAAGTTTGGGTATTAGGCCACATTTCCACCTGCAAGTAAGTCTTCTGCGAAAAATGTCCAACAGTCTGTCAGATAGCAACTTGCAAGTGTAAACACACTTGCAAATTGTAGTTTACACTTGCAAGTTGCTATCTGACAGACTGTCGGACATTTATCGCAGAAGACTTACTTGCAGGTGGAAATGAGGCCTTAGAATAAAATTACGATACTCTCGATTTGCTATTAAAAACCGATGTAGCGAACGTTGCCAAAGCTAATGTTTGCCACACATAACATGGTCCCTGAGAGAAACCTCGGAATGTGGTTTACGAGACCTACAGTTTTAGAGGAGGAGCGAAAGGTGAAATGAGAGGTACAGTCACGACACGAGCAATAAGAGCCTCCGCTCACTTGTGATTTTTAGTCGACCGATAGTTTAGTCGGTATCGTAAGACGATCGTGATTAAACTGTCGGCCTATAGTTGGGCGATCGTTTAGTTGAATGCAGTGCGCGCTCACATAGTCCTTCATACATCATTACCGACCGGCCTATAGTTGGGCTGTGCGATAGTTTGATTGAACAACTATCGGCCGATAGTTTGATCGGTCGATTTTTAATCGTCTCGGTGCGCGCACTGCCATTTAACTCTATACTGAATCCGAGAACGATCAAACTATCGCCCGATTAAAAATCACAAGTGCGCGCTGGCTTTAAATATGTTAACAACTTAGAACTTTGTCACATTGACGCGTTCCGAAAGAAAACCATTCTGTGCCACAAAAGTCATTCAATATTGTTAAATGGCATAGTCTTATGCCCCCTTATTCCAAAACGTGGGCTAAAAGTTAGACTTGGTTTACCCAGATAAGCCTGAAAATCTTTTTACTTATAGATTTTTAAGGTTTCTAAAAATATGAAAGCTCTTTTTCAAATTAATAAAACAATGATGCTAGATTTTTTATTTTTCAAAACCCATGTATGGATCGGTCGGCTTAAGTGGGTTAAAACTGATGCTAATTCTGTCTTTCATTTGTAAAATAAAAGTGACAGCACCAGTTTAGTACCAGTTTTAAGCCAGGACAAATGTTAGTGCACGTTTTGGAATAAGGGGGATGTTGTTTACAAAAATTGCTCACGACTGTACCTAGGTATCTATAGGAAAAAGATAGAAGTTATGTGTTATGATGTGTGAGGAGAGAGTTGGGAGTAGGTAGATGAAGCAAGAGAGATGTGTAAAAATCGCAGCAAGAGGCAAGCAATAATAGCTGCCTACCCAAAAGGGAATAAAGCGTGTTTTAATAAGATTTTAAATTATTTGTATGCATTCACAATGCAATTTGTGTAAGTATAGGAAAAATGTGATAGTAAAAAACCACGAGCCCTATAAGTAGCTTTGAAAGCCTGAAAGCTACTTATAAAGCGTGTTTTATTTGTTTATGTGTGTATTTTCAAACACCCCTTACCTTCCTGGCTTGGCATCTGTCAGGGTCCGCCAATTCCTTGGTGAGGTCTTTGAGAACCTTTTCCTTGATAAGATCAGCTCGTGAACCCTTGATTATGTTGGCGATGACGAACAACGCGCCCCACGAATCCAGCTCTGCTTCTAATAAGGGCCACCATGTAGATGGTGCGATGAAGTACCCAAATAGTTCTGACGCCCGTTTTATCTGTTGACATAATGGTCTTTTTAAAGTAGAATTGATACGAATAATATGGTCCTGCTAGTCAGATTTACCAGTAGGCCGAGTAACCTATAGCGGCAAATTTTGCGGGGCGGCAAATTTCGCGCATTTTTTGTTAATGTCATGTCAATATCTCGCATATGATCAATCAATAAATCCCCGCCCACCACCCCCCAGGCGACAAAATTTATACACGTAGCCTTCAGGCGCAACATGTGTATATCTGTCACCGTAGTCTACTCATAATCTTACAGCCTCGTATCTAATAGGCAATATGAGACAACATGAGATTTTTGTGTAAGCGCGTCTTGTAGCGCCTCAGCTGGCAACGTCGCGCCATGTTGTGCAGCGTTGTCGAACATGTTGAGCGTCACGTATTGCGCGTCAAATGTTGCCCAATGGATGCGAGTCTTCAGAATTACAAAACCGTCTAGTTCTAATTTTTCTTTCATACCGTCAACAGCACAACAAATTCGTTTTATAATGCAACGCGTTGTCCGCGACGTCGGTGAATGAATAGTTGAGCAACAAATACTTATTGTTACAGACTGCAGTACTATTGTAGGTCAAAAATACAGCCAACCTCTTGTCCAACTCGCGGATCGTCGTCGCTAGCGCCTCGATGCAACGTCCGCACAATAGTGTTAGCATGTTGCGTGGACCCTTCTTCAGCGCACAGTATCAACCAGCAGAGCAGCTGGGACGAGCGGAGACGCGCGTCTGGCTGCCACCCTTCCATTTCTGGACATATAAAAATGAGACATTAATTCTTCTACTTCGAAAAAGAATCAGGGGGCCGATTCTCGCGCAATCGAGAAAAGTTCACATTTTAAAGCTCGAAATTCAATATTTGTCAACAACACAGTTTGTGTTGTCAGAATTTCACAATCGAAAAAGTTCGATCGAAAACCAGTCAAACGCAACGAGTGGTACGGACCAATCGATGTTCGAATCGTGAACAAAATGAATTTGTTGACATGTGGGACAGTTTAGTTTGTTTGAAATGTTCTAACTTTACAATAGAAACCACAAACAAAATGTTCGTATACGAATTACCACTGAAAAAATTCGAATGCGTGAGTATCGGGCCCCAGAGGCTTTCTAAGGAATGGCAGTAGAAAAGTTAGTAGCATATTTGCAAGTCCTTTTAGAAATTATTGCTCTCCTCATCGTAAGGAGACGACGCGATGCTACGAGTTCAGTTGGTCAATGTAAAATGAAACAAAACAATATTTGTTCAATAAAATCTTTTGTACAAAGAACTTTAGAATATGACTTGCGAATCTATACTAGGTACTTATGGTTTTACATTATGTTCACACTGTCAGAAGATTTTTTCTTTTAATCCTTCAACGCTACAGAAATGAGACACAATAGATTTTGCATTGTTCTCCAGCCCTATTCGGCCGGTCAGGCGTCAAGGGGTAATACTAGAAACACAAACTATCAGTAACCACATACCTCGTCCAATAGCAGGCACAATTTTCCCAATATTGGTCATCACTAGTTGCCTGCAGCCAAGGTTCGGACGCTTCACATCAGGGTAATGAGAAGGCACATCTTTCAGAAAATCTGTTCTTTTCTTTAAATCTTCTTCATTCTCCTCCATATACTGCAGGCCTATGTCATCCCATAGCTTTGTTGCAGTATCTCTGACATCGTCCATGACATCACTTAGGCTGAAAAAGTTCATATTTGTTTTATGATTATGAAAGATATAATGATGAATGAATCATTATCCCCAATTTGTTTCCAGAATTTGGTTTTAAAACCATTAGTATAGTATTATTATTTATAGGGGGGACGCCAGCAAAGCCAGACGGGTAATCAGTCACCTAGGTTGGGCGGGACCATTTCACCCAGTTCTCCAAGTCGCCTGATAGCTGAAAGGAGCGGGGAGGCGGGTTATCATTTACCCCACCGGTGTCAACAGTATAGTATAAAAAATAAATTCTATCTTTCTTAACTGTAGAATAATATATCAGTACCTGGTCAAGAGCAGAGGTATCATGCGGTGCCAGAAAGAATAACGGTCCCTGTAGTTTAGCATCCAGTTGCCAACCTCAAGAGTGACTTGTAGCCGGACCAGTGTATTCTCATCAAATAGCTTCTCTGCCATTGGAGTGATTGATAATTCAAAACACTTGGCATTTCCTGCTATAATAATAGCACCTGAAAGTTTAAATTCAAATAAATAATTTCACATATATTTTTAGGTTGTTACATTCTCATAATTCTATTGCCTATTGGCCAGATTACATAAAAATTAACATATTTTAATATCTCACCAATTGCTTTCACAGCTGCAACTCTCACTCTAAAATGTTGATGACAAAAGTTGGACAGAACAGGCTTTACATAGCTTTCAGATTGGAAATGAAAGTCTCTTTGTAGCACTTTAGTTATAAGGATTATACATTCACATGCTTCAAGCTTCACTTTAGGAAACGGATCAGCGCTCGTTTTACTTAAAATATTCGTGAAGTCGTTTATAAACGAACTAAGCATATGAGTCACTTTGTATTTTTCAACTATCTTGTGCACAAGCTGGATTAACACCAGACGTATTTCCTCAGCCTCTTCAATTATTTCAGGGCAGCCTATACGGCGGACTATCACTGGTATAATGTACGTCAAATAATAGTCATTGAGGGGCAAATGGTCGATAAAATTTGATATAATTGTAGCAGAAGCTTCACGACAAGCTTCAGAATCGTCTGAAAAACTTTTTAGCACATAAGCATAAATTTCTGGAAAGACAATCGTAAGATCACAGTTTTCGTTATCAGGATTTTCGAAGATCTCTTTATTTATGTTGAGAAGAGCATTCTTGCGAATAATTTTCGAATCACTTTGTAAAGCAGTTATATATTGCTCTAAAGCCGCTCTAGGATTTTCTTGCAGTTTCGGCTTTATATTTGACATTTTTATGTACTTTTCACCACTTCTTATCCTTTTTATATTATGCGTTTGAATAAAGAGAGGAATGATCTACTTTTTTGATATTATCGACAAAACTTACTTCCTTTTGACCACAAATTCTTTTGACGAATAAATAAACAAGCTGTTTCCATGCCAACACATTGGACATGTTTGTACTCTGTGATGTTTTGACACTTGCTTGACTGACACTGTCAGTCAAATGTTGTTTTTTTTTAAACATTTGAGTTAGATACATAAAGCCCCCAGTACACGTTGGCCGACCATGGTCGGCGACCATGACCAATACATCGTACATTGACACTTTTGAAAGGACCTTTTTAAACTTGTTCGTTCAAAAGTGTCAATGTACGATGTATTGGTCATGGTCGCCGACCATGATCGGCCATCGTGTACTGGGGGCTTGAGAGAGAAGCTACCACAGCCTACTCTACTACCCAGACCTCTATTTTTTACACACAAGAGTCTTGCAAGACATGCAGTCTTGTGACAAGAACAAGTTCCCAAAAACGTATGAAGTTCATACCCATAAAGTTACGCGGTAGCCCCCCTGGGGGGTTTTTGGGAACTTTAAGTCAATTTTATAAAGAAAATAGCCGCTATCAGTTCCTTGTTTTGTGACGTCGGGTATAACGATAACTAGCTAGCAACGTTCAACAGAACAAAGCAGCAAAAATCTATCAGTATAAGGAATTCAAATGACAGTTGAAGCCCATACCCATATCCAGATTTCTTAGCCGGTAGCCCCCCTGGGCCCTCAGACTTCGATCAACAAAACACACCTATTGTTGATCGAAGCCCTCAGAACTAAAGGCTGATTTACATTTGCATAAGTACAGTAGCGAGTTAAGAAATCAGTCAGTTAAGTAACAAGTAGTAAGTTGTAAGTAGCGTCCAAACGTATAGGCGAGTAAGTAGCCATAAGTTGCCGTTCCGAGAAGAAGTATCCGCTCCGCGACAAAGACAACAGTTGTTGGTTATTTTACAAAGGTAAGTATCTACTCGGATTCAGAAAAATGGACGAAGAATTATAAGGTGTCATAATCGGAGAATCATCATCATCATCAATTTACGTGTGATGAAGATGAAATTGTAATAGAAAGGAATAGACCTAAACGCATATACCTAGGAAAGAAAGTGGATAGCAATAAGAGAAACACGTGGCGCAAGCAATCAACTTCTTATGGTACTGGCAGATGAGGACCTTAAAGAATATAAATTATCTTCGCGAATGTCCAAAGATTCATTTTTCTTTCTACAGATAAGTGGGACCTGTCATTCAAAGATCTAACATAGAAAACCAATAAAAATATAAAATGTACAAGTATTGTTTGATTTCGTTTCTTATTTTACAGCTTTTCTTGTGTCGTAAGGGCAGTAGTGCCTATTGTTCTTTTTTTAATGCAGCATCTCGAGCTAATTTGTTCTTATATTCATCGCTTTTAGTGTTATATTTATATAGGCAATCATGTCCTAAACATTCCATGACGAACTTTAATGTTGTCTCCTCCGACCACTTCATCGTGCTGTGATTTAAAACTCAAACTCAAAACAAATCAACTTCAAGAAAGAAAATGATTAAAACAAAACACGTTGCAACTTGAAAACTTGTGAACTGTACTAAACTCGCCCGTCTACACGCGCGGCGAGTTTAGTTGGCGGGGTGCGGAAGACGCACGGGCGGGGTGGGCTTGCACTTGACTTACCGAAAAAATAGAACCTCATCCTATTCTCTGTACTTAATCGTTAAGTTATTACTTAACTGGAAAATCCCTGTCCAAACGATAATAAGAACTTAACTCGCCAAGACCGTAAGTTAACTCGCTACTGTACTTATGCAAATGTAAATCAGCCTTAACGAATCATGAAAAAATATTATTTGTAATCTGTGGTTAAAGCAATTATTTTGTCAAAGCAGGAACACACCGTGCCCACGTGCACCAATCACAGTTCGCCAAGTAAAACTGTCAACGTCTTCAATCATTTTTGGGGACGAGATTTTTCTATTATTTCAATTTGCTTTCCAATTCCTACTTCATCGGATATAGCGGCTTTGTACGGGTTTTAGAAACTATTTTTAGATTAGCTGTTTATTAAGTTCAAAGCAAAATGTACAGATTAAGTGTGTTTCATTTATTATTCTTCGCAACAGTGGTGCAAATTGCACTTGCGCTGAGAGAAGGTGATTGCGAGGTTTGTGTGAAGACTGTCGAGAAATTCGCAGCCACGTTATCAGATGATGTGAAAAAAGAACCCAAAAAGATCGAAGCTGAATTCAAAAAGTTTTGTAAAGGTTCCAAAAATAAAGAAAACAGATTTTGCTACTACTTAGGAGGCTTAGAAGAATCTGCTACCGGCATCCTGGGTGAGCTCTCGAAGCCTTTGAGTTGGTCAATGCCAGCTGACAAAATTTGCGAGAAACTAAGGAAAAAAGATGCCCAAATCTGTGATTTAAGGTTTGACAAACAGATTGATCTAAACACGGTTGATCTCAAGAAATTGAAGGTTCGCGACTTGAAGAAGATTTTAAATGATTGGGACGAAGTGTGTGATGGTTGCATTGAGAAAACTGACTTCATCAAAAGAATAGAAGAGCTCAAACCCAAATACATGGGAAGATCTGATCTGTAATTAAAAGAACCCTAGTACAATAAATAAAATTTAATAGGTAAGTTTCACATTGGTTAATTTTGATTATACAGATGTGTTAAAAAATTGTTAGATTATTGAAAACAAATCACTGTTGGTTACTGAGTTACCCACAGTCAGTTGTCTTTTTCTTGCCTTGCTAAACCCAAATGCTCATTTGAGTTGTTTTATTTGCGTGGACAAAATTTGTGCTCAACCTGAGCTTATTAGTGCAATCACAATGACTCCACTAACCATCTCCTATCAGTGCAAAATATGCCCAGCCATCCTTTGGAGATACTACAGCAAGGGCATTAATGATGATGCAACATTGTTGAGTGTGCACTTCTTTTATTTAGTAGATTCTTTTCAACCAATTAAAAGACCACATTCATGCACCTATTATTGTAGTGAGACTACCAGATATCTGATTAAAAAATTGGCTATAATAATTATAAAGTTACATTGGTTTTTTTTTATTTTTCCAGGGAAGATCATGGGCCAGATCTAAGTTCTGCATTACAGAAATTGTGACAACCGATCAACAGTGAAGTGGTCCTAGCTAGTGTGGAATAATTTATTGCATTTGAACTGTATGCTGTGTACTTGGGAAGAATGAATGTGTACACAAACTAATAAATTATTATTGTGTCTAAGTAAATATTTTTAACAATTTGTTGTATTTTTTTTATTATGGCATCATACTCAATATTACAATAACTCACAAACTCAATTTATGTGATTGAAGTAAGACACCAATATTTGCCATTATTATGAATAGGTATCTTCCCACCTTTGAAAGCAATATTTTTGTCAATCGGGGGCTACCAGCTAAAAATATGGATATAAGTATGGGCTTCATTTGTCATTTGAAGTCAATACTATGTCCATAAATGGGCACAATAATGGTCTTCAAATGTACCCATGTCAAATGAAGCCCATTTAGGATTATGACTGAAGAAAACTGTAACAAGTTATTGTCAATTGAACTAGGTACTGGTAATACTCAAACCATTTCATTACACAACACCAACAAACAGGAAATGAATAAATGATTGATCATCAACATTGATATTTTTGCACAAACCATAACCATTTCTATTGGCTCCAATTTTCGAAGAAGAAAGCCCTTCATAACTACATGAATTATAAATAAAACAAACATAACTGTTTTATTCTATTTTTATTACTGTTGGTATAACATGAGAGAACTAGAACTTGATACATATTATTTCCATGCAGACGATCCAAACATAAATACATGGTTTAAATATTGAGTTAGCTGAATAGTCCTTTTAGTGGTATTTGTAGTTCCTGTGGTGCTCTGTAACAAGAAATTGAAATGTAATAATCTATACTAATATTATAAAGAGGAAAGATTTGATTGTTTGTTTGCATCAAACAGGCTCCAAAACTACTGGACCGATTTAGAAAAGCTACATTCTTTCCAAGTGATATAGGCTCCTGTGAACAGGTACCATGCGGGTGAAACCGCGAGGATCCTCTAGTTTATAATAAAAAAACATGAACAAATAGAACATGTCTATACACAATAGGTTTTGCTAAATCAAATAAGGTTATTTGATTTCTTATTGGAAAATTTAAGTACCTATTTTTCAAATAGGTACTTAAATTTTCCAATAAGATTGTTTTTTTAAATGCTTTGAACTACCCACAAGCATATTTTAGATAATTTTATACAGTAATGGATTTTTGGAACAGTTTATTCTGTTTTCTAACTAGTAATGAGAGTTATTGGAATAATGTCATTAGATTCAATGGTGCATTATTCTTTACTTACTCATCTTTCCATAGTTGATCACATAGAAGAATGTCATAGATCCAACAAGAAGCTGGAAGAATGGAGCCATGCCCACTTTCTTGGGCTGCATGTACTTGTGTTGCCACCTCCACCAAGCTAGAAAATAAATATTTTTTTAACATGTACACACGTCAGCACATCAGACTATACATGTTGACCTTGAGACCGCCTTAATGCCCTAAGTAATAAAAGCGGTTATCACAATTCAACTGTTTAACTTGATGTGCTGTAGAGTGTACAATACAAGCACTTGGACATCTATTTAAAGTAATTTAATTAGTTTAAGCAAATCAGCTAGTTTTACTAAAATAAAAGTTCATCTAATCTAAACAGTTTTAGTAATAGCTATCATGTGTGGTCCGAATCCATCGAAAAAGTCCGTTGTTAGCATGGCTCTTACGCTATTCACTCATACGTTAGGACCATGAAAAAGTCGAGTGACCGTCGTATTGTGTTAGGTAGACTTTACACAGCTTTGGAATAAATTTACTGTAGGATGAAGAGGTAATAAAAAATGGACAAGTATTTTTCATTTTGAGGTTATTTAAATGAAATCAAAATCTTCATTACCTCTGCTGCAAGCGCCAGCTAGAGCTTGAGGAGACTTATTCCTGCGAGCAAACCATGATCCGATTTCACTTATCTTCACTTGCCCAAAGGGGGTATCAGCTGAAAAGAATAGAAAAATAAAATTACATAATCAAATTTCTACTATACCTAATCGTTGAAGGGCATGATTTAACAATATAACACTCACGTTTTCCATAGAAACGGGCCGGGTCATATGGTCCATGAGTAGCTGGGTTATATTCTTTTGGATAATCACCAAAAGCCATGGTTGAAAATAATAATTTTTAGATGGAATTTGTTCAAATCCTCCAGCTGTCAAATTTAAACCAAAGACAATTTGTCAACTCCAGTTTTTTCCTTCAGGATTTTTTGCTGGCCTTGGCTTGGCAGTCATTTTGATTTCTGAAAAAACGTCAAGAGACCGAAACCCATGAAATTTTAACCAGTATTTTTCTTGCTTTTTTCATATTTCTTTCCAACGAGTTTCTAACAAAATATTATTGCCTCATAGAATTATTGGTTTTTTGTCATAACATCCCTTAACCCAAATCCATTAATACGGGTGGTATTCCATTTATCAAAGATAATAAATCGTATAGTAATAATAGATGTCCAATATACATTTGACCATTAAGATTAATAATAATTATTCATCGTACCCAATATTTGATAAGTGGAATACCACCCGACGAAACTACAAACAAAAATAACTGTCAAAATATTTTAGTCTATGATTGATTAGACAGCAAATTTTTCATCATCTCATCACAAATTTATAAAATTTTAATCTTCGACCTATTGTTTCAAATAAAAATCGTAAAATAAGTTGAACAAGATGGTTTTGGAAAGTACTATGATATGTGTAGATAACAGTGATTTCATGAGAAATGGTGATTTCCTACCCACAAGACTTCAAGCGCAACAAGATGCCGTGAACCTGGTATGTCATTCCAAAACAAGATCAAATCCAGAGAATAATGTAGGTTTGTTAACCCTAGCAAATGTTGAAGTGCTGGCTACTTTAACGAGCGATGTAGGCCGTATACTCTCCAAGTTGCACCGTGTACAACCTAACGGCAATATCAACTTGCTTACTGGCATCAGAATTGCCCACTTGGCGTTGAAACATCGCCAGGGAAAGAATCATAAGATGCGCATTGTCGTCTTTGTTGGATCGCCGATTGACTCTGATGAGAAAGAATTGGTAAAACTTGCTAAAAGGTTGAAGAAAGAAAAAGTAAATTGTGATGTTGTATCATTTGGAGAAGATTCTGAAAATAATCCCCTTTTGACATCTTTTGTCAACACTATGAATGGTAAGGATAATACAACGGGTGGAAGCCACCTTGTATCTGTGCCAGCAGGTAGCTGTGTTGTACTTTCTGAGGCTTTGATTTCAAGTCCCCTCATTGGTGGGGATGGAGCTGGGCCATCTGGGTCAGGGCTGTCACCATTCGAGTTTGGAGTGGATCCTAATGAAGACCCAGAACTTGCACTTGCTCTCCGTGTGTCAATGGAAGAGCAGAGACAGCGTCAAGAAGAAGAAACTCGCCGCCAACAAGTTACCACTGAAGGAGAGCCTGGAAAACCTGGAGAAGTCCAGAACACTGGTATGGAAAGAGCTCTTGCTATGTCCCTAGGTCGGGAAGCCATGGAATTGTCTGAGGAAGAACAAATCGCCTTGGCTATGGAGATGAGTATGCAGCAGGATGCTCCAGCAGCTGAGGAAAGTATGGATGTGGCTGAGGAGTATGCAGAGGTCATGAATGATGCATTCTTGCAAAGTGTGCTCGAAAGCCTGCCTGGTGTAGACCCTCAGAGTGAAGCTATTCGAAACGCTATGTCCACAATTAAAAAGGATAAAGATGAAAAAGACGACAAAGACCCAAAGGATGAAGATGACAAAGGATCTAGTTCAAAATAAAAGAGAAAATATTTTTCAATTTTTTTAATTGATCTAATATGCTCGTAAACTTTAACATTAGACACCACTTGCTGTGTGTAACTATCACTATAAATTTATAAATAAAGATGATTTAAATTAAATAAATTATTATTATTTCCATGAGATCCAGTTCAGTCCTTCAATTTTGTCATACTCTGCAACAATAGAAACAAGTGATAAAGATTGTGAAACAGTAGATAAAAAAATTAGACATGAATGTTTTAGTAAATATTAGTTTTACAAAGTAAAACCAAGACAAGGAAATCTTTTTCCCAAAATAAACCTAATATTCCCGGTTCTTACAAATAAGCAACTTGACTCACTTGAATTAGCGAAAAAACCTTTACTCTGAAACTTATTTTTAGCTTCTCTCAGTAGCTGCTTTCTGTACTCTTCATCAATTGGTTTTGGTTTATCTATTGCAGCAGTATATTTTTTTGCTAAAACAACATTAAAAATAAAAAATCCCTTTGAAACACTTAAAAATTCATAATAAGTGTAACATTTTCAATGTAATTACTTGTTAGCTAAGCCGGTCCTGTCCATTCACGAGAACAAGAGACAATCACAATCGTGGACTCCATGAAATCGTGAATAATTATAATTTACCTCTGTCTGCATTTCTTGTGTGGTCTTGGTGGGTTTTAGTATTTAGCAACATGTATGAGCTTTTGATATCTTCCAATTGTGGTTTATAGCTTCTCATATTTAAACCAGCTGTAAATATAAAAACACTAATTACTGAACTGATAATGCATAGTTCTAATCTCTCAGCAGCCAGAAATTCCGCAGGTGAAGTCGAAAGACTCTTTGGCAGTTACATTATTCCTCTCATTTAGTGCTTATTTAGTTTCACAATGTCCGATTAGGATATACTTTCCAGTTTACTTGTCAGTCTTGTATGGCCTATCAGTCAAGTAACAGTTAATCAGGCCCCTGATTCACGAACCGTCGCGTCGTCGGAAACGGCATCGGGTTCGAATTCTGTGCTTTGTAGCTGTCTATTCTATAGTGAGTGACGTCAGTGCATACATACATTCCGGTGTCGGGAGCGTTTCCGACGGTACCTACGTACGGACTTACAGATCAGCATGCAATATGAGTTGCATAGGATGGTCTCGTCATGCTCGTTACATTGTTCACACTAAAATAAAGAGATACTAGCTGTGCCCGCGACTTCGTCCGCGTGGAATAGTGACTTTCGGCAGCATTTTTAATTTTTTAACCTACTTTAAGTAGGTAGGTGCTTAAGCTCTTTGCCGACGTCATCACATCACACAAAAACCTTCATCTCCTATCTTTGCCCTCTTTAGGGTAAAATTTTTACAAACTTTGAATGTCGTACCTATTTATTTATATCTAACTAGCTTTCCGCCCGCGGCTTCCCGCGTGGGCTACACGACGTTATCCCGCGGCAATGTGATATTTTTTCGGGATTAAAAGTAGCCTATGTTCCTCTCCAGGCTGCAAAGTAATTGTGTCTCAAATTTCAGCCAAATCCGTTCAGCCGTTTTGGCGTGATTGAATAACAAACATCTAAACTTTCACATTTATATTATTAGTAGGATCAAAAGCTTTAAAAATGACGTAATTTCCTTACAAACTTTCATCCCCAACTACCTACAGCCCTTTTTTCGCATTAAAAAGTAGCCTATGTCCTTCTATCTCTGACCAAATTTCATTTAAATCGGTGCAGTAGTTTAGGCGTGGTTGCATAACACACAGACGGACAGAGTTACTTTCGCATTTATAATATTAAAGTATAAGGATAAGGATTTCTCGATACATAACACATTGTTGGCGCACCAGAAGACCAGGAAGACACTCTTTGGTAGCCCGCCATCTGGTGAACATTGCTGACAGGAGACAGACCTCCATGTCCAGCGCCCTGATCGCGGTAATCTTATGTATGACGCATTAGTCAGGTGTACGTGCAGTTGACGTTCACGCGAAGTGCAATCAACTTAGTGCAATACCGTTTTTGATACGCGCGGCGTTTACAGTGCGACAACGTTTTCTGTTCCGGTGATAATCTTTAGAACTAAAACAGTTTTCATACGACAGTCTATTTTGACAGCTAATTTCGTATTGCAAGTGGCTCCTCTGTCACGGATGTCACCGGAACAGGCAGGAGTGTGGGACTATAGGTTTGCGTGATGTGTGCGTCGTTATGTTATTACGGCAATACGAAGTCAAACGTCATGGCACAAACGTGGTCAAGACGCGCTGCCTAGAATTACGGCGATCGACCCGCAGGCAGTTGACATGATGATCTAAAGATTCTACTGACTACAAAATATAATATTGATTAAAATCTTACTATTTGGTCGGGGCGTAGCATTAAAAGGCGAATCCCTGTTGTGTTGGAGCTTCACCCTTTCATTTATGATCTGTCTGAAGGGGTCTGATAGCTGCTTCTCTTTCTTCCTCTCCACGCTAGGCGAACGACTGCTTGAATTAGATCTTGATCTTATGCCTGAAGGTTTCTCGGCTTTTCCCGTGGCTATGTCATAACAACAATCATATTTAACGCTCAGCGCAGACAAAACGAAAAAATCCTCGCGGAAATTTTTGAGGTTAGGTATTGAAAAATGAACCATGTCACCATACAAAATACAAAATTGTATGAATATCAACAGAGAAGTAATGCGCGCGAGGCGACGCTGATTTCATACAATATTGTATTTTAGGCTATGGTGACATGGTTCATTTTTCAATGACCTCAAAAATTTTAACCACAAAGTTTTTTCCGTTTTGTCAGCGCTGAGCCTAAAAAACATTTCGTGGTACCAAAATTACATGGTGAGCGACTGTCGCCAATCTAAACTAACCTAAACCAATTTTTTCCGCTGCTCACCTAGTATTTTTGCGGCCCCAACCTATTGATTTTTAGTCGCCCGGTTTATTATATTCCATATTTAACTACACAGTTACTTAGTTGAAGAACAGAACACTAGAAAGATGTTAGAAAGAGCTTATCACACATTTCGTACTGATTGAAGTGTTGAATCAAAAACAACCCGGTTGCCATGACAACCCAAAACAATTCAAAATTAAGGGAAAATGGTATGGACTTTTGCTGTTTTGAGCAAAGGGGGTTTGCTTCTTTTCTGTGTTCTGTTCCTGAACATAATAAAATTCAGTTTTGTCAAATCTGCTGATAAACCTAAACATCGCCAGTAGGTACCCAAATTGAATTACCTGGTGCTGGTTTTTTGGCTGGAGGTGTTTTGTTTCTGCTCGAACGAGTGTTGATCGATGACAAATCAAAGTCTGTGATAAATACAAGAGGTAAATAGGGAAATAACGCTAACGTTACGAATCATGAATAAAATGTGTCTTTTACAGGAAAAAAAAAGGTAGATCCTATTTACCTGGTTTCCAGGTCTTTGTTTCTCTCGGCAATGGTTTTCCAGGTTTATTTTTAAGATTATTATTACCTTGGACATCTAAAATTAAATCAGGCATTTAAAAAGGAGATTCAACAACCTACAGGTACGTTTATAATTTTATAGATATATATTTTTGCTAGACGAAGATTGCCCCGAGTCACTCAAGGATGAAATTAGTTCATCATCTTTAACATATAGGAAAAATGTGATAGTAAAAAACCACGAGCCCTATAAGTAGCTTTCAGGCGGGATTCGAACCCGCGCATCCGGGAATCCGGCTCGATGCTCTGACCAACTAAGCTACCGAAAGGCTTACACGACTCGTCGAATTTTGCTATCACTTGTTATGCTGTAGGCCAGCGTTGCTTCATCAATTTGAGGAAACCCTCGCATCCGGAAGAAACATTTTTACTGTTTAACAATCGATTAAGATGAAACAGCCATATCTTTCATATGCCATATCACATTTTTCCTATACTTACAAAATTGCATTGTGAATGCATGAAAATAATATAAAATCTCAATATAGCTGTTTCATCTTAATCGATTGTTAAACATTTGTAAAAATGTTTCTTTCGGATGCGAGGGTTTCCTCAAATTGATGAAGCAACGCTGGCCTACAGCTAGGGTTGCCAACTATACTGCTAAAAACAGTAGTATACTGTTTTTCACTACTTTATACTTTTTACTGTTGAACAAAAGAAAAGTATGCAAATATACTGTTTTCAGCAAACGTCACTGGTATCCATAGGTCTATTTAAAAAGTAAACGCCCAACACTGCGTTTTAAGGCCTCTCCTGTAATAATGCTTATACGAAGCTTTCCAAAATGACTCAAAATTGATAAGTTGTGCGACAAGCACAAATAAACATATCTTCAAAACAACAAAACATTTAAAACAATAAAATACTGCTCGTTTTTCTAAAATACTGTTTATTTTTCTTTTCCGACCTTAATATACTTTTCTTTTGTAAAAAAAAGTTGGCAACCCTACCTACAGCGTAACAAGTGATAGCAAAATTCGACGAGTCGTGCCTGCCTTTCGGTAGCTTAGTTGGTCAGAGCATCGGGCCGGATTCCCGGAGGCGCGGGTTCGAATCCCGCCTGAAAGCTACTTATAGGGCTCGTGGTTTTTCACTATCACATTTTTCCTATACTTACAAATTGTGAATGCATAAAAATAATATAAAATCTTTAACATATACCTACCCCCTTATTAATAAACGAAGAGTAAGTTTACACCAGTTTAACCAAAAAGTTTGCTTAGGAATATGAGACGATTTGAAACGTCAAACGTAAGGAGTAGGTAATATTGCTAAGCAATATTTTTGGTTAAACCAGGTGTACTCTTGTTTATTAAAAGAACGATAATGTATGAATCTTCATAAATTCGTCCAAATCTCTTACCATTCCTATTCATCTTCTCAGGTCTGGTTGGACTCTGCCTATTATGCAATTTATTGATGTATGTTGCCGATGGGATTCTAGATTCTGAAAACACAAAGAAACAAGAAAATTAAGTAAACATTGTACACAAGTACTTTTAGACATTGAAAGTAACTTTCATCTTTCGTGTTATAAGTATGGTGCTTCGAGTCGTGTACAAATGCAAATAATAGCTATCGCGTCTTCGAGAGGAGACGTGATGAAAAATCCTCTGTTAACTCCCTCATGACGTCATGCATGACTCCCTCAATCATTAGGCTAGAAAGTCGACTTTCGTTTGCAGAAAAAACAGGAACGTACAAACATGCTCACTTCACGTCTCTATTGCAAATCATCTACTCGCTGTTTGTCTACTCTATCACTATTATCGAAAATGCAAAATGACTCGTCTTTCGAATAAAAGCCTCAAATAAGAACAAATACTTCCCCACTTCCCCGCAGCGGAAAACATTTGAAAGTTTGTTCACGTTCCATACATTGTTCTATGATAATAAATCATACATTTATCCAACACATTTGACACAAAAATTATTGTAAAAACATGTTTGGGAATGTAAATTTTAATAAATTTATTCAAATCCCGTTGTCCCCATCATGGGGACAAAAATCACGGGAACAACGGGAATACAGGAGATTTTCTTAGTTAATTCAAATATGATTATCGGAAAATCAAACATTTATTCAACACATTTGACAGAAATATTATTGTAAAAATGCTGATAACATCGTTGTTTTGGCGTCAGACTTAAGATAGGTGGCGTTAGCTAGCCAGGCTAGTACAAGTACTACCATCAACCAGCCGGCCTAGCATGAGCGGCTTATAGCGCGCGATATGATATGGTACGGCAAGTTGTCTTGCTTACCCCACTAAGGTGTAAGCAAGACAACTTGCCGTACCATATCATATCGCGCGTTATAAGCCGCTCATGCTAGGCCGGCAGAGCTCAATAAGACGAGTGTAATAAAAGCACTTACGTCTCGAAGCAACAGCGTTTTTAACCACCTCAATTCTATCGGCTTGCTTCGCTTTAGAGTTTGAATGGTCGAACTTTCCTGTGGCTCCTTTATCAGCTGTCCAAATAAAAACACCAACAGCGGTTATTGCGAAAAGTACGATGCACTGCATTGGGCACAGGTACGAAGCGAAGCGCGCGAGCCTCCAAAATATTAAGTGGAATAAAACGCTCGTCAGAACCTCTAATTTAGGGTTCGTTACTGAAATAGAACATTGACCGACTATTTTACCTATGCCCAAATGAACAGAAGCATTCAGAAAACTAATACCTACATAAAATAAAATAATTGACTAGGTATAAAAAATATTGATAAGTGCCTACACATTAAAAAGGAGTACAAAGAACAAATGAGAGATATTCTGTCATCATGCTGTAATCAGACAGTGGCAAGTCTAAGCCTGGTCGCAGACGGACCACTGACCACAACCACAAAACGCCACCACCGACCTATTTCCTGTATTATTCTTATATTTTATATGAACACGCCGCACACGGTTGACGCTGGTAGCAGGCGTCCGTCACTCGCTCAAGGACGCCAGATAAGTGCCTACCGCTTCGCGTATCTCTCAGGATACAATTTACAGCGGGCCGCCCGTCGTACGCCCGCCCGAGCGCGATAGAAAGAGATGCAACGACTAACCGTCCATAATTAGAGCCATAAAAGCTGAATTTACTTTATCGTGTTGAAGTTAGAGTTGCTATTTGTTTAAATGGTTTCGTGGAGTGCAGCTTCTGTCCTTGGACTATTATTTATTCTGTGCTGGTAGTCATCCCTTGTTTCTTCTTCTAGCTTCAAGTGGCGGCGTTTGTGGGTGTCGCGTGTGGCTCGTGTGCGGCGACAGTAGTGCCACTAATAAATAGAGAAATTCTAATTGTTGCGACTACCCTACAATACCAATACCATTATTGCATTACGTTACGATACTCACGAAATCGAGACTTTGTTGAATCATATCTTTTCCCCTGTAGACATGAATCCGATTCCTTGTAATCATCTACGATTAAAAAAGTATGTAAAATTAGTGTTATGTCATGTCATGTAACGTCGTGAAACCTGATTGATCTCATCTCATTACTCAAATTAAACTAGCGTTGCCGCACCCGGGCCACTGAAAAAAAGCCGCCACCGTCCTCTTTCCTGTAGATTTCGTACATTTTATATGACGCCTGTTAGTCGTCACTTTCTTCTTCTAGCTTCAAGTGGCGGCGTTTGTGGCTCGTGTGCGGCGACGGTAAGTGTCGACCAACAGGTACCACAACCACACCACATCGCAGCGACAAAATGTTGTACGTGTGAATAGTGATGAAGAGGTATGACGCTTTACCGAGGCTAAGGTAATAAAAGAGATGTGACTTGTTCGGTGTCAAGATGTATATTGAGATAATAATATTGAGTACAATTAAAGATACATTATCTTAGTAAGCGATCTTATTCTAGATTGCTGAGAATGCTACGCGTGTGTTCCAATTTTCTGTAAATGCGCGATAATGCAAACATCTTGTTTGTGTAATATGTTGCAATCATACTTCATCTCCCCTGAAAAAGTGGAAGGATCATCCCCTCCCTGCAAAAAGGAACAGACTCGTAACATTGACTTTAACGAGCTTAACCAAAATTTAATTACTTAAGTAAAATAAGTAAACAAAATTTAAACATTATCAACATAGCAAAGTTAAAACTATTTCATTTATTAAATCGTACTAATACAAAAACGTTTTACAATATAAACAATATACCTAATTAAAATTGTATCTAATTAAAATGGTATCGAATTGAAATGGTATTGAATTAAAACGGAAGCTTCACATTTTACACTTAATCATAACAATAACAAAGTGTTAAGTAACATGGTATGTAATTAAGTACCTATACTTATAATTACGTATCAAATAAAATAGTTATTTATTGAATGGTTTGGTATTATTCTTATGCACAATTATAGCTTTATTTTCTTTTAAAATTTCTACATTAGACGTCATATCTCTTAAAACTTTATAAGGGCCATTGTAAATACTATCTAATTTATTTCCTACTTGGTTCTTTAATAATAACAAATCGCCTAACTGATAGGTAACATTATTGCTAGTTTTATCATACAATAATTTTCTTTTCTCTTTAGATTGTATCAAGTTACGTCGTGCGTCGGATTGCGCTTGTTGTAAACGATACTTAAGTTCTCGGGGATAACTGTCATAGTTATATAAGGGGTCGATTTCTGATTGTAAATTATTTGGAAGGTTACAAATTTTTCCAAAAACTAATTCGAAAGGCGTATATTTAGTTTCACTATGCACTGTGGTATTAAAAGAAAAACACCAATATGGAATCCAGGTGCTCCAGTTATGTTTATAATTATTACACTGGATTCTCAGAAAAGCTCCTAGGGTTTTATGAGTATTTTCTAAAGCGCCTACAGTTTCGTGATGGTACGCCGTAGAATTTAATTTTTTAATATGTAATAGAGAACATGTTTCGGACATCACTGATGACATGAATTCGGTTCCCTGGTCAGTCAATATTTCTCTAGGAATACCATAACGTAAAATGAAATTATTGGTAAAAGATTGAGCAACTGTGACCGAGTCTTTACTAGGTAATGGATACGCTTCAACGAATTTGGTTAAATCGCATTGTAATGTCAATACATATTTATTATTATAGTCATCAACATCGAGTGGACCCATTATATCCAAACTAATTCTTTCGAATGATGAGTGGGCTGTTGATGTTATGGTTAAGGGCTGCTTAATATGTTTATTACTATGCTTATGATATTGACATTGATGGCAATTTTTAACAAAAAGTTTTACATCATTACTCAAACCTGGCCAAAAATAATATTGCTTAATGTTGTTCATCATTCTATTAACTCCTGCGTGTCCGCTGGTAGGTAATAGATGGAAATCATTTAGTATTACTCTTTTTTGTTCACTATCATATATTCTTAATATATTTTTTGTTATGAGAAAGCGCGGGGTAACAGAGTTAATTCTTTTTGTTGCTTGTACAAGACTTTTGATTTTACTCTCGTTACATTTTTCTTTAATAATAAGTACCTCATGTATGCCTATTTTTTGACATAATGACTCTAAGTCCCTCGCTAACACCTCTGGGGTAGATGACGATCGGGTACTCAGATATATCGCTGATTGCGAAGGTACGTAAACGTAACAACTTGCATTAGAAATAATGCTATCTTTAGACTTTGAATAATTGTCAAACTTTAATTGATTAAAACTTAATTCAGTTACGTCATCGGGTTTCTTGAGAAGTTCTACCGCAATAGGTTGATCAGGCCTAGTGCTGGTGGAGCTCTCTGAAGAAGAATCAGTGGGGGTTTTTAATTTTTTACTTTGTGCTCTAGTTAAAACTGATACTGTGTTTTGATGTAATGATTTTAAAGTAGAAGATGTAATAGGTATGCGACTCAATGCGTCTGCAGCTGCATTGTTTCGTCCTGGAACATACTCTATTTCAAAATCATACTCCTCTAGGAATAATCGGAATTTAGTAAGTCTGCTTGTTGGGTCTTTCAAGTTAAATAAATAAATTAACGGTTTGTGGTCTGTTATAATTTTAAATTTACGTCCATATAAATAAGGGCGAAAATGTCTCACAGACCAAACAATTGCTAAAAGTTCTAATTCTATGATGGGATATCTCGTCTCGGCGGGTTTCAGGTTTCTACTCGCATACGCGACTACTTGACCGTTCATGTTAGATAAAACAGATCCTAAACCTGTCTTACAAGCATCTGTTTGTAGCCGAAAGATGTTACTTTCTGAAAAATCTGGATAAGATAAAATAGGGGGTTGAATTAATGCTGATTTTAATTTTTCAAATGCCGTTTGACACTCTGATGACCATAGAAACTGTACATTCTTTTTTCTTAATTGATTTAAAGGATAAACAATGTTTGCAAAGTTCGGTATGAATCGTCTGTAGTAATTTGCAAACGCGACAAAACGATTGACATCGTCGCAGTTCATCGGCACTGGATAGTTTTGCATGGTTGCAATTTTACTTTCATCTGGTAAAATTCCATCAGAAGTTATTTTGTGTCCTAGATATATTATTTCGTTTCGCAAAAATTCACACTTCATAGGATTTAATTTTAAGTTAACTTTTCTAAATCTCTCTAGTATACTAATTAAGTTTTTATTGTGGTTTTCTATAGATTTCCCGAAAATTACGCAATCATCTAAATAAATAAAAGCCTTTTTATAATTTAAGCCTGACATTGCAATAGTCATAAGACGTGAAAATACACTCGCAGATGTCCGGAGACCCATGGGACAGCGTTTCATCTGAAAAATTTTATCACCAGCAGTGAAAGCTGTGTACTTTCGTGAATCTTCGCTTAAAGATAACTGATAATAGCTTTGCGAAAGGTCTAATTTTGAAAAATAAATGTTATTTGCAAGCGAATCTAAGATATCAGTTATATTAGGCAAAGGGAATTTGTCGTCCTCAATACGATTATTTAACTGCCTGTAATCTATAACTAATCGCCATTGTTTCTCGTTTGACCTATCTGTTTTTTTCGGTACAAGCAAGACGGGACTAGACCACTCTGACGTAGCCTCTTCTATAATATCATTTTCGAGCATAATATCTATCTGTTTCTGAACTTCCTTCCTTAGTGCGAACGGTAATCTATGTGGCTTGACATAAACTGGCGAGACATTAGGTTTTAAAGTTATATTATGGGTCATTAGGTTTGTACAAGAGAGTTTGTCGCCTGGCAGATGAAAAACATCTGCGTACTTAGCGCAAATACTCTCAATACTTCGTTTTTCTTCTAAATTCAGTTCAGGTAAATTTAATAATCCTAATAATGTTTTTACACGATCGACAGAAACCTCCTCTTTTTCAAAATTACAGACTTCAAAATCATTCAATGAAAAAGTCTCTAAATCGGTAAGATCTAGATCTACTTCTTTCTCAGTGGTGTTTAATATCCTTACTGGCATGCGACCATTACAAGGTTTCGCTATTATACTTCCTATAAAAACTCCTTTCTGTATCTCTTTAGATAAACAAACACAATCGTCGCCTAACGATGTAGGTATATATTTTATTACCTCACATCGTGGCGGTATCAAATGTCTATAGTGACTCAATATAGGTATAGACACATAATTACTATCTTTAGTTAAAAGCAAAGTATTTTCTTTATAGTTAATTATAGCTTGATAGCGTTTCAAAAAATTATCACCTAAAATACCATTTGCAGAACAAGACATATTTTTAAACACATACATTTTTTCTCTAAAAACTAACCCATTATAAGACAAATCTAAGTAAATATATCCTTCAGATACTAGTTTACCGCTAACACCTTTTATAACTAACTTCTCAAATGTAATTAAATTCAATAACTTCGGATAATCGCATAACCATTCGTATTTTAAAACACAAAGGCTTGCTCCGCTATCGACTAAAAGATCGATATTGCTATTACTTACGTTAAAAGTTACGGTACTACTATTATTGTAGTTTAAAACATAATTTTCAGTAGGAACGAAAAAAATCTAAATTATTATCGTTCTGGGGCTCAGAACGCGCTTGTGACTCACTATTGGTCGATTGCTCGTGGCTAGCGTACTGCACACGTTGAAAAGGCACAGCTGAGCGCGGCGGGCGCGGGCTCGGCCGACCGCGGTCACGTGAACGTGATTGTGTTCCTTGCGCGGCGCGGGAGTCTCGCGACATGTACTTACCTTGTTGTGGTCTCGTGTTTCCGGCAGCGTACCTATTGTTTGCGCTAAATCTATTATAGTAACTATATTTATTAGAATAATTACTTGGCTGACGCGGATAATTAGTAGGTGTGCGTGAGAAATTACGAGTATGAAACTTTTTAATGTTCATAACTTCCTCGTGTCTGGTAGACATTGACTGCTCGTCTAGGGCAGTTCTTATAGCCTCTGGTAAAGAATCAAAGTGACGTGATGCTATGATAGTACTAAGCTTTTGATTCACTAATCCATCTGAAAAGCGCTTGATTGCAACCTTTTCATTAATGGGACGCAATACTTCAAACTTAGTAGCGTCGTCATCCGCTTGTGCTATGGTTAAATTCACAAAAAGTTGTTCTAGTTCCGAGCCGAATGACTCGATCGACCTATGACCTTGACGACAGTTTTGTAATTTGTGTTGGATAGCAACAGCAGATTTTTTCTGAATCAAATGCGTATTCATATCTCTAATTAAATCTTTAATAGTTGGATAACTACTTTTTAAACGTAATTTTGCGCTAGGAGAGAGCCTAGTTTTAATCACAAAATCAATAAGTAACCCATGAGTAGCATCGCTGATCATTGAACTATATAATTGTATACCATCAATTAGAGATTTAGTGACGTGTTCTTGACCTGTCATCGTTGGTAAAAGTGCAATGGCTGTCTTCAAGTCAAATTTATCTTTTTCTGCCATTTTTGAAATACTACTAACACTTAAAGTCTCTAAAGAAATAATTTTGTCATAAATGATCTGAATGTCATTTGCTATTTTATTAATTAAAGTTATATCTTTAGTTGATACCTCCGATTTTTCAACTAAATTATGTACTTGAGATAAAATATACTCTAATTTCGCGTATTCAAGTTTCGCTTCATTAAATTTCGTAAAACCTAACTCTTTTTGACGTCTATCTGGTCCTAGTTTTACTAAATTATCTTTAATATACAATAGTTTCTTATGCAATTCATTTAAATCGGAAATAATAAATGACATTATCTAATAAGAAAAAAAATGTAATCCTACATATTATTTAAAACGTTTAGGTATAAAATAACTTACGACTTACGGTGGCATTATAGCGCGCGAATAAAATAATTACGTCTCTGCACGATGAGTAGGTATGTGGTGACCGGCGTGGCGTGTGGGGGCTGGGGCTGCGGGCTGGGGGTTTTCTCATGCTCCTTGAGTGTGTAGGATCTTCAGACTTCTAAGATGGGTTCCTGGACCGCTTGAAACAGCTAACTGAAGATCGGGCTGGGATTTCCCTTGCCCCTCGTACAATGGGCCGGGTTTCTACCCTGGACACCTCCTGGTCTACGTTGATGGTTGAGTCGACGTCGTTGCCAGTTCCACGGAAGATATTGTGTTTCTTAGAACTGCGCTGTTGAATTCTCTACGGAGTCGGTTGACAATTCGGTCCCAAATTTTCCGGATGCAGGCGTAAATGATGAGTATAACGATGAGAAGCAGTATGACGGATAGTAAAATTTCTGTTGTAGTGAGCTGGCTTGAAGTTTTCTGCGTTGCTTGGGCGTCGCCGCTGGCGGTTTGTGCGATGATAACTTCTTCTTTACTTTGTGGTGCTCCCATATTATTGTTTTGTCTTCCCAAGTAATGCGATGAACAGAAGTGTAGAGCCAAATAGCACCGCAACGAAGACTGCTGCTAGTATGGTGTTGAAAATTTTGCTTTGCTGCTCCATGTAGTAATGATTTTCCCGCAAAAATTTATAAGTTCGGTTGGCAAAGGGTCGCCATGAAGAGGTATGACGCTTTACCGAGGCTAAGGTAATAAAAGAGATGTGACTTGTTCGGTGTCAAGATGTATATTGAGATAATAATATTGAGTACAATTAAAGATACATTATCTTAGTAAGCGATCTTATTCTAGATTGCTGAGAATGCTACGCGTGTGTTCCAATTTTCTGTAAATGCGCGATAATGCAAACATCTTGTTTGTGTAATATGTTGCAATCATACTTCAGTGACGATGCAACTTTTTGCAATTGCGTTGTGGTTGTGAGACAAAATATCGTTGTCGCTAGTCGCTAGTAGTTGTGATGTGAAATTGTGGATGTGGCCGGCCGCTAGTTCGCAGCGTCGTCGCTAGTGCTTGCGTTTGTGGCCAGTATCACCCACGCGGTCGATAATGACTGACAAAATTGTCGTTCGTCGGTCGTACGGAGCAGACGTGTATACGATTTTTTCTAAAAAGTCAATAATCTGTGCTCGGCTAATCTATCTATTATCTACCTTATAATTAAACTCAGAATTGTAGAAATAGTGTGTGGTAACTACATCATTTCGCTCCTGTGCCATTCACAGGCGCTGCACCGCTCCTGCGTCTGCGAGCCAGCTTCACCCCCGCGAAAACAAGCAGTTGCTATTTTTTGCTCGCTCACACCACCGTACGCCAGTCGCGCCGTCTTCACAACATGAGTATGCAACATTCCCCCACCAAGTCGCATCTACCAACCAGCAGCGCCTCGACTAGCATCGGTGGATCCCAACCGGATTTATCGAAGATAAGTAATCTTAATGTGGATACGCAAATTACTTTTCGTAATAAACGTAAAAATCCTGAACATTCCGACTGCCACTGCTCCAATGAGTTCAAAGAAATGCGTTCAGAGATGTCACGTATTAGCTGTTTATTAGAAAAATATGTCGGCTCAAATGAGCAAGTTATGCAAAAAATGCAAGATAATATTACTGATATAAAAAGTCAAATTATCGATTTGAAGTCGACTAATGAGCAAGCTATAAATTCAATCCAGACAAACGTGAATAAAGTAATCACAGAAATAAATGATATCAAATCGTCGACCTCTACCATGCTGTTGGAGCAAAAAGATATAAAAAATCACGTGACTCGTTTAGAAAAATCAATATCCCTGGGTGAGAATAAACTAAAGTCACTGGAATCGGAGCTCAAAAACCTAGAAATTACACCGCTTAAGCCAGAGAACTTGAGTGAGCATCTGATCCAAGAGATCCAAAATCGTAACAACCGTCAGAAAAATATAATACTTGTAGGATTACCTGAACCAATGCTTTCCAAAAATGAGGAAAAACTGGCAAAAGATGAGGCGGATGTATTGAACCTTATTTCTATACTGAGCAACGACCTTCCAAAACCAATAAAAATCTTCCGGATCGGCAAGCTGAATCCGGGAAAAAATCGCAGTATTAAGGTATGCTTTGATGTCATGGGACCTGCTAAACAACTCCTGCGAAATAAAGCCAAATTACCCGAAGGCATCAAGATATATTCTGACCAAACTCCTGCACAACAAAGCTTTCTTAAAAGCTTGCAAGACGAATTAAAACAGCGAGAAAATAAAGGTGAAAGTGGTCTTACGATTAAATACACAAACGGAACTCCTACAATAATAAAATCCAATTCAAAAAACCACCATCAATTGACCAGACCTTGAATAAGACAACCTCTGCTACCAACACCTACGACGTCATTGACAGCTACCAAAACATACCTGCTAACAAATCGCGATTTACATTCTTTTACCTTAATGCTCGAAGTATACGTAAAAAAGGAAAGTTAGACGAACTTAAGTGCATACTTCACGCAATACCAAATACTATTCATGTCATTTTAATAACAGAAACATGGATCCGTACTGAAGCACAAGCACAGCAACTACACCTCTCTAATTATACACATTATTACAGTTATAGAACAGACTCTATTGGAGGAGGTGTTTCTGTGTTTGTCCATAATGATATCAAACACAGTCTATCCGAGTCCAAGTATGTTGGAGGGAATAATTACCTATGGGTTAAATTAGAAAAATTTGGCCTCGAAGTAGGAATCTTATACTATCCTGGAAAAACTAACTTTAAAGAATTTCTTGAAGAATATGAATCCCAGTTGGAACATAAGCACCGTGCAATTGTATTTGGAGACTTCAACATAGACCTTCTGACTAAAGACAAACAAACTAAACAGTACAAACAACTTACGAATACATCAGGATTCAAAATTCTTAATAAAATCAGCAAAAAGTACTGTACTAGAGAAACTGCAAATAGAAAATCCATTTTAGACCACGTCAGCACAAATTTGAACAATGACAACTTTCACATGACTATAGTCAATTCTTCGTTATCTGACCACAAACAAATATATTTAGAAATAAAAAAAGTGAAACCACCACCTAAACTGTACTCCCAATATGAGGCAATTAATTACACTAAGCTATTCAATACAATGGAGAAACTAGGACCACAACTAGAAACTGATGACTACACTATACTGGAAGAAAAGATCAAGCAGCAACTAGAACAATGCAAAGAAAGGAAAACCAAAATTCTGAATAAGCCAAAAGATGATTGGATAAATAAAAGTGTGATAGATGAAATCAATGAGAGAAATATAATCTGGGCGGAGCTCTGCAAAAAACCAAATGACGAAAATCTGAAGGAGAAATTTACCTCAAAAAGGGATGAAGTAGCTAGAAATATCAGAACAACAAAGGACTCATACCACTACAAAGAATTTAACAAATTTACAAAGGAACCAAAGAAAATGTGGAACTTAGTGAATACTCTAGCAAATAATAAAATAAATCAAGGTTGTGCTTCTCCAAAACTCATACTAAACAATAACGAAATAACAGACCCTAATCAAGTGTGCAACATTTTTAATAACTATTTTGCAACAATAGGACAACTTTTGGTAGATCAAATACCTAAACAGTTTCACGATAGGACCATGCAGACATTAACAACACTTCATTCGCGCACTAATCAAAACCCACAAATGACATCTCTCGAACCATGTACTGAAAAGGAAATTCTAAATATAATTAATCAACTTGATTCTAACTCTAGTTCCGGTCTTGATGGAATAAATACCAAAGCAATCAAATGCATTAAAAACTTAATACTGAAAAACTTAACTTCATGCTTTAACAAACTTTTCCTAAATGGCACATTTCCTGATACATTAAAAATTGCAAAGGTCACACCTATTTACAAATCTGGGCCGAAAACAGATCCAGGGAACTACCGACCGATTTCTGTACTATCTATACTGTCTAAAATTCTTGAGAAACTTCTATATATCCGCTTACAAAACTATCTGGACTCAATTGATTTCATTACTAAAAGACAATATGGCTTTAGACCCAAAAGTAACACACTAACAGCCACTATCGACCTTGTTACTAAAATAAAACAAAACATAGATGAAAAGAACCTAGTTCTTGGAATCTTTATTGATTTAAAAAAGGCATTCGATACCGTTAGCCATGAACTACTTTTGGAAAAACTCAAAAAAATTGGAATTAGTGATAATGCCTTTAAAATATTTCAATCTTATCTAACTCAAAGATCACAAATAGTCAAAATTGGTAGTAATCATAGTACTAAATTGCCAATAACGTGTGGAGTTCCCCAAGGATCGGTTTTGGGCTCTCTGCTATTTTTGATTTATATTAATAACATCCACGAATTAGATTTAAAAGGACACATCACTCTTTATGCAGATGACACTTGTCTATTTTATTTTGGTTCATCAATTCACATCTTGATTTCTCAAGCCCAGGACGATTTGAACCTTCTATCGAATTGGTTCCAATACAACTTACTAACAATTAACATTTCAAAAACCTGTTTCACAATATTCAAAGCTAAAAACAAACCAATACCACCACATGCACCTCTCACAATTAATAATTTTTCTATACAACAAAAAACTTACGAGAAGTATCTTGGTCTACATATTGATACCTATTTGTCGTGGAAAGTTCACATTACTTACATAAAAAATAAATTATTATCATTGTATTGTTCGTTGCGTAATATAGTGCGATGCATACCACATAAATTACGATACACATTATATAACACCTTAGTGAAACCGCATTTAACCTACCTTATTGAAATCTGGGGAAGTGCATTAAAAACAAAAATATCTGAACTCCAAATTTTACAAAATAAAATAGTCAAATTGCTTTTCAATTACCATTATCTGACGTCCACAAAACAAATATACGATGAAACAAATCTAATGAACATCAAAAGTCTGTACCGTTATAATACTTGTATCTTCGTCCACAAAACTCTCAATAAGAATATCCATACTTACATAACGTTCACCAAACTAAAATCTATCACCGCACGCAGCACTCGCCGCGCTAGTTTTCTTGTACTACCCAAACATCGCACGAATTACGGCAAAACTATGATTACATTTGAAGGAGCACAACTGTATAATAAAATACCCGCACCTATAAAAAGTGAAGAATCGTTTAACGTATTTAAGAAGAAACTTGCCCTATATATTATCCGTACTCAATAGTTATGGAAAAAGTGCGTTAAACGGGACTATGCATTGAAATTTGTAAATATTGTACTGTATATTAATCAACTTCTACTCAGTTTTAGTAAGTACCTACCTACCTAATCTGTTTTGCTTTTGCGACCACGAACTGTTTTAGTATTTTTATTTTATAATGTTCTCATGTAAGTGACAATGTTGTCTTTATGAGAATAAAGTTCTTTAAACCTAAAATGACGTGTGAATACTGTGAATTAACTATTCATTTCCAATACAAAATGCGCCCCGCCCACGTGGTGTGGTTGTGGTTCGTGTGGGTTGAGCCTAAAACTGGGTGTGGATTCTGCTACGTTAAGTCATCGTGTCTCAATCGTGTTTCAATTGTAGTGCTTTTTACACACTAGTTGCAAGAATTACGACAGTATGATGTGATGTGAATGTAGTGCCTGGTGTGACTGTCAGTAGTATTGTGAAACAAGTAGGTACCTACACATCAGCCGTCGCGGCACGGCTACCGCGCCGCCGCGCCCCTCCTTGGTCGAGCCCTTACAAATATTAATTAATAAAAGACTTACTTCGCCACCGGTGTGGTGATTTTTGTCTGGTCCCTGGCATTGGTGAATCTTTCATTTCACACACATCTATGAACAAATAGTTTAATCAAAAATACCAAAATTACCATCGGAAATAAAATATGCATGAAACAGTGGTCGGTATACTTACTAACGGGCAGGTCTCTCATAATAGTAAGTTTCTTATTTAAACTAGTAACCAATGGTTTTCCGTAACCGCTACCGGCCCCAGGCCCTAAAACTAAAGATATTATTTATTAGTATAAAAAACTATGGTGTTTTATGTATGAATTAAATATTAATTTAATGCACAATTTTTTGGTGTGGGATAAACGTTTCAATTAATAGGTACGAACATTTTATACAATCACGAAAAAGAAACACCGTTCCAATGAAAAACAAATGTAGTGTGTAGAAAATCACATTTAGTCTTATATCTGATGCCGACATAACCAGCTTTTTATGAAGGACTAGCTGCTCCCGCGATTTTATCCGGAAAATGCGCAGTTCGCTCGCGGTGTGCATTAGTAGGCACATAGGTACCTTTTTATAATATTAGTTAAGCTTTAGATCATAAATATAATGTTATAATATTATAAGAAAAAAACATTTACCTGCATGAACTACACTGTTTTGCGAAAGAGACTTTTTGTGCCTATTCAGAAATTCTTCATTAGTAGGTGTACGGGAAATATTATTGATTGTTTTTGAACGAGCTGAAACAATAAAGCGAAAATTGTTATTCAGACTAGGTATAGTCTTATGAGCAGGATACTCTTAATTTATAGTCTATACTCTATAGTCTTATACCGTAAAACCGGGTTTCTTTGACCCACATTCGAAGAAATTTTAAACTTTTCGTTATGCGATATGATTATCAACTGACCATAATAATACTTCCCTTAATCCTTCGAAAATAGCCTGCAGCTGATAGATAAAAGTTCATACCACAGGACGATACGTTTAAACTGTTTTCAGATGTAAGCCAAAGTTACCCCCTAGGGCCAAAGTAACCAGGTTCTTAGGTAGGTACTTAAAATTAAAATATATTAAAATAATCTGAGACGACCCGCAGTTAGACACGTCAATAAAATAATATCAAGTTGGCGCCGCGGTAAGATTTGTTTTAAGTCCGCCTGACTAGCTACCACCATCTTATCTATGTATACCGTCATCACAACAATATTTCACCACTGTTGAGTTCTGCAATGTTTTAGCACTGTTGTGTTCCGGTAGTGAGAGGTAGATAGGATTCCGCGAGTATTGTGGATGAAAAAAGATACTAAGTCGAAATTTTCGTCTCAAATAAATTGATAAATTTTTATGTAGAGTTAACTTATTATCTGGGTCAATATAATAACATTTACTGCGGTACAGTAACTCTCTATAATTGGGTACTTGACAAAAAAAAATTATTTACTTAAAATATTTATTGAATTAGTAGCAACACAACACAGGTATTTATTTTCAAATATCTTGCATACTTTCAGCAATATAGAGCATCAATCTTTCTAATTAGACAAGGAGAGCACTATCGAAATGTGACGTCACATTTCTATAGCGCCATACTCTCGCCATAGAAAATTTCGTTTTAGAAAGAGATAGCTAGAGTCACAATGAGTCACACCAACACATCAAAATATGAGTATAAAAATTACTGAATTTAATGCGCATACTCGTGCAAGTACTAATAGTTTTTGTTTCATCGAAATCTGGCCAGGATTTCCAAAGATACAGCGTTGTAAAGTTTCACCAGCTTTTGAAAATTTGCATTCCTTGCGCGCTATTGCAATGACGTCATGTCGCACTGACATCTCCGTTTGCGGCTGTTGCGGGTGATTTCCGTCTAACTGTACCTACATAGAGTTCGTCTGTGCGCAATCTTCGCGCAACTCGTGCGTTTTTGACGCTAGTTAGAGTACATTTTCTTCGTTCTAAGGTTATGGTAAATGATTAGTATTCAATTTCGACCGCGCGCAGGCGCACTCTGAAACTGTCACCTACTGTCGATAGGTACCGAAAGACATTTATTCCACAAACTTATCTGACCCAGTGGTGGAGGCGCCACTAGCAGTATAAAATTATCGAAATGGCTGTCAGTTTTTAGGGTGCATATTTAACTACCAAGTCAGTTAAGGTTGTAAGTACATTTTGTTTTGACGGTTGCTATACCTATGTATTGACAGAATCCCGCCCGCCATTACGAAAGTTGATTTAATTTATTATTCACGAAAATAAAACATTATTTGAAGGTGTTTTTTCACATGGGCTCAATACAAAATTTCTTAAACATTTCATTGATCGACTATAAGAAAAATAAATAAATTTATTACGAAACCGTGAGAGCGCAACTATATAGCCAAAGGATTATATTATGTAGGTATACGGAAGTGCGACGTGACGTCACACGTTAATGCCATTGGTTCACCCAAATTTTCCTCGGAGGCCGTACTTTAACGTTTAATATCTCAGTCATTTTTGAAGATAGGAAAAAAATAAAAACAGATTCTTTTTTCTCGAGTTACATATTTTTTAGATATGCTGATAACAAAAATCATTGGTGTGACTCATTAAGTAGCTCATAATTCGCTTGTTATAATACAGATTGAATTTCTTTTTTCACATTTGCTATTCAATAATGTTATATTGCTAAATGTCATAATTTAATATCTACATTTTAACAACAGTCAAATAGCCAATTACCTACCTACATAATTATTTATAATGTCGCGACTGACTAGCTATTCAATACAACTTACTGTCTACAAGATATCCTGAAGTGATAGCCTGAACGTAGCTGATTAGATCTTGATGTTCTTTGGTTGCTTCTCTCCCTGAATCTTCGCTCACAGACCGAGCTGCCAATAAATTTTAATAAGTAGTATAGGTAAGTCATTAAATAAATAAGACACCATCACATACAGTGTTCCAATACCAAATTATAGTAGCTTAAGCACTAGTATTATGGAAATTGGAAACAACGACGGGTATTACCACATACACCCAGACCCGAGGAAATATTGAAAAGTTAGTTTTTTAATATTTACCCGTTCGAACCCGGGACCTCTAAGAGATAGCGGCACCTTGAAAACCGGTGCGTACACCACTCGGCCACGGAGGTCGTCTAAGTATTGCATTTTTTTTTTTCAAAACAACAGTAAGACCCTAATTCACCGTTGCTCACGAAATCACTTGATTAAAATTTAATGCTCGCACGTGATTAGTGTTCGTATGTTGCGGCAAAAAATAAACAAATAAATTTTAATCGAGCAAATAACGTAATCAACGGTTATTTTGTACTATGTGTGTGTACTATGTGATTGTGATACTTGCAAATTTATTCCCTGCCCCCCCCCCCCCCCATCCTTTCGGCCTCACGTGATTAATAGACAACCGCTGACATATAATATGTTTATATTTATTTACGTTTTACGGGGTCAAATGTTTTCTTAGAGTCATCCGGCTGCTCGCAGGTATTTGGTGCTCTCCTGGTTTTGCCGTTTTGAATACCTTTAACAAATATTAAAAAATATTAAATAAGCCCCGGGTTGGATTTTTGGTTGGAGCACACACACACACACACACATACAACAATATTGAGACATGGCAAGAATAGGTAAGTACATACAAAGACAACGACCAACGACAGTAACATAAAAGAAAGAAACTAGTAGGTAAGGAGGTGTGTGCAGCCAATAAAGGACCCTGTCCTGTCCCAGCGAATAGCTTCCAAGCACAGATAATATAATACTATACTAGTACTTCCAAGTCACACACAGATGGGAGAAGTGAGAAGGAAGCGCTGTGTACGCATGATAAGGCAATTTCAAATTTTGTGCTCTGTGTAGACTTCCTTCTGTGTAGATAAGGAGGACTGCGAACAATAATAATTGACATCCTATCTATGACTATCATAATTGAATCCACAACGCAAGCGCAATGCAGTATTGAAGGTGGTTTAACGACGTAGCGTAGCGTTAGGTACGTAAAGGCGCGCGTACACGGGCCATTTTTTGGCTAATTGCCTAGCAACTGTAATGGATCAATCTGCGAGCAATTAACGGCCAGAATTAATAATCAATCCACAGATAGGGATAGGCATGATCCAGATTAGTTGCTATGCAACACTTGATATTAACATAGAATTAACGACAATTGCCTGGGTGTTGCTAGGTGTTGCCTAGCAACTAATCTGGATCATGCCTATCCCTATCTGTGGATCACTGACCTCTATTATTACACACTGGACTGGCTGTCATAAAATATTCTTGTGCCTATTTGAGTATCGCCATTTTGGCGCTGTAGGCCAAGCTGCAGGCAGATACGAGTGTCCATGTAACTTAAATTAGAGATGTTCACTATGTCGACTGTGGTAATAATTATGTCAAAATTAGTTCTCGGGCGGGACACTCGTAGTAGCGCTTCAAATTTTCACACAAAATAAGCTGTCATTTGTATGGAGACAGTCTGTCCAGTGTGTTATAATAACAATAATAGAGGTCAGTGCTGTGGATAATTTATTGTGTCCGTAAGTGGCGCGATGTTGCTTCATATTTCGTGACCTTCGTGACGTCATATTTGGCGGGGATTGACAGGAATTGCGCAATTTTAGTTGCTAATATAAGTGCCCCTTAACTCGCCCAACTACCAATCATTGCCTAACACTAGCTTAACCACCGCAATGTATCCACATTGGCCGACACGATACGACACGACACCCAAAAATCGTGCCTTCCCCGTGGTACCACCAGCTTGTACCACCGGTATGTACCACGGGCAATTTTTCTTTCCCACGGTACCACTATTCGGTGGTACCACCCAAATTCATATTTTTCATTGCCTGTGGTACACCTGAATAACGGATGGTACCACGGGCAATGTTTTCTTCCCTTGGTACCACATAAAAACGACATCCATGGACACATTTTTCTGAAATCGTATGGCACGGTTGGTGGCGGGTGTCGTGTCGTGTCGGCGAATGAGGAAACAAACAGGCATGGCATAAAGAATTAGGCGCGGACACAAGACACACATTCTTACATACATTATATTATTCATCATTTTACCACGTGAAATAGCCCTCCCCCCCCCACTCCCCGTCAACTCCTAATTCCTAAATCCGCGCCGGTGACGAATGAGACCCAGACCCAAAAAAACTCACGTGTTGAATCTCCCGCTGGACACGGCTTACAGACAGAGGTCTTGGCGGTAGCCGGCTCGCTACTTGGCTCTTAACATGAAACAAGATGTTTTACTAAGACTACGGTCCATCACACAAAGTCTGATTAGCTGTTACTTGACAGATAGTCCATCAATACAAAACGTGTCTCCTAATCGGATATTGTGAAAGAGGCACTAAGTAATATCTACAATTAGTTTATCGGTGTAGCCCGCAGTAAACTGCAAAACTGTGCAAAACCGGAACTTTATCTTGATTGGTTCCACATATTTGGGAGCATAACCTAGTCACCTGCGTAAGTCGGGTCTTAGACTTCTATTATTTAGACCCGAATTCACCAAATTTCGCACGTTATTGGTGTTCGTTTGTTGATAATAATATGTACAGTCATCATGAGCAATAATATGTTAACAACATAGAACTTTGTTACATTGAAGCGTTCCGAAATAAAACTTTCTGTGCCACAAAAGTTATTCTATATTGTAATATGACATAGTCACTTCCTAATGTTGTTAACACATATTGCTCGTCCGTGAGTTACACGGTTAAACTTTACTTGGTGATGGTGGGGTCTTAATAATTGATAAACCATTTTAGGTATAGTGTGTCGACCCACACGAACCACAACCACACCACATCGCAGTGACAAAATGTGGTTACGTGTGAATAGCGTCGTTGCAACTTTTTGCAGTTGCGTTGTGGTTGTGCGACAAAATGTCGTTGTCGCTAGTAGTTGTGATGTGGATGTGGCCGGCCGCTAGTTCGCAGCGTCGCCGCGTCGTCGCTGGTGGTTGCGTTATAGCCGGTATGACGTATCACCCACGCGGTCGATAATGACTGCAAAATGTGGTACGTGTGAATTGACTATTCATTTCCAATACAAAATGCACCCCGTCCACGTAGTGTGGTTGTGTTGTGGTTCGTGTGGGTTGAGAGTTAAGGTTCCCACACACTAACAGTTCGCCTACAGTCGTCGATCGAACAGGCCACCGGCCGTTATGTTTTCACTACATAGTATAAAACAAAGTCGCTTTCTCTTTCCCTATGTCCCTTTGTATGCTTAAATCTTTGAAACTACGCAACGGATTTTGATGCGTTTTTTTTTAATAGATAGAGTGATTCAAGAGGAAGGTTTATATGTACTTTTTATCCCGATATTCCCACGGGAACGGGAACCACGCGGGTGAAACCGCGGGCGGCCGCTAGTTGTATATAAAACTGAGTGTGTAATCTGTTGCGGCTAATTGATAGGCCGTTATATGCCGGCGGATTGTTGTCAGACTCGGCGCACGAAACGAGCGGGACAGCTCGGACAAACTGTGCCTTCATTGCGCGCTCGCGACAGACGTCTAATAAATAATTCGATGTGGCGCACCAATTGATGCACGATTCGCCTGCCGTCGCCGCTGCCGCCCCGCTGGCCGCTGGTTGCGTCCGCGTTGCCTATTAATTTTTGGTTGGTGGTAGGACTTGTTCTTAGTCCGCCTGGCTAGCTACCACCATCTTATCTAAGTCTGACGCCATAACAATGATGTTTTCAGCATTATTGTGTTCCGGCAGTTAGAGATAAGATAGCCAGTTCCTCAGTGATTGAGGATTCCGGGAGTAGTGCGCTTCCATCTTCAGCCTTATCACCACTTAACATCAGGTGTGATGAAGGCTAAGTGCTACCCAGTTGTGGATAAAAAAAAAAAAGAGTCCACTCGTGTTAGCGCGCTCGTACGAGCGTGGTACGAGCTAAATCGTATAAGAGTTAACTCGGATTTTGGTTTACACACGATAGGAGTGCACTCGTATTGTGGTCATTTGTCTCCTTCACTCCAGTTCTAAAAACCTCACTGTGTCACGTTTTCTTACTTGTCGCCATTTTGTTGTCATAAAAATGATCCGAGTGAGCTCGAAAAATAGAGCAGAGTCCGAGTCTACTCGGATTAGATGCCGGCTTCCGAGTGCGCTCGGATTACGTGTTTACAGGATACGAGTAGCGTCCGAGTAGACATCCGAGTGCACTCGGTCCGAGCCAACTCTTACTGTGAAATCCCGGCTTAAGGGCCCGTGGTATCGCCAACGAACCTAGGCATAGAAAAGTGGCCTAATTTTCCCGCCCGCTACCCGCACCAAAACAGCTTAAACACACGTTTCGTCAAAACTATGTATTATTTTAAAACGAAAAATGCTCAGTTTTAAGTTAAACAAGTTAGCAATCTTTTCCTGAAAGAAACGTGAAAATATCACTTGTAGTTTAGAAGCAGTAGCGTATTTCAAGTTGAAAACAGCTTCATTTTAATGTTTTTTTTAATAGTATCTTAAAGGCTATGTTTTTTTTAAATGCTCAGATTGAAGTTTATATATCAATATTTAATATATATTAATTCTGGATTCATCAGTAGGCTAATTTAAGAGTTTTAGGGCCTCAAAAATGATAGTTTCACGACTACATGCACCTTAAGCCGGGAGACTCGTACTCTGCTCTAGTTTTCGAGCTCACTCGGATCATTTTCATGAAAACCAAATTTCGACAAGTAAGACAAAGTGGGGTAAACGTGACACAGTAAGGTTTTTAGAACTATGAGAGAGAGAGAGAGATGACCACAATACGAATGCACTCCTATCGTGTGTAAACCAAAATCCGAGTTAACTCTTATACGATTTAGCTCGTACGAGCGCCCTCGTACGAGTGGACTCGTATCGTGAAAACGCGGCTATAGTGTGTAGGATCTGAAAGTGCTAAATAGAGAAACATACTAGAAGCAGTAGTGCGTGAGCGTAAGCACGGTTTGCCTGGAGACCGCGATTTTGATGGCGAGGGCGACGACTTTCTTGGGGTCCTTCGCCCCACCACTCCCGTGATAGACATGCCTTTGATCTCTTGTCTTAATCCTGCAAGAAAAAAATGGTTGGATTGTAATTTCAAGATGAAACCCGTATAACCCGAATTCATAAGCAGTTACTTTTGTAATTGCAATGGAAAATTCTTGAGCTAATGTCAAACATTAAATCTGTGAACCTTATCGCGTTGCAATAAGGACTTAGCCCACTTATACCGCACCGTTCCCACCCAACCAATGAATGAGCAGTCAAATATGGACTTAATGTCGTGCACTGTAGATGCACTTTAGCTTGCGGCAGGCTCGCTTGCGGCTCGCCCACCGCGCGCTGTCTGCTATTGTATATTTGGTTGGGTGGGAGCGGTGCGGTATAAGTGGGCTATGACCTATAAAGTCCTTACCGTTGTTAATATTGATGTTTGACATTATCGCAGACTAACCAATGCAAATTACAGTCTGTAAAATTTTGCATGACTCATATGACAGCTAATTCGTGCAAAGCAAAACGTTGTTTCTGCACAAGGAATAGGGTCTAATTTTCTAGCGCAAGCTGCATGATAAAATGTCTAATGGCGTTTTTCTTGGGTTTTATTCCAATAGCATAAAAAACGTTTGGCTTTGCACGAATGAGCTGTCATTTGAATCATGCAAAATTTTACAGAGTAAGCCACTAGTTAAGGGTTTTTCTATGTTATACAAAAAACTCAAAATTACTTTATTAATTTTAAGGTTGTGATTACATACAACACTTATGAATGTCAACGAAGCTACGCCATCGGTTCGCAAATCTTACGAGGCGGGAACACTTGCGAGAAGAACCGGCAAGAAACTCGTCAAGGGCAATCTTTTTCTCCCTGTTAAATTTATTAAGGTGACTTTCCATAAGTCTTACTAATATTATAAATGTGCATGTTTGTATGTGTGGATATTTGTTACTGTTTCATGCAAAAACTACTAAACGGATTTGGTTGAAATTTGGCACACATATAGTAGAGACACCAAAGAGTACGCGCTTTTAAAGAGTACGCAGTGTGTTTAGTAGGTTTACTGTGAGACAACGATCTTTTGACACGCGGTCGAAATGGGAACTAACTGTTCTCTAGCTATTCAATCAGTCAACTAGCGCTCTTGACAATGTTATCCAAGTGCCAAAATATGATCCTTGTCGCATATGACTAAACGCACTGCGTACTCATTGGTGTCTCTACCCTATAGAAGATAGATAGCCTGGATTAAAATATAGGATACCTTTTATCCCACGGGAACGGGAACCATGCGAGTGAAAACGCGGGTGGTCGCTAGTAAAACATAATCCCCCTTATTTTAAAACGTGGACTAAAATAGTCCAGGTTTAAAACTGGTACTAAACTGGTACTGTCACTTTCATTTCCCAAATGAAGGACGGAATTAGCATTAGTTTTAAACTAGGTCTAACTTTAATTTACGTTTTGGAATAAGGGGGTATGTGACTTACTGGAAGCATTGCTCTCTCTATACTTGGCTCGGGGCGGCGAGTTGGAAGCGGAAGAGAGGCCACCTGGCGACCGTTCGGAGCGACCGCGGAGGTGTTTTTCTGAAACGGCCCGTAATATATTGAGAGGTGGACTAAGACTATGTTACAACTCTACTACATTTTTGTTTTAGACTCACCTGTAAAAGTCAATAGGGCTCGGTCGAACTACGATTAGATTTAAGGATGGACTACATCTGGCAGCACGGAACAGCACTTCCCTATGCTGCTATCCTTTTCTGTCTTTCAGAATTGTCATTTGCTAGAACGGGAAAGAGCGCGGCTATGCGACCGACTCCACCGCATGCTATAGCATTCCCGCACTCTTTCTCGCTCTAGTTATTGACGGTTCGGTGCGACAGAAAAAGATAGCAGCATAGGAAAGTGCCGCTGTTCCGCGCTGTCAGATGTAGTCCAAACCGTATTGTGGTAAACTGTTATTGGCTAACTGCCGCACTCAGAGACGTCAATTAAATTTAATTGACGTCTCTGAGTGCGGCAGTAAAGTGTAAATACTATAATATTATTTTAGCATGTGAATAGGGTATTTTACTGTTGTTGAAATGTAGATATTTAATGATGACTAACCCAATGACGTCACTAAGATAGCGTCCTGTCCTTGTTTAATTATAAAGTTTGAAGTCCTATATCTTTGAAAATATACAAGATAATTCAAAATGAAAACTTGTTTTGTGTTGCTAATATTTCGAAAAACATTTTAAGGAAAAAAAAAATATCAGTAAAATACCGTATTGTAAAATAGCTGTCGAGATAAAATGAAACAGAATATGATTAGTCATTTAACACGGTTCAAATAATATTGAAGTTAGGCCTACTGTCCACGTAACCGCACGTCATGCGCACGCTTTCGTTAATTGACGATTGCATGAAGATTGCAAGACGAATGCTTGCATCTTACGTAGAAACAATCAAAACTGTGTCCACGATGCGGCAGCGTCGCGGCAGCCACTCGTCATGCATTGCGCGCCGCTCCGTGAACACAATTTTGATTATTTCTACAAGATGCAAGCATTCGTCATGCAATAGTCAATTGACGAAAGCGTGCGCATGACGTGCGGTTACGTGGACAGTAGGCCTTAGTCTACGCTCACTTTGAACGCGTATTCGTAAGAATTTTACTTGTGCGAGCACGCACGAATCATCCAAACCTTACAAGTTCTATGGATGCGGACAGATTGGGTGCGAGTTGGTCGTACGTTCACGTACGTCAATTTGTAGGACCGCGTTCGTACGTTTACGTATTCGTGTCAATAGTGAGCGTATCCTTAGACTTTGAGATTATATTGAACACGTCAATCAATACGATAAAGTAAATAAAAAAATATTTTACTCTAACAAACTTTGAATGAGATAACATTCAAGAATTCTGAAGTTTGTGTAAAGCCCTAACACTATTCTACTTCTGTGAAGCTTTCCTTATCTACGGAATTAAATGTTTTAAAGGTATTTAATGAAAATGCTGTAAATTTAACTCACCTTTGCTTTATTTCGAAAGTAACAACAACATGCTTTTAAGGCTCAGCCGAAACATACAGTAAGAGTTACTACAAACTAAATAAAAATATATAACTTCTTACCTAAGTTCTTAACCTATATCCAGGTTACATTTTACATAAAACATTTTTAACGCAAAACAACTTTATTTACTTATACAATAATACGATTATACGGGATGACAATAAGAAATGGTTTTAAAAATTCATAATTTTTACTTTTAACAACATTATTAGCTATTCTTGTGAATATTAATGTTTTATAAAAATGAGATTGAATTCAAAAGCAATATTATTTCTACGATAAAGTTTGTTATGTTTTAGCCCTCTTACAAATATATACTTAATTCAAATAATAGAATCCTAAATAACAGCCAAACTTACTTTCATAAAAGTAACAAAATATGAATACAACATAACGCAGACTATTTATAACAGCATTACATAATAATTTCTAGTCTATTAGTCTAAGATCATCTCAAATATATTTACATTGCACCAATAATTCTATTGTAAACAATCTTTTACATAGATAATATGAATAAAACATTTTTAAATAGATGTTGATGTTATAAGTTTTCAATGCCATCATACGTTAAATAGTATGTTTATTTAAGCTAAAGCTAACTATGGGCAATATCTACAATCATTTCGGAATTATGTGTAGGTTTAGAAGACGCATTATCATTAGAATGTACCTGATCAGTGTCTATGGTCAAAGAGTTCAACGCGTCAGAGTTTTTCGAATTAATAGTTTCGGTAGTCTGTGTAACCTCTTTAGTGTTGTCTGTGGTCGAGTTGTCTGTGTGTTTGGCCTTTTTGGACTGTTGTGAGTGTGCGCTATCTGTGGAGTATGATCGCACAGTACCGGCAAGATGGGAGGTGGAATCTCTGCGTTCCTTCTGCCTGGCGCGGTTGGCCGCCTTCAGTTCCATCTCGACGCAATGCTCGGCGAACATCAGTTGGAGCGGCGCGTACATGTGCGGGAGAAGCTCGAGATCGGAGATTGTAATCTGTGGAAGAAATTAAAGTTTGTATATCTAGTTACGTGATGCAGGCAGTAGCCGGCAGTGGCGGTACTTGCACGACAAAGATAACCTGATATAACCCGAAATACTCGACATTCCCAAAAAAAGGTTCAGAGAAAGAGAATTGACGGATTGAGCTGGCTGAAGTGAGTGAGCGTGGTGTATTGCGCGCCCATTTGCTTGCCCATGTCCATAGCCATAACCTCAAACCTCTTTCTTTATTATATGTGTGTTACAGCAGCACTAGCACTATGGTTAACCAACCTGTATGTTGTCGAAGGCGATGCCGACGCTGTGGTTGTCATTTAGTATGTGAGCACTCAAGCGCGGCAGGCGCGCGTACCGCTGGCTGAAGTGAGTTAGTACGGTGTAACGAGCGCCCATTTGCTTGCCCATGTCTATGGCCTTCTAACCTCTTTGTTGTGTTCTGTGTGTGTTACGATACTAGCACTACAGTTAACCGACCTAGGCGATGCCGACGCTGTGGTTGCCATTCAGTATGTGAGCTTCGCTGACTGAAGTGAGTTAGCACGGTGTAACGAGCGCCCATTTGCTCGCCCATGTCTATGTGAGCATAACCTAGTAACCTCTTTCTTTGTTCTGTGTGTGTTACGATACTAGCACTACAGTTAACCAACCTGCATGTTGTCAAAGGCGATGCCGACGCTGTGGTTGTCATTCAGTATGTGAGCACTCAAGCGCGGCAGGCGCGCGTATCTCTGACTGAAGTGAGTGAGAACGGTGTATCGCGCGCCCATTTGCTTGCCCATGTCTATTGCTTGGCTTGTGGTGGAGTGCATCTTAATGCGAGCCTCGTCGGCTAGCTCGTCCTCCATTGTCGCTTCGTGGATTAGGATCGTGGAGTCTTTGCCTAAAATACAACAAAAAAACAGTAAATTCAATAAAAAATATATATAATCTACTAATCATGGCCTTTTCTTTTTAAGCTTTCTGCTGCCGCTAGCTGAGAAATAAATAATATCGGAGCGGATTCACATGCAAGTTTCATTGAGTCCAATGTGATCATAGGAACTGCTGACGCTAATATAACACATTCAAAGATTGTTTTAATATATGTTTAATATAGAAAAATCTGGGAGACAAATTTTAAATAAAAGATAGAATTCTTCATATTCCGAAGTAGTTATGATGTCTCCGCAAATGTGATACCTATAAAAGGTGTCTGACAGTATGACGTCACGTCATACTTTAGTACCTACTCACCGATCTTTAAAAGCTCCTCGCAGGGTATCGTATCGCCGGAGTACGTAATCTTGTGATTCTGGTCTACATCGATGGCGACGCCGAACGCGTTGGGGCAGTGAGACACGAGACATGTCTGGATTTGTTCCACGCCGAGGTTGGCTAGGACTGCTGACGTCATCTCATAGTTAGTAGTCGTTGCGTTGTGTAGCTAGGAGGAAATTAATAGGTTAAGTTAGACGACTCAAAATTAGCAACATCATTACTATTTTAATTCTGATCGACGTCTATGGGGACGCTAATCACGTTAGAGTGGGACACTAGACATGTCTTGAATTGTTCCACGCCGAGGTTGGCTAGGACTGCTGACGTCATCTCATAGTTAGTAGTCGTTGCGTTGTGTAGCTAGGAGGAAATTAATAGGTCAAGTTAGATGACTCAAAATTAGCAACATCATCACTATTTTAATTCGGATCGACATCTATGGGGACGTTAATCGCGTTAGAGTGGGACACTAGACATATCTTGATCTGTTCCACGGCGAGGTTGGCTAGGACCGCTGACGTCATTTTGTAGTTTGTGCTCGTTGCGTTGTGTAGCTAGGAGGAAATTAATAGGTTAAGTTAGATGACTCAAAATTAGCAACATCATCACTTTTTTAATTCTGATCGACATCTATTGTGACGCCAAACGCGTTAAGGCAGTGGGACACTAGACATGTCTTGACCTGTTGCACGCCAATGTTGGCCAGGACCGCTGCTGACGTCATCTCAAGGTTAGTGGTCGTTGTGTTGTGTAGCTAGCTAGGAGGAAAAATAAAAGGTTCAGATAGGCGACAGAAAATTAACAACCTCGTCTGAGACGCTAGAGTATGTAAGCTAATTTTGGTGAACGTCGGTCGATAGCAACGCCGAACGCGTTGAGACGGAGTGGGCCGAGGTTGGCTAGGACCGCTGACATCATCTCGCTCGTAGTTAGTAGTCGTTCGTTGCGTCGTGTAGCTAAAACTCTGTCAAGAACTACACGCGTGGTAGACGCGAAAATTAACATTATCTGTATCTGATCAAAACCTCGCGAAATGTAAAGATGGTGGAGAGGCCTTCGCCCTGCAGTTAACTCTGCGGCTAACTCTGATCGACGTTTATAGCGACGCCGAACGCGTTGGGGCAGCGGATCACTGGACATGTCTTGAGCCGCGTACAGACTTCGCGAGGTGTGTCACGAATAATTCTTCACGCATGCCTCAACCAGACATACGACGTGCATGTTAAATGTTATCCTGAACGACACATGCTCAAGCTGAGTACGCAAATAACCACTCACGCACGGTGTTCGTCAGTTAAGATTAGGGTTGCCAGGTATTTTTTTCTTAATCTCGGGACATGGAATTAAATTGAATATTAAAATCGGGACAAAGCATTTTGCCGCGGGACAACAAGAAATAAAAAGCTAAAAAAATTAAAAGTATATTTTTTATGAATTCTTGCTTTTGTTGATAACGTTCCTTTTTTTAATAATATTGATTGTCATATTTCAATTTATTCACTTTTTGCTTCTTTCAGCCATTGTTAGTTTTTCTTCACAGAATTTTACAAGATAGTTGAAAATTGAATGTTACATAGCAACTCCAATCGTATAAGTTTTTGTAAACTGCGATTTCGCACGTCTGTCCATTTAATATTCATTTGAGACAATAACTACTTTCTGCACAAAATAAAACAGAGAATACTTAAAATGTTCAAAATTTGCAATTAAGGAAATTGTTTCTACAACGTGGTCCACAGCTGCATACTGCTAAAACAAAAACACTTCGAACTACAATTAAAATAGGTACTCAAAATAATTGATTAAAATGTATATTTGGTGAAATATTACTCTTTGATTGTTTTGTTCCTTTGTTTAACTGAAAAATATCATAATGCGGGACACATACCTGTCCCGGCGGGACATTGTAAAAATTGGCTGTTTCGCGGGACGTCCCGCTAAAATCGGGACACTTGGCAACGCTAGTTAAGATAAACAACGCAAAAAACACCCGTCCGTCTACACGGAGCGCACGGCTCGCACTAAGACGGCGTTCGCAACGACCGTATGCGGCATGCGGCGAATGCTCATAGCGAGCCACTGACTTCTATAATACATGTACGCTGGACTAAATGTTTTATACGAAATTACAGTTGTTTTTTGTGCCGATTCAAAGCGCCCCGCTCGAGCGTCTCGGGTACTAAAATTGCAAATGGCTGATCGTTGTTTTGAGTAATTCTCTGATAATTTACGTGAAAACCGTGGAATAAGACTTTAGTTTGTGTATTTTATGTATACTACGTGATCTGAACATATTTCTCATGAGAGTATGCGTATTTTGTAGAACTAGCTATTAAAAAGGCAGCGGTATAACCTTTCACAAGTAAGTGAATTTCATGGTTAAAAATGTTTCAAAAGCTTGTCTGAAGCTTATAAATACTATTTCATATTTATAATAAACGTTTTTATTCATACCTTATTATATTTAAGTGTAATTTGAGCTATGTTTTCATCTCTATTATTAGTTCCATGGACGCTCACGCTGCTATCAGCGCCAAAATGGCGAAAATCAAATGGCTTCATTTTGAAATTGATAGTATGAAGTTCAGCGTACTTGTATTATAGAGGTCAGTGTAGCGAGCACACACATCCACACAGCTCGAGGCATGCGTGACGAACCATTAGCGACACACGCCTCGCGATGTCTTCCGCGGCTTATAATACCTCGTTTAGGTACACGCCGAGGTTGGCTAGGACCGCTGACTTCATCTCCCCGTTAGAGGTCGTTGCGTTGTGTAGCTTGGAGGGGAAAATACAAGATATCCATGCTCCTTCTTCATCCGGCCTTGTTCCCATCTTGATTGGGGTGGGATTATAAATGTGATAGTGTGTTTTTTTGTTCGCGTTTGTCCGGGCTACTTTTTATTCTGGAAAGATATCACATTCACGCGGAATAACGTCGTGGAGTCCACGAGGGCGAAAGGGGAAGGCCAGTATAAATAAATAAATAATAAATAAATAACTTCTTACATTCACACCAATTATCTAAGCCCATTTTAATTTCATTAAGAAACTGTATCATGGATAACTTGATAACGGATAAATATATACTTAAATACTTTTTGTATGTAAATACATACTTATTATACATAGTAAACACCCAGACCAAGACAAATAGACATGTTCATGCACACAAATATTTGTCTTGTTCGGGAATCGAACCCGAGACCACTGGCGCAGAAGTTGGGTAGCCTACCCCTGCGCCAAATCGGTAGTATGACAATCTTTGTACAGATACACGTTCGGCGGCGTCTATGGCGATGGCGAACGTGTTGGGGCAGTTGGACACTAGACATGTCTTGACCTGTTGCACGCCGAGGTTGGCCAGGACGGCTGACGTCATCTCGTAGTTGGTGGAAGAAAAAAATACAATTTAATGGAAATGTGTACTCCAAGATTCATTTCAGCCTACAGAAATGTACAGATCAATATTAAATAAAATGTTTTCTCACCAGTGACTGGTTTGGTACAAGTGTGAAATCCTTCCTGATCCTCTCGAACTGCTGTTCGTAGACATATAGCCACGTCTAGACTTGTCCCGGGGCTAACAGGTATAAAGTCTCTACTGAGACAACAAAATATGAATGAATAGATAATAAAATAGTTATCCTTACCAGTGATTGATTGGGCACGAGCGTGAAATCCTCTCGGATCCTCTCGAACTGCTGGTCGTATAATGATAACCAAGTGTAGATCTGCCCCGGGGCTAACAAATACAGAGGATCTGGAGGGACATCCGGGTTCATTTCTGCCCAAGCCTTCCGCCGGGCTTGTAGCACGCCGATTAAACCTAGTTTATGGAAGAGAGAAAATGTTCATTTCTATGTTTGATCTTGTAACAAAAATAATAAAATATTATTGGTTGATTGATCTCGTATCCGCCACTTAACGTAATTTGCATAGAAATGAAATACTAGATAGATTACTAAGAGACTATAAATTACTAGAATAAAAAATAATTTATAAAAAAAGTGATGAATAAGCATCTTATTATTATTTTCAGCGTAAATCGAAAATGACAAAAAAATAATTTAAAAAATAAGATAGCTTAGATAAAGTGATAAATGATTGGTAAATCTGTAAGAAAAGACCTCCACTAGCTTCAAGTAACTGTTGCGACAAAAGCTAGGGGAAATAAGGTATTGTTTTGCCTTACCAATATGATGGTCCGCGTGTAAATGGGACACGTATATCGCCCTAAGTGTTCGGAGGAATGCATTTACACGCTTCGAGCCGTAGAACCGGACCAACTGACCGAATGTGCCTTCGCCGCAATCCAGTAGAATGGATCGATTGTCACTGGAAAAAGTACATTCAGCTCTAGTTAGATTATTGAACGGAATTTAAGTATTTCAGAAACATCTTTATATTGTAAATGGTTTCATCATTAAAACTTTAAAGGATATTAATTTGCATAATATGGTCCGCTAGTAAAATTCGTTTTTGAGAGTTCTACTCTACTTTTTGCGGCGAGTGAAAAGTTTAACATAGCAACAGCCATGAAAATAATAAAACTAGATACTTACTCGATGTGTAGCACCATAGCACTAGTATTCCTAGTTTTGCTAGGTATACAAGAGCCAGTGCCCAAGAACACCACCTTGGGGAACTCCTTGCAGTCCGTTCTTTCGTAACGTATGCCTTCCACTTGGCCTCTGAAATGTTCTAAGCTAGCCGCGAACCCATCTACGTCCATCGTCTCTTGAATGTAGTCTTGAATGTGGAGTTTTGGTTCTGATGACCTGAAAATTTTTATTGATCAACAACTGTATAAGGGAATCAAATCCTATATTGAAAACTCCTTGCAACTTTTTAAAGTATCGTGTTAGTTACATTTTAATACTGCTTTAATTTCTTTTATGACACGGAATTTAGATAGTTTTTGTTTTTACAACTCTCGTGATGATTTGTTTATGGAGACAGGTTATTGGACACAATCACATAGTACATTGTTTCAATACCAAGGTATTGTAGCTTAAGCACTAGTATTATGGAAATTGGAAACAACGACGGGTATTACCACATACACCCAGACCCGAGGAAATATTGAAAAGTTCGTTTTCAACATTTACCCGACCTGGGATCGAACCCGGCACCTCTAGAGATGGCACCTTGAAACCAGTGCGTACCGTACACCACTCGGTCACGGAGGTCGTCAAATTAGTTATTTATGTCGATGTCTTAATCCTACTATATATTATCTATACAAATAAATAAAATTGGAGTGTCTGTTTGTAATATTAAAATAACCACTTTTTACTACATGCATATGATTATAAAATTTAAATAATAACAAAAGTAAAAAAAAAAAACAATCTGTTTGATAACAAGCTAGTAATGAGCCGTGACTATCTCTTTCTAAAACGAAATTTTATATGACGGGAGTATGGCGCTGCCTATGTGTGGCGTCACACGTAGGCAGCGCTGTACTTGTCTTATATAAGAAAGTTTTATCCTCAATCTATATATTCGAAAATATTTGAAAATAAATACCTGTGTTGTGTTTCTGATAATAAAAAAAAAGTACATTTTAAATAAATAAAAAAATCAGTCTAGTCCCCTATTGCTCTTTTCTGCCTTTGCCTCAAACTTACCTATCCAACTGCTTCTTCGGTCTCAAATGGAAAGTGGTGAGTGTTCTCCCCGCTATCAGCTCTAGCTTGCTCTGTTCCTCCTCTAGCGCCGAGCCGTGACTGCCGCCGTCGCCCTTACAAGACCCCTCCATGTTTATTATGTTCTGGAACTGGGCGAGCGCGATCTATAATACAGTCTCCAGGTCGAAACACCACCACCTTTCAAGCTAGCATACTGTATGAATGAGGCTAAGGAACTACAAGGATGGTTGGAGATAGAAAATGAAGTATTTAGAAAAAGTCGACCCGTCTCACAACCAGCTCCGATGGGACTCGAACCCACGACCTTTCGCTAACCGGGCGACTGCTCTAACCACTGAGCTACGGAGTCGTTATCGCCATCGGAGCTGGTTGTGAGACGAGTCCTTTTTTTCTAAATACTTCATTTTCCATTTTTCAACCATAAAAGTTGCATTGTGAATGCAAAGAAGTAAAAATTTAAATGATTGGAGATGTTGAATTTTATTAATTAAAAGAGAACTGAACTGAACCCTTTTTGGTATCGGTGCACCACATTGCTTAACGGGAAAACGACAACTGTGGAATTTGTTAATATTATAAATAAATAGAATGCAAAAAACAGCAGAAATAACGGCACATAAGCGAAATTAAAGGCCTGAAATGCAACACAACATATTTCAGAATCGTTTTAGGTAGTAAAATAAATAGACTTAATGCTAGAAAGACCCGCAGCGTTCCATTTTTGCCCCATCCGCAACTTTGATTATCTCAAACTTCTTTATTTTTTAGTTATGTCTATAAATTTTAGACTTATCTTATTTCATTGATATTATGTTATTATTTACTAGCTTTCCGCCCGCGGCTTCGCCCGCGTGTTCTACACGACATTATCTTGAGGGAATGTGATATTTTTCGGGAATGAACAGTAGCCTATGTCACTCTCCAGCTGCCAATCTACCCCCGTACCAAAAATCACATTGATCCGTTGCACTGTTTTGACGTGGAAGACGGACAAACAATTAATACCTACTGATTTTCCCGTGGGAATATGATACTTTCCTGTGGTAAAAAGTAAAAGAAGCCTATTATAATCCTTCCCAGCAGGGTTCAAACTATTTACTGAAATACCAATTTCTGCCCGCAAATTTACCCGCGCTTAAAGTGATTTTTCCCGCGGTAAAAATTAAGTTTTGTCCTTCCCAGGGGCCTTAAACTGTCTCTATTCTAAATATAATGCTTCCCATGAACTCAAACTTTCACCTTAAATACCAATTCCATTCCACACCACAGCTTTGCTCGCGCTAAAACTTATTTTCTAAACCAATCTAAATGCAGCCAAAACCTTCGGCTTATCATGTCTTCCGAAGCACCATATATTTTTGAACAGCCATCCCGTGATAAACCATTGCGAAAGTCACATAACCTCAGCGATCGCAGGCCGAGCACGCTTCCCTACCCACTGCTCTATATAGGTATCAAATTTCATGAAAGTCAGATCAGTTGTTTAGGCATGAGAAGGTAACGATACCTAGACAAACAGACAGGAGCTACTTTCGCATGAAAAATATTCGGACATTCCTACTCTTGAACTACCAAAATGCAAAAAATCTAGTCAATACTTTGCTAATAGGTACTTTTAATGTAGCATGGGTCCTATCATTCGGACAGCTCATTCGTGCAAAGCAAAAAGTTCTTTATTCATTGGAATAAAACTCAATAAAATTAGTATTACCTACACATTTTTTATGCAGTTTAGGCTAGAAAGTTAGACCTTATTTCTTGTTGAGAAACCAAACCACATTTTGCTTTGCATGAAAATGATTTGCCTAGAACCCATGCTACATTGAACAAAGTAAAGTGAGAAAAAAAACTGTATCCCACGGGAATCATACTTTTTCCCGAGTTAAAAAAACCGTAAGAAATTTTCCAGGCAAGAGCGTTTTGTTGTGATTTGAGCCACAAACATTCAAACTCCGTATCTTTAATACCTCTCCATATATAAACTTTAACCCCCCTTCTACTTCATTAGGGTTTTTTTACTTTGACTAAGAAGATAATTTTTAATCATGACCAGTATCCTTCATATTAATTTCCATACTCCGAAGTCCAGAAATGAGGAAGTTTTTATATAAGCCTAATCCCTCCTTTCTACCTTGTTCGCGAGAACACCTTCGATAGCTCACGAGCGTTAGTCCTTTTGTTTCAAATTATATTTTTGGTAGGATACAGGATAGTAAAATCTCCCCATGAAGATAATCCACTTACCTTTGACACCGACCGCTAGGGCTGAAATAGGAAGAGAAGCCACCACGTGCTCTGCTGACCGCCGTCCGTTGCTGTTCCACTATTACGCACTCCGAGTGTTCATATAATAGAAATGTCACCGATAACCGATAAGCTTGTATATAATAACACCAATAATCAATACACATGAAAAATCAGCATTTACAGCCGAATGAAGTAGTAGTTCGTTCACAAGCAAATATCTTCGCGCGCGGCCGACCGAAGACTGGGGCGACGACTGCTGCGCCCGTCACAGCCGGGTCGCGGGTTTGCAGATTACCCACATATTGAGAAAATACTATCCTGCCTGAACATCCCCCCGCCTAACCAAGGTCCGCCTTGGTTCCTAAGAAACAGCTACAGGCAGCCGACATAATTTAGAAATAGGCCGAAGCAAAATACCGCTTTGCGTTCGAACCTCCGCGACTCTAACGATTCCGTCCTTACCGGGAAGGAGTTTAACTAACCGACCGCGTTTCCATCGAAGAGGACTCGCATTATCTTCTTTTATTAAAACTAATTCGTCTAATTTAGGCGGTTCCGTAACCGTATTCCACTTATACCGCTGTTGTAAAGTGTGTAAATATTCTGTTTTCCACCGAGACCAGAAATGTTGAGACATTTTTTGAATTTGTTGAAAGCGAGACAACCGATGCAACTTAACCTCTTCACAATTATATTCCGGTAGAGCCACCAAAGGTTGACCGATTATAAAATGACCGGGTGTCAATACTTCGAGGTCCGCCGGATCCGTACTTAGAGGGCACAAAGGACGCGAATTCATGACCGCCTCTACTTTGTGAAAGAAAGTTGCCAGTTCTTCGAACGTCAACTTGGTTTCGCCCAACACGCGCCGAGCATGATTCTTTGCCGATTTTACTGCTGCCTCAAATAAACCGCCGTGATTTGGACTAGATGGAGGGTTAAATAACCATTTTATATTTTGTTGAACTAATTTCCGTTCCAATTCCGAACTATTATCCCGTAAAAATATATATAATTCCTTCAGATACCTATTCGCACCGATATAGTTGGTACCGCAATCAGATCTAATTAAAGAAGGAAGTCCGCGCCGAGAAACAAATCTAGTCAAAGCCGCGATGAAAGCTTCAACCGACAAATCCGAAACAATTTCTAAATGGACTGCTTTCGTGGATAAACACACAAAAATACACAAGTAACATTTTTTTATTTTCGCATTCCGTAACGAACTAGATTTAATATAAAATGGGCCGGCGAAATCTGTACCGACTCCTAAAAAGGCCCGCACGCCATTTACTCTATCCCGTGGTAAATCCGCCATAAATGGTTGTGTACACCGAACCCGAGACCGATAACATTGAATGCACCGAAAAGTGACGTTTCTAGTAACACGTCTTGCCGAAATTATCCAATAGTTCTGATAGAGAATAGCTGCTAAAGTGTTAGCTCCGACATGACAATGAATGTTATGGTAGTGAGCAACTAACAAATCCGTAAAATGTCCGCGTCCAGGTAATTATTTATTTATTTTATTTATTTATTTATGGCACAACAAACAACTACATTTACAGATTCTTAAAAAACATTAAAAATAAAAATAAAATCTGATGTCTTGCATTAAAAGACAGATCTGCACATCCGATCCGTCCGCCGACACGTAAAATCCGATCTTTATCAATAAACAAATTTAGTCTAACCAACGATGATTTAATTTGTTTTTGATTTGATAAGGCCTCAATTTCCTCACTAAAATGTTTTTGTTGTACCGTCCGAATTAAAAATGAAATTGCATTTCTACGTTCACTCAATGTAATATTTCCGCTAAAACGTGATGATTTGTTCCTACAATTATGAATAAATCTTCTATATATATAAAATTCAAAGTCCTGACTGACTGACTGACTGACTGACTGACTGACTGACTGACTGAGATATCAACGTACAGCCCAAACCGCTGAACCTAGAGACTTCAAATTTTGCACATAGATACGTTATACAGTGTAGGCATCCACTAAGAAAGGATTTTTGGAAATTCCACCCCTAAGGGGGTGAAATAAGGGATAAATGTTTGTATGAAAGTCCGTCAGTTTTGAAGTTAGGATCTTCAAATTTTGTATTTAGGCTGGCAATTGAAAATTAATATTTACCTGTGTCAGCGTTTTTGACAATTCCACCCCCAAAGGGGTGAAAAGGGGATGAAATGTTGTATCTGGAAAGTCCTTCATTTAGTTTATTATTTAGGCTTATGGTCGGAAGGTAAAACAAATAAGGGAACACATATTTTGTATATTTTCTAAAATCAACCCCTTAGAGGTTAAATGGGATAAATAAACCTAAAAATTGATATGGATGTCGTTATTGAGGTTTTATGGGATGACGATTGCAAAAACGGCATTTATTTTGATGTTTAACACGCTGAACATGATTCAACCCCTAAAAGGTTGAAATAGAGGTGTAATTTTAAATGACAAATCAGGGGTAAAATAGACATTTCAACTTGAAACTTTTAGGCTTACTTCTTAAAACAAATAGGCAACCCATTTCGTAGTTTTTTCAAAATCAAACCCAGGGGGTGAAATAGGGGATGAATATGTGTATGAAAGTTTGTCAGTTTTGAAGTTAGAATCCTAAAATTTTGTTTTTAGGCTGGCAATTGAAAATTAATATTTTCCTGTGCCAGCGTTTTTGACAATTCCACCCCCGAAGGGGTGAAAAGGGGGACGAAATGTTGTATCTGGAAAGTCCTTCATTTAATTTATTATTTATGCTTATGTTCGGAAAGTAAAACAAATAAGGAAACACATATTTTGTATTTTTTCGAAATGCAGCCCCTTAGAGGTTAAATGGGATAAATAAACCTAAAAATCGATATGGATGTCGTTATTGAGGTTTTATGGGATGACGATTGCAAAAATGGCATTTATTTTGATGTTTTACACGCTGAACATGATTCAACCCCTAAAAGGTTGAAATAGGGGTGAAATTTTGAAGTAAAAATCAGGGGCTAAAATAGACATTTTAACTTGAAACTTTGTAGGCTTACTTCTTAAAACAAATAGGCAACCCATTTCATAGTTTTTGGAAAATCAAACCCAGGGGGTAAATATAGGGTAGGTATAGAAACCTAAATCATCTTAAGTACCTACCCTAAAAGTTCTTGGTACCTAACAAGTTCTTGGTACCTAAGCTACTCAGTACTAACTTTTTGATTGTGAAACAGACATTTACTATTTACTAGCTTCCGCCCGCGACTTCGTCCGCGTGGACATTCGAGAAAATACTTAGGGGACCAATAACCAGGATAAAAAGTATTGTTTGTTTTAATTTCATAAAAATCCGATCAGCCGTTTTTACGTGATTAGGCGGGTCCTCCCTCACCAAGCGAGCAGCCTCGTGCGAGGCCCGCCGCACGTGGCAAGCGTTCTGCCTCGCGCGAGGCTGCTCGCTTGGTGAGGGAGGACCCGCCTAATCACGTAAAAACGGCTGATCGGATTTTTATGAAATTAAAACATACAATACTTTTTATCCTGGTTATTGGTCCCCTAAGTATTTTCTCGAATGTCCACGCGGACGAAGTCGCGGGCGGAAGCTAGTTTAATATAAGCCGTAACGTTGATTAATTTTTGAAATGAACTATATTTTTCGATTAAATCACATTCCGAGTTTAAAATTCCTACATTAACTGCCTTTGCTTTTACTCCGGGTAACATATCCTCGGGGAACTCTAAATATTCCCGTGGCCAGCTAGCGGGAGGTTGACTCAACCACTGTGGCTGCCACCAAAGAGGATGCCGAAGCAAATCCGACGCCAACGTACCACGTGACGCTACATCCGCGCAATTCATGTCACTCGGGACATGTCTCCACCGAATAACAATAGGCTGTGATGTAATTTGTGAGACCCGATTGGCTTCATATACCTGAAGGGTATGTACCGGTCGCCTGAGCCACGCCAATACAATAGTGCTGTCGCACCAACCAACGACTTCATCAAATACAATGTGGTCTCTCATAGAGGAGACGACATGATTGAAAAGTTTGGTTAGGAGCAGGGCACCCTCCAACTCCAATTTGGGTATAGTTAATTTATTCCTCAATGAGGCTACTCGCGATTTGGATATAAGTAGCCGCACGAGAACATTTCCGTCCGGTAACTCCAACCGAATGTAAACCGCTGCGGCGTAGCCCAGCGAGCTACCGTCGCAAAAACCGTGAAGACTATATCGAGCAGGTCCATTTCCGTTAGATTTCAAACACCGAGGGATCCGTATGTTACGTAAATTAGGTAAGTCCGAGATAATCATATGCCATTGCCGTTTAATATCGTCCGAAACCGGTGCGTCCCAATTAATTTTATTAGAATTATCACTAGTACCGAGTAATTGTTGCAATAAAATTTATTTTTGAAAATGACCGGACAGATCCATCCTAAAGGGTCATACAAACGAGCCGATAGCGATAGTATAGTACGACGCGTCACCGTTGACTCCGCAGTCAAATTAACATGATAAGTAAAACTATCCGAAACTGGATCCCATAATACACCTAAAACCTTTATAAGTTCCGAATCATTCGAACTATCGAAGCTTTTGGGAATCTCTAAATGAGTAGACGGCAAGCCATCCAAAAGTTCCGGGACATTAGAAGACCACTTCCGCAATTCATAACCGGCCGTATCCATAAGCTGTATTAACTCGTCGCGAAGTGCAATTGCATCGGAGAGTGTATCCGCACCCCCGTTAAGGTCATCTACGTAACTTTGTTTTAATAATAAATCCGCCGCCAATGGAAAATTCGCTTTCTCGTCCTGAGCAAGCTGATGCAAACAACGAATAGCTATAAAAGGACTAGACTTTAAACCATATGTGTTAGTCGTCAACTCATATATTTGTAAGGGTTCCGAAGGCGAAGACCGCCAGAAAATGAGCTGATATCTACGATCATCCGGATGTATCCAAGTTTGTCTAAACATCATTCGTACGTCAGTAGTAAAAACTATAAGTGACCACCGAAAATTCAATAATATATCCGAAATATCCTTTTGTAATTTCTTACCCGAATACAAACAATCATTCAAACTCACGCCCGTGCTACTAGGAACACTACCGTCGAAAACAACCCGAATTTTACTTACATCACCCGATTTCTTAAATACCCCATGATGAGCTAAAAAATAATGTTCTTCTTGCGAATTAAATTTTGAAACCGTCATATGTCCTAATTTAATATACTCCGCCATGAATTCTATATATTTAAACCTAAACTCCGAGTCACGTTGCATACGTCTTTCAATTGACAAAAATCGTTTTAAAGCAGTCTGTCTAGAATCGCCTAACAGCTGATGATCCGGTATGAGCGGCAGACGCACAGTATATTTACCGTCTGCGCCCCGTGTACTACTAGAACAAAACAATCGTTCACACTCAATGTCCGCCGGACTAATGAATTTACATTGAGGTGGTTGTTCATAACGCCAAAATTTTTCTACCGCTTCCAATAACTGAATAGCCGAAACATTTGAGGCAAAGTTCAAAGTATCCGAATCCGAATTAATTTCTTGACTAGGCCCGAAAACCGCAAAATCAAAAATAGTACTTAAGGCATAAGGCCCACCTGCGCCTAAGTCGAGTTTCTCGCCGTTCAAAATTTGTCCCAAAATATCGCATCCGAAAATAATATCTATGTGTCTCATGTGAGAAGATCCGTCATCCGAAATTTTAACATTTTTATTCGAAATATTTAGTTTATTTGCTAAATAAGAAGTAGGTTTCTTTAAAACCACCGCCGTAACCGACAATAAGATATTTTTAGAATTAATTGGCCGAAAATAAATTTTAACTATGTTATTATTTTCACTAGTGTGAATACCGCCTATGCCCACAATAGGAACATTCGAGTAATGTCGCTTTAATCCCAAAGTTGTCACCAAATCACTTTTAATTATAGATATTTGGGAGCCGAGGTCGAGTAAAGCCCGAACCTGTACAAAAGAATTTTGAGATGATTTAACTTCAATAATAACCGTTGGTAATAGTACATTACAGCCGAGGACAGGTAAGTAAGAAATTACATTGTCGAGGATGGTTTGAAGCACGAGCCGCAGGCGAGGGCTTTAATCATTCGAGGCAAGGTAATTTGCTTACCGTACAAGGCTTGTATAGTGCTTTTCTCAAGAAATGCGAGGAAATAAAAAAAAACTGTTTAACTAAATAATATTTATTAAAATTTATATCACACATGTTCGGGCAATTATTAAATGTAAATGTTATTGTTTTGCCGGGCACACTTATGTATAAATCGCCCATAATAATATTATTTTAATGATGTATCATTAAAATACGCCAACAACACAGATTCCGAAAACGTATGCGCCTTTTTTCATTTTTCCAAATCAGATCGTAGGTTTTCATATATCATTCTTTTGATTTTGCTGGCAGTAAGTTTTCTGTTATTCATTTTGCTTCTGCTCTCAAATTTGGTGGAGTAGGTACATACAATGTCTGTATATGTTTCATTGGCAGAACTCATTTTGATAATTTATTACACAATAAAATAAACTGTATTGATATCAAATCAACCGCTGAAAATCATTCCCGCCGTTTTTTTAATATTGGTTTGTGAGGCCAAGTGGAACGGTCATACAGCCTATTGATACTTAATACTTGCTACTAAAATGCGCAACTTCAATACCCGCTTCTGGGCGGTAGATGGCGCTGTATATATTTCCCATACAAAATTACTCGTAAAGGATATTTTGTCTATGATAAATCTCATTTTGTTTTTTCGATTGATGTTCGTGCTAAGCATGAAGCTCGACTTAATACTGAGGTAACTGGAGTTCTCACCCTGAATAAAAAAGTGAACACCAGCAAATTTGACATTTAGTATGTAGTGGCTGTCAGTTGTCTCTTATGACCATACGTATTTTTTTAAAGTGTAGGTGAGACGGAAGACAGCCACTGTGTAATTTGTGGTCACAAAAAATTGTTCGTACTGCACTCTCCAGTTACCTCAATATTAAGTCGAGCTTCATGGTGCTAAGGGTACATAGCGTTATTACTTCGTATTGTGGTTTAATACGAAGTAATATACTCTGTGCGCACCGTATTTAAAAAAAAAGTTAACCTAATTATGATATAATAATAATGTGGCTGTATGGTGCAAATGTTCCTTTGCTTTTTTTTTAAAGAAAAAATAAAGAAAAAAAGTTGGTAGTACCATAGAAAATCACTGCAGTAATGAATTTCAGTACTTACTTACTGCACTAAAATCAGTGCAGTAAGTAAGTACTGAAATTCATTACTGCAGTGATTTTCAAATTTAGAATGTTTACCGCGGAAAAGTGCCACGTACTGCATTCTTTTCTCAAATATAATATTAACATTTCAGAGCATAAGTGTGAAAAATAACATTATCAATTAATTTAGGTTGCAAAGCGACATTACATAACTGTAATTGCTAGTCCGAATGAGTACGCTGACGTTGTGAGTCCCTAGCGCTCACATTCCGTACGTCCTGCGGCCCGTAACGTGACCTTCCGCCGGCATTCATCGATACGTCATTGTTGTTATCAATGCGCCGCTGATAACGCGATGAAAACGATTCGCTATTATTGGGATGCGCTTGCACATGCGCACGGCTCGATGGCTCACCGCGCTGTGATATGTCGCGTGGACTGACGCTCCTCACGCGCCGCCCGGTCCCCGTACGAATAGAAAACCGGTTTGACGAATGATAACCGTGATCCGATGAAGTTGCAATAAATGCGTGACGCGCAGGTGATTCTGAACGCGAAATATGCATCATACAAATTAACTTATTGTGACCGATATTACCACATTTATTACATGGGACTTTAACGTTACATGACCCAGCATTATGTTGACCGAAACATTTAAAACATAAGTGTGAATCTTTAATAAAATCCTTCCGACCGTTATTAGTTAATTTGTTAAATTTATAACATTCTAGTATAGTGTGCCCCGTAAACTGACAATATAAACAACGCTTCGGTGCCACGGCGTTATTACTATGAGTCACTAGCCCTGGACGAGGTACTCGTCGTCCGCCGCGGTCCGAGTAATTATAGTTATTTTTATTTAATGTATCCGAAGTCGCCGTATCTAATAATCGACATTCATTTTGCAAGAAATCTATTAATTGATTGAAGCTAGGCAAAGTAGCCGTATTTCCGCCGTATTTGTGTTCAAACCGTGATTTCATATCTAAAGGAAGTTTCGTCAGACTGATATACAATAATAAATAACTCCAATCATTTATAGGAAAACCGAGATTATTTAATGCGCGAGTAGATTCTAATAAAGGGTTAAGTATTTTTGTCCTAAGACCCGAAATATTATGTAAACATGGCAAATTCAAAATACGTGAAATATGAGAATCCGACAATAACCTTTTATTTTCATATCTACTTTTAAGAATATCCATAGCCGTATCCAATGATTCATCAACCATCGGTAAATGTTTTATCAAATCGCGAGGTTCCTTTTGAACATTAGAAAACAAATAATGAAACTTTTCCGTTTTGGAAATATCTTTCCTACTCAGCACTAACGAATTAAACAAACTGATGAAACTAGTCCAACCGAATATATCTCCATCATACACAGACAAGTTTATTGTTGGCAAGCGAGCATTCTGGGCACTTTCCGTGGGTTGGTGAGTGCCATCTAAGTTCGGGTAGGCAGATGAAATCGCCTCGAACTGATAGTAAATTTCTTCCGCGTTTTTAAATTGAGAATCATAAGAAATTATTTGTTTTTCATCCGATACCGAGTTCAATATTGCTTCGTATGCCTCGCTTAGCAATTTGTACCTTTCTTCAATTTTACGTAACCGAGCCGATATTACACCCGTAGTTTGACTTTTATTAGTAATAATTTCGTTAGTATTTACGAACCAATCGCACTGTATTTTAAATTTATTTTCCAAAACCTTAGCCGCCATTTTGAAATGGTGATAATGACACGAAAGTTAACCACGTTATTTAACGAATAAAATTACAACCGATTGTACCGAAACAAGAAATACCGATATTTTATATTCCGAAGTTAACCGAAAATTACCAAAAATACGAAACAAATATCCGGATCGAGGACCAAAATTATTATGTTCGCGAGAACACCTTCGATAGCTTACGAGCGTTAGTCCTTTTGTTTCAAATTATATTTTTGGTAGGATACAGGATAGTAAAATCTCCCCATGAAGATAATCCACTTACCTTTGACACCGACCGCTAGGGCTGAAATAGGAAGAGAAGCCACCACGTGCTCTGCTGACCGCCGTCCGTTGCTGTTCCACTATTACGCACTCCGAGTGTTCATATAATAGAAATGTCACCGATAACCGATAAGCTTGTATATAATAACACCAATAATCAATACACATGAAAAATCAGCATTTACAGCCGAATGAAGTAGTAGTTCGTTCACAAGCAAATATCTTCGCGCGCGGCCGACCGAAGACTGGGGCGACGACTGCTGCGCCCGTCACAGCCGGGTCGCGGGTTTGCAGATTACCCACATATTGAGAAAATACTATCCTGCCTGAACATACCTATTAAGGGTTTTTTTTTACTTCGCCTGCGCGGATTATTTTTAATTCGGACCATTGTCTTACATATCAATTTCCATATTTCTTAGCCCAACTTCAACCCCCCCCCCCTTCTACCCCATTAGGGGAGGTTTTTTTAACTTCGCCTACGCAAATCATTTTAATCCTGACCAGTATCCAACATACCAATTTTCATACTTCTAATTTCAGAAATGAGGAAGTTCCATATAAGCTTAGTCTACCCATTTTACCCCATTATGTGGGAGATTTTTTTAAACTTGGCTTAGAGAAAATTTTCAATTGTGACCAGTACCCTACATACCAATTTTTATAATTCTAATTCTAAAAATGAGGAATTTCCATACTAACTTGAAACCCACTTTTTACCCCATTTGGGGGGAGATTTTTTAACTTCCCCTACGCAGATCATTTTCAATCGTGATCAGTATCAAACATACCGACTTTTATACTTGTAAGTTCAGAAATGAGGAAGTTCCATATAAACTTTAACCCCCCATTTTACCCCATTAGGGGGGAGGTTTTTTAACTTCGCTTACGCCAATCATTTTTAGTCATAACCAATATCCAAGGTACTAATTTTCATGCTTCTAAATCCATAAATGAGGAAGTTCCATATAACGTTAACCCCCCCATTTTACCCCTTCAGGGGGGGAGTTTCCCAAAATCCGTTCTTAGCGGACGTCTCCTAGTCATAATCTACCTTCCTGCCAAATTACATCTTAGTTGGTTCAGTAGTTTTCGAGATTTCGTGATGAGTGAGTTATGTCCCCTCGATTTTATATATATAGATGACTGTTTTTAATTATTTAAAACAATAATAGTTAATGAAATAAATTACTCTTTGTTTTTTATATTGTTCTTGAGATCTGTCCTGGCTTTACACAAGTTCTTCGATTTAGCTTAGCTACATAATATACGTTTAAAAATCTCTCTTGAATCACTCTGTCTACTAAAGAAAATCACATTCAAATCCGTTGCGTAGTTCGAAAGATCCAAGCATATACGGCAAAAATCCTCTTTTTTATACTGTGCAGAGATAGATGCGAAAGTAACTCTGTCTGTCTAGTTATTGTCTTTCACTTACAGCACTAAACAGATTTTTATGAAAGACATAGTGATAGATTAGTTAGACAATTAGACCCTGAAGGACATAGGCTATAATTTAATAGCAATATTCGTGGCTGTATCTAAGGAATGTTGCAATAAGTATAGGGGGACAAAAATGACCCGGCGGTGGTTTAAGGGGGGTCGTAATCTGCATTGGTCGGCGCTTCTAGTGTTAATCGCGGTAGTTAAAGTAAAGTTTCGTCACAGTAAAGGACATAAATTGTCAAACTAAATGAGTTTGAGATAAATGTGCAAGTTGTGTTAGATCCAATTTAAATTAATTAGAAGAGGAAGCTGGTTGGAAATGTTATATAGAAACCATATATATTATGCCTGTTCCAGTAAAAAAAAGCACACACAAACACAAAAATCTGACAAAAGAGGAGTCTTACCTTGTTCTTCAATTCTTCCAAGCCTTTAATTCTTACAGGGCTATTCGTCTTCTGCACCGGAGGATGTGTATTCCACACAGCGGGTAAGCTGGCGTCTTTCAAAAGCGGGAATATATCGGGGTCCAATAAGTGCAACTTGTGCTGGGTTCTGTGCACCGCTTCGGAGCCGAGGCAGGAGTTCTGTGAGTTGAGGATCAGGTGCCGCGTCGTTGGGCCGAACATCGCCATGAAGGAACGGTAGCTGGGAAGAAAATTATTAAGTTTATTTTATTGGAGAAAATAAAAAATATGGATATAAACATTGATCATTTACATTGAATCTACTACTATCCGGTTCAAATGCTATTAAGATGCGACCTTTGGGAGTTGCGCTATGCGACAATGGCACTTGTATAACTCGGACAAGTTAACATGACACCTGAAGCCCTACTCTAATTCTTTCACTCGATTCTGTCATGCCCGGAAAGTGAGATGGACAGGCATAACCTGCAGGTGTCATGTTAGCTCGACCGAGTAGTACACACACACTCCGCGCGCGCCGCGTCTGTACACACGCTGTATGCATGTGTGACGCTCCGAATGGACGTATCCTAATAGCATTTGAACCGGATAGTACTTCGTGTCATAAATAGGTGTCATGATTGTCACTTTGTGAGCCTTTAATTAATCTATGTCTTGTCTTTACTAATATTATAAAGAGGAAATATTGCATATTTTGTATGTTTGTAATGGAGAAACTAAAAAACAACTGGACCGATTTTAAAAAATCTTTCGTCATTAGAAAGCTACATTCTTCCCGAGTAACATGGGCTATATTTTATCGCAATATTCGCACGGTTACCACGCGAGTTAAACCGCGGGACGACATTAGTAAGCAGTAAATTTAATTATACATTTTTTTTAAGTTTGAAGTTTCAGGAATTCTATTCATCATCATCATCATCATGTCAGCCGAACGACGCCCACTGCTGGGCATAGGCCTCCCCCAAGGCTATTCAGTCAATATCATTCTTAAGTTCTTAAAGTTGTTTTTGAGGTGACATTTCTTTCGGTACTTTGTGCGTGTCATACTCCTTCTAACCTATTTGTAGTCTTCACTTAAGGAGTGGAACACTTCAGGCGGCGTGAAATGTAGGTGACATATTTTCTTTCTATAATTTGTGCGTGTCATACTCCTTCTAACCTATTTGTAGTGTTCAGTGGCTTCAGCCCTGAAAACAAACTCACACAGGATGGTGGAACACTTCACGCGGCGTGAAGTGTAGGTGACATTTATTTCTGTACTTTGTACGCGACATACTCCTTCTAACCTATTTGTAGTGTTCAGTGGTTTCAGCCCTGAAAAGTAACTCACACAGGATGATGGAACACTTCAGGCGGCGTGAAGTATAGGTGACATTTCTTTCTGTAATTTGTACACGACATACTCCTTCTAACCTATTTGTAGTGTTCAGTGGTTTCAGCCCTGAAAACTAACTCACATAGGATGGTGGAACACTTCATGCGGCGTGAAGTGAAGGAGACATTTCTTTCTGTACTTTGTACGCGACATACTCCTTCTAACCTATTTGTAGTGTTCTGTGGTTTTAGCCCAGAAAACTAACTCACATAGGATGGTGGAACACTTCAGGCGGCGTGAAGTGTAGGTGACATTTATTTCTGTACTTTGTACGCGACATACTCCTTCTAACCTATTTGTAGTGTTCAGTGGTTTCAGCCCTGAAAACTAACTCAAATAGGATGGTGGAACACTTCTGGCGCCGTGAAGTGTAGGTGACATTTCTTTCTGTACTTTGTACGCGACATACTCCTTCTAACCTATTTGTAGTGTTCAGTGGTTTCAGCTCTGAAAACAAACTCGCACAAGATGGTTGAACACTTCAGGCGACGAGAAGGTTAGGTGACATTTCTTTCTGTAATTTATGCGTGTCATACTCCTTCTAACCTATTTGTAGTATTCTGTGGTTTCAGCCCTGAAAACTAACTCACGCAGGATGGTGGAACACTTCAGGCGGCGAGAAGTGCACGATAAGCGCGGGGATGTTCTCCGGCGGGTTTGTCCCGTTGTCGAAGTGGGCTATAAACTCCGAGTCTTTCAGGTAGGCAATGTCCGGGACGTCCAGCACTGCAACAAATGATATAATAATAAGTTGCTAGCTGTGCTCCGCAGTTTCACCTACGTTAATTTGAGGAAAAGGAAAAAAACCTACTAAAAAGAAATATTTAGGAAATATTTTTCGTTTGCAACACTTTTATTTTTTTACGAAAAAAACGGCTAGATATTGGGCTTCCATGGTTTGATATGGATTTCCGCCAACCGCTAGCTAATGAGTCACACCAATGATTATTGTTATCAGCATATCTAAAAAATATGTTACTCGAGAAAAAAGAATATGTTTTAATTTTTTTCCTATCTTCAAAAATTACTGAGATATTGAACGTTAAAGTACGGCCTCCGTGAAAAATTCGGGTGAGCCAATGGAGTTAACGTGTGACGTCACATCGCGATTGAGAGTTGGCGCTTCGTATTTCTCCTTTGGCTATAGAGCGCTCTCACGGTTTCGCAATAAATTTATTTATTTTTCTTATAGTCGATCAATGATCAATTTTGTATTGAGCCCATGTGAAAAAACACCTTTAAATACATAAGTTGTATTTTCGTGATTAATAAATTAGTTAAATCAACTTTCATAATGGCGGGCGGTATTCTGTCAATATAAATAGCAACCGTCAAACTTCGATAACACGAAGCCGTCAAATGGACAGTAGATGACAGTTTTAGAGTGCGGCTGCGCGCGGTCGTAATCGAATACTAATCATTTACCATAACCTTAGAACGAAGAAAATGTACTGTAACTAGCGCCAAAAACGCACCAGGTTGCGCGAAGATTGCGCACGGATGGACTCTATGTAGGTACAGTTGGACGGAAATCACCCGCAGCAGCCGCAATCGGAGATGTCATTGCGACATGACGTCATCGCAATAGCGCGCAAGGAAAGCAAATTTACAAAAGCTGGTGAATCTTTACAACGCTGTAACTTTGGAAATCCTGGAGAGATTTCGATGAAACAAAAACTGTTATTACTTGCACGAGTACGCGCATTAAGTGCAATTTTTATAGTCATATTTTGAAGTGTTGGTGTGACTCATTCTCAAATAGGTTGAAAGAAACAAGGTTGATCGAATTTCGTTGCTGGTAAACTATAGTACCTACTCGTAAATACTGATTAAATATTTTTTCGACAGAATGAACACCGGTCCGGTGTCGTCGGGAGTCTTCACGTCCTTGGAGAGCACGAGCGTGCCGTCAGACAGCACCACGTCATGGCCCGCATTCAGCTGGCCCAGCATCAAACCAGGCTTGACTTCCAGCTGTACAAACTTGGCTAGACCCAGCATACGCTACCACAGAATAGATATAAGTACTACCGTACAGAAAGGACACTCTCCGCCCCGCCCCGCAATCAATTACCTCACCGCGCCCGGGCCCGAGCGCAGAGTTCGTGTGTCAGATCGTGTGCTCATTTAGTACATTTGAAGGTCACGCACACAGTTGCGCGTGTGTCTGTGTAGCGTCTGTGTAATAGGTAGTTAAAACGCCGCGCTTGTATGGAGTGCCAGGGGTGTGACGCTACATAAACTTACCAATGAACACCGGTCCGGGGTCGTCGGTCGTCTTCATGTCCTTGGAGAGCACGAGCGTGCCGTCAGACAGCACCACGTCATGGCCCGCCTTCAGCTGGCCCAGCATCGAACCAGACTTGACTTCTAGCTCTACTTACTTGGCTAGACCCAGCATACGCTACATAAACTTACCAATGAACACCGGTCCGGGATCGTCGGGCGTCTTCACGTCCTTGGACAGCACAAGCGTGCCGTCAGACAGCACCACGTCATGGGCCAACATGTGACCAGGATTGACTTCCAATCCAACTCTACTTACTTGGCTAAACCCAGCATGCCTAGGCGTTTCGTTACATAGCTCTACATAAACTCACCAATGAACACCGGTCCGGGGTCGTCGGGCGTCTTCACGTCCTTGGAGAACACGAGCGTGCCGTCAGACAGCACCACGTCATGGCCCGCCTTCAGCTGGCCCAGCATCGGACCAGGTTTAACGCCGAGCTCTACACACTTGGCCAGGTCCAGTGTGCCTAGTCGTTTCTGTACAAATAAAACTTCTGTAAAAAATCTAGAGTGTATTTACGTAGTGCTTATTGATTTCCACAACTTATAATTTTCTTCTTTTAAGGTCTTCTTTCTGCCAAGCAGATTGCTTGTGCTGCCATGTGCGTGTTATCACAGGGGCCTGCATTGCGGGGGCCCGCGTTATAGCAAAAAAAATTATGAAATTGATAGGATACGGATGGATATGGGCGGCCATCCGCGGTAATCCGTATGACATGAAAAGGGCCTTTATGTCATCTTAATGAAAATTGTTTTTAATCATAATAATTTACTAATGAACCATACCTTTAATGTGCAAATATATGCAACAGAGCAATGGCTTTTCCTCTGTAGATCTTGTAATACCTTTTCAGTCTTCTTTTTCATTGGATCTACTGCTAAAACAACAAACAACACAAAAAATTATATCACAGTCATTAATTTAAGCTTAAAAATAATATTTGTAAGTTACTGAGATTACATAAATTTAATTAATGGCATTTTTGTTTATATCCATGTAGAATGAAATATTTAACAAAATTACACTCTTAAATAAATGAAGTTGATGTAAATAAAGTTTATATTACACTAGACTAGAGGATCCTCGCGGTTTTATCCGCGTGATACCAGTTTCCGTGGGAATATCGGGACAAAATGTAGCCTATGTTAATCAGGGATACTGTAGAATTCTAAAAGTGAAAGAATTTTTGAAATCGGTCAAGTAGTTTTTGAGTTTATTCGTTACATACCTGAATACATACAAATTTTTCCTCTTTATAACATTAAGTATAGAAAGTATCACTACCTTTTTCAGTAACACTTGGTTTTACTCTCGGTTTTGCGTATCTGCTAGTTTTGGTATCAACACCATGGCTGTCCGGTTTGTAGTAATCAGTTTCATCATGGATGAATTCTTCAAATTCTTTTTCTGCATTTGATTCAGTTTTGGGCTTCTTTATTGCTGGTTTCAGATCTTTTCCGACTAACAAATCATCATGAGGACCTCTGTGGAGAAAGAAAATTTATGTACAGACACATACTGTGTAAACAATATACAACTTTGTCACATTAAAGCATTCCGGGGGCCGCGGCCGGGGGGGCGGTCCGCCTCGGGTGCCAAGCACCAAGGGGTGACAATGTGCGTGGTGACTTTTATCAATTTTATCAAATCCCTACTTTTTTTGGTTTATCATCATCATGTCAGCCGAACGACACCCACTGCTGGACATAGGCCTCCCCCAAGGATCTCCACAACGATCGGTCCTGCGCTGCCCGCATCCAGCGGCTTCCCGCGACCTTGACCAGATCGTCGGTCCACCTTGTAGGGGGCCTGCCCACGGAACATCGTCCGGTACGCGGTCGCCATTCGAGAACCTTTCCGCCCCAACGGCCATCGGTTCTCCGCACTATGTGTCTCGCCCACTGCCACTTCAACAATGCAATCCTTCGAGCGATGTCGGTTGTTTTAGTTCTCCTGCGCATCTCATCATTTCTGAATTGTTAGAGCATGGAAATGCCAAATACCACAATTTTGGATTATAGTGAGGGCAAATACAGTCTTTTCGTAGACCTACCGGTAACGGCATGTTGGACTCAGTCAGACACAGGTCTGTCTTTCGCCGCATCTAGCCCTCCCGTCAAGCCTAGTGAGGGCAAATACGGTCTTATCGTATACCTACAAGTAACGGTATGTTGGACTCAGTCAAACACAGGTCTGTCTATCGCCGCACCTAGCCCTCCCGCCAAGCCTAATAGGCTTCGCGTCAGGGCTGGGCGATTCTAACCCCTGCCCCGCCCCCTGACGAGCTATAGCTCGAGAGGGGGCCGGACAGAAAAAGAGAGCCTCCTTCAATCTCCCTATAAGGTTACCCACTCAGGGTGGGCTGACCAGGGGCCGTACCGGCGAACGCTCCGATAATCGGAAATGTGCCGGGTTACAAATTAAAACAGATAAATCAAGCCCCAATCAGGCCAAAATGGCAAACACCGATTCATGATGTTCCAGGAACATCGATATCTTCCAAATAACTCCGGTACAATAGTACAATAAGAAGTTAGGTACTTCGTAATTTATGATTTAAGTTGAAGCCCGGCATCAATCCGATCATCTGAAAGTTCGCCGGTGGGGCCCCGGATGGGGTGGTTGAGAGTATGTAGGCACCACTACCAACTAAACCCAGTCAGTAAGTTTTAAGCACACCAACTGTGGGGGGGCCGTGGTGGTATGCACCCACTGCATCAAATCCCTAGTAATATTATATGTGAAAATGTGAATGTTTGTTTTTTGTCTGTCTGTCTGTATGTTCCGTTTTCACGTGAAAAACGGCTAAACCGATTTTGATGAAATTTGGCATAGAGATAGTTTGAGTTTATGTGAAGAATATAAGCTACTTTTTACCGCAGGAAAATATTTCATCCGTATGGGTAAATAACCTATAGCGTGAAGCTAAATAACTAAAACCATGCATTCAATTTTACCTAAGCATGGTTAAGCACGCTCCTGGTATCGCCAGTGGTCCGGTCCAGTGGACTACCTTGGAGCTTCTGAAATTAATTGTAAAATGGGACTATTCTGATCTGAGTCAGTTTCAAGTTTAGCGCTGTCTAAGATTTTGTTTTAACTAACTGTTTCAGTGGCTTTTTGTAAAAGAACTCAAATTTAAAGTTGGTAAAATGCTACTTAAGAACTAAAACAAGCCAAGCAAGAATCTTTCCTTGTGCATTGAAAAGGACAGGAAAGTAAATTTTGACACTGTGATGAATATGTAAGCAAAAAAGTCATAAAAGCATGTTTAGTATTTGTTGGTTAATTTTGGGGGTGCTCATTAGAAAACCGCCCCGGGCCGGGTGTCAATCCATGCTATGCCGCCTCTGATAAGGATGCTTTTATTCAACAGTAAACTAAAGGCTGAAGGAGAAGAAGACAGCTTTGTCTGTTTTCTGTTTATGTAAAGAAGGATTTTGGCAAACAACCAAGTGAAGAAGAGGTGAGATAAGTATATTATTACAAACAACATTATCATAATATAATTTGAGTGCCGAGTTAAATACTTACAACAACACATATTTCACATTCATTGTACTATCTTCAAAATCTTCACTAGGACTACAATTTGCCATTGTTACATTCATGTCTTTCATTATAACAAACCTCTTGGTGGCATTGTACAATTCATCCTGAAAAATTAATTATTATTTAATTATATTGTAATGTGTCAGATGAGTATCATATGACCTCACACAAGGTTGTTTTTGTTTGTGACATTAGACTAAAGTATGTTTTATAATTCAGTGCAAAAAAAAAGAAAACAGTATTACCATATTAACCCGTGGAACGCTTATTGATCTAACGGTAGAACACATTTTTTTTTTGTCTTTTGTTCAATAGAAATAGATTCATTGACAAAATTCATTGTGGGACCGAACGAAACCCGACAACTTTATGGGAACGTAAATGTGTTCTACAGTAAGATCACTCAGCGCCCGGGGTATGAAAATTATTTGATCTTTCGTTGCATCAAGAAGTGTTCCACGGGTTAAAACTCTATATTCACATTCTGTAGATTTCTTTATTTGTGAACGACATTGCTGTTAATTCAAAACATGCTTTGACTAGATAGATATTTGTTAAACATTATTAATAAAAGTAAAAAAATGGAAATTACTCTTACGTAAACAACAAAATAATTTTTCGAAGGGATGTTAGATGGATATTTTTTTTACATACTGGCAACACGCAGGCACAAAATATTTGTTACGCAAGGGTTGACAAACCTACTTTAACATGTGTGTGATTATTTTATTGATTTTGATTTGTATTTTGTTTACTTTACGTGGGCTCCTATCTGCTTCGCGTACAGAGCTTCTTTTACATTATTTCGTAGATTTCTTGTTGTTTATTGTGAAGTTTGAACCATTGTTACTTGTTTCTATTGTGTCTCTACTATTACTATCTAACCCATTTTGCATTATCTTATGCGCTTTAACCCAAGATATAGTTCTTAACTTAAATTTGGTTTAAAAGAGACACAAAGAAAAAGGTTTACGACACCCTGTTGCCAAACTCAAATGTGAAAGTGACACTTTTTTTTTTGCACTGAATTATAAAACATACTTTAGTAAACCATTACTTTACATTACAGCATTATTTTATGATAATAATTATAGTATAATACTCTTTGACTTACTTCTGCTTCTGAGGCACTTAAAATAAATAATATAGAACAAAATGTTTAATGCTCGAGTTAGAAAAAAAGGTTAGACTTACTAATCCTTCAGGTCCATGTAACGTTATATTTGGAACTCCAACATCCTGTAGCGTCAAAGACAATCCTGGTAGACCACCAATGTTTCTCCATGTCTTGTTGGTGATGAAGATGTGATCGAGGCGAGACAGCTTCACTTTATGCTCATGAGCTAGCCGCTGTGTGTTCTCACCACAGTTGAATAAGTATCTGTCGAGATTATAAACCACAACATATCAAGTAGGATTAAGAAATACTAAATAAAGTTGTGCCATCATTATACTGATTGTGTCATACAATTGGTCAATAAGAATTTATACAACATTATTCCAAATGAATTCTCTGAAACCAAACAAACACTATCTGTAGAGCTTATACTAAGGGAAACTATCAACTACTATTGCTCTTTTAAAAAACCCATTTATAAGCATTTTGCTCTGAATACAAAAAAACACTGAACCACAACACAATCATGATTAACATAGGTTTATTATGGAGAAATAACAAAAATTAAAAGGAGAATCTTTTACAAGAGACTTACCGTTTTTGGTCAGTGAATAGATAAAGTGTGTTAGGAGCTCCGCGAGCTCCAGACCCGAGGACTTGAAGGTAAACAGTACTTGGTCCATACTTCTCAGACTTTTTAGCAATTTGTTGTCTTTGACGCTGAGCCTCAGCAATTCTAGTTGAATTAGCTTTCGGCATTTCGGCTAGAAATTCCAACAATTTCTTAGTACTATTGCTATTGCTATGGCTCTTGTAACGAACGCTATGTGCACTAACTACTCGGCAACTAAACAATACACTTTTACCGTACATGTGTTTTGAGGTTATTTCAAGTTTGAATCAAAGTTTACGAGCATTCGTCTGGGATTTTATGATAAATTATTTGTTTTTTGCAAAACACATAATTATTTACTTATTGGTAAGTAGGCATTGTCACATTTTCAGATTTAGAACAATTTTTAATTTTCTCCGACATTTCTAATCATTTCGCAATATTTTGACAGTTCATGTAATCTTCCACTAATCTTCTTTCTTTTAGCCAACAAAGTTTTGTCTATGGGTTGGTTCAAGATAAATGACGGGAGCCTTCGAGCAACGCGGGCCTTCCTCCGGGACGGAAGACCCGCGTTGCTCGAAGACGGGAGCTATACCTAAAATACCTATAAACCGTGAGCCAGATAGTATATTTTGTGCGTCATTTCCTCTCATGCAAAAACTCGTGAAATGCTTGAGAGAGTTGTATTATGATTATGAAGCATGGTGAACGTTAGCTGCCCGCTCCGTGGGTGGGTGGTGCAGCGGCAGCCCCTCAATCACGTAAAAAAAAAAATTTTCAGTCATTTCCTCCCGTCTGAAAATTACATTTTTAAGTGTGAAATGCACAATGTGTATTTGAGTTATAACTTATGACTTATGGAAGCGAGACGTGGTCCTTTACTATGGGTCTCATAAGAAGGCTCAAGTAGGCCTAGTACGAGTTTTACTAAAACCTAAACTACGATAGTTTTCGTTTAAACGCCAAACTTTCAGTTTACTACATCATTGGTAGTATGAGTGACTGTAGTTTAAACTATATCGACCATCGACTATACGATAGAATGAACGAACGATATAGAGTGAATCTATATACTTTTTCTCACTTCTACACTACAAAATAGATAAAGACGCAACACTCAAATACTTTGACGTTTTCCTTATAGTTTTAAGTTCAAAACGTCAGTCAGTGTTGTTTGTTTTGTGGTTTTCAGACTAAATAAATGAAAATACATTACTTATTACATAATTTAACAAATTCTCAGTGTCTGAAGTTTGTTCTTCATATGTCGCGAACAATTCCTTCGCAATTTGAGGTCATGTTGTGATCATGGAAAGGTAATTAACAAATTTTGTACGAACTCATGTTACACATATTTTTTGCATTTTAAATGCTATTTACTGGTTTATTTAACAAGATCTTTACACTAGAAGATATGAAATACCTCTAACACGTAATCTCGACCGAGAAAATTAATCCAATATTGTTTAAATAGGTATGAAATATCTTGAAACATTTGTTTATGAAAGCGGTTTACAATATTGCTTAATTTTTCAGAAATGGTGACTTAAATCAATTTGGTGAGGACTCCCATGGATGAGTAACGGCCCACAACAAGGGGTTATAACTTACAAGTGTCCCTAATTTGGACACAACCGGCAGTTCCAAGCCGGCTGAAAAGTGGACAAAGGTATGTAGCTATGTATGGTTTTTCATGTCAATAAAAACATCATTGCATGTTGACAAGTTTGTTTAATAATTATTGGTTTTTCTGTTTGCATGTAAAGATGTGGCAATACAAATGGAAGGCAGCCAAAATCCACCGCTCTATCAGTGGAACAGGTGGTGGCCCTGCATGCAGGCTTTTGCAAGAAAGAAATACGAAGCAAGAAATACCATGAATAAGACATCTGAAATAAAGAAGATTAGGAACTATGTTTGTAGTCTATAAGTATATAAACATAAATTTATACAATATATAAGGTTTTTCATTTTCCTTTGTTTGATTTGCCTCCTTGCTTGTCTTAAGTGAATGACTTGAGGGTGGGTAAGGGCTGTAGTAACCTTGCTGATAAATCCACTCATAGCTTCTTGCAAAAAGTGGTTAGCCAGCCCAACCACCCGTTGGCATTGGCAGTCTCCGTTCTCATAGAACAATAACGCAGACAACACCGAAAAAGCAAAATTCTAATTATTGTTATACTTAAAGTCAATCAACATAGATGAGAAATAAACATACCTTAGTTCTCTCTTTGTGTACATAGAAATGTAAAGGCGAAATACCATCGGGCATTTTAACACATTATATTCACACTAGCCTTCCGCCCGCGGCTTTGGCCGCGTGGACGTTATCCCATGGGATAGTGATATTTTCCGGGATAAAAAATAGCCTTTGACTCTAGCTCCCAAACTATCCTCATACCAAAAATCACGTCGATCCGTTGCTCCGTTTTGTTGTGAAAGACGGACAAACGAATACACTTTACATTTATAATATTAGTATCTACTGATTTTCCCATGTGAATGAGCCTTATTCCCGCGGGAAAAAGTAGCCTATGTCCTTCCTAAGGTCTCGAAACTATCTCGTTTCAAATTTTATCAAAATCTGTTCAGTCGTTTTGACATGAAAACGGAACATACAGACAAAAAAACAAAAAATATACACAATCTTCGCATTGCATCCTACTTAACCTACTATTTATTATCCTACTAATATTATAAATGTGAAAGTTTAGATGTTTGGATGTTTGTTACTCAATCACGCCAAAACGGCTGGACGGATTTGGCTAAAATTTGGGACATGGATACTTTTTAGCCTGGAGAGGAACATAGGCTACTTTTTATCCTGGAAGAATATCACATTCCCGCGGGATAACGTCGCGTCGTATAGTCCACGCGGGCGAAGCCGCGGGTGGAAAGCTAGTTTATAATATTAGTAGGGATTATTCTTATTTTTATTTTTTGCCATCGCAATGCAATTTTTATTATTGAAAATGAGTTGCTCCGCTACTTAGCGACTCCGTAGCTCTGTGGTTATAGTATTCGCCCGGACAGCGAAAGGTCGTAGGTTCGAGTCCCATCGGAGCTAGTTGTGAGACGGATCCACTTTTTGTAATACTTCATTTTCAATATTTTCACATAAATTCACATTAAAAACAATTATTTCTATGAACTCACTAAGTAATTTTCAGTGACGAAGAAAACTATAAAAGTTTTGGTTTTCGTTTCCGTTTACTATAGGTTAGATGTCAAACCAGTAACTCATACTACCAAATTATCAAAAACTACTCGAAAACTTACAAAGTTTTCGAAAACTTTTACTCGATTCAACTCATACTGCCATTGTTAGTTCGTAATAGTTTCCGCTAGAGGCGCTAGTGTGAAATGTATGAAAACAAAACGATACCATCAAACTGTTCGAAAACTATCAAAACTCATACTAGGGGTAAAGGTCACCCAGCGAGCAATGGAGAGAGCGATGCTTGGTATTTCCCTGCTCGATCGAATCAGAAATGATGAGATCCGCAGGAGAAACTACCGACATCGCTCGAAGGATTGCTCAGTTGAAGTGGCAGTGGGACGGGACACATAGCGCGGAGAACCGATGGCCGTTGGGGCGGAAAGGTTCTCGAATGGCGAGCGCGAACCGGACGAACGTTCCGTGGGCAGGCCCCCTACAAGGTGGACCGACGATCTGCTCAAGGTCGTGGAAAGCCGCTGGATGCGGGCAGCGCAGGACCGATCGTTGTGAAGATCCTTGGGGGAGGCCCAGTAGTGGCCGTCGTACGGCTGAAATGATGATGATGGAATGACAATTTATATTGTATTTCCTGCGATAATCATAACAAAGAGAATAATAGTTATCATTACATTACTTCTCAATAATTACTAATAACAAAATTTCATTTATTTAATTCCTCCAAAATATATTTATTCGTTACAAACATACACACACACATACATCTAAATCGTTTCTCTTTATAATATTAGTATAGATTGATTAATTAGAATATTGATTTGATTGGTACATAACGGTGCCGGCGCGTGCATGAAGCGTAATAATGCGAATAACTGTAGTTATGTAATTTCCTTCCACTTGAAAATGTGTCAGATGATAGTTTATATGCTATTTGGAATAAATAAAAACGTCAGCTGGCTCTATGTTGGTGGAAAACCCGTCAGCTGACGTATTTAAGTAAGCGATCGGCGCTCACGCCTGGCTCTCGTGCTCACTATTTCACTGTATCAGCTGACGACCTTTCCACCAACATAGAGCCAGCTGACGTTTTCATTTATTCAAAATAGCGTGTAAACTATCACCTGACACATTTTCAAGTGAGAGGAAATCACTGAACGAAAAATATTTTTCGTTCAGTGAATATCTTCTAATAAGGTACGCGCACATTATGTCGGGCCGCAGCGCAAAAATCCGTCCAAATCGCTCGTATGTATTTTATATGAACTATCGCACACTATGCCGGGGCGCAGCGGGCCGCATAATCCGCCGCGGATTTTGTTGCGTGCGTGCGATGCAATGCGGCCCGCCCCGCCCCGCTGCGCCCCGACACAGTGTGTTATAGCAAGCGGATTTTTCTCGTACTACTCGGTCAGATAACATGACACCTACAAATTATACCCGTCTCTTTCACTCGATTCTGTCATGCCCGGAGAGTGAAAGGGACGGGTATAACCGGCAGTAGTAGAAGAAATTGGATGTTTGAATTTGGTTGTACTCGAAATCCGTCAATGCGCTGCGGCCCGGCCCGTCACTATGTGCTATACTCAAATCCGTCAATGCGATGCGCTGCGGCCCGGCCCGCTGCGGCCCGACATAATGTGCGCGTACCTTTAATGGGCGATTTTTTGAAAGCTCAGTCACTAGATGGCGCTGTCCCACCTATGCAGTTAGAAGGAACGGAACGTTATAAATTTTACTTTAACGCGACTTTTTTACGTAAAACGGAACGTCAGACAGTTGTTATTTATTTACCTAAATTTACCTATTTCGTTTCTGTACCTCACAGTAGTACTTATTTAATATATTATTAGTTTCCTTTGGGTTTTTAAATAGTAATTAATTTAAATATGTTTCATACCAAAATATACCATAGACATGTACATACTTATTCAACGCCATCTAGTGAAGCAATTGGAAGTTTTTTTTTTAAATGGCCTCTCAGAAAATCGCTCATTGCGTTAACTCAGTCGGGAGGAAATGACAGAAAATAAAAAAAAATACGTGATTGAGGGGATGCCGCTGCACCACCCACCCACGGAGCGGCAGCTGACGTTCACCATGCTTCATAATACAACTCTCAAGCATTTCACGAGTTTTCGCTTGAGAGGAATTTGAAATCCGTTGCTGGCTCATGGACTACCTACTACCTCATTTAGAGCTAGCGCGCACGGGTGACTGTTTTGTCTTTCACACCAATACCTATAGTATGAAAAAGTCGCGTCGCTCATGCGCGCACTTTCATACTAACCCGTAGACTTGATGCGAGTAACTTTATGGATATGAACTTACTACGTTTTTTGGGAACTTTAAGTCAATTTTATAAAGAAAATAGCCGCTATCAGTTTTTTTTTTGGATGGATGGATATGGGTATGAGCTTCAACTGTCATTTGAATTCCATAACTTGATAGATTTTTGCTACTTTGTTCTGCTGGGGGGCTACCGGCTAAGAAATATGGATATGGGTATGGGCTTCAACTATCATTTGAGTTCCTTATTTTGATAGATTTTTGCTGCTTTGTTTTGTTGAACGTTGCTAGCTAGTTATCGTTATACCCGACGTCACAAAAAAAGGAAGTGACAGCTGCTATTTTCTTCAAAAAATTGACTTAAAGTTTCCAAAAACGTGAAGATCATACCCATAAAGTCATACACAAGGTCAAAGAGGCGAGGCGTCAAAGAGGCTACGCGTAACAGAACAAAGCAGCAAAAATCTATAGCCCCCAGTACACGATGGCCGATCATGGTCGGCGACCATGACCAATACATCGTACATTGACACTTTTGAACGAACAAGCTTAAAAAGGTTCTTTCAAAAGTGTCAATGTACGATGTATTGGTCATGGTCGCCGACCATGATCGGCCATCGTGTACTAGGGGCTTTACAATATAAGGAATTGAAATGACAGTTGAAGCCCATACCCATATCCATATTTCTTAGCCGGTAGCCCCCCTGATAGCGGCATTTTTTTTTATAAAATTGACTTAAATTTCCTAGAAACGTATGAAGTTCATACCCTTATTACTCGGTAGCCCCCCTGTACTTGACGCCCAGACGATAGGTTTTGCTGTCAGTTTACTAACAGTCTTTTAGCCAATCAAAATGAACCATTCATAACGCTGCTCGAAGTTCCTCTATGCCGATTGGTTAGCTAGTCTTGAGTGATGGAATTGACTGATGCTGATGGTTGCGTGAAATGGCGTGAAAGAGGTCAGTGGGCGTGAATGTACGTTTTTGAAAAAGTTTTTAAATCAACTTTTCATAATCTATAATCGAGATAGTGTACACCATGGTACAACACTAGTCCTTTCAGAGTTGCCATAAATCTTACGTCAATGGTAGTATTTTAGATTTAAGATTGTAACACCGGTTCATAAAAATCAAAAATGGCGTTCTGTACAGCTGTGGGTTGCGCAATTTTATTGTAAATGAGCGTGAAATATTTAGGAAATATTAAAATATAAGTGTAACTAATAATCTAGACTGTGGACATGTTATTTTTATTAAATTCATAGTGTAAATATCCGAAGGTGAATTGGTAAATCCAACATAGTGCAAATCTGTCGTGAACCGTGTATTTTTTGTGTTGTGGTGATGTATGAAAATGATAAATAATGAAAAGGAAAATAATGCGGCTGTGTAAATAATGTATCTATGATGGGTATGTTATGGGGAGTGTTTTTCGTGGCCTTGATAGGCTCACATTTTGGATATGGATTACCAATTGGATCAACGCCGCAAACCTACCCTTACGGTGAGTCATTTCAATAACAAAAATATCATGTTTTTCTGTAAATAAACATACTAGTGCTTTGATAACAACGTAAGGCATCATCATTCGTAACGTCAGACTGTTTGTATTTCAAATCCTAATCAGATTAGTGACTGGACACAACTGCCGCGAAAAAATAAGATTCTGAAGGTAGATACAGGTATACATAGGTTTTGTAATTACGGTTCCTTTTAAATGTTAGCTTACTTCTATTTGTACAAAGTCTAAAACTTAATCTGCAAAACTCCACAAAAATCTAAATATTGTTTTTGCTATGTTTGGAATATAAATAAATTGTAAAGCTAATAATAAAGGGAACAGAAAATATGTCAGTTGAAAAGCTTTCTCAAAAAGATTTTGCAAAATTGGTCAGTAGTTATAAGGAAGTGTCTTAAAATATTTACATCTTATGCTTCCTCCTAACTTTATGGTTTTATAATATTTCTATAAAAAAACTAATTGAGGTTGGGTGGAGTCTTAGAGCTTCAACTATGATTGTCAGCAATTACATATTGCTAGATAAATTTCAGTTGTAAATAACTCAATACCTGCCGGCCTAGCATGAGCGGCTTTTACACCTTAGCTGGGTAAGCAAGACAACTTGCGCGCTATAAGCCGCTCATGCTAGGCCGGCTGACTCTAATGTTACCTGACTTGTTAGGGAGTGAGATCTTGCACCAATTTTGCAAGATTGATCTTGCACACAAAATAGTGTGTGATCTCGCGCAAATTGCAAGATTTCACAGTAACACATTTCATGACTTATGGCAGCTAAAAACCTCTCATTTTTAAGAAAAATCAAAAAATTATTTTGAAAGCTCCTCCACAATAACACCCAAATTATCAAATACTATCTAATTATTTGATAAACTTGTTACACACGAAATCAGGCGGGGCAAAAGGGCACTACTTGCAGTTACCAACAATGTCTTTCATCAATATTGCTAACAAGTGTAGAGGCAGAAAGGGCCTTTTCTGCTGCTTGTTATATTGCAAAAAACACACGAAGCCAGTTGGCCGATGACACTTTAAACATGTTGTGGTACCCTAAAAGTTATTTGCAAAATTATGCTTGTTTTTTATATAAAAATATATCAGTATATTTCTATATGTTTGTGTAGGTGTTATTGTTGATCGAAGATATTATGTAGTATATATTTATAAATTTTTGAACAACTTACTTTAGCATATCATCATCATCATTTCAGCCGTACGACGCCCACTGCTGGGCATAGGCCTCCCCCAAGGATCTCCACAACGATCGGTCCTGCGCTTTACTTTAGCATATATCTGAATAGAATACTAACAATAGATAAAGATAGTAAGTCGATCTGCGAGATCTTGCAAAATACCGAGATCTTGCAAGATTAGACGCCTTGAATCTTGCAAACACCGAGATTGACTATTTTGCTGCAAGATTGCACTCCCTAGTACATGTTTACTTTGTTACAATTTTCTGTTTATTTTTATTCTTTGACATTGCTATTATATTTGGGCTCATTAAAGACAAATAAAAAAATACAACCATAAGGTTGTATTTTTTTATTTGTCTTTTTTAAGTGTCTGACTAGTAATAGGTGTGTAACTACAGCATTCATAAGTAGCCAAATAGTACATGTCCATCATTCACAACTAGTACAAGTTACAACTAACGTTATAAATAACTGTATGGGCCATTCCATCGTTTCGGGTGTTACACTTTAACTTATTAAATGTGTTGTTTTTATATATTCTGATAACGTTTTCGTTTAAATATCTGTGTCTTAAACTAAGAGTATTAAGTTCTATTTTCGTGGGGTATATGAATAAAGACTAAATTCTTATTTAAACTTCAGTTACAAAGGAAAAAGTAGCGTTTCGGGCGTTACGCGATTTAGCCTCCACTTTCTGATCAATGTTGCATACATTCCAAATTTAGCGAAATTACTTAGATAAATTATACTATAAAAACAACAGTCATAAAGGATGAAATCTGGTACATTAATACAATAGAAAATCCGAAAAATATGTAGTAGTTATTTTTTTATTAATGTTATCGTCTGTTTCGGGTGTTACAGAGGGTTTGTTTCGGGTGTTACGAGTACGAAATTAAAACACATTTACCTAAAATAATGGACCATTTATATGTATTCATTTTGTCTTTTATTAAAATTATTAGAGAACTTAATGAAGCTTTGCAGAATTATAATAAAAACACAAACATTTAAAGAATAAAATAGCTATTTTTCAAATATATCTAATCGTTTCGGGTGTTACATTTGTTCAACCAAAGTCAAATTTTTTGTGTATTTTGAAATAATATTTTAGCAATTTATATGCTTTATTCTCTCTACGTAAGCATCCAGATTTGACCGCAATACCTTAATATTAATAAAATTTTATTTCTGTTTTTGACATTTCAATCAATGTCCTAAATAAAGAAATGTTACTGTTTTTTCGATGGCGGCGCTAGATTGGCCGTCGAAGAGCCTTAAAATAATACTTATTGCATTCTTCAAGCAATACACACACAATATATCGACATACAAAAAGTTGTAACACCCGAAACGTTTTGGGTGTTACAGTTTTTAATCATGCAAAAAACACATCAAATTAGTCTCAAGCTCAGATATTAGTTAGTTTCTTAAACTATTACCACCATAACCTTACTTTTATTGAATATTATTACACCAATCAATCTGTAAGGTATAATAATAAAACAATTACCTGATTTTTCGTTTCAGGTGTTACAGTTCCAAATTAACAAGGAAACACACTTGTAACTTAATAATTATCAATGTTTTTGGGACTGTGACGCAATCCATCAATATTATGATAAATAACCTCAAATCACAACATGGCAAAACGGTCACCAGATTGATAGATATTTTTTATTTGTATTTCCAATAGTTACAGGCACAATGGGTCATTGAGCCAGTTCACTTGAGTACAGATTTTGAAGGCGATTAACTTAAAAATTACGCGTTTCTTTTAGTTTTTTTTTTGTCGCACATTATAATTTGGAATGTTTTCTTTCAAAATTCATTAGATTTAATGCTATAAGAACATATTTATTTTTTCACCCTCGGTAACGTTTATTATGGAATGGCCCTATCAATTAATTTAAATAGATTGATCAATAACTTATTGTTTTTTAATATTTACTCAAAATCTATTAATTATTCAAATGGTTATTTATTGCACTTTAAAGCAAGGGTGATGATTTGTTTTATCTTTCAGTGAAAAGTAATTGATGAAAACAAAAGAAATAAATATGAATTTATCACTATTCTTGATTGTATGAAAGCTTCAGACCGTTAATAACTAACTAGAACATACTTAGTTTAAAAATAAATTCCAAATCATATTTGAAGAAAAAAAAATATGAATCGATCAATAGTTTTAAGCAAAAAATAGTATTAGAAATCAGTTGTCTCAACATGGACCTTGTCCTAGATGGCCGAGCGACACTTGAGGTTTGGGGCTCCCAGGGCGGGCTGTATGCCGCAGTGCCTGCCCTGGCACTGCTCATCACTGCAGTTGGATTGCTCCTAGGATGTACCTGGTGCTACAGGCACAAAGATTGCAAGGTAAGAATTGCAATAAAATTAAATTATATATTATGTGCTGTAACATTAACTGAATTGTAAACAAACTATGATCCTCATACAAAGTTGACTATTCTTAATGGGCAATATTTTTTGTTTACAAATGACATTGTTTTTTATAAATGTTGATTTATAAAAAAAAATATAAGGACATGAGTTGTCTCAATATTCAGTAACATTAAATTTAAAAACATTTGTGACTCCAAGCAGTGGCATAACTATACCGTTTGGGGCCCGGCAAATTCACTACATATTACACCAGTAAGCCTAGCATGACCACCCAAAACGTAATATGTATCGCATGATAAAGCAATTTATCGACATTCAAACGTCAAACCCCGTAGTCTTTTGACAGTTAAATGGGATAACTTATCATATCATATCGCGTTTTGTTGGTCATGCTAGGGGGCTGGGATTGGTATTCTTTCTTTTTCAATAAAAGTCATTAAGTGTTTACTCTTGTTGGATAACTATGTTATTTATCATGACTCAAGGTCCACAACATAGGCACAGGATACAAACTGGAACTTATTCACTATCTAATAAGACAAATGATAAGCATAATAAATCTTATTAGAATCAACTTCAAGAACTTAGTTAGGATCTAAACTTTTAAGCCAAAAAGGTCGCGCGTCTTCCAGGGAATCCTCGCGCATTCTCGAGATTTTTGGCCTATATCTCATTTGTATGTTATAATACAATTGACATAAAGTTCATTATGCTATGTACAATTTCGTTGCAAAAAGTCGCTTCCATTCCATTCCACGGCAGTGTAAATTGAGCCTAAGAAGTTTAGGCAGAAACCAATGACAGAATGAACCACCTGACTATGCATTGCGCCTTTATGGTTTTCAAAACCATAATCCAAATGATTATTATGATTAGGGCATTATCCCAACATCGACATGGTTATAGCCTCTTTCTGGCCAATAAAGCTTGCACTTGGTCTAATCAGCGGACGGCCGGGTCATTGCCCCCGCGCGCCGTTTTGATACGAAACGGCTACTCTGCACTGGTTGCAGTTATCAAGAGATTTTGTGTATAACCTTTATGAATTGGGTAAAGATGTAGGTTAAATTTAATAGTGAGCTTTTAATTATACTGTTTTTTTCAAAACCATGATTTTCAATGAAATTAGAAAGTTCATTTGATGTAAATCATTTGTGCGGTTAAAATTAGCTGAATTGTTCAACCTGTTTATTTATTAGGTTATAGTTTTGTCTATTATCAATAATTAGTTATTATAGTAGTTATAGTTAACCATATCTGTGATGTTAAACAATTTTATTCGGCGCCCAACCCATAATGTGGGCGCAAAACAATAACCACTAACCAAACCGAAAACAATACGTACGCCCACTGGGAATCGAACCCGGGACCTCTGAGTCTCATACCGGTTGTGTGTACCACTAGACCACAGAAGCAGTTAAAACATTACTAAGTAACAATTATCTGTGGTTATAAACAGGCCGAAAGTTCTCTAATAGGAGCGCGAATCGGTGTACCTATATCACCTATATCACAAGTGGTCGGTCGTCTATTGGCAGTTGGCAGCCTTCGAGCATAATCGCGGCATCGCGGCAGCCCGCGACGCGACGCTCCTGCCCGCACCCACAGTAGCCAATTATCCCGATCAACATGCGATGACTCACCGCTTGGATGTCGCCGCTAAATAAATACGATTTATAGCTGTAGCTGCATTAATAGCAATGCTGCATTATTCACAATGTGGCACTGATTTACATTGTATCACAAAACTTAAGAAGGAAGATAAATAAATATCCTTTAGGCGCGTTTGGTCCGATTCGGGTTTGGTTCAATTTTCAAAAAAACTGTGTAATCTTTATATCTTTACTAGCTGACCCAGCGCGACTTCGTTCCCGTGGCCCTATCCCCTACTCCACCCTACCCTACCCGTACTCTACCCCTACCCTACCCCTACGCTACCCCTACGCTACCCCTACCCTACCCCTACCCTACCCTACCCCTACTCTACCCCTACTCTACCCCTACCCAACCCTACCCTACCCCTACCCCTACCCTACCCCTACCCTACCACTACCCTACCCTACTCTACCCTACCCCTACCCTACCCCTACCCTAACCCTACCCCTACCCTACCCCTACCCTACCCCTACCCTACCCCTACCCTACCCCTACCCTACCCTACCCCTACCCTACCCGTATCCTACCCCTACCCTACCCCTACCCTACCCTACCCTACCCTACCCCTACACTACCCCTACCCTACCCTACCCCTACCCTACCCCTATATCCTTCCTTGGACTTCCACGAACATTTCAAGACCAAAATTAGCCAAATCGGTCCAGCCGTTCACGCGTGATGCCGTGACCAAGGGAAATAGGGATTCATTTTTATATATAGATATACCTACATCTGTATAAACTCTTGCGTTACTGACTGACAGACAACGCACAGCCGAAACTATTGAACGCAAGATACGTTGGCATGTAGATATGCTCCTTGGCGAGTGTGAGTGGGGAGCACTAAGAAAGGATTTTTCGAAATTCCTTCCCTAATTGGGTAAAATGGTCAGAGTTTGTATAATACTTTTGTGTATATCTCAATTTCACGCAAACGTGGGCGGAGCGCTAGTTCGTAAAACATTACGAAACTTACAGACGACTGGTATTCTTCGCCAGTCATGGAGTGGAGACGAGTCATTAGTATTGTGTCACTTCTCACAAGTTGGATACCAGTAGCGTAATGTGCGAGTTCGAGTGCGTAAAGAAGAGAGGTTGATTGACTTTGATAATAATCATTCGATTTTAGGTGATGAGATTTGCAAGTTTTGCTTGAATTTATTTCTTACATGAATGTAGGTATTTCGAGTAAAAGTTGGGCATGCGATCATACGTTGTTTATCTTAACTTCCCTTTAAGGCGGGCATTCCCCAAAATAGGGTATTTTAAATTATGGATTACTCTCAAACCACAAGTACTTAAAACTTGGAAAAAATATATGTTATTTTACAGCTATTTATCTAGTGTTTCCGGCCGTTTTTTTTCGATTGGTGATATTTTACTGTGTCAAATAAAATCCCAAACATCCGTCTAATCGTAATCCAAATATCGTATTATTTGCAAAATACTTGGTTTTAGTTCATGAAAAATATACGAAAATAATTGTCTTTGAATAGCCGAGGGATTCCGGCCGTCATAAGTCAATTTTTTTTTAAGGCATTGTTTATTTTCGAAAAAAACCTATTTTACTACGTTGACGGTCGTAATTTCAATCAATCAGTCCCCTGCGGAATGAGTTAGAGGTCGGACGCGTGCCAATTTTTGCGGCGCAGTTACCTGCGACGAGCGAAATTAAAAACAATTCAAATATTTGATTGTGTAGAGAGTTCAGTAAGCTATATAGATACAAATAATTATCTGTGGTGTCGTGTAATGTACCTAGTTATAGTTTGTACAAATATAATAAGTTTGTAGGAAAATATGTATTTTAAATTTATTAATTAGGTTCATTCAAGAATAATTCTGTAAATATTTTATAGTGTTTACGATAAAATGGCCAATAAAAAGAATAAAAAAAAATAAGATTTCGTCGCAGACTCTGCGAAGGATAAACAAACATAAAAGGTAACTAAGTGATTTGATTTTTTTTTATTCATTTGGAACGAATCAGATATTAAACTACATAGATTTCTAAATAGTAAGTAGTGTCACAGTGTATATAAGTGAGGCAGTGTACGAAATTAACCTAGTGGACCCCCACAGTAATTCCTTAGTCAGGGAAAACTTTACAGCATGATGATTTGATGATATATGTAGTAGCAATAAATTAAAAGTATTGTATAACTTTCCAAAGATTAGGTATTTTTAATAAAGTTTTATTTCATTGATCTTTTTCAGGAAAAATTATCCGTTTAAACTTTCTTCACCGGACATATTTATATAAGTAACTTATAAAACAATTTAGGCAATATCCAAAAAAATATCCCAACAGAAAAACCAAATTTTAATCAAATATGAATTTTTGGTGTTACTTGAAATGGAAAATTTCTATGTCGAACTTTCGATGTTATTCCTTTTGGATATTTAAGGCGCTACTCGGAAAAATATGGACTTTTTGATTTGAAACTATAGGACGGTTACAGTTGTTACAAATTTGGTAATAAGATATATATTTCTTCATACCTTTACCTAGATTCGTATAGTTTCAAAAACACGAGTTTATGATTTTGCCTCGACACTTTTTCTTTTCGAAAAGACCTCTAAAAATACGAAAAGTCAAGATTATTCTTAAATGGGGTTACTTACACTATTGGAAATTGATTTAATTAGTGGACACCAATAATATTTAGGATCGTATAGAAGCATTTTTTTTATTAATGCGAAGTGATTTTGTGTTTTTTTTTGCCTGATCTGTAAAATCGGTCTCGCTCCCGCGCGCGTCGTTTTCTCATTGCTATCTCGCTTCAGCACATTTTTTCCGAGTATCGCCTTAAGATTTGTGTTTATGTGACTACACATAATTTTAAAAAGCAATAATGCTGAGAAATTTCCCATAGGTACTGAATTTGTGTTGTTTAAAATATTCGTATGCATTTTTTGGATTTTCTTACTCGTGACGCCAAATTTCATTCTAAGATATTATAAGAAAAAAAAACTGAGCAATTATTAATGAAAATGAGGGTCAAAAAAAGGAATTGCCATAAGTACAATAGCAGTAGGTACTCATGTTTGGAAAATGTTTTGGATTTTTATCAAGTATTACATACTTACTGGTATAAATTAGTCATTTTATGTACTGCGAAATTACTCGGTTAAATATTTAAACAGATTTGTATATTTAGGTATAACGTCGGCCACAGTCTCTAGCGGTGCGGCGTGTGGTGCTGCAAAGCAGGGTACTCATCTAGCTTGTAGCACGTAACCTAACTGTTACTGTATCAACCTGAAAGTGAGTACGGCTTGTCCACGGTCACCGGGTAACCAGCTACGAGCTCCCGGATCCGCAGTGCTTGTGACGAAAACACGCCGACATCATTCTGCTCACTCCATGATTGCGTTCGTTTGAAGTTCGCGTCGCGCCTACGTACTCACTGCACAAGAGGTCTTGTCGTAGTCCACGCGCACACTGCGGCGAGCCGCCTTTGTGTTCGCAGCGATACCGCCACTCGGCGGGTCGCTGCGAGCTTACTGCGAACCACGCGCGAGCGGCTCGCAGCGAGCTCGTGCCTCCTATGTACTCACTTGACAGTAGCAGTTACGTTATGTTACGTGTTACACAGCTCGGTGAGTACCCTGCTCAAGAGGCGCGGCGGGCGGTATGATTTGCGGTGGTATGCTATAATAGCTCGACTAGTTGCAACCGCGGCGGCCTCAGCGGTGGACGTTTTAAGAGAATTTGGAATGGCACTATCAAAAATGGCACGATATTGCCTTGACACAAGTGCGTTCTCAGCTCAAGTATTCATTGAGTCAAGATTCTAGATTTAAGCGAATTTTAATAAATGTTTTACCATTATTATTGACATACTTATTTATTTTAATTTTACTCCTATTTACTTACTCCTAACACCACTATGATTTCCTCTACGATCCTATCTTCCATTTCCAGTCCCACTGTAATCCCCACTCTGATACCCTTTCCGATTCTCACGCACTATCCATACCTACAAAAAGTAACTCTATCTACCTATTTGTTTGTCCATATGTTACTTTTTGGGCCTATGCCCAGCGGTGGGCGTCGTTCGGCTGCCATGATGATGTTACTTTTTACGCCAAAACAGCTGAACCGATTGGTACAGAGATTACAAATCTTAAAGAAGGACATATGTTACTTTTTTAACCGACTTCAAAAAAAGGAGGAGGTTATCAATTCGACTGTATATTTTTTTTTTTTTTTTTTTTTTTTTTTATGTGTGTTACCTCAGAACTTTTCAGTTAATGAACCGATTTGGATGATTCTTTTTTTATTTAAAAGGTGACGCTTCTCGTGTGGTCCCATTCAAATTTTATCAAGAACTGGCAAGAAGTTCAGGAGTTATGCTGAATAATGTGTATTCAGACTTTATTTGGGTATATGGACGATTTCATAGTTCATCAAATTGAGGATCATTTTCAAAATATTTTTTTTTCGAAAGTTGGTACTTCTGACCTGATCTTACTTTCACCAAGTCAGGACCAGGGGATCAAATCCCAGGAAAATTGAGAGAAATTCTCAAATATGGGCAAGCCTTATGCGTTCCATTTATTTTTGAAGTTAGTCAAGTATTTGCATCTGGTAGTCATCATCTCATAGTGATGAGCTGGTGATGGAAGCTACAACTCCTTAACGGTTAGGAGCTGGAGAATATTTCTTTAAGTATTAATCGTACGTATGGGCCAATAGTTATATTCTTTCAGGTTATTAGGGTGAGCTGCTGATGAGAGGTGAAGCTCCTCAACAGTTAGGAGTTATATTATGATGTTTTATAAATACCATATGCACGAATGGACCTTCAGTTGTATTCCTTCAAGTTATCTAAGTAGCTAAAGATGGAAAGCTGAATTCCGTAACGGATAGGATATTCACAACAATTTATCATAATCACCATGTAGTTTCTTAAGCTACTTCACTAAAAATCGAAAAATAAAACGTTTTTGAAAAAAAAATGTAACCGCCTTCAAAACGGATCTTCAAACAAAAATTAACAAACACTAAAAAACGAAAAAAATAATAAGATTTTTTTATTCAAAGGACGATGATACGTGACTTTTTCTAGTTTATCTTGGTACTTACTGAACTGTTTGAAGTCGGTGCCAAGCCAAAAAGAATAAGAAAGAAATATACTGAGTGAAACAACAAACATATTAAAAAACCTTGGTCCCAAGCGTGAGGTGTAGGACGTAATTACCTTAATACGTATAAGACGGCACCGACTTCAAACAGTTCAGTAAGTACCAAGATAAACTAGAAAAAGTCACGTATCATCGTCCTTTGAATAAAAAAATCTTATTATTTTTTTCGTTTTTTAGTGTTTGTTAATTTTTGTTTGAAGATCCGTTTTGAAGGCGGTTACATTTTTTTTTCAAAAACGTTTTATTACGCGATATAACCGCAATTCCAATACAAATGCAGTGTCCAAAGTTCATACAGACGAAGTTACGGGCCACAGTTAGTATATCAAATTACTAGATGCAGCCCGCGACTTCGCCCACGATTTCGGTTATCGCATGAACAATATTCTATGACCTTCTGCAAGGTTCAATTTATTTCAAAATTCCAAAATTCATCATCATTCAGCGTTTTGGCGTGATAAAGTAACAGACAGGCAATGTGACATTTGCATTTATCTTCGGATTAAGCTAGTACTATAAATGCGAAAGTATCTCTGTCTGTCTGTTAGGTTTCATCCCAAAACCGATAAACCAAGTTTGATTAATTTTAGTATAGAGATAAATAGGACGATCGAGAATGATATAGGGTACTTTTTAACTGAAACTCATGTTTTAACTGAAATACAAGCGGACGAAGTCGAGGGCAACAGCTTGTTTACTATAATTCTATTCTAGAATCGATCATTTCGCTTGAAATTCATATTAACACCCTCACCGTAACAATATTGTAATACATTCAATGTAATATTATAGTATGGTATACAGTGGTAGGTAATAATATTATTTGTACTACAGTTATCTACCTATTTCGTTTTAAAATAATAAACATATTACGTACTATTACATATTCTGTGATATTACATTAAAAATGAAACTTGAGTGGTTCTACTGAATATCGGTCACCCACTACTGTCTTGCTGCTACACTGTGGCACAATAGCGGCCGCCGGCCAGGGCCGCGCAAGTATACTGAGACGCGCGGGGTGTCCCTCCGATGGGCGGAGCGTATGCGACGTTCTTCACCCCCTCAAATTATTTCTGCGCTGGGGATTCCTAGCCTTAAGAACTAACTAATATTAATATATGACCCAGATACGATTTGTTTACATAAAACGGTTTCGACAGTGAGCATAATAACGAGGAAGCATTACCATTCATTAGGAACATTTACTTTACCTCCGAATCAAATGAGATGCTGATATTAGATAAATACACACATTGAAAGATTCAATGCCGGATGCAATAACGTCAATGCCAGCATTACAATCGCGACTTGACAATAAACGCTAATCAGTACACCAGTATTTTACTGCCACAGCACTGATACTCTCAATCCTATTCCTGGCGGTCTACCATCAGCGGTCAACTCAATATTTAAGTAATGTTAAGTCAAATTTATTTATTCAATTTTAGATTGTGATTTGTGAACGCCATTAGAAGCTACGCCATCGGTTTGCAAACCCTACGGCGAGAGACCTTGGAGAAGAACTGGCAAGAAACTCTTCAAACCCCGTCTCACTTATGCTGGGGCTTCACCTGCGGTTCATCATGTCAGCCGAACGACGCCCACTGCTGGGCATAGGCCTCCCCCAAGGATCTCCACAACGATCGGTCCTGCGCTGCCCGCATCCAGCGGCTTCCCGCGACCTTGACCAGATCGTCGGTCCACCTTGTAGGGGGCCTGCCCACGAAACGTCGTCCGTATGCCACCATCTGCCATCACCTGCGGTTAATGCCATTAATTAGCGCGCTATTTCATATAGTACGCAGGTGTAGTTGGGTCCTAGCGCGCTAACTTGCTTTAATGAAATTAGACGTTAGGCGATAGCTCGGACGGCGGCAACTTTCGACACATCAAAGGAATTTAGCGGGCCTCTAGCACAGGGTAAAAAAAATACTGCTCTGTGCCTCTATTGCGTTGTTGTGGCTACACCTAGGCATGAACTTGTCTAAACACGGGGGTAATTGTCTAACTCAACATCAATCGCAATCGCTTTCAGTTTGACATTCATCATGCATCCATCACTTGTTGTTGAAGAAGTTGTCAAAATATTTGTTGACATAAGCAGCAATGGCCGTGCAATATCTTTCAAACTGAATGCGATTGCGATTGATGTTGAGTTAGACAATTACCCCCACGGTCACATTCATTCTCCTTTTTACTTTTGGTTTTCGTTTGGCATGGTGATAATTAAACTAAATCCTCACAAACATTCGAAAAAACAGCTTAGTTTCGCTTCTGTGGAAGCACTGTGTTTATAACGGCATCTCGCTAACAATAATACTTTAAAATTGTATTATACAACTCGTAGTAAAGGCCCGCTCTCACGAGGATCCATAACGTACACCTATATCAGACTATCTTTCGCTAGATCCAGACTCCTTTTGTTCGTGTACCTATATCACGAATGGGGGGGCCATTGTCCTATTTTCATACATCGAGTAAGCTCCGACTCCGCTCCTGAAACAATGTTTGTATACATTTTATAATGTAACGGAGTCGTACTAGCCGACTGCGGAATAAGTAAGAGGTTGAATTTCTTTTAGTTTTACTAATATTAAATCGTAACTTGCGACTTAGGTTTTAATGTTTTGATTTTTGAAGAATTTAGATTTGTGTAAAACTAGGGTTTGAAGAATGTTTGGGCATTGATTCTCAAAAGGTCTGCATAAAGAAAGATGGTAGAATTTGATATTAGTGGGGAAGAGGTATAATATGTGGAACATGTTTAACCAGCCAGGAGTCCTGGGGCCTATTTCTCAAAAGCTTGTAACTTGTAATACAAGCGGATGTCACTTTTTGACAGATATTGTTAGAAAGGGACTTCCACTTGTATTACAAGCTACAAGCCCTTGAGAAACGGGCCCCTGTAGCCCGATTCTCGTAATAAAAACCGTGACGATATCGTTGCGATTTAGTCGTTGAAACCATTTTCGTATTCACAACTGTCGATAGAACTTGAGCGGCAGCGATTCTATCGAAGTGTCGTCGAAGTGTATTCTGGTACATTAATCGTCCTTCAATCGTTTCAAAACGATAACTCGAAGGTATTCTACTATTTAGATGACCTTTGTTTCGATCGGATTTCAACGACTAAACGTCAAAATAAGCGATCCAAGTGTCGTTGGACAAAAGTTCAATTAGCTGGACCTTTTGTATGTGAAAAATAAGCTTGGGGCTAGCATATTTGTTATTATTTATTTTTTATTTTATTTAATAAACTTTTGTACATAATACATAGGTAATGTAATATACAAGGCGGACTTAATACTAAAAGTATTCTCTGCCAGTCAACCGTTGGGAAACAGAAAACAATTAAAGCGGTACAAATTATTTATTTTTAATTATTTATTATTAAGTATTAATTATTTATTATTAAGTATTAATTATTAATTATTAATTATTAATTATTAATTATTTATTATTTATTATTTATTATTTATTATTTATTATTTATTATTTATTATTTATTATTTATTATTTATTATTTATTATTTATTATTTATTATTTATTATTTATTATTTATTATTTATTATTTATTATTTATTGTTTATTGTTTATTGTTTATTGTTTATTATTTATTATTTATTATTTATTATTTATTATTTATTATTTATTATTTATTATTTATTATTTATTATTTATTATTTATTATTTATTATTTATTATTTATTATTTATTATTTATTATTTATTATTTATTATTTATTATTTATTATTTATTATTTATTATTTATTATTTATTATTTATTATTTATTATTTATTATTTATTATTTATTATTTATTATTTATTATTTATTATTTATTATTTATTATTTATTATTTATTATTTATTATTTATTATTTATTATTTACTTATTATATCATATGAAAGAGCGCTGCTTGCACATTCTGAAACATTCTGATGAAAAATGTACAAAAAATACCTCTCGATTGAAAAGTCGCTGAGTTTCGATCCTACTGAGTTGAAGTCCTATCGAAACTCGTCCAAGCAACACGAGAATACCGATTTTGGATAGGACTTCGATCGAACGACTTCTGAACTACAACGATATTTAGATTGTTTGTATTTACGAGAATCGGGCTACTGGACTACCATTTGAAGTGATCCTTAAAAGATAAACGCATAAAATAACCACACTTCTTTCAAAACAGATCTGAATTAAAACTTTTCACATTCGCTTATTGCAAGTCACTGCAACAACAACAGCGAGCATCAGTTAATAGTCGTAATGAGTTCCACACACGCTCTCTCAATAGCACATTAAGACACATTGTAGACTGCCTCCGCGCGGTCCTTGGGCGGCCCCGCCCACAGCCTCTGGTCAATTGCTCCCGTGAGTCACGCGCAGATGGGATACCCGCTGGTCGCATCGCACCACACGTCACCCTGCACTATATTTGGCACCGACATATTGTTCTATTCTGCGCGGTGATGCGCCAGCGCACCGACAACAGTCGTCCGTAACACCTGCATCGTACTATGAAACTTATCTACTATGCAATAAGATAAAAAATGTACGAAACGAAACAACTGTAATGTTCTGTCGATAGTACCGACAGCAGCATGTGCATAGTTAAAACAAACTGTATATTAGTCATTGAATTTATTTCCATTTTATTAGAATGATATCTATAAAAGTTGCTTTCAGCTATTTAATGTATCGTGTAGTGCGTCTACCAACTTAGTTTGTTTACGTTGAAATAGAAAATGAGGTCATACTTTACACATAAAACTTCTGTAATGCAACTTCAAAAGATTAATTAATAATGCATATTCCGCTGCTAATGGTTACTGCAGTCTGCCTGCATCCATTTTATAAATTTAATGGACCCTTAATGTACAATCAGCTAAACATTAACCTGTCCTTGACTGTTAATTGGGTTGGTCAGCAGAAAACTGTAATTATAGATTCATTCATATACCCATGATGGCCACAACAGTCGCAGACCAATTAGCTAAATTGCACGGTATCGTATTTCGTGTAAAGCTTGAAACCGAGCCGCCATGACTGGCAGGTTCTGTGTCTGCTAATGGAAAAAGCTACACTTAAATTAAATGCTTCGCAAATTAATGAATTGGCTTTATATTCGCTACCGAAACAGGGTTATTTTAAAACCACTTGCCAAGTTTTGAAGTTGAACTCAAAATCGGTGAAAAACAGCTTTCTCCTAGAAACATGGGTCGAAATTCGACAAAAAATTTTGTACTTCCCAAAGTAAAGCGATCACGTGATCAGTATTATTTGTAGGAAAAGTCGAAACAAATGACATATTTCGACCCATGTCTCTAAGAGAAAGTTGTTTACTTACTGATTCTTAGCCGAACTTAAAAATTTGGCCAGTGGTTATAAATAACCCTGTATTTATTTTGACCTAAACTAGCAGAGGCTTAATCACTTTTGTCGTTCCTTTAAAAAATTCTAATCCCGGATCACGGGCACAATTATTTGACTTAATGAAATCGGGATCCTGGATTTCTTGTCTAATTATAAAGTTTGAAGTCCTATATCTTTGAAAATATTCAAGATAATTCAAAATGAAAACTTGTTTTGTGTAGCTAATATTTCGAAAAACATTTTAAACAAATAAAAAAAAAATCAGTAAAATACCGTATTATCGAATGAATATGTGCGGTATAGATATATTCGAAAGAACAAGATCGAGAGATCACCAAATCGCCTTAGTATAATCCAATAAGCAGTGAATACGCAATAAAATCCGTAATATCCGGCTTTCTTCATTGCCATTTTTAATTAAAATTCTTTCATTAGTTCACTCGCTCAGTAATAAAACAAAAGTATACAGTTAACGATATATCTTTATAGTAACTATCCGATGCTGTTAATGAGAACATAGCTCAAGCAGTAATGTTAGTCAATTAGCAACCTTAATTAGCTTAAGTGGTTATTCATAGTAAGAACAAAACATGAGATTATGTTATCCAGTTACTGAGCTATGCAAAATCTCCGCCCACCTACGTTAAGCTTAATTTAATAGTAAAAGATAATAAATGTTACCCAGTCATAATATACGAGTAATAATAACCAATTGTAATATTACTAAAGTTCCAGAGGCAACCAATGATTCTATTAATTTCTTGTTTTCTCTATTTAATGTTTGAAGCGGCATATTATTTAATCTTCTGTACCTACGTGTAAATTTTTGCCTCCGTTCGGCCTCTTTGTATTCGTTATTTCATCAAGAAAAAATAAATGTTATGTTTGATAAAGACACTTTTATTGATGTTATTATGAAATATTGATGTTCAAACAATCAAAAATTGATGACTAAAACAATCTTCACAAACTGCTTATATACAAAATTGAGAACAAGCTAGTTTAGGAAAAATGTGATAGTAAAAAACCACGAGCCCTATAAGTAGCTTCAGGCGGGATATAGGGATATAGGGCTCGTGGTTTTTTACTATCACATTTTTCCTATACTTACAAAATTGCATTGTGAATGCATAAAAATAATATAAAATCTCAACAAGCTAGTTTATTGAGCAGTTAACAAATTAAGCTGATATATTCGATCCAAATTTTCAGTCTACAGACAATTTTTGTTCTTTTCTATCACATTAAATTATTTATACTGAAAAAAATATCTACATACAGCTGAAAAATATATCTGAATAAGGTGGCGAGAAAACATAAATATATTCAGGGAGCTTAAAACAATACCATTCCGCGCGAATTCTTTGCACGGTGGACTTTGAGATGCTTCACATTAAAGCCCTAGACTACACGCGAGACATTCACACGACACAACAACAAGTTTACTTCTGCTGTTGAGAAACAAGATAATGTGCCTTATTTCAAGGGTGTAGAGACGTTGGCGTCGTTTGTGAGAGCACGTGGAGATTTGTTTCCTGACGTTGCAGTGGCGCTTAAAGTTGGCATAGAGCCCGGGGCTGGCACAGCCTACTGCTACGCCCCGCCCACGCTGCCGTTTCACACCTCCAGTGCCGCTTCTCTTTACTTCCAATCCTGAAACATTAAACAACGCCGCAACGTATGTCATCCAGTTTTTTAAGCCCTAGATTAATGATACGATATGACAAGTTTATGCACAATGCCAAAATGTGACAATTGTAGTTTTAGCTCGTACGTCCATAGTACGTCATTTAGTTTGTTGTTAGGAAAACTTATGTCGCACGAAGCGGATGTCGCACGTCACGTTACGGTCAACTGAAATTATGTAATTTATTCTAAATATCTCATGACAGAGCTAGACTTTTTTTTCAATTTTATGTTGGTAAGTACATACCTACTATCTCGTTCGTGTTACACACTAGTTTTACACGTAAAACTTTATGAAAAAATAAGAATGGTGTATTTAATATTAATAAAACCTAAAATATGATACAAAGAATGTAAGAGTAAGAATAGAAAAGCATTTAACTGTAAGTAAACTTGTTGATATCGTAGATATTTTCCATTGTAAATAACTGATACGACGTTATTATTTAGTAGCGAATGAATAATAAGGTTCAATTAACTATTATCAGGATTGCAGATGGCTAACTAGAAATCATTAAGCGAAGAACCTCGAAGTGCTGTGTCTTATTTACGTTCTGGCATTTAATTAGTCCCACGATTAAACTGTTGTTTGCATTCAGAAGCGCTGAGATAAGGCACAATGCTATAGGGCTGTCCTAAACATTGATGAGGACCCTTTAATCTGTATCAAAAATATTTAATGACTAGCTGTGATATACGCGTTTTTACCGTTTTACGCGTTCAGCCTTTTTGGCCGGCCTGCCTGCCTAGCCATGACCATCATTATAACACGCGATATGATATGATATGATACGTCATGCTGTCTTGCTTACCCCACTAAGGTGTAAGCAAGATGTAGGCTCTTTATCATGCGTCATAGTCGATACAAGCCGCTCATGCTAGGCCGGCTTATTTCGTAACAAATAAGCAAATTTTCGGTTTTGTAATGTAATACCTATGTAGGATTATATTATAACGAAAATTACATGTCACGTTATTGGTCACGTAAAATCGTAATCTTATTATAAATGCGAATAGTTTGGTAGTTTTATTGCCTGTTTCACAATGTCCGATTACGAGATACGTTCCAGGGACCGTACTCTGAAACGCTAATCCGAAACTTCGGTTAGCCCCGCCCCTTTGACTCGATTCTGTCCCGAGTAGAGAGTGAGAGGGACGGGTATACCGAAGTTTCGGGTTTTGCGTTTCAGAGTAGGTCCTCAGTTTCATTGACAGATTTGTATGGACTATCTGTCAAGTAACAGCTAATGAGAACTTACATAGACATTGTGAAACAGGCCCTTATATTTATTTTCACACTTATGCTATGAAATGTTAATATTATATTTGAGAAAAGAATGCAGTACGTGGCACTTTTCCGAGGTAAACATTCTAAATTTGAAAATCACTGCAGTAATGAATTTCAGTACTTACTTACTGCACTAAAATCAGTGCAGTAAGTAAGTACTGAAATTCATTACTGCAGTGATCTGCAATGGTACTACCAACTTTTTTCTTTATTTTTTCTTTCGTTATTCCTGTGTATAAAAACAGAAAAAGCAAAGAGACATTTGCACCATACAGCCACATTATTATTATTATAAGTAATTATTATATCATAATTAGGTTAACTTTTTTTAAAATACGGTGGGCACAGATTATATTACTTCGTATTGTACCACAAGCGCTATGTACCCTTAGCACGAACATCAATCGAAAAAACAAAATAAGATTTATCATAGACAAAATATCCTTTACGAGTAATTTTGTATGGGAAATATGTACAGCGCCATCTACCGCTCAGAAGCGGGTATTGAAGTTGCGCATTTTCGTAGCAAGTAGTAAGTATCAATAGGCTGTATGACCGTTCCACATGGCCTCACAAACCAATATTAAAAAAACGGCGAGAATGATTTTCAGCGGTTCATTTGATATCAATACAGCTTATATTGTGTAATAAATTATCAAAATGAGTTCTGCCAATGTAACATATATATATACCGACATTGTATGTACCTACTCCACCAAATTTGAGAGCAGAAGCAAAATTAATAACAGAAAACTTACTGCCAGCAAAATCAAAAGATAATTATATGAAAACCAACAATCTGATTTGGAAAAGTGAAAAAAAGGCGCATACCAACGTTTTCGGAATCTGTGTTGTTGGCGTACCTACCTATTTTAATGATACATCATTAAAGTAATATTATTATGGACGATTTATACAAAGTGTGCCCGGGAAAACAATAACATTTACACTTAATAATTGCCCAAACATGTGTCATATAATTTTAATAAATTTAATTTAGTTAAACAGTTTTTTTATTTCCTAGCATTTCTTGCGAAAAGCACTATACAAGCCTTGTACGGTAAGCAAATGACCTTGCCTCGAATGATTAAAGCCCTCGCCTGCGGCTCGTGCTTCAAACCATCCTCGACAATGTAATTTCTTACTTACCTGTCCTCGGCTGTAATGTACTATTATCACAGAGATAGATTAATAGATTATGGTCGTGATCGTGACTGAATATTAGGCTACGTTTTATCCTGGAAACATATCTCTTTTCCACGGAAAAACATCGTCTAGGTCACGCGTGGAAAGCCACGAGAGGTAAGCTAGAGTACATAATTATATTTGAAAGGCCTTAATTTATCAAATGATTAATCATAAGTGATAACATAACCCTGCGAGCGCATCGTGTCGTGCGCCCGCGCGTCGGCGCTGACTCACCGGCCGCTAATTACGATGTATCTACAGTACACACCACGTGCTTGACTCGGCCCGGAGCAGACTAAACTCTGGTATGCCTGCCAGTATGAGTGCGGGTCAATAAAAGTCTTTTCTTTTTTTGTATCCACAACGCGGTAACACCTGATGTTAAGTGAAGATAAGGCTGAAGTTCCCTTAACTACAGAAGAACTGTCTGTCTTATCTCTAACTGCTGGAACACAACAATGCTGAAAACATCGATGTTATGGTGTCAGACTTACGCCGCATTTCCACCTGCAAGTAAACTTCTGCGATAAATGCCCGACAGCAACTTGCTAGTGTAAACTACGTAGCAATTACACTCGCAACAGCTTGCCAGTATGGTATGTCAACGATTTTGCAAGAACTCACGCAAGACTTCCGCAAGTTTACTTGCAGGTGGAAACGCGGCCTTAGATAAGGTGATGGTAAGCTACCCAGGCGGACTGGGAACAAGTCTTAAGTCTTACCATCAACCAAACTGAATACAGTGTGTACCTAACTTAACCCAATATGACCTCTAGATCTGATACCGGTGATGTGTACCACTAGACCACAGAGGCGGCAGAGACCCTAAATTTCCACAGACTCTATCTGTGGAAATTTAGAAATTTAGAGTCAGAAGTTTTCTGAACGGAATTACCGGCGCCTTTTCCCTTTCATTTATACGTTACAGTAACAGAAAACTTAAAAGCTAAATTGAAAGCAAAACATTTGCAGGATACGTGAAGAGTTTAATTAAACATATTTTTCAGTACATGTAATTGAAGCTTTCGTGACCATAACAATTATGTAGAGTTAGGGCGTTTGTGCACTACACTGAATTTTACCGATCCGGAAAAAAACGGATGCTTGTATTTTAATAATTAATTGTTATAAATAATAGAATTTATTTATTTCGTGTAGTTTAGGGTTCAAAACATAGAAACTCCACGAAATAAATAAATTCTTACTATTATAAATGTTTAAATTATTAAAATACAAGCATCCGTTTTTTTCCGGATCGGTAAAATTCAGTGTAGTGCACAAACGCCCTTATTGTAACATAAAGACTTTTGCATGCAACTGGCACATATTGATAACTTTAAACAACGACCGTCTCTTATGTGAGCTTGTGAGATCAATCAGATCGTTGTCTGCATATTTAGTACGAACTATGACTAACAATTTCATATTTAGTCCTCCATTGCTATAAGTAAATTAAATAGTAACTACAAAGTTACTGTTATCCTACTAATATTATAAATGTGAAAGTTTAGATGTTTGGATGTTTGGATGTTTGGATGTTTGTTACTCAATCACGCCAAAACGGCTGAACGGATTAGGCTGAAATTTGGAACACAGATACTTTGTACCCAGGAGAGGAACATAGGCTACTTTTTATCCCGGAAAAATATCACATTCCCGCGGGATGACGTCGTGAAGTCCACGCAGGCGAAGCCGCGGGCGGAAAGCTAGTTCAGTATATTGTTCTTAGGCGTCACCTGGTTAAGTTTGTTTTACATTATAGCGAAGAATGTCAATGTCCACGCTGATATTCGAATCATTTTGGCAGCAACACGGTGTCATTCATTTAAAATCTATTTTTGTTCGGAATCCACAAAGTACATCAAGCGAAACTGCATGTAGTTTAAATTCCACTGATATTTTTCTGCGTCACATGCCCACATGGTTAGTAAGATTAGAAAAATATAATTATTATAACATTGAAATGTCACGTGTTGAGAAAACTAAGGACAAAACTCTCGTCAAAAACGTTTTTGAAAAAAAAATGTAACCGCCTTCAAAACGGATCTTCAAACAAAAATTAACAAACACTAAAAAACGAAAAAAATAATAAGATTTTTTAATTCAAAGGACGATGATACGTGACTTTTTCTAATTTATCTTGGTACTTACTGAACTGTTTGAAGTCGGTGCCGTCTTATACGTATTGAGGTAATTACGTCCTACACCTCACGCTTGGGACCGGGTTTTTTTTATATGTTAATTATTTCACTCAGTATATTTCGTTCTTATTCTTTTTGGTTGGCACCGACTTCAAACAGTTCAGTAAGTACCAAGATAAATTAGAAAAAGTCACGTATCATCGTCCTTTGAATTAAAAAATCTTATTATTTTTTTCGTTTTTTAGTGTTTGTTAATTTTTGTTTGAAGATCCGTTTTGAAGGCGGTTACATTTTTTTTTCAAAAACGTTTTATTTTTCGATTTTTAGTGAAGTAGCTTAAGAAACTACATGGTGATTATGATAAATTGTTGTAAATGTCCTATCCGTTACGGAATTCAGCTTCCCATCTTTAGCTACTTAGATAACTTGAAGGAATACAACTGAAGGTCCATTCGTGCATATGGTATTTATAACACATCATAATATAACTCCTAACTGTTGAGGAGTTTCACCTCTCATCAGCAGCTCACCCTAATAACCTGAAAGAATATAACTATTGGCCCATACGTACGATTAATACTTAAAGAAATATTTTCGAGCTCCTAACCGTTAAGGAGTTGTAGCTTCCAATACAGCTCATCACTATGAGATGATGACTACCAAATGCAAATACTTGACTAACTTCAAAAATAAATGGAACGCATAAGGCTTGCCTATATTTGAGAATTTCTCTCAATTTTCCTAGGATTTGATCCCCTGGTCCTGACTTGGTGAAAGTAAGATCAGGTCAGAAGTACCAACTTTCGAAAAAAATAAAAATTTGAAAATGATCCCCAATTTGATGAAACCATGAAATCGTCCATATACCCAAATAAAGTCTGAATACACATTATTCAGGATAACTCCTGAACTTCTTGCCAGTTCTTGATAAAATTTGAATGGGACCACACGAGAAGCGTCACCTTTTAAATAAAAAAAGAATTATCCAAATCGGTTCATTAACTAAAAGTTCTGAGGTAACACACATAAAAAAAAAAAAAAAAAAAAAAAAATATACAGTCGAATTGATAACCTCCTCCTTTTTTTGAAGTCGGTTAAAAAGAGAATTCAATGACAAAAACACATGTAAGATTAACTGATTTGGTTCTGGATAAGATTATGACAATTATGTTGATGATGTGAGCATTGTACCATAGTTCCACATGCATAATGGATGAATCCCAAGTCTTCATTATGAATTCAGTTCTCGATTTTGATCACCAGATTGACGAAAACAGATAGACTGTCTTAACTCAAATGGATAAGTACCTATCTGAATATCACTTGTGCTCTGTGCGTCAGGATAACACGTCACTGGCCATATTTAATGTTTTATAGGTGCATAAAAATCTAATTCCATGCGTTTCCTCTTATTTGTCGATCCCCATTTTGAGCCTCCATCATCCTTCAAAGTTATTATAAATATGAATGCCGATAATAAAGTTCTGAAAAGCTCTGATTTGAAATGAAGCAAATGTATCATGAAAGGAAGTCAATGGCTACGAATAGGGAATCGATTTCTATGCGTAATGCGTAAACATTCGCAGCTAAAGAACCTTAGACAATAGTTTGAGTAAAATAAACCTACAGCCACTTTCTACTACGGTGTATTGTTGTATTGTCTTTATGTTAAATCAGTTTGTCAATGACCGTAAAAGTTTCTGGTTAATACCTATAAACTGAGAGTATTGAATAATCACTGCACTCGATTCAACCCTGTTATACTTACTTCACTAGTGTATTTTCTATTATCAGTTTAAAATTTCGGAATTTCTTGCATCGCGCGTAGGACTGCATCGGATAGTAGGCATCGGTCCATGGCTGGCTGAGGCTTGCAGAAGAGTATTTGCAACAAATGCTAACACTTGAGGGTCATTCATTCCACGCGGTGAAATTATTAGGTTATGCATAAAGCATCTTGAACTTGAATAATATTATAATAATAATATTATACCCGTCACCTCTTGACACTTGACGACTAGTACCGTAGAGCCGCATCACCGCAGCGGCAGCGTTCCGCGTCATTTCTCCCGGCGCCCTTTCAATGTCAGCAGGCAGCGGGGTCTTACTCATAACACTCAAAAAAACTATCATTGTTTACACCTCTGCTGTGTCACTAGCCAAATGTAATTATTCACAGTCACAGTATATTCTTTTAAGCTCTTTATTTCTGAGAAAGGATGGAAGAATGGAATAGTTTTCCTTATACAGATTTTTCAAAACACGTGTTTTGCTTACTACGAGTATACATTATTGTGGATAATAAACATTGTTGTTAACACCTCTTGAGTCAGTCGTTCCGTTAACCGTGGTAATGATTCGCACCGCGTCATCGATTCACACGTCCTCTGCTGTAACGTAGCACCTATTTGGTTTGTAATTCTGTGCTCCTCCGGCAGGGTATAATGGTTGAACTTGATTTAACTTTGAACAGAAATTGAAGTTTCATAATTTATGACACTTTGGAACAGTAGCAATTTATAGAGGATTGTTTGTTATCCTGCCAATTAAGTATTTTACACTCTTTCTTGAGTTAATGTACCTACTCCAGATGCCATAGTGCCAGTACCATATACTTTCTAGCTAATGGATCTGCTAGCTACACCCTAAATTTTGTAATCATCATAAGGAAATAAGTTAGAAAACACCGCTGTTCTGTATATCGCAGTACTAGGATAACAATGTTATCAATGTTAACATGACATCAGGGTGCTGCTAGCTCGTTGTGTTAAAATGGCATAGGTACTCCACTTCTATCATCAATTTACCTTGTTTGCTATATCGAATATTGTTGGAGCTCGTATTTTCGACCATAAATGTTTTACAGCTTCATTGTTCGAGCAAACGTTGCTAAGTCAACATGTATCTTGTTGTAACAGTCAACATTTTCTCGTGAACTCCCAATAATAACCACAAGTTGTCACCCATTGTCGAAGCGACGGGAAAAGTATTCCGATTATGGGGTTTTGTTCAATGGTTGTGTAAGCAAATGCAGTTTCCGCGTATGCGAGGTCATGCAGTGATTGAATATGCAGTTTACTAGTCAAAGTTAGTACATTACAAAGATCCGGATGATTAGACAGATGTATTTGGTTGGTGGTTTAACTCCGCCAAGCTAGCTATCACCATATAGTATCCTGCAATTAGAGATAAGATTGACAGCTTGCACAGTGGAGGAAGATTCCAGGAGAAGTGTGATGAAGGCTAAGTGCTACCCCGTTGCCTATAAAAAAGATACAAGTATTCGGATGAACTACTCGAATGACCTATTTTATTTGTAATCATGTGTTAATGCTATTACGACTCGTGAGATCAAAGCTCATATCTATTTTTAGAGTATCTAGACATCTGCTTTCGGGGAGGTAAAGTTAACTACTATTTGTTACACCGACCCTTCTACGTTAATTTTAAAAGTATGTTTGTCTTTTTAAATTGCCGTTAACAAGTAGGTAACAGGTATTTGTCTAGAAAGCGGTTTCTAAATACGATTCTTCGTTAATATCCTTAAAGAATATTAATTAGTAAATGTTTGTGCTAAAGAAAAAACGCCCTCTACCACGTCTGATTTGATAGGTAACGCACCGTGAAGCGACCAATGCCAGCCCATTCATGGCGCACACAATACAGCCATCTCTGCCGAGCCCGTTCATTCAGGATTTGAGTAAATTATTCATCGCTTCGACCGATTACACGTATAGTAGGAAGTATTTGACGAGTTTGTATTGGCATTGAATTCATTAATCTTTCTTCTGTTCGATCCGCTCGCAACTTCCGGAGATTGCCTTACCATTGTTGATGTTCACTTTCAATTTCGTATGTGGGAGGGAACATGTTCCCTCCGTATTTTGAAAGATGTTTTAATTGAATTTAATTACGCATTATGATCAAAAAATTACCATCTAGATTCTAGACATAGGCATGCATTATGCAAGTTATGTCGGGCGTCGGCATGCTAGCTAATTAATGGATCACTGGAACTTTAGTTGTTGCTGATACGACAACATAACGCATCGAGTCGTGTTATCGTGTCATGCATGGGGTGCAAGTTAGGGCTATTCCACGTACTAACTAACGTGCTATTCATTAATTTTTTCTAAATATTTAGTACAGACAGTCCCATTTTAGGGTGATGGATGATGGTAGTGAGAAACCTACTCGCTAAATCTTAAAACCTTCCAACATCTTTCGAGATATTATACCTTCGACGGCTTCAGTAGAAATAGCTAGCGCAGCGCCAAATGTTGGTACGTCTTCGTTTTTTTCCGAGCTCAATGCCCCGTTACGTCCTTTGTTACATAAATTAATATACTTGTTAAGATTGGCTCATAAATAATTAGCGATGCTGTGTGTTCTCCGGCCCCGTTCGCACGGGTTGCGTGCCGGTGGCGACAGCAGGGGACGGGCCGAGGTGTCGACTTACGTTGTAATGTAACGCGAACGCTCTTACGACACTAAACTGTTACAATAAGTAACGATATTGTATGACAAATTGCCAATTGAAATATTGACAGTTTGCGCACTTTCAGAGTAGAAAGGTGATACCTACCACAGAATGTGAAGTGTAGACGTTGCACTAGCAGCCTAACGTTCGTAGAAACAATTGATAGGTAGATACCACAGTAATAATTATGTAGTTAAACTAATATAATTCTTCCGAAATGTGTTTTGATGCCTGTACGTGTTATGAGAAGCTCCGAATTTATATTTAGGTAACACGCAAACGTAACTTTTATGGTAAATTACGATAATATAAAGATAGCTACCTATTGTTACGTTGAGGTTGTCTACACACACGGTCATAATAAACACGCATCTATCTACGACATAAGTGTGGCTAAAAAATATAATTAAAAATATATGATATTCGTGGAAACATTAATATTTATACAAGTTCCAATTCCGACTGCAATTGACTCACTAAATTGAAAATAGACTTTTCCTCAGTTTTACTAATTATATGTTTGAAACAGTTTGTTATAAACGTATCCCGTATAACCTATATTGCCTTAAATATTATTATCGTGAAATGTCATAATTTTTTTTCTTGTCTCCAGCCAAACCAAGGAGCGGATAATCAGGTAGTTTGGCATTTAATCTAATTACGTAGATTGTGTTTGTCTACACTTTACTTAAGCTGTTATGTTATAATTCAATTATAACATTTACTTACACGCTTTGATGTTTGATGGGTTTGATTAATTTCCTTTAGTTATGTTTGTGATGTTTTGTGACGTACAAGTACATAAGTGCGGTATTTTGTTGCTTTTAATACATTCGTTTAGTTAGATATAACTTTTTAATAATCTAATTCGTAAAACCAACAGGTCTGATTTAATTTTACACTAGACTTACTAGGATAAACTCTTTTTAGATCATGCGATATCTCTATCACTCTGCCATTTGACACATAGTATAACTAAACTGTAGTAAAAAAACACATTTTGGTACGAAACAATGTGTCCGAGTTATTGTTGCTGTTCACTCTTCCTTACTCACTTAAGTTTAGCTTACACACTTAAATCTAAACTTCCTTACTCTGTAGTACTTTATGACATAACATACTCTAATTTCTATTGCAACATTACCTTTTCTACTTTTTAATTTCTTTAAAACTTGTTTCTATACGCGTTCCTTTTCATATCCCATAACTTTTAAGGCCAGACTCCACCAAAGCGGAGAGGAGAGGAGATATGTTCAAAAAACCACCAGTAGAATTTCTTTATTGAAACTGAGCGGAACGGAGATGTGTAAATAACGAAACTCTATTGGTTGCTTTAAGTAAGACCACTCTTTAGTGGAGTCTATCCCTTTAAAAAGTTCAAAGAACATAAGTCGAAATTCAGTTTTTTTTACTTTGCAATACAGAAAAAGGGACAGCCATAAAGAAACGTCGTTATTTTTCTATCTATGTTCCTTGTACTTTTTGATTTCTGATGACAGAAATTATACAACCTTAAGAGTTAGATACCAAGAGGAACTGTTCTATAATATTGACTGACTTATGACTTGACATTGAATGCAATTTACAATGTCCCCTGTTTACCCAGCTGTTCGCGGCGAACGCTACGCACTTGCACGACGTCAGACGCGCCAACCCGCCGGACTCCGGCTTCTCAGAGCCAGCCAACAACAACATCAGCGAGGACAACAACAATGGACCCATATCGCTGCGGGAGATGCAAAACATCGCGAACAACAACGCGGCCGCCTACATCGTCAGCGAGAATGAGGAGCGGAACAGAGTCAGCAGGGAGTCGGTGGTGGAGTTTGAACCGTTGCCCGCTGATATTAGAGTGGCGGATCCTTTGGAGCCACATGCTGATTGGTTTGGTGAGTCATAAATTTATATCGTCCCTTCATCTTGTCCTATTTGACTCGGCCGGCGTAATTTGTCATTTTGCGCAGCATATATTGAACTCTATGCCCCTTATTCCAAAACGTGGACTAAAATAGTCCTGCCGGCCTAGCATGAGCGGCTTTTATAACGCGATATGATATGAAATGATACGGCATGCCGTCTTGCTTACACCTTAGTAAGGGGTAAGCAAGACAACTTGCAGTACCATATCATATTGCGCGATAAAAGCCGCTCATACTAGGCCGGCTGGTTTAAAACTGGTACTAAACTGGTGATGTCTCTTTCATTTCCCAAATGAAAGAAATAATTAGCATCAGTTTTAAATCAGGTCTAACTTTCTTTAGAGCACGTTTCGGAATAAGGAGGTATAGGTTTGTGTACATCGAAACTTTATGTTGGTCAATTTTAACTGCACTGTTTACAAAAAGCTTTCTCTATGTAGGTGTCATTTTTATGTAATGTTCACTCATTTGCAAAAAACGGAGCACTCGCTTATTTTCATACAAACATGTTTCGTGGTAATTTATATAAAACTGTCAGTTTATTTCTACAACAATTTCTGTGGCAAATGTGTTGGAAAAACGTTTGTGATTCCGATAGGCATTTGAAGCAACTTTGAAAACCCCTCCGTTTGCCTACATAGGAAAAACTGTGAAGTTCTCCGACGAAACAACCAGCTCCGATGGGACGTGAGACGGGTCGATTTTTTCTAAAATACTTTATTTTCCATTTTTCAATCATAAAAATTGCATTGTGAATGCAAAAAAGTAAAAATTTAAATAACTTGCCATAGTAATTTCTTCTTTAGCGATTGTCAAATATCTGGAAAAGTATTTCTTCTTTCGCGTGTGGGGGTAGTAATATCCTCACTTTGATGAAATTAACGCTAGCTATACAGCGTGTAAGAATTATTTGATAAATTCGACGCTTCTCGTAACGACTCCGTAGCTCAGTGGTTAGAGCAGTCGCCCGGATAGCGAAAGGTCGTGGGTTCGTGTCCCATTGAAGCTGGTTGTGAGACGGGTCGATTTTTTCGGTGAAGTTTTGTTCACGTTCCATACATTTATCTATGAAATTCAACTAAAGGTTTACGAAGTTTGAGAATGTGGAGAGGTTTCCAAACTTATTTCAAAAGCTTATCGGAAAAACAAACATTTATCCATTTCTGTGACACATTTGTGACAGCAATTTGTAGTAGAAAGTTTTTTTACAAAGGGGTTTATTTAGATGTCTTACGGCTAGTTCCAATAAGCTATTAGTAAGAGATAGGCCTATCTTCATTACATTACTTAGCAACAATTGTTTTTTAGGACAGACAAACAAAAATATCTAGGCAACTAAACGTCAATATGCCGGAACTGGTCGTAAGTATTTAAGTGCTACGCTAACCCTAGTTCTTTTTAAGTTTAAGTATTTTATAAAAAATAATCAGCCTTGATATTAAGTACTTTATGTAAACGTTGACCGTGATTCAGGTTCACTTGCACTTGCTTAACAGATGCACTTTATATTATAGTCGTTATTCAACAATACTATTCAATAACGTTATGTTACATATTCAATGTATTCAAGGGCAAACTGGACTTCGCAGACTACCTAACAATTTTATTGTGCAATTGAACGGATTCCTATAAAGTATAATAGCTAGTATTGGATCTGAATCGCTTGTCGTGTTACGATGACAGGGATAGATTAGATACTATCCGATTGCCTAATTGAAACTCGTTTCGCTTGACCCACGAATTTGCCAATAATAAAATGTCGACCGCCGCACATACGTTTGACCTTTTCGGAATGTGCGTTAGTTTTATAAATTGTAACTTTTTCCTTCAGGTGGTGATGATTTTCCGAGAAATCGACTGCAGTACCTCCGGGAAGTAGGACGAGGATGGTTCGGCAGGGTCAGTATTTTATCTTGATTTTCTTCCTGAACACATCTAACTAAAGATACGTTTTCCCCCTACCCCGTACCCTACGTCACTCGGGATTTATGTAGCTTCCTATGTAGTGAAAGAGTTTTTGAAATTCGTCCAGTAGTTTTAGAGTGTATTCGTTACAAACAACAATACAAATCTTTCCTTTTTATAATATTATTAGTATCAATAATTTGCACTTTCAATAAAATCCTGTTAACTCTGTGAGCTCACTTCAAGGTGAGTCTCCACTCCACTTAGGCGAAGATGAACTGTTAAATTGGAGTGAAGGTTTGAGCTTAAAGTGACACACGTAGAGTCAGTTCTGCTATCACATGTATTGAAGCAGCTCTGATTCGTTCCTCGGAGTGAAGCTGAGTATTCATACATTTCAAAAGAAACAAAATCAGCTATTAGTATTTGATTGAATCAGACGTCCTCAGGAGATATTTGACCGTATGCAATCCAGCACCTATTGCATACGGTCAAACAGCTCCTGAGGATGCCCCGGGTCGGGGCGAAACACGTGTAGAGTAGTGTGATCGGTGAAGGTGCAAGTTTTGTGATTATTTGCGGAAGAAAGCTACATATATTTATTTTTCACAAAATCAGCTATGCTGTCAAATTAATTAAGAGCCCCCTTATTCAGAAAAAATCGGAAACGTTCCCGAGAGCGAATTGTATGCATTGTCACTGTCATTCACTTCAAAATGAATCGCATTCCGCTGTCGAACGGTTGTGAATCAGGCGGGCAACTCCTGTTCCTCTCCGCCTCAGTAGAGAGTAGAGACCCAATCTTTAAGGGCCCCACAGACGTGACAGACGCCACTACTACGATCATTGCCTGTCAGCAATAGTCGAAAACCGGCTTTGAGGCCACACACTAGCACTTAATAGCCGTCAGTTTTAGTATTAGTCGGTAGTTTCTGTCCGGCCGATAACTGTCAACATTGGCCCCGCCCCCCAGCGGCCACACACTATAGAGTGCTCGTCAGATAAGTCTGCGCGCGGTAAAAATCGAATACTAATCTTTTCTATAACATTAGAACAAAAAATGCACTGTAACTAGCGCCAAAAACGCGCCAGCCACGCGCAGAGTTATCTGACACACACTCTACCTGCGCATTAGCCGTCAGTTCTAAACCTTTTACGAAACTGTGAGCGTGTGAACTGTGGCCATCTGTGTGGCGCTTTATAGCATTTAAAAATACTTTCATCCCCATCAAGGTTGTCGAAGGCGAGATCGAAGAGGATGGCTCCACAAGCACGGTCGCAGTCAAGATCCTGAACCAAAACGCATCCCTGGAGGATAAGGCGAGGTTTCTTCAAGAGGCCCGCCTGTACAGAGACATGCGGCATGAGAATATTCTGGGCTTCATATCTAAGTGCCTCAGTGAGGACCCCTGGATCATGATGTTTGAGCTCTGTTCAATGGTAAGACGATTTCACAAATATTATTTGGCAATTTGATTTAGAAGAAACAAAAGGTTAAAGGAGCTAATGTAAGAATTTATTGAACATTCCCTCTTCTTGGATTTTATTATTTAAAAATAAAACAGGTAAATAAATCGTTCAAGAAAATATTTGAATTACTTACCTTTTTAAAAGTCTGTAATCATCTCCTTCCTTTGTGATACGCACCCCCAAGGAATGGAATACCCTGCCTGCGTCTGTTTTTCCGAATGACTGCAAAACCCTTTAATTTTTAAAGCTAGAGTGAATAGTCTGCTTCTGGGTAAGCTCGCTCCATCTTAGGCTTCTTCTCGACCCTAAGGTTCGGTGTGAAGCCAAGAGCAAGCCCATAAAACATAAAAAAGAAAAAAAAGTTGTACTTTTGAGATAACTGTTTTTAACCTAGACTTTATTCTTCCATAGGATCTCCAGCAGTATTTGGTGGCGAACAGACAGAAGATGGCGGCGTTGAACGAGGCGGGCGTGCCGCTGCGGCTGATGTGTGATGTCGCTGCCGCACTCGCACATCTGCACTCCAGGGGACAAGTGTACGGGTGAGTCGTCATCACCATCAACCCTTGAGGCTTATGCCATACTAGCGGCTACTGCGGCGCGCTCAGCTTGGCGCCTGGGGGGTAATTGTCTAACTCAACATCAATCGCAATCGCTTTCAGTTTGACATCCATTTGACATCCATCACTTGTTGTTGAAGAAAGTTGACAAAATTATTTATATTGCTGCAGCAATGGTCGTACAATATCTTTCAAACTGAATGCGATCGCGATTAATGTTGAGTTAGACAATTACCCCCCTGGTTTAGTCACCTAGCTAGGCGCGCCGCTCGCAGTGTGGCTGGCTCGATAGCATGTAATACGTTTGTTCGCTAAGATTAGTCACTAAGCGAGTCTCTTGGCTCTAAGCAATAAGCAAGGCTCTTTGTATTATGGCATTAGCCTAAGAGTCCACTACTGGATATGTCCAGTAGTGGACTCTTAGGCTCTCTTAGTCTCTGTCTCAGAGTGCCACAAAGAGCGGCTGTGAGCGACTTGCAGCCAACATTGCGCAACCTTCACTAGGTCATCGGTCGACCTTGTCCGCCATGGGCGTTAAAGTTTTATTTACCAGTCGCTCTTACGCCCAAATACTCAGCTTTGGTAGCGTCTCAAACATCATGCCATCTCTTTTATACGTTTGACATCTTAAGGGACAGGGCAGGGCGATGTTTGAGACGTTCCCAATGTTAAGTAGCGTTCGAGTATTCGGGCGTTTGTCTCCGTTATGCGCAGCAGAATAACCTGCAACCCACCTATCCCACCCGCATATATCTTAATTATGTGCTGCACGTAGTCTCGCGCGATGCTCCGTGACGCCGAAAAGTTTTAATCGGCCTGTTTAATATTCTGTAGCAAGTTATATCTGGTACCAAAGGTGAGAGTGATAGTTCATTTAAATTAGTATTTTCTTAGCAATCTTGGGTCAACAAATATTCAAAACTTTTTAGTAAGGGATTAATCAAATTATCTTTGTTACTAAACAGAGCATTAAATTATTAAACATTATATGGAGTATTTACACAACATGCTAAACTGTATCTATTTGGATAATTTAGGTAAATTCTGGACCTAAATTTAATCATGTTTGGGAAGGTCGACCAGATCACAGTAACTTTCGTAACACAGATCGTTTACCACCTACATTATTTATGCTAGATTTAGATTTATAGCTTGTGCTGTCATGTCACTGATGAATGTATCTGAGTATAATAACAGATAATATAATACGTATAAAAATGTTGAATGGCTTCTTTTCAATGCTAATTAAGTTGATTTTGATTTGCGAGTAGATTGTTCAATAGTATACACGTAATATATACCATAAGATTTCCAATAATTAGATAAGACATCTACAGACTACACTAATATTATAAATAGGAAGGATTTCACTTTTTGTTTTTGTTTGTTTGTCTATACTAATAGGTATTATAAAGTGAAAAGATTTGTATTTTTGTTTGTAACGAATAAACTCAAAAACTACTAGACCGATTTTGAAAATTCTTGCGCCAGTAAAAAGTTACAATCTTCCCGAGTGACATAGGCTATATTTTATCGCGATATTCCCACGGGAGCGGGTACCACGCAGGTAAAATCGCGAGGAGCCACTGTAACAGATAAATTAAAAAATTACTGCACCGATTCCAAAAAATCTTTCATCAGTAGAAAGCTACAGTATTCGGTGTAGAGCCTATTTTATCCCGATTTTTCTACGGGTACCACGTGGTTAAAACCCGCGGGCAGCAGCTAGTCTCATATAATGAAATTGATAATAAAAACATGTGTATACATGTATTCCTAAATTATAGAATAAGTATGCCCTTAACCTAGAAAACACATACGCTAATAACACTGACCTTGTGCTGACACATGCAGCGTTGCACTCGAAGTGAGGTCATGCATCATAATTTATTGTTGCAATAAAAATCAATGAAGCTTTTTTTATAATAAAACCATTCGTTACACCGATAAAACTTACTACGGGTGACGCATCGGTTATTATTAACTTGAGGTTTATTTAGTCACAATCTTTTTTTAGAATCATATTTATGTTTTACTATTTTTCTGAATGTGTAAATTAAAATGTAAGTTTTAGTTTGACGCAATGTTATGTGGGCAGTGGGACGCGAAACAGATGAACATCCTGCTACAAAACTGTCCAATTACGTTTTATATTTCATTGTATCAAATCTACATATTTTTCGTATGTGTGTTTTATAGAATATATTAACTGATTTGGATTGTGGATTGTTAGTTTATGACAATGACTGCACTGCACTTATGTGCATAAGTATAAACGTAGGAACTCGGTGGTTACATCCTTGGTCACTCAGTAACATCTCAAAAAATACTTCAATTAAATGCATTTGTTTATTGGCATAAAATAGTATAATTGTACTCTATTTAAGGTAAGTACCGAAAACAAGCGGGCCTAGCATGAGCGACTTTTATCACGCGATATGATATAGCACGTCATGCTGTCTTGCTTAGGTACCCCACTAAGGTGGTATCATATCGCGTGATATAATGATGGTCATGCTAGGCAACCAGGGCTCGGAAACCGAGTTAAAACTCGCGAACGGTTAGCAAAATACTATCAATAGAGCATTTGCATTTCGGTTTCGCTCTTTCAGAATCAAAGGTTCTAATCAAAGATCAAAACTAAACCGTTGCTGCTGGAAATAAGGGTTATTTTCGCTCATTTCGGTATGTCAGACAGACGAAATCCGTATGTCAGTATAACAGAGACGGCAGATGTCACGTCGCCCCGACGCGACGCAGACGCCCCGCCCATTTCGATTAACCAGGTTAAGCGCAACGGCTTTAACACTCGCTAATCGATTCCAATCCGAGCGAGCGTTTTGTGAAAAACCCGGTTAAGATCCCAATTAAGCGGTATTTTCCGAACCGCTCCCATGCCCTGCCGACAACAACTATTCAGGTATATCAGCACTGTCTAATTTCTTTAATCGAATTTGAACTTAGTCAAGTTGAATTGATGGATTGAATAAAATTGAGTTTTTTTTTATCATATCTGCTGCCGTTAATCAGGCGGTGGTGGTGGGTGACTTATAAATAGTCTAACTATTTTTCAGACATAGGGCATTGAAATCACATACATGCTCATTGATTATTAAGGCCGATTTTTCAATGCCTGGATAAATATTATTCGTCTGATATCGTTTTACGTCCAAATTGAAAAGTAATTGTCATGATCATATCTCTCTTGTTTTGAGATAGATATTTTCTTTGGTTTGCCATCAATTTATCTGACTTATAACTATTATCTGAGGATTGAAAAATCAGCCCTTAATGAAGTATGAATTAATGGGGAGAAACGGAGATTGGGGGTCCACTTTCTACTTAATCTGTGGGATAATAATGTATTTTTTGGTCGATGATTAATTAAAAGATTTCATCGCTTTTGACAGCTGCTAAGATTGGTTGTTATTGTGAAGTTATCCACAAAACGAAACCCCCCCCCCCCCCCCCAATAACACCTACGCCCTTTGTCGTGATAAAAGTTAGTTTTCCTCCCCATTAATGCAACGTGCACGTGTACAGTCACGAGCAATAATATGTATACAACATAGGACTATGTCATATTCCAATATTGAATGACTTCAGTGACAGTGATCGTTTTCTTTCAATGTGACAAAATTCTATGTTGTATACATATTATTGCTCGTGACTGTACGTATACGTTACCGTAGTAGTAACTTTAGTTGAACGTCTTTTGTCATAGCAACGTATCCACGGGTTCCGTGTTGGTGCGCGGAGCGAGCGAGCAAGCGCGCGCGGTTCTCGGCTGCTACGTCCACCCCGAACGCAGCGCAGATGTGGCGGCGCCTGAGACGAGGCGCCAACCGCCAGTGCATACGGTATTTGACCATTAATAGTAAGAGTTGTGGTTGCTTACTTTTCTTATTTGGTAGGTGCATAATGTTCATCAATTATAAAATTTAGAATAAAACCTTTTTTACAAGTGACTACTTCCATACAAATAAATAATTCGTTCTTAAAGGCCCTGATCGAGGAGCGAGTAAAACCGCTGTTTTATGGCTCGTCGGTAAAGGTCGCCGGTGTATCATTGCAAAACCGCGGTTTTGTGAGTTGACGAGCCTGAGGGCCAAATCTGAAATATAAAACCCGAAATTTCTTTATTACCGTTCTTCTCACTCTCCAGTCATGACAGAATTGAGTGAAAGGGGCGGGCCTAACCGTACTTTTAATTTGCGATTCAGAGTACGGTCCCAGAGGGCCTACTCTGAAACGTAAATCTGAAACTTCGGTTAGCCCCGTCCCTCTCACTCTCGAGTCATGACGGAATCGAGTGAAAGGGGCGGGGCTAACCGAAGTTTCGATTTGCTATTCAGAGTACGGTCCCCGGTTCGCGGCTCGTCATGTTTGCTGTTTTACTCGCTTGTCGATCAGCGCCCACGAGCCGCGAGTAAAACCGACGTTCTTTAAAACCGCGGTGTAGGCTTGTGAGTCACAGATCACCCGCTTAACGTTATGATAGTTTATAAAAATTACAGGTTACAGTCATTTTTTTTATTTTACTATCACATTTTTCCCATATTTCCTATATTTATTTTATTTTTATTTTTATTTAAAAGGCACATCTACAGAACACAAACCAAAACATACAAAAAAAAAACAATTACAACTCAACAATAAATTATAAGTTTGAGCCCCAGAGACAGCTAGGCACATCATTTATCAAAAAAAGTTACATATAAATAGGGCTAATTAAAAATACAGTCGAAACAACAAAATTATGTCACTATGACTCGTAAATTTAGCGAGTTTCAACTTTATTGTTTTATGAGTGTTGAGCCTATGAGAGATAAAAATACTGTTCAATACGGTATTTTACTGTTTTTTTTTATTTCTTTAAAATGTTTTTCGAAATATTAGCTACACAAAACAAGTTTTCATTTTGAATTATCTTGAATATTTCCAAAGATATAGGACTTCAAACTTTATAATTAGACAAGGACAGGACGCTATCTTAGTGACGTCAGTGGGTTAGTAGCGTCATAGTCACGCCATAGAAGATTTCGTTTTAGAAAGAGACAGCTATAGTCAAAATCAAACAGACTATAATTCTTTTATTATAAAACAGATTCAAATTATTTTTTCACATTTGGTATTCTTAATTGCAATATTTTTTAACGTCATCATTAAATATCTACATTTCAAAAACAGTAAAATACCCTATTGTGGTGCCAAAGTAGCAATGACTCGTAAATTTAGCGAGTTTCAACTTTATTGTTTTATGAGTGTTGAGCCTATGAGAGATAAAAATACTGTTCAATACGGTATTTTACTGTTTTTTTTTATTTCTTTAAAATGTTTTTCGAAATATTAGCTACACAAAACAAGTTTTCATTTTGAATTATCTTGAATATTTTCAAAGATATAGGACTTCAAACTTTATAATTAGACAAGGACAGGACGCTATCTTAGTGACGTCAGTGGGTTAGTAGCGTCATAGTCACGCCATAGAAGATTTCGTTTTAGAAAGAGACAGCTATAGTCAAAATCAAACAGACTATAATTCTTTTATTATAAAACAGATTCAAATTATTTTTTCACATTTGGTATTCTTAATTGCAATATTTTTTAACGTCATCATTAAATATCTACATTTCAAAAACAGTAAAATACCCTATTGTGGTGCCAAAGTAGCACAGTATATTCTGCTTGTCTGGCTAGTAGCGATTATTGGCTTATACTCTAACTTATTTGGTTCGCTCCCCAGGCTAGCAGCGATGTGTTCAGCGTGGGGTCCTTGGTATGGGAAGTGAGCGCGTGGGGCGAGCCGCTACAGCGACTGTCGCCGCCGCCCATAGACCTACACTGCCCGTACAGCCCGCACTTGTAAGTATCCTACTGTCGGGTTCCTCTTCCTTTCTATGATCTACTGGAGATCATTTAAAGACCGTAGATGCATTTTCATTGAATTTATATTGTGTCCTTTCGCCGTTATTCGAAGCCTAGGTAAACATATTTTGAGAAAGCCCTTTCCGTTTCCGTTCGACATCAATTTTCCTATTGGTCAATTTTACCCACGTGACGTCACTTCCGTAACGTCATCATAAGTCACGTGATACGAGTTCACCTTTTAGCAACGGCGGAGGATTTGTGTCATTGGCGTCCATTTTTCGCAACCGTTCACATCTAGTCATAAACGCTGTTAGCGTTCGAAATTTAAAAATTTAAAAATTTGTACGAGTGGTTCTTTTATTGTACTTTCTCGGATAAAGTAATATTATTATTTATGAATATTGTTCGAATTTTAAAAGAGCGTGCCTGTGAGTGAGCGCGCGAAAACATGGCGGGTCGGGCTCGAGGTCCACCTGTTAATTTCAAAGTACCTATCGTGGAAATCCAACGCATTTAGGACGACGAGATGGAGTATCAGGTTTATTGGCACATAGGAATTGAGGTAATTTAACACCTCGCCAGGTCAGTGAAAGTTTTGATTTTTATTTTCTTACCCACAAGCAAGTAAGAAATTTTAGATTTTCTCACCATGAAAAATCTGTTCATGTGATAGCTAGTAGCGAGATTTTGCGATCTGCGCTGAGAGATTATATCATAATCATAATCATTTATGTCAAATAGATTTCCTTTTAATAATGATACAATGTGATTTAGGTATTTTGAAAGGTTTCAACGTTTTGTTTTTGATCATGTATCTATACCGGCACATAGTGTGTGATTACTGTTATACTTTTATTACTCCCATGTCTGTATGTGAGTGCTACCTGCATTAAAAATGGGAACAAGCGTCGCTATGTATGTATTAACTAACCAACAAGTGCAAGGCAAATAATATTTTAAAGGGAATAGTGTATTTAATTTAATGATTTTAAAAGTACATACTGTTGTTGCAAAAGTTTATTCTAAATACTTTCTACAGTTGACCCTTGCCCCTTTTAGGGAGTGTTTATGTGGGTCGTGTAATGTAGCATGGAGCAAATGATTTGATATTGAAAAATGGGGTGCTCAGCCCCCCCGAACACCCCTACCATTGGTTCGATAATGTTTTATTAATGGATACGTAATTGGATTCATTATCCCTGACATTTTTAATATGATATTCAATGCAGATTTTAAGCTGTGGTTCATAGCCTGCTTACGCAAGTAACGGGCGGCATTTCCTGCTTACGCAAGTATCAGGGTGCAATGTTTTTGACAATAAGCATTATGAATCTTTTTATTTTTAAAATTAATTAAATTAGCCTGCTTACGCAAGTAACGGGTGGCATTTCCTGCTTACGCAAGTATCAGGGTGCAATGTTTTTGACAACAAGCATTATAATCTTTTTATTTTTTTTTGGATTACGAGATATTATTAGTGCCGTCAATGCCATAATTATGATTGAAAGTAGAAACTGTATATTCAAATAAATATAAGTAAAAAAAAGGGGGGGGGGGGGGTATAGGTATATCGACTACACATACCTTTCATGTTTATATGCGAACAAGCCCCGCTAGTATTAGGCACGCTGGAAGCTGTGCTTGGCACTAATACTTCATATATTGATTGAAATACTGCGGTGGCTCCCTATGGGCACCAGTGATAGCAATAATTAGTATTTTAACGAATAATAGGTACCTACTGACTAGAAGCTATGCAGTCATAGTAATTATGCTATAAAGCCAGTTGGGATATTGCGATTCTGACTTTTAGTGTAATCTGACATTCTGCGATTTCTGATAATGCGTGTCTGGCGTTTTGCGTATCTGAAAGAGCCTGACAGTCTGACATAGCTGTAAGGAACAGCACGAGCCGATCGGGTCTGCCCTTTCGACTGTTTCATACCTAAATTTAGTTTAGATTAGGTAAATGTGTACCTATTGTTAATGCAGAACACCGAATAAATTATTACTTTACTTTATTTCATCAGTAGAATGTTTTAGAAAATTTATAGGCAATAGTTATTTTAGCCGTCTAGAAGATTGAAGTCATCTGATACAGGAATTGTTTATGCTTACTCATCGTCATGTATAAACATGGCAGGCTGCTCCATGGCACCGTAGATTTATATTGCGAGACGAATTCTGACGATCACGGTCTTTTAAAATGGCAAAACTAGGTAGGTATATATACCATATTTTGTTGCCTGTAATACAGATCAACCTACAACGGGCAATAGCAGTCAACGTTACCGATATTATTTTTCCTGTGCACATGTTACTCATGTAATTGTGTATGTAATGATGTTGAAAATGTAAACCTTTTGTTATCATGATATAAACTATTCATGTATTCAGTCAAAAGTACTTGTACGTAAATGATTTTGACTGTCTTAAAAAATAGAAAAATTACGCCTTTCCAGGCTAGAATGAATGCAGTTTGGAGATTGACAGGGTCTACAACAATGATATTGTCTACAAAGACATCTTTTTATGAACCTTTAATGAATCATTATCATAAAAATTGGATAAATTATGAATTTTTTGGAAAGAATAAGTAAAAATGGGTTTCTGAGATTGATTTCGCAAGGACACGGACCCATACAAATGTAAAATTAGTAGATCAGATCATTGATAATAATTTACGAGTTTTCAGATTGACAGTCGCTCCACAAGAACACTGTCTTGTACAATAGCAAAATTATGCCCTTAGGGCAAGCATTAGGGCAACTAAAAGAAGTTGCTCGGTTTTTCGTTGATGAGGAAAAGAAGTCTCTTATGTTTCTGATAAACAATGTCTTTGGTGAGTTTTAATATATATATATATATATATTTTTAGTTCATTATGTTAGAATTGTTTGTATTCATTACGAAGTTATATAATGTGCCCGGTTAACCCATTTTTACTAAATGGATGGGTATAATGAGCCATAACTCAATGAAATTTTTTAATTTTGTATATTCATGTTTCTTTGCTAGATTGGATATAACTATTTAAGATGTTCCGTGTAGCTAAATTGACAGTAATTAACGGGAGTTTTTCATTGGTTCGATAGTAATTAATAATAAGAGAAACGCGTCTTTAGAATGGCAGTCTATATAAAAAATTGTGTCCTGCAATGCAACTTGGGACCGTGTCGGTAAAATATATGAAGTGAAACTGTCATTATCGACCATTACCAGTCATTTTCGTTGTCATTATTATATTTATATGTATAGTTACAGTTAAAAAGTCTTGAATGGGTGGTAGGAAAATATTGACGATTCATAAGTACCTACATGCTTATTATATGTCTATGTGAATAAATCAATATTTGATTGATTGATAGATATAAGTAGTAGATAAAGTTATGACAAAATATTGCAAATCTTTTGCAATTTATCTTTTAGAGTTACATTAATCCGATTTGTATGCAAATGAGATTTGTTACAAAATAGCAGATGCTTTAAAGAAGTTAATATACGAACTACTTTTGTTTTGATCTTGTAAAATAAGGCATGTGCTTACATTATTTTCAGAAATTTACTTGACCTTTATACATGATCGCTCTTTTTGCCAGACCAGTAAGACAAGCCGGCACAAGTAGTTTAGGATGTTATACATATAACATCCTGCGATCTGCGATCCTATTTATTCGAATAATGTTAACGTTAATTTTTGCAATCAAACTTTAATGCATCTTGCACTGCACAAACATAGCAATAGTTGACTTCTTCTCTAGCACAGAGCTTTAAATAATGTCTTTTCTCTTGAATTTGGTGTAGGTAGTGAGTCAACAGTATAACTGCCAAAAATAACGTCGTGGGTTCGATATTTTAAGTATAATATTATGTTTAATTGATCGAAGTGTTTTGTATATAACACAACCATGTATTTACAAAATACATGTTTATTTATTTATTTAATTCTTCATGCACTAATTACAGTACATAGGTGGACTTAATGCTTCGCACCCTACAGAACCATAAGAATTACGACTTGGGCATCTTGGCCATAGGACAAGCTTTGCTTAGATTGGGGCTACACAGTGGTATATTAAAAGTCCCCAAATTATTTATTTTAGTATATTTCCTATGAATAATAATTTCCCTATAGCGGTAAAGGATATACTGAGAAACAGTCGTCAGCTTCGTAACAATGCTAGTGCTCGGGAGTTTAGCGTGTCACTAGCAGGTGTAACATAATAATTTAAAGCAACATGATTTTACAGTTAGGGAAGATAAGAGTCTTGTGCTTATGGTTTCTTGTGCCGAAAGTTTTTACAATTATTATATTGTACTTATATTTTGCTTTATTATGTGTTTTCAGATCATATTGTATCGATGTTATATCAGAAGAGACTTAGCCAAAAGATTTTCAGATGTTTTTGCTTCAAAAATATATAAGGGATAGCACAAGTTGTGTTAATGTAATGTTTGTTTCTTTTCAGTTTTTGAATATTTCAAGAATATGTAAATGATTTATGTAACATAGTTTACATATTTATGAATAAGGTTTGATAGATTGAGCATAAGTATACATTTTATTTTCTTTTCAATCATGTTCAGTCCGTGCTCATATTTTCATTATATAGGTACTTACGTACTATTGTATGACATACTTGAATGTTTGATAGTAATAGCATAATGTTTCTGATATCAGTATTAATTTGTGATGTTGAGTTATAAAGTTAAACAATTAATTCTTGTACCCCTTGTACCTGTCGAATTTGTCAAAAGGTATAAGATTAATGTCATAATTGCTGATACATGTCACATTGGCGTCCTCGTTCACCAGGCGATAACAAACAAGGTCTCAAAATATGTTTACCTAGGCTTCGAATAACGGCGAAAGGACACAATAGGAGCGTTTTACCTACCATTAAAACGCATATTGTGTCCGGAGCCTTATTCGAAGCCTAGCTTTAAGACCTGCCTGGTGTAGATTTTATCCTTAATGGTTGTCAAGTGTTTCAGATTTTGAGACTACAATGACACAAATCCTCCGCCGTTGCTAAAAGGTGAACTCGTATCACGTGACTTATGATGACGTTACGGAAGTGACGTCACGTGGGTAAAATTGACCAATAGGAAAATTGATGTCGAACGGAAACGGAAAGGGCTTTCTCAAAATATGTTTACCTAGGCTTCGAATAAGGCTCCGGACACAATATGCGTTTTAATGGTAGGTAAAACGCTCCTATTTAAACTTTAGATATTTTTACATACTTGATAGCATAGCTAGTCTATTAATAAGGGATCTCTTGCCAGAACCAATGCGTTAAACCATCCCCGCTGACATACTTTTTTTATTACATTCGCTCTAATTGATGGTTTGAAACTGACACACACTAAAAAGGCTTACCTAAAACGTTTTTGAAAAAAAAATGTAACCGCCTTCAAAACGGATCTTCAAACAAAAATTAACAAACACTAAAAAACGAAAAAATAATAAGATTTTTTAATTCAAAGGACGATGATACGTGACTTTTTCTAATTTATCTTGGTACTTACTGAACTGTTTGAAGTCATTTAGAGATAGGCTGGAATAACGCATTGGATACTTTTTATCCCGATATTCCCACGGAAACGGGAACCAAACGAGTGAAACGTTTGAATTTCGACCTTATTGAATTTTAATATCTGTAAGAAAATAGGCTTAAGGTGGGTCATTCAATTTTATTGGTCACTCCATTGGTTCGACTGTACACAAAACTAGGGCCTTGCAAGTTCTTAGACTCCATTCTCTTATGCCACTAATGTCTCGTAAGAGAAGAACAGTACTAACTCGTTTTAACAACAGAAACAATTTAAAAAAATCTGTAATTTAAAAAAAAGGTTCTAAACTTCGACTTTTTGTTAGAATGTTCAGAGTTCGTGAGAGAAAGTTATATAGCTATAAAAAAAAATTGCGACTCGAGTCAATTCGCAAATTAGTATTATCACTGAAGAGTTTAAATTATTTTTCTCTTAGGTTTAGTTCTCGAACCACTCGTTAAATATTCCGAAAGACCCAAAACACGGCGTCACTTACACGTGTTTCTGAGACAACACAAAAGCTGACGTTGATAAGGGTTCGACTCTACGCTTCCTTTCAATTCCCAAGAAAATACTGGCACACATGTATATTCCCTCGCATTCATATTATGTCACTTACATAAAGTAAACATATTCATGAAATTACTAGCTAAAAGGCCGGCCGACTGACGAAGTATATCATTTTGACTTATTCTAAGCACTAGGCAAAAACTGCCGGTTTTTAGCCCTTAACTTGAATAATGAGAGGTAATGCAATTAGGTACGCTATTAAGTATGACGATTATCATTTTCTTTTATTTATTTTATAATTGGATTGCTCTAAATCGCAATCTGGCCCGAGTTGCCGGGAGATAGTTGTAGATAGATAGAGAGATTGAACATAGATGAGAGCATCATAATTACTAAAAGTCGCAAAATATGAAGTCTCGGTTCCTAAAAAAGTCCCTCATCTCGCCGTATTTCTAAAATATTTGCGTCTGTTGTTTCGTTAGGGTTCTTCATTCTTCTCACTCTAAAGTCTGCTGTACACAGGTAGAGTAAACGGTAGAGTAGAGCGGTAGAGTAGTTTGCTGGCGGTGCTAGCTACTCTACTCTACCAAATTTCAGTACCTACTCTACTCTACCAATGTTGTCTATATTAGAATAGTTACTACTGTAAGGCATGTTTATAGTCTGTGTACAGCCGATGGATAATAATGTGTAGGCTGTAACGCTATTTGTAGGTAATCCTTTTTGGTGATTGTCTTAATTCAAACCAGTGAGTAGAAAGAATTTATGAAGAAAGGACTGGTTTGACAGATTCCTGGGTAGGCTCCCGTAAGAGCAACTAGCTATCCCGATATGATAGATTGGCTATGCTAGCCGACGTGTACGAAACAGTTAATTAAAAAATAAAATTTGATTCAGTGAATTTCTAGTCTTTGTTTTACGTCCAAGATAAAGTAGTAAAGGTTAGAAACCCTATAGTACCGTATAGTTACTACCGTTTACTCTACCCGTGTACAGCAGCCTTCAGTATGTTTAACTATAAATTCTTTAAATCCCTACAGGTGTCAAGTAATGCAGCTGTGCTGGAACCCGAGCCCAGAAGCGCGGCCCACTTCGGCCCAAGTCCACGCGCTGCTAAACCATCTTTACACCACCCACTCGCGAGCCAACGACTCTTCCCGCGACGACGGCTACGGTAGCAGTGACTTCGAGGAGCGCTGGCAGCGCCTCAAACCCAACTCCATCCCCATAATCGACGAACACATCGCCATCGTCCACGCCCCCTCCACCTCCATAGCTTCGCACTTCACGGGCTCCGGAGAATTAGCTTCGCACTTCACGGGCTCCGAAGAATTCCCACCCACCACACGAGACTCCCTAAGCGTCGATCTGGACACGGCCGTCTCGAGATCCAGCAGCATCATGTCTGACAAAGACCCCCTCTCCGTACAAATCAAGTCGGAAAGCCTCACCAACCTCCACGGATCTTTGGAAGACGTCCGCAACATCTACCTCACACATAACGAAATGGCGATCCTAGAATGCCACCAAGGAAACATCGCTTTGGAGGACAGAGATAGAGATCACGAGCACGATCGCTCCGACAGCTCCATGGATCCGTGGCTCAAAGACATCATAGCGGGCAGCCAGGATGACGTCAGCTACTACAAAGACGTCAGCGACGTTATCAAGAATCTCGATAATATCCTTAATTCGGAGAAAACGTCCAGCTCGGAGTCCAGCCACCAGGCGAGCCCTTCGAGGGATAACTTGAGTCTGGATTGTAAAAAGGACTACCCTATGCAGTCCTGTATGGTCAAATCTCCGGGCATCACCAATTTCCAGAATTTATTGGAAGCTGGCTTCGATTCTGATTCCCCAATTAAAGAGACGTGTGAGGAAGATGATGTCGATCGAGAGACTGTTGGCACGCTCAGCCATTCGTTCGAACGACACAGCGATACGATAAGCCAACAAACTTTAGAAAACTTAACCCCCGAAACTCCCATCAAAGATTTAGACGTAGACATTAAGATTTCTTGTGAAGGCGAAGAAGTGTTAGAAGACGAAGTAGAGAACAAAGTTGATAGAATTATTCAAATAGAACAAATAACACCATTGCCAGAGGAAACTGAATTGCCAAAAGAAAATAAAATAGTTTGTAGTGATAGTCAAATACCCATGTTAAAGGAACTATGTGTAGCTTCAATCCCTAGTGTAAGTGAAATGAAACGTGAAGTAATAATGAATGGAACACAAGACTGTATGAGATCGTGTGATAGTAATTTAGCAGATTTAAGGACTGATGATGAAGAAATCGAAACTAAGTCAATAGATGATGTAGTGAGATCTAATACCTTTAGAGAAGCAATAACGGATGAGAAAGAAGATATTCAATTCGTAGAAGTAGACAAGTCTAAAGATATCTTGCCAGACCTTGTGAATGATATCTGTTCCATTGTAGTAGCTACCGAAGACGCAGATGAGTTAAAAGAAATCACTGAAATTGTCCCAACAGTTGAAGATGATAAATTAGAATCGAAAGAAGACACTGATCAGAAACAACATTCGATAAATACTAATGAAGCAACTGCTATAAGGTTACATAGTGATAGTAACTCGGAAGCAATAGTAACTAGTGATCTCGTAAACACTTTACAGGAATCCCTAAAGAAAACCGATAAAGATGTTCGAGAAGAAGTCATATGTAGCAATGTGACAGAAACTATAGTAAATATTGAACCACATGCACCTGAATCAGTACAAAATCTTATTGATAGCGAACTAACTGCCCCAAACTTACCTCTTGAAGTTGAAAACAAGTCAAGCGACACACTTAATATCACATCTTCAATATCAACACCTGAAACGGTACAAAATATCACTGTAGAAAATATTGAAATTGAACCGGAAGTTCAAAACAATGTCACTGTAAATAACATTGATGTAACTACTGTACTCAGATCTAAACTCGGTGAAACAATAACTTTAGAAAAATCTAGCGATAGTACTGCTTATATGGATCTCATTAACATTACGAATAGCGATATTGTTGAAGATCGTCCTGTAGACGAAAATGTTAAGGAAGTTATAAAATCGTGTTTAGAATCTAGAAATTCTGAAAGTACAAGTGAATTGGTGAGAAACGAATCCACGGTTTACATGGACTTGCCGAGCATGATAAAGGAAACTGATAACTTCTTGCATTTCGAGAGGGTAATCAGCAGCGACAATACAAAATTCAAAGACATTTGTGCTAGTACCCCTTTGGGAAGCGATCGCTCTAACGATGAAACTTTAGAGGGTTCAATGAAAGGGAACGAAACAGAGGTATTATCTGAGACCAAAGTCCCCGATTATGGTCCTGGAGTGACAGTCACTAAACTCGAACAAAGATATGTTCCAGACAGTTTAAGCCCTTTTGAATCGCCCACTAAAAGCCACCCCACAGATACGTACGACGAGAACAGTTCTGTAGTTTTGGGGCCATTTGAAAACTGCACTCTCGAGTTTTTCAAAGGCGCTAAATCTGGCGAGATTGCAGACTTGCCTAGAGAAGAGCTGTTAGCGTTTTCTTCGAACTTCAGCGAAATTAATTTGGAAACGCCGTCTCCTTTACGCGACGGGCGGTTTCTCCACGAAGTTCCGGACATAATGCCGGACGATATCCAATTCGATGATATCGAAACTATCAGTGAAATAAAGATCGAGCAATACGAACCTCAGTCAGATAGCAATTCAAACGAAACTGATTGTCAGCAAGGAACTGAGAAACGCGTTTCACCTTTAACTCCTCCGAATTCTCCTGGGACATTTCTAGTTTCGACAACATCACAGCCGAGTTTCATAGTAGATATAGATTTAGACCCGGTACCAGGTCCTTCGCATATGGTTATAGAACCCGTTTCGTCAGTGCCCAAAGAAGTAGACTTGAATCAGATCGAGTTGCAGATCACTACGAAGCTCGCGATGGCAGAGAATGAGAACAACTTGAACATTGAATATTCTGGGCCACTGAGCATAGAAGGTGTGCCAGATGTGTCTGTTCACCTGCTTGATCCGGAGCCGGAAGAGTCGATTCTAGCCGGAAACGGAGGCGTGTCGCCGAGGATTGTAGAATTGGATGAAGAATGTGTGCAAGCGCTGAGAAATGAACTGGAGTTGAAGTTGCCCTTGGCACAGGTAATACTATTGTTCTGTTTTAACTTATCTATTTTTAGTTACAAATGCTTGTTAACTAACAATAAATAGCCTTTTTCATAATAGGGGTGTTGTTACATTTGTGTTTCTTATTTTTTCTGATATAGGAGTTTTAAATGTTATCTAAAACAGTTGTTATGAGTACTAAAATCGAGGAACCGAGTCGAGTGCACTATTTGTTTATATGTTCTGATATAAATAACACGATTGTTTTAGTTATTTCACGGGATCCGACAAAAAAGGGTCGGACAGTTATTGATATGACAATATTTAATAGTGTCATTCAAAAATATATCATTGAAGTAAAAGAAAAGTGAAAAAAAAATATTTATTTGTTTAATATCAAGAAAAGTAATGAGCTGCTTAATTGTGACCAACCGTGACTCTAGCTATCACTTTCTTAAACGAAATTTTATATTCATTCGTGCAAAGCAAAACGTCTTTATGCTTTATGCTATGAAATAAAGCTCAAGGAAAAGAGGATCAGACATTTTTAATTCCTTGTGCAGAAGCAACGTTATGCTTTGCACGAATGAGCTGTCATTTTAACCATGCTAAATTTAACAGACTAATGTGCTTTATGTAATCAAGTGTTTGCTCGACCAGGTGGCTACAATAGAGCCGGCGACGGGCGGCGAGTGGGGCGGCTCGCTGCCGCCGCCGCCCGAACTCGTGCTGAGCTACCCGGGCGCGCTCAGCCCGATTCCTGAGGAAACCAAACAGCAGCTTTCAGCTATGGAGAATGATGTTCCTTGTGAGTTCATTTATTACAATTTATTTGGACTACCTCCATCTTCACTCAGCCCGATTCCCGAGGAGACCAAACAGCAGCTTTTAGCTATGGAGAATGATATTCCTTGTGAGTTCATTCATTATTTGCACTTTATTTGGACTACTTCCATCTTCATAGCGAGTAGAATCGATGTTCGGCCGCCGCCCGAATTCGTGCTGAGCTACCCGGGCGCGCTCAGCCCGATTCCTGAGGAGACCAAACAGCAGCTTTTAGCTATGGAGATTGATGTTCCTTGTGAGTTTATTTATTACAATTTATTTGGACTACCTCCATCTTCACTCAGCCCGATTCCTGAGGAAACCAAACAGCAGCTTTCGGCTATGGACATTGATGTTCTTTGTGAGTTTATTAATTATTGGCGCTTTATTTGGACTACTTCCATTTTCATAGTGCGTAGAATCGATGACCGGCCGCCGCCCGAACTCGTGCTGAGCTAAGGGTGCACTCGCCCAATTTCTGAGGAGACCAAACAGCAGCTTTCAGCTATGGAGAATGATGTTCCTTGTGAGTTCATTATTAGGGTTCCGTACCCAAAGGGTAAAAACGGGAACCTATTACTAAGACTCCACTGTCCGTCTCTCTGTCTGTCTGAGACCAGGTTGTATCTTATGAACCGTGATAGCTAGACGGTTGAAATTTTCACAGATGATGTATTTTTGTTGCCGCTATAACTACAAATACTAAAAACAGAATAAAATTAATATTGTTTTTAAAAAACAGCTGTTCCATAGATTTCGGCCCATTCGGTATTGCACTTTTGTATGAAACAGCCGATTTTTTTTCGCGATACCGCACTTGATCCTGTAGTAAAAGCTGTTTGTATTGATGGGTACTTTCACCCCCCGAAGTATATCCAATCTTTAAACAAACACCCTGTATTAGGGTACGTTTCCACAGAAGCGGAGCTGCGCGAAGGTGAGCTGTGTTTTCATACATTTGACGCAACAAGCGGTGTCAGCTCAACTGTCATACGTATGGAAACACAGGTCACCTACGCGCAGCCCCACTTCTGTGGACCGCTCCCTAACACAAATCTGCTAGTAATGCCTTTTTATCTTGTTTCATCAGGGAGCGCGTCGTCCGAGAGCTACCCGTCCCCGTGGGCGGGCTCGCAGGCCGACACGGCGCCGCCCACGTGCGGCTCGCCAGAACGCACCTACACGCTCAGGCAACACGAGTACGTACAATCAATTTATTTTTTTTCACTTCTCATGCTCGTAAAGTTCGTGTTTATGTTGGGTATAGGCTGCATAAAATCGCTTTTTATGCTCTAGTGCATAAAGTAAAATCTTCGTCTAAGTCTCGGACTTTAAGACAAAGATCGTCAAGTAAACAGCCACACACGCAATTAAACTTCGTTAAATAAACTTTATTAATAACTAACGTATTTCATTTTGTTTCTTAAATTTTGTACATAATCCATGATAAATTATTAAATTAATAAAACTAGGCAAAATTAATGAGTTTTCTAAGGAATAAGTATTTCAAGAGTATTATGGACTACGATCTATGCTAAAGTCACTGTGCTGCCAATGCCCGTATAAAAGAAAAAGAAAAAGAAAGTCTTCCCGCCAATATGGCGAAGTCTTTATTTATTCGTTTTTGCAATACCTATTGTTATTTATTTTCCTCACACTCGAAGTGAAAAGCAGAGTGTATAACTCGTACATAAAATCCATTTTACCCTCGAATTGACTATCCACCCTCGCCTACGGCTCGGATGGATATATACGTCTCGGGAAAAATGGTACCTTTTATGCACTTGTTGTACAATCTACTATTTTAATACTGTTGCTCAAAAAGTGGCGTATTGCAGGGTAGTATAGCGTTCGGGATGTGGGCTATTACACACTCGAGCTTTTTCTTTACCTTTCCCGAACTCGTGCGTTTTCTTTCCCAACTGTCAAAATAATGTCTATTAAAAAGAAAATACCAACCACGAAGTTTTTATTTCAAAAAATCATAGAAGTTTTTATGATTCATGCAAATATTTTAAAAAGAAGCTACTAATTTGTTTCAATATCAGATTTAAAAGTAATTTTAATTAAAATTTAAACATTAAATTATACCTACGGCCAAATTACATTTATAAATATAAAAAAGTTGGCTGTATGACGTGCACTGCCATAGTCTCTGCTTATAGGAGTTTGCGCGGGAAAGTTTAAAGAAAATGACGGACCTTTTCTTAATTTTCTAAATTAGTTTTTCCTGGTTTTTATTGTGGTACTTAGTATGGTGGAATTAGTGCAATAATGTGCCTTTAATGGAAAACGATCTAGTAAAAGTGAGAAATAAGGAAAAGCGCCCATGTAGGTTTCGGAGTGTTTTTGTTAGGTGAGGTTTCATTTCATTTCACCACATTTAATTTTATATCATTAAAAAAATTCTACCGAAGACTTGGCTGTATGGACATAGTTCCCTTTGCCTATCCAGAATGGGTGAAGAAAACAAAAAATCTCTGCTTATATTCTTTTACGGTTGGCGCCATTTTCCAAGTGATTAGATAGTTGAGTTTTTTGTGTTTTTATTATTTTCTTAAATTGCTTAATTTTTTCGCAACTGTATTAAAAATAGTTGTTCAGTACACGTGCGGAACCGTCATTGCAACTTGTTCCGACTGTCAACCCTCACCTTCGGCTGCGCCTCGGCTCGGGTAGACATTTGTCGGAACTTTTTGCAATGACAGGCTTTCCGCACTTGTAATGAAATATACTATTTTAATACAGTTGCTCAAAAAGTGGCGTATTGCAGGGACGTATAGCGTTCGGGATGTGGGCTATTACACACTCGAACTTTTTCTTTACCTTTCCCGAACTCGTGCGTTTTCTTTCCCAACTGTCAAAATATTGTCTATTAAAAAGAAAAAACCAACCACGAAGTTTTTACTAAAAAAAAATCATAGAAGTTTTTATGATTCATGCAAATATTTCTAAAAAGAAGCTACTAATTTGTTTCAATATCAGATTTAAAAGTAATTTTAATTATACATTAAATTAATATTAGTATCGGCCAAATTAAATTTATGAATATAAAAAATACATAAAATTGGCTGTATGACCACAGATTACTAAATATGGTATGACGTGCACTATTTACCATATTAACAACTGCTTATAAAATAGGAGGTTGCGCAAGTAAGTGAAAAGAAAATGAGGGACCTTATTTCTTAATTTTCTGTTTTTATTGTGGTAGGTACTTAGTATGGTGGAATTAGTGCAATAATGTGGCTTTAATGGAAAACGATGTGCTAAAAGAGAGAAATAAGGAAAGGCGCTCCTGTAGGATTCGAATTGCTTTTGTTAGGTTTCATTTCATTTCATCTCATTTAATTTAATTTTCATTCCATATCAATAAAAAAATTCTACTGAAGCCTTGGCTGTATGATCATAGTTTCCTTTGCCAACCCAGAATGGGTGAAGAAAACAAAAAAAGTCTCTGCTTATATTCTTTTACGATTAGTTAGTTGAGTTTATTGTGTTTTATTATTTTATTAAATTGCTTAATTTTTTCGCAACTGTATCAAAAATAGTTGTTCAGTACACGTGCGGAACCGTCATTGCAACTTGTTCCGACTGTCAACCCTCACCTTCGGCTGCGCCTCGGCTCGGGTAGACATTTGTCGGAACTCTTTGCAATGACAGGCTTTCCGCACTTGTAATGAAATATACTATTTACGAGCTTTTATTTTACTTGCCATGTTAGTTAGTTAGTGGGGGACTAATCTTGCAAGTTAAATTTGACCCACTTCCCAGTGTCCGATTGAGCTGAAACTTTGCGTAAAGGTTTGGTTTGGATGACAATACAATATCAAAGTACAGTCAGTGTCAAATTGATATAAGCGTCTAGAGTAGTCAAAATCATCTGAATAACATAAAACCAATTTGATCTAGGCAGTTCGAATCATCATATTGTTGTTAGCACGCAAGGTGTTCAAAATATCTTAGCACTCATTGTTTCATATTTAAATCAGCAGTCAGAGTGTTCAAAATTATCTAAACAAACAAAGCATTATGCACAGATATTTTGAGAGCTTTGTTTGCTTAAATAATTTTGAAATAGACAAATAGACATATTTATGTACACAAATATTTGTCTTGTTCGAACCCGAGACCTTTGGCGCAGAAGGCAGGTATCCGTACCCCTGCGCCAAATCGGTCGTCAAAAACTAGTAAAACTATATATCTAGTGTAGGCAATGAACAGATTCTTTGTATGGAGACCCCTACACTAATTCCTCAGTCGATGAAACTTTGCTGAGTTATTAAATAGCATGAGCTATAAACTTTTAAATGATTATCCAAAAAAAAAACTCACACGGAAGTTAGGTATTTATACAAGTACATATATAAATCTGTTTATATATTGAACCGAGTAATTTCTCAGTCCAAATTTATTTTACCAAATGAGTTATTTATACTAGTATGTGATACTTGATGAAAATCCAAAACTTTTTTCAAACGTGAGTATGCTTGGCAAAATGGTATAATTCCGTTAAAAAGTTCGACAGAGACATTTTTCAGTCCAAGTCACCCCATTTTGTTTTATTAAAATTTGGTGTTTCTGCTGGGATATTTTTTTGGATATTTCATATTATTGTTTTTATACGTTACATGAATATGTCCGGTTAAGAAAGTTTAGCAGGAGCATTTTTCCTAAAAAAGATATCAATGAAATAAGACTTTCATTAAAAAAGGCCTAATGTTCTATTATTATTATTTTTTGGAAATTTATACCATACCTTTAATTTATTGATACTTTATCATGATGTAAAGTTTTTTCTGACTGAGGAATTACTGTGGGGGTCAACTAGCTTCATTGACTACACTAATCTGTAAATATAAAAAATGTTAGTAATGGAGCGTAAAATAAACGTGTTCATTTACCCGCAGAATGACCATGAGCGCCGACAGCTTGAACGCCAGTCCGCAAAAGAAACCGCCGACCGACTCGCCCATCGACGACAGAACATATACAAAAAACGATGACGAAAAATACTCCAACTGCGAGAGAATCTCTCAAGTGTCGCCCTTCATTCTGAGTCCGACCACTGACAACTCGGACTTCGTCGACAACGCTACTGGAGTATCTACGCTTTCTAAAACGACCGTGCCCACAGACGCCCAGTCATCGAAACCTTCCGAAACGCAATGTCTCTCCAAAGCTACGAGCATCGACTCGTGGTGCTCGAACGATACTCTATACAACGTAGAGGAAAACTTCGACGATCTCGCTATGGACCCAGATATGCCTCTCGACTGCGACAAGGAAGAAGACGAAGATCATAGTGATAGCAGCCACACTCTCACAAACAACGAAGACGACCGCGAATTGAGCCACTGCTCCACGTACATCGTCCACGATAGCAAATCGGAAGCTTGCGAGACTTTTTCCCCCGACTCTATAACCGCTAATGACAACTACACGTATACAAAAGCGAGGACCGAAGTAAACACAACCCCTAAATCTGAAGCAGACGCAGAGAATAGTCAAACTAAAGATCTCGCATACGGAACCCTCATGTCCGGCCTACCATCTTACTCCAATTGCACGACTGAAATCGCTTCAGGCTTCGAGGACCCTTGGAAACTGCAGCAACCGGAAATGGTCCGACGGTCTCCGATGGCCGACGATTGCGACATCTCGCCGCCCAAGGCGCCCGAACAAAAGGACAGTTTTAATGACGTCCCTCAAATACGAACACAACCGTGCGTGAATAAAATGGATAGTGTCGATATATCTTGTTTGCAAGACAATTTAGTTGATAGCCATGAAAAATCTGAAGACTCTACTGAACCATTAGTCGACGTAGAAAGTCCGAATAGCCAGTATAAAGCGATGGCGCCTTCTCTCACTAGCACGCCCTTGACTGAGGTAGCAGCTGGGAACGATGATGTGGAGGCTATACCTATGGTATTGCCGGATTCGAGCCTAAAAAGTCCAGAATTCATGTCGAACACTTTACCGAACTTCCGAGCCTTTTCGCAATCAGCCGAAGTTAGACCGCAAGATATTTCGCACACCAACGACGGTGCCAAGAATCAGGACACCGGAATTCAGCTGGAAGGGGATAGCAACACCCTTAGTAGGCACAGCAACCGAGACAGCCTAGCGAATGACCAAACGCCGAACTATTCCGATTTCGAAAACTCTGCTATAAATAAAGCCCAAGATATTCATTCGCGGGACAAGTCTAGTCAAAGTATGGATAGCGGAATGAACTCTGAAGAATTCAGACATTTCGAGGATTCGGTTAGAATTCGTCCACAAGATCTGTCGGCTGCAATCGACGCCAGCTCTCTGCTATTAAATAGCGAGAGAAGGTTTAGCGAGTTGGCTCTAACTAATTCTACAGACTTGGAACAGATTAGTCAATCCGACAGCCGAGTGAACGACAGCGAACCTGTGAAATCTCTAGATATAAGTCCGCCTAATGATACGAATTTAAAAGAATCTCATGAAGTAGATAAGCCTCGAACGCCTAGTAATTACTTCATTCAATCGGATATGGAGGAAGAGACTGAACAACCTCATTCAATAATAATAACAGAAAACGATGTACTTATTAAAGAAAGTCCGAACAGGACATATGGCTCTCATATAGATGCGCTACTTGTAGAATTGAATCATACTTACGATTCACATGCAAGCAGACCTAAACAAGAAAACGTTCCAATGCCTAGTAAAGAAATAGATTTCGTACATGCGAAATTAAACGGTGTTGTAGACAACGATGATGAAATAAAATTTGAAAGTTTTTCGCCTGAAATTGAAGAAGTTAAAGTAGATATATCAGAAAATAATGGCGAAATAATTAATGATAAACTAGAAGATGTAATCGAAACCGCTGTTCCCACAGATAGCTCTCCAAAAAAAGTGTGTAATAATGTCGCCGCTGAAGATATTGAAGAGATTAAATGCAATGGCGGCAGCGAGAAATACGCTACCGTTGAAATATTGGATGAGCCTTATGAAGAATTAATGGAAAGCAATGTCGACGATGGAGATACTAAGGATGTACCAAATGATATTAGTGAGACTAGTCAACTTAAAAATGAAACTACCGATTCCGTAATCAGTCCTTCTAAAAAGAACCATGACACTTCCAAAGTGATCGAGTTGAACAATACTGAAGGAAACTCAGAAGAAATACGGACGAATGGTATACACGATTCGGAAGATGAGAAACTGACATCGGTCACTGAGAATTTCTTGCAAAATGAGAAGAAATTCTGTCAGCTGGACGCTTATTTACCCTTGCTTAGTGACATACGGTTTACTGGTAAGCATAATTCAAGATATTGTCAAACTAAAATCAAATATTGGAACTCACTGTCTCACAACTAGCTCCGATGCGACTCGAACCCACGACCATTCACTGGCCGGGCGAATGTTCTTGCATTGTGAATCAATTAAATAAATATTGGACAACATCATAGAAATTGTTCCAATTCCAAACTATAGTAGCTTGAGCACTTGTATCTATTATTATGGAAATTGGAAACAACGACGGGCATAAGCACAGATCTTTTCGAATCGTCGTATTTAATGCAGCCAAAGAAAAATATTTTTTTAATTTATCTTTTTATGTTTCCAAGGCCCAGCTTCCGAAATAATGAGTACCTCATTCACGCAAGACTCGCCCAGTGAGCCCACTTCTCCTGAGGGGGAGCGAGACGAGAAACCGGACGTCGCTTCAGACATACTGAAAGAGTGGGACAGCGATAGTGACTCGCACTCCACTAACTCATCCAGTGGCGAGTTCATATGGAAGGTGAGTTGATTGACTGAACCAATACTGAGACTACAGCGGTTGTACATATTATTATCTTTCCTTAAACATTGCGACTTTTGCAGCGTTACAGTCGCTATTCATTCGCGATGCAGCATCGATATGATTGCAAATGGTCTACCCTTAGACACATGCGCTACTTAAAAACAGCGATACACTCGGAATGGAGTCGCAATTCAGTACCTAGCTAACTGATACTCGTTGACGCTGGTGTCGCGAAGCAGTCGAGCAGCAGTCAATCGCTGCAAATAATCGCTATGTATTAGGGCACTAAAAACTTAATAACAAAAGAAAATCCGCATAAATTATGTCGTAAAAAGAGCTAGTTGGATACTTTAACTAGTAATAACTTTAATCTTTGCCGGCTTAGCTATTCTTGTGTGATTAATTCAGCTATAAAACTTAAACTTCTGTAGGTGGTGTGGCATAATTGTCTAAGCTTAATTAGTGAATCTTCTTATAGTAACTTGTCCCCATAGATGCCAATTTCAGCTGTGTTTTCTGGAACTTAATTAACCCAAGAATAAGACTGCTGAATAAGTGTCTATAGTAAAAGATTTGAAATTATTTGTAATTTCCCTTGCTTTATATTTAAATAAACTACAGTATACTTATCTATCTATTTATATGTATGTACAGCCTTCACGCCCAAGTTGAACTACTAACGGGATCTCGTGCACTCGTAGTCCAAGATTTGGTCATTACGCATAGCATGATAAAGAAACGAGATACGCTTTGTTTAAAATTTGATGTCATTTTTGACGGTAAAATAAAAATTGGGTTACGATTAAATGACATTATTGACACTTCAATGTGAACAAAACTGCTCTCTAGCTCGTCGTGCTACTAGATTTTTACCCTATACTGACCCCAGTACACAAGAAAGATGTAAACATTAGTAAGTGGGTTGGGAGGGGAGCCCGTTAAAAACCCTTTGCTGAAAATAGCAGACCCACATATATTTTAGAACTTTGTACGATTTTGAATACCTATAAATTGTCATTGCAGCAAGACTATTTTCGATTTCACACTACTATCAGTGCAAAATGCGGGAGATACTCCCTTATACCTCTTTCATTTCTTGTGTTTTGATCCATGTGGCCTTAGCCTAGATCTTGGCTACAAGAGCATGAGATTCCGTAAGAGTCATCGGTACAGATGTTTTATCTCATGAGCGCGGGTGAGCCACGCTTGTGTGTGTAAATGTACAAGCACACTGTCTTAAGCTCGGGAGCGCTCAGTTTTGGCCAATCGTCGGCCGACGCACACAGGAGCGCATGAGGCTGCCAACTCTTCTACGAGAAAACGCACTAACAGACTTTAAAGAAGCGCTAGATTTCTGGATTTTGTATGAAACCGTTCCTTAAACGGGCGCTTAACTACAAAAAGAAGCCCAGATATATGAAAACATTTCGGAAATGCGCGCAAAGCATATAAAAAAACCGCCAGATCTAGCGCCAAAAGCGCTAAAATGGCGTGTCTATACGCATTATGGTGTATCCACACAGCCTGGTGGCATTTACCGGCGGCCGTACCGACAGCCTGGCCGCGCCGGCTTTATTTGCGGCCGGCGGCTTCTCTCTCCTCTCTGGCGGCTATGCTTATGGTCAAGCCGCCTGGCTGTGTGGATGCACCATTACAACTACATGCATGGCTCACTCGCGCTCGTGAGAGAAAACAACTGCAATATTATTGTGGAGTATCATCGTAAGCGGAATATGTAGGCTGTACATGGATATAAACGTATTGTCGGTGTCGGTGTGGTGCATGTGTGTATGTGTGGTAGGGCGGCGACGGGCGCGAGACCGCGCTCGTGCCCAACACGCACTTCGACCACGTAAGTCCTAACACTGTTTAATGCTTGCTTTGTGCGAACGAGTCATCTGTAGCTTGACAAATATACGTAATCATCATCATGTAACATCATCATCCGAAGAATTGTTGACGTTAACAGTTTAAAATTACATTTGCAACCGTTCTACGAACATTTTCGTATATTTAACCATTCAACATTTTTAAAATCGTTTTGGGTATCTTGTGAGAGTATGACACTTTCATTGCATTAACTCATTATCGCTCATCACACTTAAGCATTATCACACTCGAATATTATAATATTATCATCCGTCGTTAGCGCAGTCTTACCATCTGTTCAGAAAGACTAAATGCTTATCAATTGAATGTTGACTCTAATGGCTTGTGCATAAGGTTGAAACAGGCACGGTTTGGCACGTGACTCAAGAACTGCGAGCAGCGAATGCCTACCCAACCATATTGAGGCAGCGTTCATACTAATATCATCCATATTATACATGTTACTAGAGCCGATTTTGAATTGGTAACGATTTATAGTCTCCACACTCACCGCCATTCTGTGGGTCGTCTTAAGTCGTTGCTATTACAATAATTTTATTTCTAACATAATCTTAATTTTATCCTCATCACAAAATAACTCTTGAAATGCTTTTCATTCAAAATTATGGCTGTTCCGTAAAATTCAGTACTTATTGAATATGGGTCATTACCATAAAGTAGCACAAACAAATTGATCAACCTCATTATCTCATATCATGAAACATCGAACTTTTTCATCGTAACGATTTTGATAGCAACGTGTGTCGAATGCATTATACTATTAAGTTGCTTTCCATCTTTAAATCCCATCGCACGATTTATAATTTGGTTCAGTCGTGGATTTTGCATGCTAATAGATGTTTTATTTTACCAATTGTGGTTGACTCAGGCCGAGAGTGTAAAGCAAAAAAGCTTGCTTTGTTTGCGTGCGCTTGTGATTGTGACATAAAACATCTGAAAATCTCGTCGATTTCCAACGAGTCACACCCTCATACTCGACAAATCGAAATAATCCAAAATAAAACAAAGTCTTTCGATACAGCGATTTAAAAACGTACCTCTTCAAATATAAAGTTCTATCGAGTGACATTGTCGCTCGTAATATGACATTTGAAGGTGTTGCTCGTTGAGAACAACTAAAAAACATACTTTGATAGAGCAATCCATAAAGCGCCCTCCAGACTTAGTACGCGATTTACGGCGCGACGTGTCGCGGCGCGAAATTTGCGAGATGAATTCCGAAGCCGCGAAGAATATGCGAAACGGCTCCACACTTAGCGTTAGAGCCTGTACACATTGGGCGTTCGGCGTTGCGTTTGGCGAGCGTTGATAGCGTACACACTCAGCGCTTTGCATGGCGTTCGACGAGCGTTACTAGAACAGTTACACGACGTTATACGAAAGCGCGCGATCACATGCACGTCCCAAGGCAGCCCTTGTATCTGAGAGCTCTCGGCTAAAGTAGCCCACTTATACCGCACCGCTTCTACCTAACCAATGTATGAGCAGTCAAATATGGGCTTAATGTCGTGCTCTGTAGATGCACTTTAACTTGCAGCAGGCTCGCTTACCGCGCGCTGTCTGATTGTATATTGTTACTGTAAAGTGCATCTACAGTGAACGATATTAAGTCCATATTTGGCTGCTCATACTTTGGTTGGGTGGGAGCGGTGCGGTATAAGTGGGCTATGACCTTAACGCCAGAACAATGACAACTCGTATAGCTGACGCGCACTAGTCAAAAATCGCGCTGTTCAATGTGTACGAAATAACAAAAATGCTAAAAAAGATTAACATGTTCTCAGAGCGCGCGTTACCAAAGCGCCCAATGTGTATAGGCTCTTAAATCTGGAACCAGCTTTAGATCCAAATTCCCATGTAGCAACGCGACAACGGCGGCGAGGCGCGGCCGGCGGGCGGCGGCGACCAGCTGTCGTCGGGCGAGTCCGGCTCGGGCTCGGAGGGCGACGAGGTGGAGTTCGTGCCGTCCTCGTGGGACTGCCGCGCCGCCCCCGCCAAGTCCTCGCTCAGGAGTCTGGAGCAGGCCACGCCGGTGAGTCGGTAGTTCTTACGTCATAAGGCAATTTTCACGCTCTTTTACCTAAGGGCTCTTTATAAGCGACTTCAAAAAAAAGAGGCTTCTCAGTTTGACCTGTATATATGTATATTTGTCCGCGATTATCTCGCGTTTGGCTGAACCGATTTTATGCGGTTTTCAGAAAAGTATTTGTTTCATTTAGGAGAAGGTTTTTGTGTTTAAGTATAGTAAGTCACATGCTAGGCCGTCCCTAAAGCCGGCGACTAAACTGTCACACGGTCACACCCTATTTTTCTGCAAATAAAGAATTTGTATTTGTAATGTAACAAATTGGTCTTTCATACATTACAGTGCGGTAGACGACTGCAGTAGGTAGACGTGTGACTTATGTTTATGTGTTTTCGTCTTAAGTTTTAAACAGCCTTTGTCATGAAACCAGAACCAATTTTATTATTCAAAGCCTTCCATAAAAATACAACCGAATTTGGGTCGATTGTTCACAAACTACGCTACAATAATGCAAATTTTACTACAGGACAACAAGAAGCGCGTGGTGTTCAAGCGACAAAAGTACCACTGCGTGTACGAGTACCCGCGCGAGGTGGCCGACGTGGACGCGCGCTCGCCCGCCGCCTACCCGCCCGACCTCTCCACCTACTCGGGTAAGGGGCATGGTCTGTATACAGTACATGCAGTACCACTGCGTGCACGAGTACCCGCGCGAGGTGGCCGACGTGGACGCGCGCTCGCCCGCCGCCTACCCGCCCGACCTCTCCACCTACTCGGGTAAACTATCTTTACTACCATAAACAGCCTAATCTTTAAGATGATCGCCGAACTAGCCTCCCCGATAGCTTTTTTTTATCCACTACGGGGTAGCACTTAAGGTCATAGCCCACTTATACCGCACCGCTCCGACCCAACCAAAGTATGAGCAGCCAAATATGGACTTAATATCGTTCACTGTAGATGCACTTTATAGTAACAATATACAATAGCAGACAGCGCGCGGTAAGCGAGCCTGTCGCAAGCTAAAGTGCGTCTACAGAGCACGACATTAAGTCCATATTTGACTGCTCATACATTGGTTGGGTGGGAGCGGTGCGGTATAGGTGAGCTATGACCTTTAGCCTTCATCACACCAGCCGGCCTAGCATGAGCGGCTCATAACGCGCGATATGATATGGTACGGCATGCCGTCTTGCTTACACCTTAGTGGGGTAAGCAAGACAACTTGCCGTACCATATCATATCGCGCGTTATAAGCCGGTCATGCTAGGCCGGCTGATGTCAAGTGGTGATAAGGCAGAAGGTGGAAGCGCACTACCCCCGGAATCCTCAATCACTGAGGAACTGGCTATCTTATCTCTAACTGCCAGAATACTATAATACTGAAAACATCATTGTTATGGCGTCAGACAAGAGGTGGTAGCAAGCCAGGCGGACTAAGAACAAGTCCTACCACCAACCATACCGAATACAATATGTACCCCCACTGGGAATCGAAACCGGGACCTCTTGGTCTGAAATCGGTGGTGTGAATCACTAGACCACAGCTGAACACAACTATCATGCAGTGAGGACCGTTCGGGCCGCTCGCTCTCGGAAAGGAGACACACGAGAGGCGCTAGCACATAGTTTCGCAGCGACGCGGATTGTTCCGTACGGCCCGATTTGTTGACATCTTTTATAGCTCTTTGGCAGCTGTGATAGCAACCTTAGGGGACAATTTTTGAATTTCGCCACTTGCGTCGAGCGCTCGTTTACTACTCATTTTCATGTCAAATATGAGTAAAATATGACAAATATGAGTACTAAGCGAGCGCTCGACACGAGTGGCGAAATTCAAAAATAGACCCCCAGAACTGGCCACTCTGACGCGCTTGTCGATTGCTGTCATAAGACCATTGCGCGTGCGGGTGTCGGGGCACGATGAATGATGAGCTGAAACGTTTGTTTGCTTGTGTTAAATCTCTAGAAAGACTTTCGGTCTTTGATTAAGTTACTTTGCTCGCAGTCCTCTTGATAATATCATCATTTGTATTAACTTCTATAAGCACTCGCCCGTTTTGAATTTTATTAATAACTAGCTTTCCGCTCGCGGCTTCGCCCGCGTGAACTACACGACGTTATCCCGCGGGAGTGTGATATTTTTTCGGGATAAAAAGTAGCCTATGTTCCTCTCCAGACTATAAAGTATCTATGTCCCAAATTTCAGCCAAATCCGTTCAGCCGTTTTGGCGTGATTGAGTAACAAACATCCAAACATCTAAACATCCAAACATCCAAACTTTCACATTTATAATATTAGTAGGACTAGCGGCCGGCGGCGGTTTCACCCGTGTGGTTCCCGTTCCTGTGGGAATATCGGGATAAAAAATATTTATGTGTTATTCCAGCCTATAATCTATCACTGTTGCAAATTCCAACCAGATCCGTTCAGTAGTTTTTGCGTGAAAGAGTAACAAACATCTATTGTTACTACACACACAAACTTTCGCATTAATAATATTAGTAGCATGGTCTCTTTCAGACTGGGACCCAACCAGCGCGGAAGATGCGGAGCTGGGGTACGGGCAACTGTTCGGCTCACCCAACCCGCTCGACCTGTATTCACTGCGCTCGGGTATCGCCTACGGTAAGATTGAACTCATAAACTATACATTTTACAATCGATCGATCAAGTTTTCAGTTCGATTCTATAAATTCGAGTAAAAAATCCAAAATATCATGAACTGATTAGAACTACTTACTTGAAATGAATCGGTTTTTTGAGCTTCTTGAAGTTCAAAATCTTTGCTAGTTATGTTGTATAATTTAACTTAAACAATGTCTTAAAATCCATTCTTTTGTATTTCAGATTACGATGAAGACTTCTTCATATCGTCATCGGCGCGGCCTTTCGAGAGTCTAGGCATCATGTCGACAACGAGTCAGTTCTTCCCCGGCATGCACATGAAGAGCGCCATGTTAGAGCGAGAGCTCTCCGATGACGTCACCGAAGAGTTCCCCCCACCGCCCTCACCCCTCCCCGCCGCAACGCTAGTGCAGACAAGAACACCTTCCCTAGACTTCACCACACCTGACTCGGGCGTTGAAGATATTACCCCCGGGTCTACGAGCGCGGATGACGATTACAAAGCTAAAAAGCTGCCCGAAGATATCTCGCAATGCTGGCGACCTTTGGACAGCGGCAGCTCGAGCGAGTCCGTCAGCCCTAGCTCCCCTGGAGGCGAAGCTCTAGGCGGTCTACGGCACACCAGAGACAAACTAAAACTAGACCTCCCACCGAGCCCCCATATCCCCTCCCCGAGACACAACAGAGTGTTCAACTTCGTCCTCGACAAACCGAAAAGACATCGGATCGCGGACGAGAAACCGGTCGAAACGACCGCTACACCGCTCGTCATGACCGATGAAACGCCCGTCGTGACCGACGCGTTGCCTTTACAGAAGGACTGCGATGATCTGGACCTGCCTTTGCCTGAACCCACCTTTTCTACCTTCGGCAAGCCGGCGCCGAAACCAGAGCCCGAACAAAAGAGTATTATATTAACAGATGAGGCGGAGAGCGAGCAGGGTTCTGTGAAACCCGATAGTCCGAGGACGGCCCCTCGCGCTACTGCGCTAGACAGCGGCGATGAAGACTCCGGAATCGAAAGCAGCTCCAAAGCCACGCTCGAGCGGAACAAGACACCCAACATCTCCTAATCAGAACCGACTTGATACTACATAGATTTTAAATGTGTTACCCTACACCCGACGTAGCAGTAAAAACACGGAAAGCAGTGATCGTTGAGCGAACTGAACTGTATTTCACCGAAGTGTCATATTGCGAGTTGAAAGTGCACGTTCGGGTGGTGAATGAACTGAAACCGGCGCTGCCGCTGCACTTAATGCAATAGTATTATCGGCAGGTGTCGTATTCGTTGCGTATTACGTTAAACATGTATTGAAAATTCTCCTCGATCTATACATATCGGAAAATATTCAACGGAAACATCTTTCATGTAAGAATATAAAGAAACATATAAAGATCTCGCCTGAAAAGTGACCGGTCTTAATATTTCGGCCTGTATTGTATAAATCACAGTTACGTTTCGTGACACAGTTTTCTCATATTGATATGGTACAAATAAGTCGTGGAGTATACTTAGATAACGCCGCCAACTACGGACTAAGTGCTTTGATATAATTTACTATACCTTTAGATGGCAACTAATATGAATATAGCGCTATGAACTATCGAGTGTGTGCAGTAGGGTTATCGTCGGGACGTACTTACGGCCTACCGTCGTGCCACGATGACCGCCCACTCTACAAGCTAATACTTTCGTACGATACATTTTTACTCTAATTTGGTATTCTCGTAGTTGATTAGATTTATACTCTTACGCTCGCATACGCATGTTCCGATCGCCCACTTTTATAGTAACGAATGTGTAAGTTAATTGGTAGGTTTAATGTACGGAACGTGTGCCAGCGGAACAAAATTCGATGTCTATAAATTACGTTATTTATTACTATAGCTCTACGCACAAGTGAGTATGCATCTTCCAACTTTTCAACCTCCAGGTATTAACAAAACAAAATTGAAGTGTTTCGGTCTATAAGCGTTTGAGGTTATAAAGCCAATTGTTAGTTAAGTAAAAGTTTATATTAGGTAAGTGTAGAAATAGATGTATCGAGATGTGGTGAAAGTCGACATTGCGTTTATCGTCCGCTCGGCTGCAGTAACGTTTTGTCATTCGTCGCTTCGTCAACTTTGAGATCTGATTTTTGTTTAAGCTTCATTCGTCTCACTTTCAATAGTTTGCTTCCCTCAACCCTCATGATCAATTCCCGCCAATCGTTACTGCATCGGGGCGAGACCACTAAGTAAGTGCCACTAAATTACGTCATCAATATAGTATGCAATTCGTCCAAGTGTGAACCTGATGTGCAATTCTTCTCATTTCCATATCATTGCGTTTTAGTTATTTAGTTACTGCTGTAAATATAATTTAATGTTATCGAAGAAAAAATTGTATTTTAAATCTATTAATTGTATTGATTACTACATGTTTATTGTTCTGAACATTATTTTTTACAGTTTTAGAAAGTTTTCGTTAATGTACAGTTGTAAATAGATGATAGGATGTTCATTTTGTTATATTGTAGGAGGAGAAACTGATATTGTTCACTTTGTTTGCTCCGCGATGAAACGACCTTTGAGGGTAGTTTCATCTTTCTTACGGAGCGATACGAAACTCATTACCATTAAAGTAACTCATCGGCCATTCATGAGCGTGTTTACGGTATCAGAATCGCGTATGAATTTTATTTTAATTAAATAATTTTTTATTTGAAAAGATTTCCACCTTAAAATATTTGTTGTTTTACTATTTACAAAAAGGAAATGAATTGTCCATAATTATGATATTTATTGTTTGTAAGTTGTTATTGATTTGTATGAGCTGTCAGCAGTATTTAATGAACGCATCATGATCGTGAAGTCATTTCATATTGTGACTTTGTCGAGTCTTTTAAAAGTATTTCTATGAAAAAAATAATAAATAAATCTTATGACTCAAATATGACTTTTATTTCTCTATACATTACATAGTAAATCACAAGAACGAATTATTTCGTTAATAACAGTATCTTATTTTGCAACATCTTGTCCTACAGCCCCCTGATTCACAAACACTCGGAAATGGAATTGGATACGAATTTTTGTCGCTTGCTAAGTGCTTTGTCTATTCGATAGTGAGTGACGGAGACAGTGCATACATTCCTTTTTCGGCAGTATTTCTCCCTTCGGACTCGTGTTTCGGATTTTCTTAGTCCTGGTGTCTTCCCCAAGTAGGGGAGACATCAGACCTTGCTTTTAAATAATATGCCTCCCGGACTCGTGTCTCCTCTAGGGGAGCCATCAGGATTTTCTTAGTTCTGGTGTCTTCCCCAGATAGGGGAGACATCAGATATGTTTTGTAATTCAGGAGGCAGGACTTGACAATATGGTTTTTTTTCTCAACCCGAGATTCCAATTCAGCCTTCTATATTATGAATAAAGCTGCGTAAGATCCAACTCAAATTACTTCGAAGGGTTTCTTTCGATCGCCGCACGCAGCCGTATTTATTGCAATATATAGTAATACTCGGTGTTCTGTTCTATCAACACAATTATATTTTTGTATATTCTATCGTCACTATCGCAGACGAAATATACAAGTCTGTGTATTTGGTAATTTCGGTCGTCGCTTCTTTTGTGTTGTGGTTATTATTTGTAGATTTAGATATCGTATCGGCCCCAGAGACAAATTTCGTCGATGCTATCGTAAGGAATGTGCCTGATCAGCCCCTGCGCCAGATGATGACCAGACCGGACACGTCGCTGGTGGCGAGCAGGCTCTCGTCGTAGCTGAAGCTCACGCCCAGCACGGGGTGGGCGTGCCCTGCGAACAACATACTACCTTGTTATAATTCTACTATCTCGAGATTTTATATTATTTTTATGCATTCACAATGCAATTTTGTAAGTAAAGGAAAAATGTGATAGTAAAAAACCACGATCCCTAAAAGTAGCTTTCAGGCGGGATTCGAACCCGCGCCTCCGGGAATCCGGCCCGATGCTCTGACCAACTAAGCTACCGAAAGGCTTACAAGACTCGTCGAATTTTGCTATCACTTGTTACGCTGTAGGCCAGCGTTGCTTCATCAATGTGGGGAAATCCTCGCATCCGAAAGAAACATTTTTACAAATGTTTAACAATCGATTAAGATGAAACAGCCATATAGAGATTTTATATTATTTTTATGCATTCACAATGCAATTTTGTAAGTAAAGGAAAAATGTGATAGTAAAAAACCACGATCCCTAAAAGTAGCTTTCAGGCGGGATTCGAACCCGCGCCTCCGGGAATCCGGCCCGATGCTCTGACCAACTAAGCTACCGAAAGGCTTACAAGACTCGTCGAATTTTGCTATCACTTGTTACGCTGTAGGCCAGCGTTGCTTCATCAATGTGGGGAAATCCTCGCATCCGAAAGAAACATTTTTACAAATGTTTAACAATCGATTAAGATGAAACAGCCATATAGAGATTTTATATTATTTTTATGCATTCACAATGCAATTTTGTAAGTAAAGGAAAAATGTGATAGTAAAAAACCACGATCCCTATAAGTAGCTTTCAGGCGGGATTCGAACCCGCGCCTCCGGGAATCCGGCCCGATGCTCTGACCAACTAAGCTACCGAAAGGCTTACAAGACTCGTCGAATTTTGCTATCACTTGTTACGCTGTAGGCCAGCGTTGCTTCATCAATGTGGGGAAATCCTCGCATCCGAAAGAAACATTTTTACAAATGTTTAACAATCGATTAAGATGAAACAGCCATATAGAGATTTTATATTATTTTTATGCATTCACAATGCAATTTTGTAAGTAAAGGAAAAATGTGATAGTAAAAAACCACGATCCCTATAAGAAGCTTTCAGGCGGGATTCGAACCCGCGCCTCCGGGTTTTGCCTTTTTCCTTTATTCTACTATCTCGTCAAAGCCTCATATCATATCAACGCTCTTGCAAAGCCATGCAATAAAATCGTAACTATTACATTTTTATACCAATATAAGATAAAATAAACGAACAAATGTTTATGTAGTACTAAGTTAACTACAACCTTAGTGAGGCAAAACAATGAGAATGTTAGCGACATGATGCAATGAAAAAAAGTTTAAAATTGAAACGATCGTCGTCGATCGATAGTCGAGAGTGTTTCAACACTTTGTAGTTTGTTGTCCCGCGTGTCCCTCTAAACTAAAGTCTAGGAAGTAGACACACGAGCCCTCGCCGCCGAAGAAAAAGCGCCGACCGATACTATATGGCAGTAGGTGGACTTGACGACACGGCTCGTGTTCTCTTATTGCAATGGAATGAAGTTCATACCTTGTAGTTTGTTGACGACCGGTTGTCCCGTGTGTCAAGTAGACGCGCGAGTTCTCGACGACGTAGACGCAATTTAACAATACGTCTCAAGTTCTTATCTTATTGCAATGAAATAAAGTTCAAAGTTGTCAATAATTAATTACCTTGTAGTTTGTTGACGAGCGGTTGTCCCGCGTGTCCCTCAATGTCTAGGAAGTAGACACACGAGTCTTCCCCGCCGGAGACGACGCAGACGCCGCGCCGGAACGACAAGAGCGGGTAACAGGTGAACTAAACAATACGTCTTAAGTTCTTATTGTAAAGAAATAAAGTTCAAAGTTGTCAATAATGAGTTACCTTGTAGTTTGTTGACGACCGGTTGCCCCGCGGGGCCCTCAATGTCTAGGAAGTAGACACACAAGTCCTCGCCGACGCAGACATAGCACCGGCATGACATTATCGTTAAAAGGTAAACTTGACGATACGTCTCATGTGCGTAAATAAAATTCGTTGTCAATACTGAATTACCTTGTAGTTTGTTGACGACCGGTTGGCCCGCGTGTCCCTCAATGTCTAGGAAGTAGACACACGAGTCTTCTCCGCCGGAGACGACGCAGACGCCGCACTAACGGGTATTTGACCCTAAAAGCTGGCCAAAAATCATTTTCGCGTAATCGTTGATATTGAAAAACAATTTGCTGGCTTATATAGCTAATTGTATCGTGCATCATGTGACATCCATTGTATTTGACTCGACTCACGCGCCGCCCTTTGGTATCAGTCGGAAGTTACCGTTCGATTGAAGTCTGCGTGTGATTATTCCATATTCTCCTAGTATCATCTCACAATACTTATTATATTTTTTGTTTTGAAACTGCATAAAAAGAAATTGTGATGGATCAGTCAAAACCAGGTATGTAGATGCATTTTTAACCGTTTCTAGTTAAAACTACTTTGAGTTTTAGTATTTATTATAAAGAACAAAAGGTTATAGAAAATATCTAAATTTAGGCGTTTTCATTATGATCTTTAAGAGGTTTAGTTAACTTCTAAGCTTTGCTATGCAATGAAATATACATATAATTGAAGAAGACAGATCCAGTAATACGCTCAATGCAAAAGTTGCCGCGGAATACCGCGGATGTATTTTTCATAATTTTTTTTAGTAGGTAGGGAAAGTTGAGAAAAAAATGCAAATTATATATTTTTTTTACTTTATTTTCTTTCAGGACTATTTGGTGTCACGCCAAATATTTATTCTGATTCAGAAACACACACGGACTTAATGGTGACGTCGAAATTTAAACGATTTTTTTAATAAATTTTAATTTTGTTTTAATTTTTGTTTTTTTTTATGATGTGTGACGAAATAAATGAAATACATTAAATTTGTGTTGATTGACACCTATGGACCCATTTAGAGACAAAAAATATTTTTGGCCAGCTTTTACCTTCAAATACCCCTATGTGCGCCGGCGCCGCGCCGGAACGACTTTATCGGGTGAAAGATGAACTTGACAATACTTCTCAAGTTCGTATTGCAAAGAAATAAAGTTCAAAGTTGTCAATAATTAATTACCTTATAGATTTTTGACGACCGGTTGTCCCGCGTGTCCCTCAATGTCCGATACGACGATACGTCTCATGTTCTTATCTTATTGTAAAGAAATTAAGTTCAAAGTTGTCAAAAATTAATTATCTTGTAGTTTGTTGACGACCGGTTGTCCCGCGTGTCCTTCAATGTCTAGGAAGTAGACACAGGAGTCCTCTCCGCCGGAGACGACGCAGACGCCGCGACGGAACGACGTTATGAAGTAAAAGGTTAACTTGAGGTACGTCTCGTGTTCTTATTGCAATGACATAAAGTTCATACTTTGTAGTTTGTTGACAACCGGTTGGCCCGCGTGTCCCTCAATGTCTAGGAAGTAGACACAGGAGTCCTCTCCGCCGGAGACGACGCAGACGCCGCGACGGAACGACGTTATGAAGTAAAAGGTTAACTTGAGGTACGTCTCGTGTTCTTATTGCAATGACATAAAGTTCATACCTTGTAGTTTGTTGACGACCGGTTGGCCCGCGTGTCCCTCAATGTCTAGGAAGTAGACACAGGAGTCCTCTACGCCGGAGACGACGCAGACGCCGCGACGGAACGACGTTATGAAGTAAAAGGTGAACTTGAGGATACGTCTCGTGTTCTTATTGCAATGACATAAAGTTCATACCTTGTAGTTTGTTGACGACCGGTTGGCCCGCGTGTCCCTCAATGTCTAGGAAGTAGACACACGAGCCTTCTCCGCCGGAGACGACGCAGACGCCGCGCCGGAACGACATTATCGGGTAAAAGGTGTACTTGACAATACGTCTCAAGTTCTTACCCTTTATTCGTCTTAGGACAGATTCTGGTTACGGCAGATTCTTGTTACGTACGGCAGAAGTAACATTGCCAACAAAAGTAAAAACCACACAATTTATTATTCGTCTTAGGACACAAAATATAAGTAAAATAAAAAAATAATAAAAAAAATAAAGCAAAAAAAATATAAAAAAAACATACATAACATAATATTTTTTTATGCGCGACATTACTTATTCTGCCGTAACAAGAATCTGCCGTAACAAGAATCTGTCGTAACCAGAATTTGTCCTAAAGAATTTCTAAAAATATTTATTATGCGCGACAGTACTAATTCTGCCGTAACAAGAATCTGTCGTAACCAGAATCTGTCCAAACCAGAATCTGTCCTAAGGCGAATAAGGGGTTCTTATTGCAAAGAAATAAAGTTCAAAGACATTATCGGGCAGAAAGTGGACTTGACGACACGGCTCGTGTTCTTATTGCAATGGAATAAAGTTCATACCTTGTAGTTTGTTGACGACCGGTTGGCCCGCGTGTCCCTCAATGTCTAGGAAGTAGACACACGAGTCTTCTCCGCCGGAGACGACGCAGACACCGCGCCGGAACGACATGATTGGGCAGAAGGTGGACTTGACGCTGTGCTCACTGTGTTGCGTCGCGAAACGCTTCTTTAGGGCCAGGCTGCCTTCGCGGTCTACTATCCTGTGGAGAATGTAGGGTATTAGGTAATAAAATGAAAATGGTGGCACAAACTTCGAATGTAAACGAATGATCAACCTAAAAAATAACTGGTGTAATTTCGGTTACTGATATATAATTATTATAGGTATGGAAGAACCGCTAATACTCAGCGCAGATAGAACGGAAAAATCCTCGCGGAAATATTTGAGGTCATTGTAAAATGAACCATGTCGCCATAGCCTAAAATACAAAATTGTATGAATATCAAGCGTCGCTCGCGCGCATTAGGTACTTCTCTGTTGATATTCATACAATTTTGTATTTTAGGCTATGGTGACATGGTTCATTTTTCAATGACTTCTGTGACCACTGTCTGCGCTGAGCCTAACAGTGTTTTACTGTCTAGCTTGATGGCACATACCTACTTAATAGGCATGACTAGTCTTACCTCATGCCTATTGAGTGAGGGCTCAATTTGAACCCCACTTATCACTGGAAATAAGATCACACCATGTAATGTTTACTGTTATTTCTGTGTCTTTCTTTACCTGAAAAGGTACAGCGAGTTGTCAGTCACGCTGGCGAGCAGCGCGGGGTGTCTCGCCAGCCAGGGGCTCCAGCTGAGGCAGGTGACGGCGCCGCCCACGCTCAGCCGCCGCAGCTTGCTCACGCCGCCCGCGCCCTCCATGCGGTAACTCACGATCGCGCCCTTAATCATTATTTATTCTATACATATTTAACGAACGAGCTTAAACACAAAACTGCGTTGCGGCTCTACACCATGTAGGAAGGTAATCGAGGATACCTATGAAGTATTTGGCAGGCAATAAGATTCATGCAGCCTCGCAAGCCACTTATTTTTGCGGTGCGTCAACGTAATGTGGTAACGTTTTTCGGCTCCAAATAATTCGCTAAATCGCACAATCTGTGTCTTTCAATTACTTGACCATCAACAATATGTGATTTAATAAATAAGAATTTGTAAGGTGTAGGTAATGTTTTCTTTACTTAATCTAGGATAATGGTGTTGATTGATCAATTAGTACCTAAATATTTTATTTAATTAAGTAATATGTATTGGTTAATTGTTTGTTGTCCTAAATAAATAAAAAAAAATCTTATCAACCCAGTGTACAAAAATACAAAGCTAACAAAAAGATTATTCTGCTGTTTTGAGTTCAATTACTACCACGGGCACGGCACGGCGGCGTGGCACGCACGGCTCTGAAACGCGCTGATAACGATAGGAGGAAAACTAGCTTCAGGAAGGACTATATCCAACTTACAATAGATATCATTCATATTATGAAAACATTCTCACGAGGCGCGACGCGAGGCTTCGTGGAATATGTCGGTCCATGCTTATCACTTAAAAACCACAGCATAATATCCGTTAAAACTAATTAATATCTACTACTTATTCAACGAATAGATTAGAAATTTTCCGTAATTAGAATTTCCTAGTATGGCGAGATATTTACTCCAGAAATCTCAGTGCCGTATTCGAGAACTTTACGTAAAATTGCTTTAACTCTGAAGGGCCCCACAGACGATCAGTTTCGTAAAAGGTTTAGAACTGACGGCTAGCTAATGCGCAGGTGTAGTATGTGGCCGCTGGGAGGCGTGGTCTATGTCGAGTCGACAGCTATCGGCCGGTCAGAAACTACCGACCAATACCACTACTAAAACTGACGGCTATCAACTGCTAGTGTGTGGCCTCAAACGACCGGCAATGATCAGTCTAGTGTGTGGCCGATGGAGGTCTCGAACGTCAGAAGGCCGATCCGGTCTAGGCCGACAGGCGACCCGATCGTCTGTGGGGCCCTTAACGAAGAGAGAGAGAGAGAAAACTTATCGACTCTTTATGCAAACTCAATGGTGGTTTTATATTCCATGCATGCATATTGACATTATCAAGCGACTACTTACCGTGGTATTCGTAAATTTTACCTTATCATTAGCGGCCCAGAACATGCGGCCGCTGGACTCGCAGGCTATAGACAGCACCCGACCTCCCAGAATACTGCTGCCACCTACATGAAATGGTCAAAAAGCAAAACTTTACTGCCAATGCCAATTCATAGATTTATCAAAAAACTTTTTTTTTTACGACGGTTTTATTTGTAAAAAAAAATGGGGTAAGGTTGAAGAAACGGGAGGAGAGGTTAGGTGTATGGGGAAAAATGAGGTGACTTCGGCAAGAGTGTGTTAAATATTTAGACATAACAGGCACTTCAATTTTTACACGACGACTGCCCAGGAGTGTATAAATAAATGTATTTAATAATAGGGGTTAAAGAATGAAATTGCCGTTTTTTTCTTTTGTACATATAACTTAACAAATTTTATGATATTAGAAATATATAATTTCTTTAATATTGCGTTCTATTAAGACCTATCGAGCAACTTTTGATAATTTAATAACCACGGTATTTGATTATTTACATAGAAAAAACTTATCCCGAAAGTTACGACTACTTTTGTTTCCAGAATTTCGTACTTTATTAGTTGTAACTTGAAAGTATTTTTTTTTCTCTTCAATTTATACCAACATGGGAATCAAATAAAAGGCCCCGACGAGTACATTTCAGAAATATATAATTTGTGTAAGTACATAATGACTAAAAGGAATAAAATTAAAATTATTAATTTAATAAAAGGAGATCAGTCAAATTGGACCAAAAAAGTAAAAGTGCCGGCCAACGAAAATAAATTAACTATTAAACTTAAACTATTTACAATAGTAATGTGCAATTTTTTTTCGTTGGCCGCACTTTGGCCAAGCTGTATTCAAGTTTGAAAATAAAGAGAAAAACAATGTCATTTTCAAACTTGAATAACTGCTTGGCCGCTAATCGTACACTGTTGACGCCTTAACAAAAAATGATCGTTACACTGTTTACAATAGTAATGTGCAATTTTTTTTCGTTGGCCGCACTATGGCCAAGCTGTATTCAAGTTTGAAAATAAAGAGAAAAAAAAAACATTTTTAAACTTGAATAACTGCTTGGCCGCTAATCGTACACTGTTGTCGCCATTACAAAAAATGATCGTTACACTGTTTACAATAGTAATGTGCAATTTTTTTTCGTTGGCCGCACTTTGGCCGTGCGGTATTCAAGTTTGAAAATAAAGAGAAAAAAAATGACATTTTCAAACTTGAATAACTGCTTGGCCGCTAATCGTAAACTGTTGTCGCCCTAACAAAAAATGATCGTTACACTGTTTACAATAGTAATGAGCAATTTTTTTTCGTTGGCCGCACTTTGGCCGTGCGGTATTCAAGTTTGAAAATAAAGAGAAAAAAATGACATTTTCAAACTTGAATAACTGCTTGGCCGCTAATCGTACACTGTTGACGCCATAACAAAAAATGATCGCTACACTGTTTACAATAGTAATATGCATTTTTTTTCGTTGGCCGATACTTTTACTTTTTTGGTCCAAACATGTATGAAGCGTGACTGATCTCCTTTAAGAATCACGACTGCCAAAATTTAACGAAAGTAAAAAAAGGTCTTATTGCAGTCGGGGATCATTTAAATTTAAGTATTCCACAGCATGGTACCCCGACTGGAATGAGAGATTGTTTTTTACTTTTTTAATTCAATTTTGGCAGTCGTGTTTTTTAATATTTATTTGTTTGTATAAACTCGTAAGGTGATAGATGAGTAAAGCCTCGTATCATTACGTTGCACCACATCGCGTGACGTTGCCGAGCATGACGTGCCTAAACAAAAGTGCCAGCTGGCAACGTCGGGCGACTTCGTGCAACGTTGTCGAACAAGTCAAGCGGCACTTGTTGCGCGTCAAATATTGCCTAACGGTCTGGCCACGAACATGCGCGGCGGCGACGGCGACGAGCGAATTGCGCAATCATTGCGCGCTCGCAACAGACGTCTAATCAAATAAGTCAATGAGACGCACCAACTGATTGCGCATCATTCGTTCGTCGCCGTCGCCGCCGCGCATGTTCGCGCGAGACGAGGCTTTATAGGTACTTCTTTAACTTACCACGAGGGTAGATTCCGGTAGAAATATTGAGCACTTCAACCATGCCTCTCGCATTGCCAGCCTGGTGTTTGAACACGAGTGAAGGAATAGTACTTAGTAACGATACTGAGTTCTAATATATGATGATGAGATTTAAAACTTGATTTACTTATTTTTAACTACATACCAATACCACAAATAATATAATAGCTAAATACCGACATGTTTATTCTAAGTATCTACCTCTAATTGCCTGATAGATATCGTCGTGTATCTCAAAAAGTTTGACGCAATGTACTAGTGTGCGGCCAACAAAAAAAATTGCAGATTACTATTGTAAATAGTGTAACGATATGTTTTTGTTAAAACGTCAACAGTGTACGATTAGTGGCCAAGGTTATTCAAGTTTGAAAATGTCATTTTTTTCTCTTTATTTTAAAACTTGAATACAGCTTGGCTAAAGTCACTTTGTGTTGTAGTCAATATCTATTTTAGGGAGACTTATTTCCTTATTCTGGCTCTGTAGTGTACTAGACCTTAATTAAAGTTACTACTTAGCGAAAAGTATTGCATTATTGTTTAGTCGATTCACGTACCCAGCACGGTGGGACGTTTGTAGGTCAGTTATAATGCTGAAGAGGAACTGATCTCAATGTAATAACTGATATTCTGATAATCGATTACATTTTACGTAGTGAGTGAATCCGTTTTGCGATCGTATTTATACCAAAAATAATGACATTTTTAAACTTGAATAACTGCTTGGCCGCTAGTCGTACACTGTTGACGCCATAACAAAAAATGATCTTTAAACTGTTTACAATAGTAATGTGCAATTTTTTTTCGTTGGCCGCACTTTGGCCAAGCTGTATTCAAGTTTGAAAATAAAGAGAAAAAGAATGTCATTTTCAAACTTGAATAACTGCTTGGCCGCTAATCGTACACTGTTGACGCCATAACAAAAAATGATCGTTACACTATTTACAATAGTAATGTGCAATTTTTTTTCGTTGGCCGCACTTTGGCCAAGCTGTATTCAAGTTTGAAAATAAAGAGAAAAACAATGTCATTTTCAAACTTGAATAACTGCTTGGCCGCTAATCGTACACTATTGACGCCTTAACAAAAAATGATCGTTACACTGTTTACAATAGTAATGTGCAATTTTTTTTCGTTGGCCGCACTATGGCCAAGCTGTATTCAAGTTTGAAAATAAAGAGAAAAAAAAATACATTTTTAAACTTGAATAACTGCTTGGCCGCTAATCGTACACTGTTGTCGCCATAACAAAAAATGATCGTTACACTGTTTACAATAGTAATGTGCAATTTTTTTTCGTTGGCCGCACTTTGGCCGTGCGGTATTCAAGTTTGAAAATAAAGAGAAAAAAAATGACATTTTCAAACTTGAATAACTGCTTGGCCGCTAATCGTACACTGTTGACGCCTATACAAAAAATGATCGTTACACTGTTTACAATAGTAATGTGCAATTTTTTTTCGTTAGCCGCACTTTGGCCAAGCTTTATTCAAGTTTGAAAATAAAGAGAAAAAAAAATTACATTTTCAAACTTGAATAACTGCTTGGCCGCTAATCGTAAACTGTTGTCGCCCTAACAAAAAATGATCGTTACACTGTTTACAGTAGTAATGAGCAATTTTTTTTCGTTGGCCGCACTTTGGCCGTGCGGTATTCAAGTTTGAAAATAAAGAGAAAAAAATGACATTTTCAAACTTGAATAACTGCTTGGCCGCTAATCGTACACTGTTGACGCCATAACAAAAAATGATAGCTACACTGTTTACAATAGTAATATGCATTTTTTTTTCGTTGGCCGATACTTTTACTTTTTTGGTCCAAACATGTATGAAGCGTGACTGATCTCCTTTAAGAATCACGACTGCCAAAATTTAACGAAAGTAAAAAAAGGTCTTATTGCAGTCGGGGACATTTAAATTTAAGTATTCCACAGCATGGTACCCCGACTGGAATGAGAGCTTGTTTTTTACTTTTTTAATTCAATTTTGGCAGTCGTGTTTTTTAATATTTATTTGTTTGTATAAACTCGTAAGGTGATAGATGAGTAAAGCCTCGTATCATTACGTTGCACCACATCGCGTGACGTTGCCGAGCATGACGTGCCTAAACAAAAGTGCCAGCTGGCAACGTCGGGCGACTTCGTGCAACGTTGTCGAACAAGTCAAGCGGCACTTGTTGCGCGTCAAATATTGCCTAACGGTCTGGCCACGAACATGCGCGGCGGCGACGGCGACGAGCGAATTGCGCAATCATTGCGCGCTCGCAACAGACGTCTAATCAAATAAGTCAATGAGACGCACCAACTGATTGCGCATCATTCGTTCGTCGCCGTCGCCGCCGCGCATGTTCGCGCGAGACGAGGCTTTATAGGTACTTCTTTAACTTACCACGAGGGTAGATTCCGGTAGAAATATTGAGCACTTCAACCATGCCTCTCGCATTGCCAGCCTGGTGTTTGAACACGAGTGAAGGAATAGTACTTAGTAACGATACTGAGTTCTAATATATGATGATGAGATTTAAAACTTGATTTACTTATTTTTAACTACATACCAATACCACAAATAATATAATAGCTAAATACCGACATGTTTATTCTAAGTATCTACCTCTAATTGCCTGATAGATATCGTCGTGTATCTCAAAAAGTTTGACGCAATGTAAAGTCAAGGTTTAACTACGTTTCAGACATGTTGTGACAAGGATACAATGACCATGTTGTTGTTGCTCGGCTGGAAGGCGCAGGCGAGCAGCGGCGCGTTGAGCTGGTCGCGCACGGTGCGCAGCCGGGTGCGGCGCGGGATGTCCCACAGGCACAGCGCGCCGTCCAGACCACACGTCACCAGCAACTCGTTCGACGCGGACCAGTCGCAACCTACGTATATTTGAGGGACTTTCAACCTTATTACGTGACTTTAAGTTAGAGTCCGACCGAAACTGGTTTTCCGGCCGAAACCGAAACCGAATATTCGGCCGTGGCTTCAGTTTCGGCCGAAACCGAAACCGAAACTCACGTGGTCTAGTATAAGATTCCTTAAAATACTGAAATTTGGTGCATTTTACCCGTTATCCTTCATTAATTAGGTCATGAAATAGAAACACAGTATATTAAATAATTAATTTTGACGACCTCCGTGGCTGAGTGGTGTACGTACCGGTTTTCATGGTGCCGCTATCTCTAGCTAGAGGTCCCGGGTTCGATCCCCGGGCGGGTAAATATTGAAATCAAACTTTTCAATATTTACTCGGATCTGGGTGTATGTGGAAATACCCGTCGTTGTTTCAAATTTCCATAATACTAGTGCTTAAGCTACTATACTTTGGTATTGGAACAATGTATGTGATGGTGTCCGATATTAAAAAACAATTTGTTGTAATCATTTATATCATATATTTAAAAAAATATTAATAACTAGCTTTCCGCCCGGGGCTTCGCCCGCGTGTACTACAACACGTTATCCCGCGGGAATGTGATATTTATCCGAGATAAAAAGTAGCCTATGTTCCTCTCCAGCCAGCCTAGCATGAGCGGCTTTTATCGCGCGATATGATATGGTACGGCTATATTATCTGTGGGTACGGCAAGTAGTCTTGCTTACCCCACTAAGGTGTCTAAGACGGAATGCCGTACCATATCATATCGCGTGCTATGCTGTTTGCGTCGGGCGATAACGCACTAAGTTGTGTTGCTATTGCTACAGAGCTATCCGAACGGCGCACGACAATTCCCGAGCAGGGCCGCCAGCGTTCGCCAAAGCGTTGCCGCGAGAAACGAAGTTAGGCGAGCGTGCATGACAACTTTCGAAATCAGTTTCAGTTTCGGCAAAAGTTTCGGCCAATTTTGGCCGAAACCGAAACTGCCGCCGAAACATGATTTTTGCCCGAAAATCGGCCGAAACCGAAACCGAAACCGAACTTTCGGTCGGACACTACTTTAAGTGTTCACGTAGAGGGTCAGGTAGGGAACAGTGGCTCAGTCGGGTACAATGATTCGCGACGATGTTTCCTATAAAAAACAACTCTAAATAACTGTTATTCTCATTTATTGGTAGCGTTTGACAGCCAAACATGTACAAACCAATGATCCGGCCGCTCGCTCCGACGCCGTTCAGTAGTGATACGAGTCTGTATTTGTATTCGTGCTTGAAAACTGCTATTTAAGAATGTTATTCTTATTATAACTATTATGTGACGGATTTTGATGCATACTATGTTTAAAAGATGATTCTGACATACTTAAACGAATAAAAGTGATTAAATATAATAAATGTTTTTCATTCAATTTTGTACTGGTGAGCAACTGTTTACTGTTAGAGTCTCTGTGTACTACAGGACAAATATTATTCTGTGCTACAGGGTCGAGTCACAGAGTAGCCCAGTACCGGTACACAGTGGCTCATTTCCCATTTTCTTTTAAATATTGTCAGGCATCTTTAATAATGCCTTGTTTAAAAAAGTAATAATGTAGGAAGAAACTTTAATAACTAAAGCATGTTGACTGTGATTTTCAGGTTGGTACTCCAACGTTTTCTTCATAATTTGTGTGTCCGAAAAAATCCGAGCCACAGTTGCCGACCCGACCCTAAAGGAATTGTTGAGTTGGTTGCGCACGGTGCGCAGCCGGGTGCGGCGCGGGATGTCCCACAGGCACAGCGCGCCGTCCAGACCACACGTCACCAGCAACTCTTTCGACGCAGACCAGTCGCAAGCTACGAAAATTTAAAGGACTTTCAACCTTATGACGTGACTTTAAGTGTTCATGTAGGATAAAGGTAACATTGAGTATGAGTTGGTTGCACACGCTGCGCAGACTGGTGTGGCGAAAGATGTCCCACAGGCACAGCGCGCCGTCCAGACCACACGTCATCAGCAACTCTTTCGACGCAAAACAGTCGCAACCTGACCACCATACCCAGTTCTTTTATCTCGTAAAAATACCAGCAATATTTGGTTAGGAAAGCAAATTTCCATCAAAGTACCAATAGGTACCAAAAGAAAAATTTACTTGCGTTGTGAATGCAAACAGTTAAAATAATTACCAATACCACAGAATAAAACACATTTTACAAATTGTAATCAAAAACTGAATACTATTCTTGGTCTGACTGGGTTGCCATAAGATAATAAAATAAATAAATAACTAAATAAATAACTTCTTACATTCACACCAATTATCTAAGCCCATTTTAATTTCATTAAGAAACTGTATCATGGAAAACTTGATAACGGATAAATATATACTTAAATACTTTTTGTTTGTAAATACATACTTACTATACTTAATATACATAGTAAACAAACACCCAGACCAAGACAAATAGACATGTTCATGCACACAAATATTTGTCTTGTTCGGGAATCGAACCCGAGACCACTAGCGCAGAAGGTGGGTTGCCTACCCCTGCGCCAAATCGGTCGTCAATAATAATTAGGTGATTCTTTTACTGAAGACATTTAAAGGACATTTTTCATTTTCGGCTAGGACATTGTACACTATTCGTAGAAATAGTAAAAAATATAAATAAATAAATCAGCCTGGGTCGTCCCACTGCAGGGCAAAGGCCTCTCCACCTTCCTTCCATTTCACGCGGTTTAGAGCTGTTGTAAAAAAAAAATATAGTAAAGTAAAATAAAATATTAAAATTCTCATTGTCTTTCTGGATAAATGGTACAAAAATAAACTTTGAAATAAAAATTATTTGCCATCCATGGTCACACTGGCAACCATATTTAAATCACGTTCGGAAACTTTGATGTTTCTGTACGAAAAAACGATGACGTTGACGACTGATGATAATCTGTCAATGTGAACCTTTTTTTTAATGTTAGTATGACATTTTACCGCTATATTGAATCGGGGTTGTATAATTATTAACACTAGATAATGCTTTTGTACCATCAAACGCATTAGCTTATTGCGATATAATTAGTTTTCAGTTATTATATTTATCTTTTGCTTGCCTATGGTATAGTGTACAAGGTCCTAGCCGAGGCTCCATACAAAACTGAAAAATCTCCTTTCACTGCATAAAGTGCTATTATAATTAAATTAAAAAGTTTGTACCTGTGACTGCTTTGGTGTGGCCATCAAGTATAAAACTGACTTTTGGCGGTGTAGCAGTGACATCACATATTGACACCGTTCCATCATCAGAGGCACAGCAGAGCTTGGACCTATCGTTGTTTGCAAATTTAACAACACTCACTTGTTCTGTATGCTAAAAGAATTTATAATATAAATAATTCAGTCAGCTGGTAGATATTTCAATGTGGAATAAGCTGTGCCCGTGTAAAATTCTTCTCTGTATATGTTTTTCTATTAAAACCTTTGTGTGTACTATGTACAGAATTATTAAATAAATAAATAAAATAATGTTTATTTCTCCTCACAAACAGTATGGTAGGTAAGGTACAGCAAAAATAGGCACTTATACTATTTTATAGATGTTTTACATAAGTTTTGTGAGGAGCTGGTGTTTGATATGGGTAAAACCGGTATTACAAATCACCTGGTGCCCACCCCACATAGAATGACATTATAAGATCTGATACAAGTAGGTATGGCTATTATTCACTGGTTTAATGTTTCATACATACATTAAGATGAGGAAATAAACTTGAGTATATTATATTACTTTCTGTGTCATGTGTGTGTGTGTGTGTATGTGTGTGTATTTGCGCGTGTATGTGTATATGTGTGTGGGTGTTTGAGTGTGTGCATATTATGTTGTGTTGTTGTTCAGTATAAGGAAGGTAAAAAATTCTGGAACTATTATTATTATTATGACTTTTCTTCCAGTCTGGTACAAAAGTGAATTTAAAGTAAGTTTTCGGTAGATGTATAGTTTAATTTTTGTAACCAATCCTTCACAACAATTTTACATTTACTTTTAGGTAGTGAGTAGATTGAGATGATTCTATTGATTTTATTGTACAGGTTGGAAGATTGATAACAGAAAAAACGATGCGAAAAGGTAGTGTTGAACTTATGTCTTTCCTTCTCTTTTTATTGATTTTGTCAGGCTCATAGCTTAAAGTTGAGTGCTGCTTGAGCACAGTTTGCAAAATATAAAGTTGGCGCACCGTCAGGACTCCACTCTTTTCGTAGAGGTCAGTAGTAGGATAACGGTACGGCAACGACATGCTAACTTTCAAAATTGATCTTTGGGCCCTTTCGACTTTTATAAAAACTGATTTCGCGGCGCCACCCCATACAACTATGCAATACATAAGCACAGACTGGCAGAGTGCATAATAAACAACCTTAATTAAATTTGAATCTGCAATGTGTCTGAGGTTCTTGAAAATGACCATGAGCTTGCGGACCCTAGAAGCTACCATGTCAATATGCGACTGGAAATTAATTCTGTTGTCCATCATCACACCTAAATACTTTATTTTCGATGACTTGAGTAATCTTGGGCATGAACATGCTGGATCATTTACATTGTTGCAACTATGGGATATTATGCTATGGTTAGAGGTGTCGAGATAACCGTTTCTCAAGGAAAAAGTCATAAAGTAAGTTTTATTGACATTGAGTGTCAGGATATTTGTTTCCAACAATAAGTCAATTATTTTTATACAAGCTGACCCGGCAAACGTTGTTTTACCATATAATAGTGGACCCGGTCACCAACATCTTGTGTGTGTTTATACACCAAAAGTTGCCTACACCAGACAACAGATAGCGCTAGTTACACACTACCAAAAAAGGGGCCCAAGCTTGGTCTCTATTTCCTACATATAAAAAATTACTCTGTGAAATCGAGTCATTGTCAGATAACTCTGCGCGACAGGGGCATTTTTGGCGCTAGTTACAGTACATTTTTTTATTCTAAGCTTATAGAAAAGATTAGTATTCGATTTTGACCGCGCAGACGTCAGTGATTACATACTCTTTGGAAACGGCAATGGAAGAAAATGACAGTTTTGTATCGAAGTTACGACATTTAAACGATTTTTCATAGAAAATTACAATTTTTACTCAATTTTCCTGAATAATAAGTAGCCTATATTACTCTCCAGCTCCCAAACTATCCCCATACCAAATATCACGTCGATCCGTTCCTCCGTTTTGGCGTGAAAGAAGGACAAACAAACAAACAAACAAACAAATAAACAAACAAACAAACACACTTTCACAATTATAATATTAGTATGGATACTTAAGTACCTATAACAAAGGTCAAGACACCATTTGATCATTTATTTATAATTTGTTTCTTTTTTCTATTCTTTTAAATTTTTATGTCTAATTTTGGATACAATCATTAAGTATTATTAATATTTTTGGCATTATGCACTATATTAACGATCAATTGTTGTTATTTTCTTTATAGGTGCATTGCGCATAAAATAAATGATTTTTATTTATAAATTAATTATCATTTAACAAACCTGATCAAATATGTGGTGCACTCCTGAAAATGCATAATTTTCTGATATTGTCATATCATTTTTTTTCTTCACATTGTTTGTACTCACATCGTCTAAAGCCAAACTTGCCTGAAAAGTTAAATCCTGTCTGTTAATATTTCTTATGGATAAATAGAAAACTAAATTGTAATGGAATTGGTTTAACTGAAACATTAAAGGATATTTAAAAGAAAAAACCTTGCTGCTTGATCTTGCCCGAGATGAAGCAGAACTTAAAGATATGTTGTCCTGAACACCATAACGTCTTTGGAGTAGTTGACTCCTGACATTTAAATACTTCTTTATAGTTTCTATGTCCTACAATGAGAAAAAATACAAGTAAAGTAATTTCTTAACATTTTGGACATACAATATTTACAAAATAATTACCTTAAATTTAGCATTTTCTCTTAGAAGTTGGCTTCTTCGTCGTATATACAGAGTCTCTAAAAAAAATTAAGTCTTTACCAATATGTTAAACAGTAATGTGGATACCATCAAACTTGTAAAGTAATTCTACTGCATTCCAGCTGCTCACAGCGATAGCTATTACTAAAGATGTTCTTTAGCAGAATATAAAGCGTTTAATGATATTGTATTATCATTATCATTACATAGTATAAAACAAAGTCGCTTTCTCTGTCCCTATGTCCCTTTGTATGCTTAAATCTTTGAAACTACGCAACGGATTTTGATGCGTTTTTTTTAATAGATAGAGTGATTCAAGAGGAAGGTTTATATGTACTTTTTATCCCGATATTCCCACGGGAACGGGAACCACGCGGGTGAAACCGCGGGCGGCCGCTAGTTAATTATAATTGCAAATTGGGCTTGGAAGTTGTACTTACTAAAATTTGGATTATTAGGAGCCCTGTAAGCGTTAAAACGGGCGTCAAGAGCAAATATTTGCTGCTGGAATGCTGCTGCCATCGCTCCTCTTTTAATATTTTTCAAATTCGGGCAATTAAGTACATCTCAAAAAGATAATTTTGGACTTTCTTTCATATAATTCTGTAAAAACAAAGTGAAGTGACCTGCCTGACAAAAACAAACAACAAACACATCTGACATTGATAATAATAATTGACATTGACACTGACAACAAAACGTTTTGTTGCCTGTTTCACTATGACAATATAATGACAAGTTCATACCCATAAAGTTACGCGGTAGCCCCCCTGTACCATGGAGGCTACTGTTCCCAAAAACGTATGAACTTTATACGTTTTTGGGAACTTTAAGTCAATTTTATAAAGAAAATAGCCGCTATCAGTAACTTGTTTTGTGACGTCGGGTATAACGATAACTAGCTAGCAACGTTCAACAGAACAAAACAGCAAAAATCTATCAAATTAAGGAATTATTTCTTAGCCGGTAGCCCCCCTGAACTTGCCGGAACAAGAGGCAAGAGGTAATAAGTATGAGCGAGTTTGTCTTTGTCCTGTCCTGTAGAACACCACGTGAATACGAGTGATTGGAGCGGATTTTTGCGCAGCGGGACGGAGCGGGCCGCAGCGGAGCGCAAAATGCGTAATTAGCACATTATTGACGGACGGGCCGGGCTGCAGCCTTTGCAGCGCATTGACGGATTTTGAGTACAGTGTACCACAGAGAACGTAATCACTACGTACTGTCAGACGTCGCATAGGTACTCGGTCAAGCTAACATGACACCTGCAAGTTATATCCGTCTCTTTCACTCGATTCTGTCATGCCTGGAGAGTGAGAGGGACGGGTATAACCTGCAGGTGTCATGTTAGCTCGACTGAGTTGTAAGAGAAAAATCCGCTTGCTATAGCACACGGAGTCGGGCGGGGAGCAGCGGGGCGGGGCGGGCCGCATCGCACGCAACCAAAATCTGAGGCGGATTATGCGGCCCGTTGCACCAATGCACCCCGGCATAGTGTGCGACACTGAGCATATAATCAATACGTTTTAGTGTGTGATAGTTCATATAAAATAGTTACGAGCGATTTGAGCGGATTTTTGCGCTGCGACCCGACCCGCTGCGCCACGACATAATGTGCGCGAACCTTTAGTTGAAGCCCGGCAGATTTGCCGAAGTTCGTAAAGTTAGCCGGTAGGGCCCCAGGCCAAAGATTACTAATAATAGTTACTCCCAGGCTTACCAAGCCTTGTTTTTTTTCATACTTCGGTAACATTCTCGTTTAGGTAGTTATATAATAAATTATTATGAAGTTTATCCATAAAATAATTTAATTTAACAAGTAGTACTTAAGTACCTAATTAAGTACTTTGTTGCGAATTCATTGGAAATAGCTTTATATTTTATCGAAGAAATAATAGACTAGGTACGTACTTCGCGGAAAACTGAATTACTTTTGACCTTATACTTAAGTATTCTCTATAACTTGATAAAAGCAATTACTTTCCTAAACAAACATTTACTTACAAAGTACTAACACGTGTGACTTTAAGCGGTCATCTTGATTTCCTACGCCTAGCCAAAACACGCAATATTGCTTTTATCTTTTGACTTCTTTTGACCTATAAATGGCGTCTCAAAACTATGCCACTTGGAGGGAAAGTACCTTAAATACTAAAGATATAAAATGTTATCGAAAGGAGACTTAATTTTTATTTTAAAAAGAAAACGAACTGCATTCATAGCATTTTAAATAATCGCCTGTCTGAACTGGGAATCGAACCAGGGGGGCTACCGGCTAAAAAATATGGATATGGGTATGGGCTTCAACTGTCATTTGAATTCCTTATCTTGATAAATTTTTGCTGCTTTGTTCTGTTGAACGTTGCTAGCTGGTGAACTTATCGAAAATAATAGTGAGAGTGACGTGAGTGAATACGATACTGATGAATCCCGCCGCTTAATAGTATATTTAAAAAATAGCAAGAATTATATGCCGATATTTAACTATATCAAATCTACAATTGAAAAATTATAAAAGACTTTTTGAACTTTGAAGGAATATAAATCCAGACATGGCTTAAAGGACTCGCATCCAAGCCAAAAACATTGGGAAAAAAAAATAGTTATCGTTATAACCACGAAGCTCGACTTAATACTGAGGTAACTGGAGAGTGCAGTACGAACAATTTTTTGAATACCACAAATAACACAGTGGCTGTCTTCCGTCTCACCTACACTTTAAAAAAATACGTATGGTCATATGAGACAGCTGACAGCCACTACCTGCCACTACATACATAAATGTCAAATTTGCTGGCGACACTTTTTTATTCAGGGTGAGAGCTCCAGTTACCTCAGAGTATTAAGTCAAACTTCATGGTTATAACCGACGTCACAAAACAAGGAACTGATAGCGGCTATTTTCTTTATAAAATTGACTTAAAGTTCCTTATTCAGCAGGGGTGCTGAATGTAAAAAAAATATTTCTTTAATTTTATGGTACCGATCGAAAGGCTCGATTATACCTAAAGCCCCCAGTACACGATGGCTGATCATGGTCGGCGACCATGACCAATACATCGTACATTGACACTTTTGAACGAACAAGTTTAAAAAGGTTCTTTCAAAAGTGTCAATGTACGATGTATTGGTCATGGTCGCCGACCATGATCGGCCATCGTGTACTGGGGGCTTAAGCATTTCTTCTCTAACATACCATCTTAAATAAAAGGAAGACTATGAAATTTAAATTTAACATTTTATGAAATGTTAAATTAAGAGTTATGGATAGCCTTTTCTGTGGCTGTTGTGCTCAAAACAACTGTATTTAACAATAATAGGTACCTAATTTCCCTATCCTAGTGTTTGCTAAAGTTATAATGTGATACATGTGATAAGTAGGTAACACCACCTCGATTGGTAGGTTTAAAAAAGTTTGGATAATTTGCTGCGGGTTCGATTCCCAGTTCAGTCAGGCGATTATTTAAAATTCTTTGAATGCATTTAGTTTTTTTTTAAGAAATAAAAATGAAGTCTCCTTTCAGTAAAATTTTATACTTATTCCATGTGGCATAGTTTTGAGAGTTTTGGGATAAATAGGTACCTTATACGAGTACTAAACACACGTGTGACGTTATGCGGTCATCTTGATTACCTACACCTAGCCAAAGCACGCACGCAATCAAGAAATTTGTATGTTGTTGTAGTAGCAATATTGCTTTTATCTTTAGGCCCGAATTCACCAACCAACAGTCGGTTACGTTTACCGTCGGTTAACCCATATGAACACCAATCACGTGCGTTAACCAACCAAACCAAATAACCAACGGTTAACGTAACCGCCTGATGGTGAACTCGGGATTTAAGGGCCCCACAGACTATCAGTCCGTCCCAGCCAAAGATGTAATACTACATCTTTGGTTTCGTTGTTCAACTTTTTAGTAGGTATCCATCTACGTTTATTAGTACATCTTTGGTCCCAGCACGCAACACTACGCAACAGCCTGTCAGTCACACACACCACACACGTCACACAATCACAATTTTTTGGAGGGTAGAGTCATAGTAAAATGGTAGAGTCTACCTCTCTCTATAGTGCGACAAGCTTTTCTGTTCCGGTGATAATCTTTAGAACTAAAACAGTTTTCATACGACAGTCCATTTTGACAGCTAATTTCGTATTGCAAGTGGCTCCTCTGTTACGGCTGTCACCGGAACAGACAGGAGTGTGAGACTGTACGCTCCATAAACTTATAGGTCAATGTTTAAAGCCCCCAGTACAGGTTGGCCGACCATGGTCGGCGACCATGACCAATACATCGTACATTGACACTTGTGTAAGTGCGTGCAAATCTTCATCTCGCTTTCGACAATTTCCAAAATCCAAGATGGCGGCCAACTTTTTTGTTTGCGGGCCGGCTTTGATGAAACTTGGTTTTTGGTAAAATTTTGACAAGAAAACAGCAACGGAATGTCAAAAAAATAAAAAAATTCAAGGTGGCAGCCAACTTTTTAATTTGTGAGCCGATTTGGATAAAACTCGATTTTTGGTACTATTTTGACAAGGCAACAGCAACGCTAAATTATATATAAAAATTATATAAAAAAAATGATTATACTGTGGTAATTGTAACATTTATGTAATGTTACAATTACCACAGTATAACCAATTTTTTATATAGTAGGCCAACGCCCTTGAAGTTAGGCGATACCGACGTCTGTATAGGTATTTCCGTAACTACGGAAGGGTTGTAACAAAATTAAAATGTGGCAGGAACATTTTGGTGTATAGCGAAATAAAATAAAAAAATAATTATGGTTAGCATTTTAAAAGTATCAAAATAAAATATATTACATGTTTTATTTAGTTTCTCCTATAATTGTATCTGTCTGTCTTTCTGCCATGAAATTTTGCAAGGTAAATTTGACCTACTCCTGACGTTTGAATGGGTTGAAGTTTTGCTAAAGAAAAATATTCAGATTGGAAATAAGCCGATTTATATTTCTTAACCTTTAAAGCGCCTTCGTCTATATATCAAAATCATCCCATGTCACAATCATTATTTTCAAACTCTGTAACTTAATATCAGTTATTATTTTATTTACTTATTTTTTGATTTTTAAATAGGGTTTACAGCTGTCAAAAACACAGTAAAATACAAAGAATCTTACGTCGTAATTTACTGTGCTTGTGTTAAAGCACATTAATAAAATTAAATCTTTTACTTGACACGATGATGATGATGATACTTGACTCTGTCTCAAGCTTTCAAATAAAAACCTGTTACATTTTAATAAGCGAAAAGAGAGAAACAAAAACAAAAAACGGCCACCATCTTGACCATTTGTATTTTTTTAGATTGTGTTAAGAACGGTTTTCTTGTCAAAATAGTACAAAAACCCGAGTTTTATCAAAATCGGCCTACAAACAAAAAAGTCGGTCGCCATCTTGGATTTTTAATATGTTTAACATTTCGTTGCTGTTTTCTTGTCAAAATAGTACCAGACACTGAATTTCATCGAAATCGGCCAGCAAACCAAAAATTTAGCTGCCATCTTGAATTTTTATATTTTTAACATTGCGTTGCTGTTTTTTTGTCAAAATAGAACTAGAAACTGAGTTTCATTGAAATCGGCCTGCAAACAAAAAAGTTGGCCGCCATCTTGGATTTTTTAATACTTTTAACAATTCGTTGTTGTTTTCTTGTCAAAATAGTACCAGAAACTAAGTTTCATCGAAATCGGCTTACAAAAAAAAAGTTGGCCGCTATCTTGTTTTTTTATTTTTATTTTTGACATTGTGTTGTTGTTTTCTTGTCAAAATTGTACTAAAAACCAAGTTTCATCAAAATCGGCTCACAAACAAAAAAGTTGGCCGCCATCTTGGATTTTTTTATACTTTTAACATTGCGTTGCTGTTTTCTTGTCAAAATAGTACCAGAAACTAAGTTTCATTAAAATCGGTCTGCAAACAAAAAAGTTGGCCGCCATCTTGGATTTATTTATACTTTTAACATTGCGTTGCTGTTTTCTTGTCAAAATAGTACAAGAAACTAAGTTTCATCAAAATCGGCTTACAAAAAAAAAGTTGGCCGCCATCTTGGATTTTTTAATATTTTTAACACTGCGTTGCTGTTTTCTTGTCAAAATAGTACCAGAAGCAAATCGGCTTACAAACAAAAAAGTTGGCCGCCATCTTGGATTTCTTTATATTTTTAACATTGCGTTGCTGTTTTCTTGTCAAAATAGGACCATAAATCAAGTTTTATCGAAATTGGCCCACAAACTAAAAAGTTGACCGCCATCTTGGATTTTAAGTTTTTTGACATTGCGTTGCTGTTTTCTTGTCAAAATAGTACCAAAAACCGAGTTTCATCGAAATCAGCCTACAAACAAAAAAGTCGGCCGCCATCTTGAATTTTTTAATAATTTTGTCATTGCATTTGCATTTTTAAATTATTTTATTAATTTAATATCGCAATACCAATGTACCCACCCGGGGTCGTAAAAGGTCCACCGTCACATTTTAAAGTGACAACCCTTACGTACTTACGTAAATACCTATACAGGCGTCGGCATCGCCCAACTTCAAGGGCGTCGTCCAACTGTATAGAAAGATTGCTTAAACTGTGCTTTTACTATGCTACCGGCGTTCATATAAATAACTAGCGGCCCGCCCCGGCTTCGCACGGGTATTATAGTTAATAAGTAGGTATAGGTACTTAAATATAATACAGTCAGCGTCAAAATGATCTGAGCCATAGTAAAAACTTTTACTATGTCTGAGCGTTCAAACCTACCAAAAGTATCTGAAGATTTGACTTCAACTTCAACTTTTATGGTGAATGGCTGCGTCTCGTTTCACAAAAATCGACCTTATCTCAAGACGTAAAGATGCATTTTCACTTGTTGTTTGAGAACAAATGACAACGAATAATGGTAAGTACAAGTATTGTGCTAACAGTGATTTTTGTCAAATCTTCAGATACCTACCTTTTGGTAGGTGTGAACGCTCAGATCAATTTTGACGCTAACTCATAGAGGAAGTTAAATATATAGGTATATGTACGCTAACTGTACTTCGTATCACCAATATAGACAGATGAAAAGAAATAATCACGAAAAAGTTTTATAGGTATGTACATACATACCTACGTGACAGATACCTAAGTCTGCGCGCATGCGGGACTGAGGCATTCTTGGCGCTAGTTACAGTACCTAGGTAATTTTTTTAGATTAGTATTCGATTTTGACCGCGCGCAGACGCGGAAGCGGCCATGGAATAAATGATACAGTTGCCAGCACGTCATCGTCAGGTTACTACAAACTGTCAAATTTCTTCAAATAAAATTCAACCTTATGTTGAACAAACAAGAGTTCAGTTTCAATTAACAAATGTTGACATTTTGTAGTAACCCGACGTGCTGGCGACTGTACTTACATTTTCCATACAAAATTACCAGTTATTTTATAATTTTCCAGAATAAAAAGTAGCCTATGTTACTATACCCATACCAAAAATCAAGTCGATCATTTGCTTCGTTTTGCGGTGAAAGACAAACAAACACACTTTCACATAATAATATTCGTATGGATATTCTTTGGCAGAAAAGACGGTGGATCCATTGGGATGCGAAGAGGCGCCACTAGCATTTTATGGCCCTATAGGGCGCGAGGCGCGACCGCTCCGCGCGGCGGCCGGGCGCCTTCGCGCGCGCCTCGCCCGACGCACTGAGGCCAGCGATTTCCCGGAATCCCCGTTTCCGATTCCGAAATACACGACTCGGTGATACCAAGAAGTCTCAGCAGGCGTTATTCTGGGGCAATGCCGTGTAAAACCCGAAACACGTAGCTTTCTAGCGAGGTGCCTCTGCCGTTATAAATAATCAGAATGCGTAAAGAGAAGTCGGTGACCTGTAATTACGACATTATTTGTTTTACTCGGAAACACTTTCAGCATCACGAAATATTTAGGCGTTTTAGCTGATTTAGGGGTTCGAAATTAAAACAAGTTAGTTATTTTTAAATTTCATTATTATTACTGACATACATTATATCATTTAAAATTCACTTTGATCTTATAATAAAACATGTGAAAGCTTAAAACATAACGCGGTACAGATACCGTGGCGGCATGCTGGTGGCATCGCACGCGCTTACGCAATAGGTACATCAATTTTATTTACATACAAGTCTTTATAATAATATGAGACGGATTAGTGTAATGAATGATACAAATGGGCTTGCAAAATACATTTATCGATTAATATGTCGACATCGTAAAACTATTAGAAAATCCACAATATATTCGGTGCTAATAAATAATCAAGTCTTATCAACAAAAAGGTATTTGCTATAATAATAGCTAACACTAATCCATCTTAAACACATTTGACTATTTGTTGTACCTAATTAACGTTAAAATATTTGCATTACGTTACAAAATGCAGGTGTATATTAATATTCTAGTTACAATCATTTCATAACATATCCATAAAGCAATCAGTCAAAACTTAATTAAATTAATTTAATTTTAAAGGCAAATATTACTAACATACATATTATATAAAAGTGTATAGCCTAATTTATTTTATATTACAACTGCCCCTTTACTAATTAATTAGAAACAATGAATATTCGTAGTTGACAATGTTTTATTACAGTAAAATATTGTTCTAGTCTAAAACAAATTTATAAACACTGTTCATTAGTAAAGGAGTTATTCTATATACATAATTTGTTTTGTTAACAAGTTACTTCTATTATCAACAGTTGTGGTATTGATTAGCGGGTTTGCAGAGGACAGTCACTTACTTCTATCCTAAAATTTAACGTTTATAAAATGTACAGGCGACATTGAAACTTAACTATATTACTATAACAATGGCTACAATATATATATATAAAATCGGCAACTGCAACGCAAGTATAATCTCCAGCGTAACTGTGCGAGTACGGCGAATCGGCGCTAGTCTGTTTCACATAAGAAGTTCCCTGGCATATTACTGGAACTAAAATGAAGATTCATTTTTCCATAGAATAGAGCTCAATTTCGAATGTTTGAGGCGACTGAAGCGCAACTATCAAGGGAATTCTTTGGTGAAACGGAGTCTACTTCAAATCGGAAAAAGTAGTTTCCGATTAATTTACGCAAGCAACCCAACTCGACTCGTTTCTACGAATATCGGACACATCATTTATCATACTTACAACGACTAAGTAATATACAGCCCCTGATCTAAATAGTTATTAGTAAAAGGTGCAAAAAAAATACGCAGTCATTGACTACATCTTTCGTAACAATAAACTTAATGAACTGTGATTTTATCGATTTCGATGAGGTGTTGGCGTTACCTAAAATTAATATTACATTACAATATCGTTTGTTTTCAGAAGAGGTCAGCTGTAGGTTACTTACGAACAATGCAAATCGTTGAATCATATGATTTAAGTTAAATTTACATTGATTTACGCTATAGGCAAGACCCGGCTCTAAGTCGACACGTGGAGCGTCAGTCATTGACTAACCTTCGCATTGATTTGTGATAAACTCTCAACTAGTGCTTATTAATAATTAATTATCAGACTATCTATACACATGTCACATTCGTAGAATCAAGAAATAAGACAATTCTGTTAACATGATTACATTAAAATGATTAAAGGTTAAATTGTAAGGTCAGACGTATTCAAATATTTAAGTAATAATAATGGGATAAATTAAGGAAAACTTTATGTTAAAATGTGGATGTATGATCGATTTCGAGAGCGACAAACAAACATTGAACAACACTTAATTCTTCTGTCGTCTTGTTATTTGCTAACAAATATTTTGCGTATAATACAGGGTGTCCCGTAAATAATGTTCCAATAGTAACGGAAATATCTAGATGGATGGTCACATCCTACAACTAATTTGAAGCGTATTCCAAAATTCCTAAGGGTTGCCAAAATAAAGAATGATAGGTATTTTTTCAATGTTTCTGTAAGTATTAGAATATTTTTTGAAGTCACAGATGCAACTATCAATATTTTTCTAATCTTTATTGGTCTAAATACATTTCCTATCGATTTTTATACCATTCTTGCATAATGACATGAAAAAAATTGAATAAATTCAATATTTTATTGCATTTCACTTGTATGACCGAAATTGAAAAATGATTCCTGTAAAAATATGTATGACACCATGGCGGACCATTATTTTAAAAACATATTTTTAAAATAATGGTCCGTTAACAGTTCATCAGGTTTCTATATTGGTATAACTATAAATGGTTAACTACTAAAATTGCAAACATATGCGATGAATCTGAGGAAAGAAAGAAAAATAATTTAGAGTAAAGTTGCTAATTTTTTCATAGTATTTATTATACTGAGTGCGGTCAATTGTTTCGGTATCTGTGTTTGACAAATGCAATTATCTTTACTTGTTTTCCGTAAATGACGACTGCTATCGTCCATCCTCTTCTTTATCTTCATTTACTGACAGTGATCTTCCTTTACTATCACCACTAGCTCCCAACTCCACTACCAAGAATCATTACTTCAAGAAGCGATTTATGCTCTCTTATAGGAAACCACGTCTTGAAATTTGAAAATTTCCGTTGGACCATTATTTACGGGACACCCTGTATATTAGAACGCAATAGCCTAAAATTCATCATGAATAACAAAATATAACCAACATCAACATCCGATATTAAAAACCGACAATTGTTGCAAACTTTACAAAGACAACATAGTTCTAATCTAATATTACGTAGCACGTACGTACCTATATTTTCATTCGTAACAATGTTTAGGTGGTGTGATCCTAAGCTAGCCGCGAGTGCTTACAGCTATTTTCAACGGAACTAACATTGAAGCAGCCTCGTGTAAGCCGTCGCATACAAATGTGGCCGAAATAAAGAAAGCACATGCGGCCGATGAGCTACAATACAACGCGCCCTTGTGAAAGCTCTGCACGTTGCGGTCACGGGGTGACGTTTGGAATCCTCTGATCCTAGCCGTAATCACGCGATCTACATGCGAATACACGTACATGTGCCTCTTACTAAAAGGTTTATATTATAACCGACAACTACTCGGTATAATGGCGCATGCTTTTTTACTGTAAGAAGTTTAAGTTTGATATACCTAGATAAAATTTTAACAATCGAATATACAGGGCGTCCCAAAATTAACTCACATGGAGGGAAAGTACCTTAAATACTGAAGATATAAAATTTTACTGAAAGGAGACTTCATTTTTATTTTAAAAAGAAAACGAACTGCATTCAAAGAATTTTAAGTAATCAACTGTCTGAACTGGGAATCGAACCCGCCGAATGTAAAAAAAAATATTTCTCTAATTTAATTGTACCGATCGAAAGGCTCGATCATACCTTATAATTTTTTCTTAATAACATAGCATCTTAAATAAAAAGAAGACTACGAAATTTAACATTTAATGTTGAATAACAAGTTTGTGCAGCGTTATGAATAGCCTTTTCTGTGACTGTCGTGCTCAATACAGACTTTAACATTTCAATGTAGGTATTACTAATGAGTGAAGATTGGAGCAATTATACCTAATTCCCTATCATAAGTGTTTGATAATGTGATAAGTAACACCACCTCGATTGGTTTTAAAAATTTTTGAATAATTTCGTGCGGGTTCGATTCTCGGTTTGGACATGCTATTATTAAAAAAAAATTGAATGCAGTTCTATTGTTATTTAAATAAAAATAAACTCCTATTTCAATAAAACTTTCTATCTACAGTATTTGGTGTGGTCTATGCCACCATGTGACATAGTCATTGGAAGCCCTGGGGGCGTCCCACGACTATGCCATATGTTGGAATAGACCGCACCAAAGTAAATATTCAAACATTTTTAAACCAATCGAGCTGGTGTTACTTAACACATTATAACTTTATCAAACACTTTATGACAATTGCTCCAATCTTCACTCATTAGTAATACATTGAAATGTTAAAGTTTTGAGCACGACAGTAACAGGAAAGGCTATCCATAACGCTGCACAAACTTGTTATTCAACATTAAATGTTAAATTTCGTAGTCTTCCTTTTATTTAAGATGCTATGTTATTAAGAAAAAATGATACGGTATGATCGAGCCTTTCGATCGGTACAATTAAATTAGAGATTTTTTTTTTTTACATTCGGCGGGTTCGATTCCCAGTTCAGACAGTTGATTACTTAAAATTCTTTGAATGCAGTTCGTTTTCTTTTTAAAATAAAAATGAAGTCTCCTTTCAGTAAAATTTTATATCTTCAGTATTTAAGGTACTTTCCCTCCATGTGAGTTAATTTTGGGACGCCCTGTATAGAATTTAGTGTATATATTTGCTGTAATTCATTTTGCTCACTCTACATAACATAGTATATGAGATTAAGCTATCTGTATTCTATCTTGAATAACATTTTTAATAAATGTCTTCAAACCTTGTATTTTAAATTTACACATGCTTCACAAGAAAGTATTTTAACTGATCGGAAAACACGTGCATCATCATTACATTTTGTATGTTAAAAGCTCTAAATTGTATTTAACTAAATAGACCGATAGCGCTAAGTTTTGAGGTTTCAAAAATACTAAAGTTGATTATTTTTCGTATATAGTTTCCGGACCATTTACCAAACCTTATAAGTACTTTATTTTGTGTCACTTTGGGTACTTGCTTAAGTGTAAATTTAGGTACCTATTTGTCTTTTCGATCAGCATTGGACGTAAAAGAAAATTCAAGATGAAAATTTTACATTCATGATACTATCGAAGTAGGAACTGATGTACATGGGCATTTTGTGTCATCTCTGTCCACGAGAATCCTGATATTTAACCAATAACTAACACTTCGCCCTACTAGTTCTAAAAGAATATTACAATAGGTTAAATAGGTGTTACGTGTTTAAGAGCACAAATTTATTTAACGGGCATATTGTAAGTGATCCAAGATAGGAAATAGTTATTTATCAATTTGAATTTTTTCTGCACTGTTTTCTCATACTGACACTATGTCAGTTTGCACTGGCCGAAGATGGCACAAATTCGGTTTGCACACTCCTCAGGCTATCCTAGACTATTACCATAATTATTTCGAACTTTAAATTTATTTTGCCAGTTTTGACTCGTATAAAAACAATCAACCACAAATCAACGAATTGCTGAAAATGCAAGTGGCAGATGTGACACAAGACGCAATAATAAGCTTAATAGGTACGACTGTACCCACAGTTATGAAATTAGCAACTTTAGAGTTTTTGAAACTTATGACCTCAAAATAGGCCAGCGCTATCGGTCTAAAAGTTCTGTGTAGGGTTGCATAAGGGTTAAATTAATAAATATATAAATAATATATTTATGGAAAACACTGTAAGTAAATGTATTAGGTATTTCCGTTAAAAGCTAGAAGGCATCACTTGAAAGAAATAAATAAAGAAAGAAAGAAAATATATTTATTTGATACACACAAACAAATGGATTTCTTATGTTATCACTATCATGAAACATAATTTGCATGCATCAAAATGGTCTCCGCTCAGCAAATGCTCCTGGTATTAACCAAGAGGCTGGTCTTCCGCGGATGCCATTTCTTATGTAGTAGTAAAACAAATTAAAATTAAAAATAAACAAAAAATATTTATAAAATGGCTGGCCAAATAACGATGCTATAATAATATTACCTTAAATAATAAATAAACTTGCTAGTATAATAAACTATAATAAACTTAGAATAATAAACTTGTTAGAATTTAGTATGCAATTACATTATATTTTAGATAAATAAATATAGTATAATAGCGATAGGTATTCTTTGTATATTAGGTACAATGGATAAGATAAAATGTGTTATGAATATAGTAAATAAAATGTTGCACTGCGATTTCATGTCTTCTGCACACTTAAAATATACCTTTTGATTTTCTGATGGGGGTTGGTATGTTATTCCAACAACTTGTCGCAGGCAGCGTACTAAGCTATCTGGAAAAGTAGCAGTTTTATGACTGGGGCAGACTAAATTGTCAGGTATTCGTGCTCGTTCGGTGAACTGCAGTTTATCATATAGATGTGGTGGACATTTATTCCTAATAACACTGAAGAGTAGTGAAGCAAAATGTAAAGTTCGCCTGGATCCCATATTAAGCAGATCGTTTCTGTTTAGATAGGGAGTTATGCGAGCTCTGCGAGGAATTGGAAAGCAGTATCTTGCACAAGAGTTTTGGACACGTTGCATCAGTTTATTTGTACTTGAGAATTGAATTAAGAGAATTTACGCACGTCATATTAATTTGAAATCGATCCCTGCACAAATAACGTTTTAAATTGTACACGTACTGAACCTAACCTTATTTTCCAATACAGTCGCTCAGCAGTCTCCTTCCCTGCACGACTCCCCTAATTTAGCCAATGCAACAGTAAAGCTCGATAGACTCTTTTATTATCATCATATCACATTCCGACAAAATAAGCATAAACAGGTAAAGGTTAAATTATACTAGACATTATAGACAACCTTCAATAATGTATAATATAGCACCTCCTACACCCTAGGCACGTACAGTACATCACAAATGTTCTTAACAATCTTAAGTATATCGATATCTTGCCAACAGATCTATTCAAGCTCTTTAACTACTTCCTTAAGACAAATATATATTTTACGTATTAATAATAATTTAAAAATATTAACATCGTTACATGTTATCGAATCCGATTTGTTAAAAAATAAAGATAAAAAATCTATCACGTTCGGGAATAGTCGTGTTCGTATTCCTGATATTTATGTCTACTCAGATCTTGTAACATTATAGAATTCGTCGAAACACGATTCGTAGGTAGCGTGATTACTAAAATTACGTAATTATGGAGGGTACAGGCAACAAATAAAAACTATTTGGAAAAACAAAAAAGAATCACACCGAAATGTCGTAGAATTAGCGACTTCCGCGTAAGTGAGCAGGGGAATTATGCGCTTCTATCTGTTTCTCGATTCTGGAAATCGGGTGATTAGCCGAACCAGTTGATAGTTTGCGGGGAACGCTTAATGCGCCCGCGTACCTTCTCGGAAACGAAAGCGAGATAGCCACTAGTGGGAAATGCGATTATCGTAATAACCTCCCGGAACGAGGGCCCTTTTCCGATCTCTTTGTAAATACTTGCGGGTAAATAATCATTATCTTATTGTCGGCGGAGAGCGCACGCCATCGAAACGCAACATACGTACTAAGGTGTCATAAAAATATAATTAAAGTTATTTATGTTACGAATTATGGGTATTTTTTTATAACTACATCTTGCCTCGTAAATTTATCCCGAGTGTTAATAATTCTAAGAAAACTTTTATTACAAGATGTTATCGATTACTAGAAAAATCGATAACAACATGAAGTGATTTTGCGGTAATTGTCATTGGGAATCCGAGTAGATAAGTGAAGCTATTTGAATTTGCACTGACATTTAAGACAATGTAACATACATTACAAAAATAGCTACTTATGTAGAGATGAACAGATTTAGCGTGATGGAAACGATTAGGTGTTATCTCTTATATAATGGTGGCTAAGAAGCAGTTACACACATTCTTGTCCGGCATGGGGCCGTGACAAGCAGATTATACTGTAATAAATTGATATTTATGGCTACGTTTAACAGTAATCTTCAATAAGTGTCAACAATTTATCGACAATAGCAGAACCTCTAGCATTTTCCCCAAGGTTAAGGGCTGTCCGATTTAATTTTTAAGAGAAGTTTAATTAAAACTATACGGTTACAGTAATTATACAAGTTTTACATTATAGCGCATATATAAATAGACAGTTTCTTATAAAAATTAGAATTTTAGAATATGTGCTTAAATCTGACAGCCCTATTTCCCATTAATAGGTGCTTACATATTCAATGTTTCTCGGTACGGGCTCTTGTGTTACCTCCACGTACTTCCGAGAGAAAGAGATATTTATGATAGCTATGCGAACAATTTATATTCGGTAGTCATTTGACTTTGTTTACAAATACTCTCTGCAAATCTTTATCAATAATAGGAATCACGTCAAACATGGAGGCATGATGTGATGATGTACTTATCAATTCATTTGATAACGTATTTCCCGGTTCATAATAATATCACGATCCAAGTTCGTAACCTACACCTAACATTGCAATTAAATCACACGATGCCGTGACGTGAACAAGATAAAGCTTAACTTAATCAATCAGGATCACAGACAACAAAACTCCATAAACGGCAAGCTAGGGAAATGCAGAAATGAAAAAAGGGATGATATTGGCATCTTGTGTGTATCACAAACTAAGATTTTCTGAGATGATTACTGAGATTGACGGCTGGTCAGCGTGTGAAGCACACGTCATTAAGTTGTTTTGTAATCTATAAATCTAAAGGCCTCTCTACACACTAATGCCGCGCGGGCTATATATATGCCGGCCTAGTTTTCATATCAATCCTTATTATTATAACCTATCAGTAAAACAAGCCCGCCGGCCTTGCCTGGCGGGTTGAGGCTATGGTGCATGGAGGCATTAAGCTGTCTGTGATTGAGATTGAAGTGGTCTTTGACAAGTCCATTGTCACTCCCAGTCGCTGCCGTAGTCCAAACATAGGGGGGTAGATCCCAGGTTAAGGATGATGTTAGCCAGAGCGTGTGGAGCTCGGAGCTACTGACTTAAGCCTTTTTGCCAGTGATAGAGTTAGAGATTGTACATGTACGTCCGACGTCACTCCCAGTCGCTGCCGCTGTCCGAACATTGGAGGGTAGGTCCCAGGCTAAGGATGATGTTAGCCAGAGCGTGCAGAGCTCGGAGTTCGTGATACAGCCTTTTTTGTCTTTGACAGTGTTAGAGATTTTACGCCCGTCGTCACTCCCAGTCGCTGCCGCTGTCCGAACATTGGGGGGTAGGTCCCAGGCTAAGGATGATGTTAGCCTGAGCGTGTGGAGCTCGGAGTTCGTGCTATAGCCTTTTTTGTCTGTGATAGAGAGATTTTACATGAACATCCGTCGTCACTTCCAGTCGCTGCCGCTGTCCGAACATTGGGGGGTAGGTCGCAGGCTAAGAATGATGTTAGCCATAGCGTATGGAGCTCGGAGCTCGTGACTATAGCCTTTTTTGTCTGTGATAGTGTTAGAGATTGTACATGTACGTCCGGCGTCACTCCCAGTCGCTGCCGCTGTCCGAACAATGGGGAGAAGGAAGGTCCCAGGCTATATAAGGATGATGTTAGCCAGAGCGTGTAGAGCTCGGAGATCGTGCTATAGCCTTTTTTGTCTGTGATAGTGTTAGAGATTTTACATGTACGTCTGTCGTCACTCCCAGTCGCTGCCGCTGTCCGAACGCTGTGGCGAGGAGTCCCCAGGCTCTGGTATGACGCTGGCGAGAGTGTGGAGGACGGAGCCGCCGGCGGCGCGCTCGGCGCCCGAGATGCCGCGCCGCCGCATCGACAGCTTGGCGTGCAGGTCCGCCATCAAGTCGCCACCACCAGCCTTGGACGACTGGAACAAAGAGGAGTAATGTATCCTGGACGAATGTAACAAAGAAAAGTAATGTATCCAGTCACAGCCGTCTCTATCGTCTTCTACAAGCCATGCTATGATACGGAACGGCAACATTGCTGTGAACCGGTTTACTCCTCTAAGTACTAAATCCAATGGAGGTGGCATACCTACGAAAAAGTGAGGTGTAACTAAGTCACAATGTAAGAAAATCTTGGAATTCAATTTTAAAACTACTTCTAAATGTCGTATTAATCGGTCCGTCAAAATCGGTCCAGCCGTTTCAGAGATTAACCGGAACAAACAGACAGTCAGACAAAAATTGTAAAACATGTCATTTTGGTATATGTACCGTATATTTAGTCATATGCACGTAGTAAAAAGCGGTTATTTAATGTTACAAACAGACACTCCAATTTTATTTATTTGTAAAGATGTATAGAAGATATGCCATCTCCATAGAATTCAGTACTCGAGGTTTACTCGCTGTTTACCTGTCAAATGGTGCAAACGGTGTCAAATCGGTTCACTTAAAACTACGTTGCCAACTTTATGCGCATGGCTTGTAGAAGACGATAGAGATGGCTGTGATCCAGAAGGCTTATATGACAGCAACGAGATAGCACGAGATAGTTTGTCGCATTACTTTCGACCAATCAGATCCCTAGTAGATAGCGCGCGTGACTGCTTATTGGTTGGAAGGCGCGCGACAAACTATCTCGTGCTATCTCGTTGCCGTCATGTTAGCCCTACTGGTCGAACGGAACAAAGAGGAGTAATGTATCCTGGACGACTGGAATAAAGAGGAGTAATGTAAGTACCCCTTTTCTGAAAAAATGTTGATAAGATATGTGCGATTCAAACGCGCTAATCGCAATCGTCGATTGACGTATCGATCGCTGGTGGAATGGAAAGTCCACGTCACAGTACAAATCCGTACCACCGTCAATCAATGACGTCGATTGACGATAGCTTTCTGTGAGAGGACCCTATTAAACAACCATATTTAACGCTAAAGCAAATGCTAATTTTTTTTACTGTTTCTATTGACACTCGATGTAGATTTGATAACTAAGTAAAAGTTTAAACAATATTTTCAAAACTACATAAGAGGTGTTCTATTTTCGTTAAAATAATTTAGATTGTTTATTTTTCATTTCTATTTTTTTTTATTTCTTTATTTGGGATAACAAGCAGTTGTCACTAAAAAAATATTACAATAAATTAAATTATCTATAACTAAAGTTTTATAAAAGTGCAACCCACACCGCTATCCACAGAAGAAAATTTGGATTTAACATATTCAAAATTCACAAAAGCTCTAAAACTAAAAAAAAAAACTTATATTTTATAGCTTATTATTGGAAATATCTTTTTGATTTACATTTATAGACCATAATATTAGATTTATACTGATAATCTGTTCCGAGAATTCAATTAGGACAGAATTAGGTATACATAATTTTATCTACGTAATAAAAACCGAAAGAAGCTTAACCTCGTTTTAATGAAACATGAAAGCAACATTGTAGTGTTGATTATATTTTATTTAAACTTTTATTACGTTTTTAAATTTCTATTTCTTAAGAGCATAACAAAATTCATTACATGCGTGGGCTAGGCTAAGTTTACAAGCTTCAATAAAATTAACAAATACACTGTAATTTTCCGATTTATACTTTATCAAAAAAAAAGTTCCGTTCACAAACAAAACCTATTAGAATAAATAACCTACGAGAGGCGAGACAGATGAATGAAAATATTTATTGGTATCTCTGCCGCTGGGCTTATCAAGTGTGCGTGACGTGGCGTGGCGGAGAAAGGTCAATGGCAATATCCGATATGTCTGTTTATATCAGTGGAGTGCACACAAATAGCCGCTTTGTGGGCTAGGGGAGCGCCCGACGGGTTTCTAAACGTGTTCCAGCCGAACATAGGACACTCCGTCGCCTTGTGACTATTTTAAGCACTTTCAAATAAAATTACAAGAGTAAGATGATTATCTTCCTAAAACCTCTTTATTCAATTCAATCTATACTAATATTATAAAGAGAAAAGATTAGATTTTATGTTTGTTTGTAATGGATAAACGCAAAAACTACTGGACCGATTTTAATCATTCTTTCACCATAAGAAAGTTACATTCGTCCTGAGTGACTTAGGCTATATTTTATCACAATATTCCCACGGGAACGGAACGGGTACCACCCGGGTAATACCACGCGAAGCTCCTATAGTTTTTAATACGTTCAAACTTTATCAGATTACTAGCGACCCGCCCTCGCTTCGCTCTGGTAAAGTGTGGTATTTGACAGCATGTTTTATACATATAAACCTTCCTCTTGAATCACTCTATCTATTCAAAAAAACCGCATCAAAATCCGTTGCGTAGTTTCAAAGATTTAAGCATACAAAGGGACATAGGGACAGAGAGAGCGACTTTGTTTTATACTATGTAGTGAAAAACAAGGTTATCAGATTAATACAACTACTATTTATATGTATGTTTTATACATATAAATTTATAAATAGTAGTTGTATTGAGACTTTTCATATTTATAGAGGCATTGTTAGCAGTTTAAACTAAACAAAAGCTTTCGAATTGTTAGAGTATAGAGTTACATTCCACTTCGTCTGAAAATCGATAATAGCTCAAAGAACGGCATGAAATAAGCCTTTCGCGCCGGTACTTAGAAGAATATTTTATGAGCACAATTACAAGATGACAATGCAATGTGCTAATTATATTTCTCCATTAAGTACTTATGGTCTTTCGAACGAGACAATTAATATGTCCTCCCTTCATTCGCGTTCCCGAGAACAACTTACAGAGAGAAATTTGACTTTCAAAATATGTTCTATGAAAAGAATAAAATGTCCTTGGTGCGGGCAATATAAAAGCGTTATGCGTTTGCACGATTTCTTACCTTAATACGACACTGTAGAGATTATAATGAGGTCATGTTTATTCCATAAATAAAACATAAACCAAGACCCAAGATAAATAACAAAAGCCCGGACTTGAACACAGCGCTGCATCGGAAGCAGGTTTTTGTCTACGCCACAGAGCAAAAACGTTAATTCTCTTACAAAAAGGATTTTATTGAGCATTTTGTATTAATGTAACTAGGTACTTTGACGGACTTGTAGAAAAAGAAGCAATTATTTATGTTTCCAACAGAGATGTAGGAGACTTATGTTTTTTACCTGTTTTCTCCGGTGAAATATATATCTTGATGATGATGATGACAAATGGTAAAATATTCTAATTATATTTCATATCAATATGTTCATATTTCTTATATATAAAAATGAATCCCTATTTCCCTTGGTCACGACATCACGCGTGAACGGCTGGACCGATTTGGCTAATTTTGGTCTTGAAATGTTTGTGGAAGTCCAAGGAAGGATATAGGGGTAGGGTAGGGGTAGGGTAGGGGTAGGGTAGGGTAGGGGTAGGGGTAGGGTAGGGTAGGGTAGGGTTGGGGTAGGGTGGGGGTAGGGTAGGGTAGGGGTAGGGGTAGGGTAGGGGTAGGGTGGGGGTAGGGTAGGGTAGGGGTAGGGGTAGGGTAGGGGTAGAGTACGGGTAGGGTAGGGTGGAGTAGGGGGTAGGGCCACGGGAACGAAGTCGCGCTGGGTCAGCTAGTTTCTTATAAAATCAAATAATTTTAGACGATAGACAAAAAGTCGATTTAAAAAAAACTTCTTTTAAATTCAAAACAGTTTAAAGTCACGCATGGGCTTACAAATTACGTATTACGAAGAAGAAAAGGTTACAAAATAATAAAAAAAATACGTGCATGAAGGTTGGTAATGCATTCTCATCTCAGCAGTGATTCAATTGAATGCAGTATCATACAATGCTGGTCCTTTATGCGATGCATTGTGCCGGCTGGCATGCGGCGTGCGGCATCAGTCGGTCGAATAAAAGCAGCTCGATTCAGAAAGAACGATTCGACCACGGCTTACGTCACGCATTCCCAGGAACTCCACATCTTTCACAACAGTAGAAACTAGCAGGAACCCCAGGAACAATAAACTTTTGTTTCCTTTGTTCTACGTAATGCAATAATAAGTGTTTGCCATACATTTCGAAAAATCCCCTTTAATAGATCTGTTAACTATCGCGTATGCGCGAAATTTACGTAGGTGTTTGGGCAAACAAATGTTTATGGAATATTCATGTACTTACTTGTATAAGGTTTCTTGCCCGTTCATGTATTTGTATCGTGATTCGCACAAAATACGTGTTTAAATATACAATGAACATGATAATATCACATTTAAATGCATACAAAGAGTCATTTCGACTTGAGACCGATTTCGTTCAATCAAGGAGATTGATCTTACTTCACCGAAATAATGGGATAAACCGAATTATGAATCCTTTAACTTAACCAACCAAGCACTCATATAATGTATTTATAAATAACTGAATCAGTCAGTAGTAAATGAAAATACTCCCCGATAATAAAGACAACGTAGAAAGAAAAAATCTTAAACGCTGCACTAAATTGGTAGGTACTTAGGTATGTAGAGAATGGTTCTAGGTAAATTAGTACAATTCTCCCGCTCTGTGAGCTTTAAATTAAATAAAATTCTAAGCGCAATTTTCTCTGGCGTATTGGATGATGCTACGTCATTTCCCGATTTGACGCAAACGCGGTGAGCCGGCCGCTGCCGCTGCTGTAGCGGGAAACGCGCAAACAAACGACCGCTAGCTAGAAATCACTTCTTCGACAACTTCACGGGAACTTTGAGGTTTTATCAGTGCTTCATTGTTGTCAAAAGATTTTAACATTTTTCGTAGTGGTCCCAAATCTATATTTTTAAGGTTCTTTTTTAAACTGCAAATCCAATACTGAGGGTCATTCGTTACATACTTAATCTAGGCATTATTATCATTCGCAAAAAAATAACTCGGGATATTAAAAATTAAATTGGTAAGGAAATTGGTGTCTTACCACTGATAGCCTATATTAAACACAGTCATGTAAGATCAACTAAGTTGCTTATAATGCTTGTTCAAGGAACAATAATTGGATTTGGTTAAAACGAGATCTTCATATTTGAATTCTTATTACCGAAACCAAAACCACATTAGGAAAAACTCTGTAGTTAAAGATAGCGTAGCGATGACAGCCGCATACAGTGGGAATACTGATATCATTATCATCACGTTATTATCACGGAATACTATAATAGCCTTTCCTAGAAGCGAAATTAAGTGGTGTGCATGGACAATTATCGCCACTTCCTTGAAACGTCACTCCGATGGCAATTATATGAGCATACTCTGAAAAGATTCAAGTGCTTAAGATGTATAAAATTATAATAAACTGCGATGATAAGTCAGCTCATCGCGTGAGCACGGCCAGCGAATGCAATATTGATTGCAACATATAAATAAATAACATTGTGCTCATCTTTTACTGATACCAGCATAATTTTATTTCTTTGAATGTCAAAGTTAGTGTATTTATTTATGCGACAAACAAACGGCGTGGCCGGTTTATAAATAACTGTAGTAAAAGTAACCGTGCAAGCGAAGTTGAAGTAGGTCTGATATCAATCATATTCATCTAACATACTAGCATACCGCAGCATTCTTCAAGAGAATAAGATAATAATATGTTGTTTCATATTAAGCCTAGGATCTGCGGTTTATTTCTTCTTCGTCAATCTTTTTATGGTGAGAACTATAAAAGTTATGTTTTCTCAAAGCATATCGCTTCATAAAAACCTATCCTAAAAATGATGCTAATGACGTTAATTAATCATCATGGTAAAAAATAAAAAATACCAAGTTTTCAACGCATAGGTACACTAGGAGGAATTTGAGACACAAGAACTCGCAAGTTGTAGAACAGCACCTGCCGTTACAATGGCAGTTTTCTTTTAATTAACGCGTCTAACGACGAAGGAGTTTATTATATCAAACCAAGAACAAACGTCGCGCTTATTTATTTTCCGAGAACTAAAAGAGCGAGGATAAGATTCTGACAACCGAACAGCCGGATCCAAATGCTAATCGCCTTAAAAACTATAAAATTTTTGAGTGTCATTGAACGTTGTTTATAAAATTTGAATATACGGTCAATAAAACTTTATGGTGTTTTATCAGATGTCAGAACTGCTAGTAAAGTAATACATGTATAAGTACTTGAATTATTTGGAACTGATATATTTGTAAGAAGTAAATGTTGTCACAGCTATTAGTGCCATCGATCCAAAATCTTTTCAACAAAAAATGCTGAAAACCTAGTGTCAGCTGCATATGGCCTATATCAAACACTAGTGGCTCCCCGCGGTTTCACCCGCGTGGTTTTCGTTCCCATGGGAATAGCGGGATAAAATAAAGCCTACGTTACTCAGGAATAATGTAGCTTTCTACTGGTGAAGGTATTTTTAAAATCAGTCCAGTTGTTTTTAAGGTTATCTATTACAAACAAACAAGAATTCAAATATTTCACCTTTATAATTTAAGAAATATTAGAATAAATTACATGAATTTGCACCGTGTCGCAATCGCAACATATGTAATAAAAAGTTTATAATTATTATTTCTAGCGAAGGGTCCTTGAGAGGTCAAGCCGCGCAATAAATGGCAAAACGCTATAACTCAACCACTCATTAATGGCTTTATAAGCTCGCCTTTTATGATTTCCATGAAACTACTAATGTTTCGTGCCTTTTTAGAAATCCTGTAAAATATTATTTTAAACCCGCGCTTGCTTGCGATTTCTTCGCGGTAAGCATGTCACACGGTTTCTCCTTTTACGAATTTTGATTTGTTTGCCGTTACTTAAAATGTCTTAATGTTTGTAAAACAATTATCGTAACAGATTCCTAGGTAGGTAGGTTACCTATGTTATGTTTAATTTTATTTATTTGTTTTGGCACTGCTCGCATGGCGGAACAAGACGTGTTGAAAAAATTGTTTAGCAACGGGACTATCTAACACGGACCATTTTTTTATCAGAACCTTTTTCTCGGATCATCATCATCATCAGCCATAATACGACGCCCACGGCTGGGCATACGATACTACCCAGATGGAATGACGAAAAACGAGAGTTGCTGTCTTTCGGGATATAAAATTATACGTCCGAATACTCGAACGCTACGAGCATCTCAAACATCGGCCTGTTGCTTTAAGGCGAGGAATCCCGACCGAAATAGGCACGCTAACTCTTGCTCGGCCGCGCTCTATACAATGCGGGCGGACCCAGCGGCAGCCGGTAGTGAACTGTGAACTCGCGAGCGCCCCGCGAATGGGGAACTTGCATTAAAATTATTTTGAGAAATTATATTAATAATCCAATGATGATATCCATTAAAAGTGCATTCGTGGAAGATTTATTCCAAAATTATTATTATTTTGCAAAATATTTTAATGTAAAGTTACGTAAATTGAAACGTGATTTGAAACACCAATCAGCGCGCAGTGACGTCATTCCATTAGTCACTTAAGCTGAGTTCAAAAACATATAGATAATCATACATTCAAATCATGTCATAAAACATTAAAAATATCTACAAAATGGAAAAAGGCTTGACTAAATTCGACTCGCGAGATTTGCTTAAGGTTTATATGGACATAGTGCGGTGGTTATTTATGGAAAATTCAAATTTTTCAAGTGTAGAGATTGCTGTTTACTTTATACACTGTTGATGCAAGATCTAACGAGGTTATGATTTTTACGAATACAAGGTACTTACATCAAATGATCTTCACAACATTGCAAGGCAGATTTTGAAGAGGGTGAATGTTGTCTTATATAGCTCCTTTCATCCACTTTTCTCTAAGTTTAGGCTCTTGAGGCACAGTTAAAACTGCACACTCTATTTTGTGAGATTTAGCTTTACTTGTAAAAGAATTATCCATTGTAGTAGTAATAAAGTATCGTTTCCTGACTTTTTTGTATGTCAACTAAAACTGAAATAAATTAATTCTGTCTTACAAAAATAATATTTACGCGCCGTGAAAAGTTATGTTCATCTGAAAGGAGTGACCACTGACCACGAAAAAAGAAACAGGTTGAGAGCCTATCAGAGAATCTTTACGCGACATGAAAAGTTATGTGCATCTGAAAGGAGTGCCCACCAAAAGAGAAACAGCTTGAGACCCTTGTCAGAGAATCTAGTAAAAAAATTGTTGATTCCTAAGCAAAACTCCAAATAATTCGTATTAATTCTGAGTTGGACACTCAGTTCAGCAACTGTTAAAAATTTACTGTCACCTGTCAAAATAATTAAGCATTGTGTGTTAATCTAGTAAAGAATTTAGCTTGGTCACTGAGTTCATACAATTTGTGCATTATCGAATCTCTCAAATTTTGCAAGTAAACTAAAGAAATACATAAAATTACTTTAAATATCTAATTGTTTAGCACCTTATGAAGAAACAATGGTACAAACGTTAATAGTTTAATAAATAAATAAACGTTAATAGTTAATAGTTTAAGTTAATATTTTGACAACTAACGACAAACGTTTGAACTGAGTGACCAACGTTTTCGGTTTTAATGACTAGGCTTCGCCACATAGATAAATGAAAGTAAGCTTAAGTTTTTTTACTCGACTGCGGCGGGCGAAGTCAAAAAGTGTTACGTTTTTGACCTGAATGTATGTGTTTCTGTTCCTATGTTCCCTCGTAACTACTAAACGGATAAACTGATTTTGTAAATTGATACGTCATCAGATTCGTCTTAATAGCCCGAGTGAAAATAGAACATCAATATTAACAAAAAACAAAATGGCGGCTTTTAGGCGGCATATTATTCTGTGCATTGTAAAAGAAATATTTTTAAATCTCATCGAGTGGGGTAGGTATTAAATGAAGAGTTTTAAATAGCGATTCCATAAACATCTATAACTTGCAGTTTTGTAAATCTCTCCGTATTAATTTATCTAAAAAAGAAAAGAATTTACGAATTTTTAAATTAGTAAGTTCTTACTTAAAAAGATGATTTATTGACAATGAACTAAAAAGTCTAAAATAAAAACGTAGGTAATATTTAAAAAACTAAAAACACGACTGCTAAAATTTACCATTAAAAATGAAAAAACCAGCTCTTTACTTCTCGGGTTTTTTAGTTTTTTATTAATTATTACCTACGAAATCTTTACTAGAAGTTGGCATATCATCCGTTTCTCTGAGGGTGCCATACTTTTAGAGATTGAATTTTTATTTTTTGTTAAAACAAAATTGACAGATGGTTACCCTCATTTATAACTTTTTTTTAAGGATTTTAAATGCCGCTATAACGTTGCTGTCCATCCTGTCATGCGACAAATATTGGAATGTGAAGCACAGCGGTAAACGTCGCGAGTGCACAAGTGTATGGACACTATGAAAATATTTACGAGAAAGTTCAAGGCAATGCGAATGCGGTCGCAAGTATAAAGGATGCGATGCAATGCAACCGACTATCCACAGTCCATCAGTCCACCTGCAGGCAATGGCCTGTCATTGGCCACATTCGCCCACACACCCACAGTTTTACATTAAGAGCCAGCTATATGCCAACGAAAATTAGATTGCTTTACATGATCGTCTGTAATATCAATATTAATGAAAAACTGAATTTCAAATTAAGATGCAGCAAACTTCAGGACTAACACTAGTGACTATGTTACTCAAAATCACGATTACATAAAAATTTTGTCAATAGAAAAAAATTTCGAAGTTGCCTCCAAATCGCTATAATTAACACGATAAACAGCTAGTATTAATAATACATTTAAATAAAGCTTGAAACTTTTTAGTATAATTACACTATATAGATAAGGCAGGGCTTATGTTATATAAGGTCCTTCTTAAATAGTGCACATAATTTTAAGGGGTCAATGTACTCATGCATACAAGCAACTTTTACTATGGTACCAACATTGAAATCGCAAAAAAAATATCAGCTGTTCCATCCATTTTAATCTATTCGATTTAATATTTTCTTTGAAACAGCTGATTTCTTTTTCGCGTTTTCAATGTTGGTACTATAGTAAAAGTTTTTTGTATGCGTGAGTACATTGACCCCTTAAAATTATGTTCACTATTTGAGAAGGACCTTATATATTTTTGTTAATAACCTTTAAATATCCTTTTAAAAAAAAGAATTTCCTTTATTTCTTTATTCCGGACCGGCCGAATAGTGCCGGAGAATTATATAGAAATAAGGCAGCATTTACTTTGCAGTTGGCCGTTGCAGTTATTATTTTTGCAAGTAGCCTAGTGCGCGCACTTAAAAACCGAATATCAGGTGGCCTGTTCGACTAAGGACTGCAGGCGGCCTGCCTGCTGAGCTGACTGATACATATACATATGTAGTAAATATAACTCAGTACTTATATTTTCTACCAACATTAACATCTTCATTTAAACAATATATTTATAACAATGTAACAGTATATTTACTCCAGTGTGCAGCAGAAATAAATCAAGTATCAATATAATCAATCAAGCAACAACAAGTATTTTTGCCTTTGTCAATGTTAGAGTTCACAATATTTTAGACTAATGCAAAATAGGCATATTTTCAATACTTATATGTTAGTGCGTTTTACGTAAAGTTTACTTAATTTTTAATTACCTTAAAAAACAGTAAAAAATGATGGCAGCCATATTCTGTCAATTTTGTTTTCACAAAAATTAAAAATTCAACCCCTAAAAGTATGGTAAGTACTTAGAGAAACGGATGATAAACCAAGTTCTAGTAAAGATTTCGCTAAAAAACATAAGTTTTCTTTCATTTACCTATCTGGCGAAGCCTAGTCAGTAAAACTGAAATCTTTGGTCACTCACTTTTAGCGTTTGTCGTTAGTTGTCAAAATTTCTTGGTCACTCCTTTCAGATGCACATTGAAAAGTTTGACGTCCTAAGAAATGACGTCACGTCCGGCCATTGAGCGTTTACGCGCGGACTTTGAAATGTTAATTTTTGATTTGCATTAAATAAATAATTTAAGCATATTTCAACTTTTTCGCTTGTGATATCTTCATACAATCCTTAAATCTTTCAGATAGACTACATTTATGAAATAATGCAAGTTCCCTATTTAAAATCACTTAAAATTCAATTAAAAATTAAATAATAAGAAAATTTTATTTATGACGGCCGGAATCCCTCGGCTATTCAAAGACAATTATTTTCATATGTTTTTCATTAACTAAAACCAATAATACTGCAAGTAATATAATATTTGAATTATTATTAGACGGATGTTTGGGATTTTATTTGACACAGTAAAATATCACCAATTGAAAAAAACGGCCGGAAGCACTAGATAAATAACTGTAAAATAACATATATGTTTTCCAAATTTTAAGTACTTGTGATTTGCGAGTAATCCATAATTTAAAATACCCTATTTTGGGGAATCGGCGCCCTAAATGTCAAAGATATGAAAGAAACGACATTTGAGTACCTAGCGTCCGAGTTTAAGGGCGATAGTGTCATAAACACGCGCAGTGTGAAGATATAAGTTTAATAGCGTCTTGAATTTATCTCCCAACACTCATCGGCATCGGGGGTTCGTTGACACAATGTTTGATTCGTATCTTCCTTCGGGAGTGACTGCTCTATTATTCGCGCGATGACGTCTGCGCACATACAAACAACATAACATATAACTCTCCCATATCCTGTATTATGTTCGAATTGGAGCAATCTATCGGCAGTCTTAATATCTATACCAATCGCAGTCTTACTGCTATGGACCGAAGATTGAAATCAAGTTTAAGAAACAAAATTTGATAGCACTATTGCTAGTGGATTTTTCCCGAAACATTTATTTAGCTAACCATCTTGGTGACGACAAATCGGGGCCCAATCGACAGGTTTTCCGGGAATAAGTGATTGATTGACAAAGGTCCAGATTCCATAGTCACACCGACAAAAAGTAGTTTTTATGATCATTAGAATGTATAAGACATCTGAAGCAAGCTTAAGTAGAGTGCCTACGTCTGCGTACAGAATATAAAGTAGAGAGTAATGGATAGGGCGTATCTGTACACTGTGTAGTGCACTAACTATTTACTATGCTAATGGCAACTCGCTTGGCATTGTATCAAGTTCAAAGCGAAAATTCATTTGTATATCTTCAAAGGGTGACTCGTGTATCAAATTTAATAGTTTATATAACATTTCAATAGGCTCGCCATAATATTTTTATTTTATATTAGTGGACCCGGTAAACTTCGTATCACGTAGACAGGTATTTATGTACATCCAATAAAGATTTTCATTCACCAAAGAAGTTTTAAACACTGCTAATCCAAAACGTCAGTGATGTGCTAAGATAACAAACATTACTCTTTGGAAGCGACCAAGACTTCGACGTCGACGACGTTGTTAGTATAAGTCAGTTATACGATTTTCCATACAATCCCACGGGAAGAGATTTGACATCGCCAACGCTAACGAAGAATAACTTTCATGCAAATTGCTCTATTTGGGAAAACTAGCAGTTAGTGTCCTAAGATTTAGAAAGTGGGATTCTAATAACCATCTTCTCGATTTTTTCACACTGTACGAGGGGGTACCTTTTTCAATTGGCGCACCTTTTTGTTTTGGGCCTCAAACGGTGCAGTTATTACAATCCCTCTAAGTTATAACTCACCTTCTGCGGCGTTGGTTCAGCAGCGGAGCGGAGCTGAGCGCGGCCGGCGCCTTCCGTTTGCCGGATGGCAGCCATGAGGTTCGCGTGAGTGTCGCCCGCTCCGGCGGCGGACGCGGTGCTGCCCTCCTCCGGCTCCTCACCTCCTCTCCTCTGTTCTAGGTAACTCACGTTCTGCGGCGTTAGTTCAGCGGCGGAGCGGAGCCGAGCGCGGCCGGCGCCGCCCGCTTGCCGGATTACAGCCATGAGGTTCGCGTGAGTGTCGCCCGCTCCGGCGGCGGACGCGGTGCTGCTCACCTCAGGATTCTCACCTCCTCTGTTCTAGGTAACTCACCTTCTGCGGCGTTGGTTTAGCGGCGGAGCGGAGCCGAGCGCGGCCGGCGCCGCCAACTTACCGGATTGCAGCCATGAGGTTCGCGTGAGTGTCGCCGGCTCCAGCGGCGGATGCGGCGCTGCCCACCTCCGGCTTCTCACCTCCTCTGTTCTAGGTAACTCACCTTCTGCGGCATTGGTTCAGCGGCGGAGAGGAGCCGAGCTCGGCCGGCGCCGCCCGCTTGCCGGATGGCAGCCATGAGGTTCGCGTGAGTGTTGCCGGTTTCAGCGGCGGATGCGGCGCTGCCCACCTCCGGCTTCACACCTCCTCTGTTTTAGGTAACTCGCCGTCTGCGGCGTTAGTTCAGCGGCGGAGCGGAGCCGAGCGCAGCCGGCGCCGCCCGCTTGCCGGATGGCAGCCATGAGGCTCGCGTGAGTGTCGTCCGCTCCAATGGCGGGCGCGGCGCTGCCCTCCTTCGGATTCTCACCTCCTCTGGTCTAGGTAACTCACCTTCTGCGGCGTTGGTTCAGCGGCGGAGCGGAGCCGAGCGCGGCCGGCGCCGCCCGCTTGCCGGATTGCAGCCATGAGGTTCGCGTGAGTGTCGCCCGCTCCGGCGGCGGACGCGGCGGTGCCCTCCTCCGGCTTCTCACCTCCTCTGTTCAACAACAAAGGACTATGAGCAAACCCTTTTAAGGAACAACTGACTTAGAAATATTACGTGAGAAATTGTATTTGCCGGCCGGGGTTGCATTTTATAAGTAGCTAAGTCATTCTGAGGTACACCGGGCATTACACATAATTGTGATTAAATAAATTGAACGATTCACATTAATAAATTAGATAGACCTAATTGCTGATGATTAGACTGATTTTAGAACTGATATTTAAGTATTGAAATAAAAAGCTGCCAAAAACTTATCTATAACAAACAATCATTGTAGAGTTAAAATGCATATTGAGATTGGAGTTTATGAACATCTCGAAACTATAACCTATGTATGTTTCAATTGAACATGTAAAATCAGATAGCAAAACAAAGAAAGAAGTTAAATTAGCATGTAAGTATAGCTACCGCGCTACGGCTACATCAAATTAGCGTCTGACCTTTGAGCAAAATATTGATTCGTCGCCCTAGCTAGGAGCGCGCTGCCAATTATGTATGCAGACACTAAAAGTTAACACCAAGAGGTGCGCTCTTTGCTAGAAACGCCCACGTTACTATTTGTGATCGTTTTCCTCGTACGAGCGCCTAGCGTGCACAACACCGGCAACACTGCTGCGCGTTTCATTGATACATCCTATGATAAAACTTTCGCTCAATTTGACGGTGGTGTTGTAAAGATGGGTGGGTATTACTAGAGCATTTACTTGTTTGTTACAGAGCATCGAGCTTTCTCTGTTTTTAAAATTCCTCGAACCACGCTTCGAACATGACGTTCGATGTATTGTCAAAACCTGGATTTAAAAACCAACGAGGGTTTTGGTGTAACATTCCATAGAGCAAAGGCACCCGCGCGGTTGTATATAGAGCATTGCATCGAACATAGCGTGTCGAGCATTTGCTAGAATGGTACATTGTAATATGGAATGTTACAAGGCAACTGAGCGTTTGCCAGTATTGTACCATTCGTAAGAACGTTACATTACATTGCTCGAGAAAATGCTCTAACTAAACTATATTCACATTAAGGGCCACTCAACTCTTTGTTACAGAGCAACTCGTCCCAATCGATCATTGCCAAATTAGGCGTACGTTACTTCATGGGTCAGAATAACAATTGGAATTTCGCGGAAAACGGACCCTTAGGGATGGGTCGAATACCAGTGGGCGACGGCGACGCTCATTATTTGTTTATAAAAAAGAGTCGGTTTGAAGACTCCGTGGGCATGTTTATTTTAGCAAACAACATAAACAGCTGTTCTTAAATTTAATTTTAGCTTTAATACCTTGCAGTTTTGTGACAGAAATAGTGACACTCCCACAAGAATAGATATTTGGTTGCGTACGTAAACAAACCCCAATAATGTATTTATTTCAGTAAAGCAGAGTCGAATAAGGAAAATTGATTACAAAATCTTATCTACCCAACTAAGAGCACCGCACTAAGTGCTAATAAAGAAACCATCAAAAGATACTAAATCAATGCGGAGTTTATATGTTAAGTGAGCGTTTCCGAGAAAGGCAGCGCGCGCTCACTAGCCGCGGTATGGCCATGTTTCTTTTCTCTTCAAACCAGCTCCGTAAATCGGCAACCTTGGCCGGTGTTTGTGCAAACGCCATGACTGTCAAGTGTTGCGTATAAATTGTGCGTTTTACTCAGTTCATGGGCTTTTTACCTAATTGGGCATCGGGCGAATAGTTGTAATAGCTTCGCTGGAAATAAGTTTACTTAATTAAATTAAAGAGCAAAAACTAATTGACATGATACTTTAATTAATGCTACTATGGGCGTTAAACCTTTGCTTTTATTTCAATTAACATGTTACTATTAAAAATAGCGAACAGTGGGAAAATACGTGTTTTCTTTCACGTCAGCTAATAACCTAACGCACAACCGTGAAAGTGTATCACAGGTTGTATCAGTTAGCTAGCGTTTGTGTATGTTGTCTACAAGTCGAAATGTTGCCTTCGTAGAACCACAGAACGTACGCGATCGTGAATTAGTGACGGGCACAACGAAAATAGCAGTTCGCAGTATTGAATGGCTCGGTTTGAGGTCACAGTTCTAGCATATTTATTTCATTCATAAAACATAGAACAAAAGTAAATGTAGTAAATACCTATGACTCACTAATACATTGATAAGAAGTTTGAATGTGCTTAGAAATATTTCAAGTAGTATTTTTTGCCGTAAAAGATGTTCCTTTAAATCAACAAATAAAAAACAAAAATATATGAGTTCCCTATCGGTGTAATTTGTTCCTTTGCGGAGCTTAGTGCAGGTTAAGCAGCTGGTGACGCGTTGTAACTAGGTACATCATATTCTGCATTCTGCAAATTCCATTTGAGACCATTATATAAGCAATTATCTTTAATGAAGCAAAAACCGTATATAATACTCCAAATGCACGAAATCTATGCACGCAATCTCATTAATTACCGAGCATCTTGCACCAACCCACCCATTTAGTGCTATAAAAACAGTGTAGTCACGAATCTAAAAACTTTGTTTGAATGTTACGGACGATTATTGCCACACCTCTCCCTAAAAAAACATTTTAGGTACCTACCCATTCTTACTTAATAAGAAATTCTTACTCTACCCATTCTTACTTAAGACTAATAAATAAATACAAAGAAAATCACAGTTAATTAAACCCACAACACATAATACATTTTAATCTACATACAGGTACTGTGATTCACCTCCAATGAAAACGATGCTTAATCACGTATTTTATTTTGGGATGTAACGTAAATAACATAATAGTTATCTTTACGTGTAGCACCCCATGTAGAGTAAATTATTGAAACACTAGTATTGAACAATTTGAGATTAGCCCCTGTTTTAAAAGACTATAAATGACGGGTCGGGTAGGTACCTACTATCTAAAATAAACAAATTGAATCGCATTTTGCCAAAATTCCACTGAATATTTTACTTGCTGTTCAATACTAATTATATTATTTGATTGCAAATTTAAAACCACATCATCATAAAAGTCGGTATTGTTGGTTCATTACATTTGTTTATGATGCCCATTCACAGGACAATAATATAATTCGCCATTGTATTCAAATGCAACGTTTTGTGATAACATAAGGTCCACGTGGGATATTTTTATGAATCACAAGCATTTCCTATTATTTATCACATCATTCGGAAACTAATTTGATACTTGCATAATGAAGAAATAAATAAAAATATTATGAGCGAAAGGGTTACATATATATGAATATCAGCTTTTATTAAATTTCATGACATGCTCAGTCATATTATACCTTAGGTATATGCTTCTTGTAGGTAATCAATTTAAGTACTTTAACGAAATGATTTCGCGTCTTCAGTTGGCTTCATGAAGACGTAAAATTTTAAAATGTCGTCATATATACATTTTGTTCTATAAATAGTAAGCGTTAAAGGCCACAGTACACGGGGTGGGTGGGTCTACCACCACCTGCGCCAATTAATTCAGTCATTAATCAACTTACGTCCACAGCCGGCCGACTGGGGAGCCCGGCCGCCATAATAGGTCGTCTCATTCACACTCTTATACAGATTATTTTGAGTCTTCAGTCAACAGTATTGAAGAGTAACTCCATAAAAATATAAACCAATTCAAGTATTAGCGTTTCTAAGAAGTATAACGAAGCATGAGCGCAGTATAACAGCGTGATTCTGATTACTTAATTAAGCGAAGCATTAGCATATATTTTAGACAATGCTAATTCTTATCGACCTTGTTTTCGAGTACAATCAACTAATTGTGACTGATAAGGATTTTCTATGAAAAACATTTTCCTCGTTAATGTTTATTTGACTATCAAACAAAACATGCGTATAGACGCACACAAGAAGGCTCCAGTTGTCGTGCATTAACACTGATTAGATTATCTAGAAGTTGTACTCGAAATTCTAAAAAACATCTAATAATACCCTGGAGCCCAACAATAATAAAATTGTTATCACTGTTATTATATTTCGCGTAGTATACAGAGAAGTGGCAGATAAGAAACGGTTATCGTAATTACACATACGTATTGATTGATCAATATTTTTAAAGAATTTAGTCATATAACCATAGAATTAAAAAAAAAGTCTTCTCAAAATTATTGCATTTAATTATTTAGAAAATACCTACTAAAATAAGTTATAATTAGATTGAATTATTAAAATTTTGAATTAATTAAACGATACTAACAGATTAAATTAGCTCGATATCGTTAGATAACGTTAGATTACACAAATTACCTAACAGAAACAAAATTAGCGAGCTTTTTGCCATCATTTGTCAGAAACCGCTTTATACTAATGTACCTACTTAGAAACAAAAAAGTCTTAATTAATTTTCACCCATGAATAGACAGACATGAATAAATGGATACCAACAACACTACAATAACGTCGCAAGCCAGGTTTTCTAATTGAGAATCTTCAATTAGGTACTGATAGAGACTTACTTTTACACAAGGCACAGGATAAATAAGACAGTATGAAGACGGTTTTTTTTGTCTACATTGGAAGAAAAAACTGGAGTTTCTATACAAGGGTATTTCTAAGAAATTTTAAATTCACTTGTAGTTTTCCTGGGCATACATACTTATACTCTCTCTTGAGCAGAATGCAGTTAAATTCCTTAACAGGGAAGGGACTTAAAATAACTTCATTATCAGGCATTATTAATGACTGCACTACTGGGATACAGGCTTTCGTCCGTATGTATGTATAGATTAAGGTACGCAGCGCGATGACTAAAACCTTCGGAAGAATTGCGCTATTGAATGTACAGTTCAAATCGACTAATGGTTATTTCCAGACAAACTAATGAGTTTCGTTTGAAATGTCTTGGATACATCATTTTTTAATTTTGTTGATTAGTGCTGACTGCTGAACATGTTATTGAAAATGAAAACTCCGCAGGTCCACGTTGTGTTGCTCGCGGGCGCTTTCCGTGGGAAGAACGAGTTTTCTCGCTAATTATTGTGGACAATAGATGCGTTAAATACCTCGCGAGCTGTATGCATAATTAATTTCGTTTGACAAACATGAAAACTATTCCGATAATATAAAAAGGTGCACTTCTGAAACAAACACGTTTCATTATCATGTCTGTTAATTAACAATAAGAAGAACGCAAAAAATATACTAAAATGAATTAATACGTACTACACTACTTTTAATTGAATGAAATGATATACCTACTTAGGTACAATTACTCGTCAGTAAAAAACCCTCACATGTATAACATTTTGAAGATAGGTTCCAAAACATTACCATTGTATTGAAAAAAACAAATAGTTCTGACAAGACAAGTTGCCACAAGATTCAAGATTCAAGATTCAAATTTGTTTATTCAATTTAGATTGTTATTAACAAAACTTGTGAACGTCATAGAAGCTACGCCATCGGTTCGCAAACCCTACAGCGGGAGGCCTTGGAGAAGAACCGGCAAGAAACTACAAGGGTTGTTTTTTTCTCCCTGTTTTATTTCATACAGAGTCGTCAAATTGAAAAATGACCTTAACATGGTATGACTAAGGTCAGTTTCCATCACAATTACACAATGGGTTATGATAAATACAGTTAAGTATAGGCGAACTAATGATCATAGCGGTGAACAATTTTCAACTACTTAGGAACTCTACTTAAAACTTTAATATTAGTTAAAAACAAAGGACAATACGGTATTTTACTGATTTTTTTTTATTTCTTTAAAATGTTTTTCGAAATATTAGCTACACAAAACAAGTTTTCATTTTGAATTATCTTGAATATTTTCAAAGATATAGGACTTCAAACTTTATAATTAGACAAGGACAGGACGCTATCTTAGTGACGTCAGTGGGTTAGTAGCGTCATAGTCACGCCATAGAAGATTTCGTTTTAGAAAGAGACAGCTATAGTCAAAATCAAACAGACTATAATTCTTTTATTATAAAACATATTCAAATTATTTTTTTACATTTGGTATTCTTAATTGCAATATTTTTTAACGTCATCATTAAATATCTACATTTCAACAACAGTAAAATACCCTATTCTACTATATACTGCAAGTTGCGCCATACATGTTTCAAATGTAATTCTTAATAAAATTAATAAAAACAAAAGAAAACACATTTAAAGGCAAGCAGATAAGAGCAGACCCATTCACAGAAACACTTTACTAAAATGTACAGTCACGAGACTCACGAGCAATAATATGTAAAGAACATAGAACTTTGACACATTGAAGTGTTCCGAAATAAAACTGTCTGGGCCATTCAATATTGTAAAATGACAGTCGTATGTTGTTTACTTATTGCTACTAACTAATGCACTTAAAAAAAAGTCTTAATTAATTTTCACCCATGAATAGGCAGACGTGAATAAATGTATACTTAGGTACTAACTTGCACTAGAATAACGTCGCAACGCAAGCCAGGTCTTATTGAGAATCTTCAATTAGGTACTAATAGACAAGGCACAGGATAAATAAGACAATATAAAGAAGACGTTTTTTTTGTCCACATTGGAAATACTTTTAAAGGAAAAACTGAGTTTCTATAAAAGGGTATTATTACTAAGAAATTTAAAATTCACTTGTAGTTTTCTTGAGACACGGTGGATGGCCTGAACAATTTGATCGCTTTGGTTGAGACCATTTTGGATTGTAATAAGTAACGATATAATTGTTTTTTGTTTTTGTAAATATTGTTACGTAAGAAACGCTGGCAAGTTTATTGCGCCCGTTCTTCTTGTCAGTTAAAAAAGTCTTGAATAAGGCGGTAGGAAAATGTTGACGATTTATAAGTACTTTGATTGATGTTTTTAAATATTTGGTGATCTTCACTGCTACCCACTAAGTATATGAGGCTGACTGTATAACCTGTGCAACGTTGTCGTTGCAAACTACTCTACGTAATTCTATAATTTTATCCTATGTGTTTTATAACCTCCTATAAGGATTTAAAGACTTATTTGTCAAAAAAAATCATTTGAATGTCAGGTCCGTTGCCATAGAATATTTTATTCACACACGCACGCCAGTCTACAAAATTATTTACGTGAGATAACATCGATTTCAATTATATTAATTTATTAATATCATAGTTCTGCATCAAGTTTTTATCAATAAAGAAGAACCTGTACTTGTTCCTTATTTCATGTTTTTATTTAATAAACCAAAACTGTTATCCTCCTGTGTTTTACTGGCCATCCAGGCCACACCTGTATTCATTAAGTTACGATTATTTTAAAACTAGCGACCAACCTTTATATCTCGTAGTCGACATAGTTCACAGTTTTTGCACTTTGTTAGTGAACATAGTATTGTACCTACTCGTTTGGATCACAATCCTGAATATGTCTAGCAAATCTTTTAATGAAGGGACAAGGCTTTAATTAATGGAGGAATTCTGTTCATGCGTTAATCAATGACCAAGAAAGCGACTGATTAATAAGCCGAATGAAACAGTAACTTATTCATGAATAATTGAAAAGGCTGTTTGATGTGAAAATCAACCTTGGCTAATAGAGATCAGTGTAACTTGTAATTAAGGTACACATAAGGATTGCCGCTAAGTAGGTACTTCTTGTGATGTAAAATAAAACTAAACCTTGTCTGACGCGCCTCATCTGGCTGGCACTCTAAAAAACCGACACATTAAATTGGTTAACACTTAAAACGCGCACTTAGACTTAAACTTTTATTTTTATCTGCTTTTAAACATGGACAGGACAGAATAAAAAGCAAATTAACGCTAACGATTGACGCGTATATAATACATAAATACATAAACAATTAATCGAGTACGCAAGGCCGTCACATGGGATACCAAAAATGTGTAATTGAATTAAACAAAGCATTACATTCAATTACTGGTAGTTGACCGAGAACCAGTATAACGTGAATATTTCCATGTATTTTATTCATAAACGGGTGGCGCAAAAGTATTAGCACTATAAAAATTACTTATATTTTTTTATATGACATCTTCTGTTATTCTGATATTGAAAACTGTGTAGTAAATAAATGTAAAATTCACTAAAAATAAACAAAGACCGATATACTCCCCAAGAACGTGGGTCTTGGAATAATCGTGTCAATGTTTTTACCTATTATTTAATCAGTGATAAAAGCACTAAGTACGTGAATTTCGTTGACGATTTAAGATTACCCGATCTGACCCGTCCTTACTTCTTTCTCTTGGATCATTTGAAATCTCTGGTGTATGTGAACAAGCCACAGACTCTCGCAGTCGTAGCCCTAAAAGGAAACATTTATCTAGAAAAGGACATATCGCAGGAAGTGTTACGGCAAGTTATGGAAAATGTCATAAATAGGGCTCAAATGTGCGTCAACTCTGGAGGTCACCACCATTTAAGAGACACCATCTTCAAATCCTAATGAGACGAAATTTCTAGGCATAAATATACATATTTAAAAAACTAATTCTAGTTTCATAGTTTAAAAAATACTTTTGCGCCACCCAGTATAACAAATTTAAATTGGAGATCGAATCGTTCTAATCAATAAAAAAAACCGAACCGGGATACATTCAAACTTGTTAGTTGAAGGATTATCTTTAGATATTTCTCAAAACATCGGTCGTTATCGCAATAATTAATGAATATTGTGTATAGCGCCATCTCGCTAAAAATATTACTTTAATACTGATATCAGATCATAGCTTTAGGCATTTTAAAACTTTGCAACAGGTAAAAAAAAAACAATTCATGTTATCTGGTTCACTGACTTATCAATGGGGATTCGCGTCAGTGTTTTCCTAACAATAGATAATAGATTCTGGTTCTGGATGTGGATCATGTAAAATTATTAGCTTTTTAATGTTCAATTTCTTACAACAGAGCTGGGGGCCAATTCTGCTAACGTTAAGTCATAATCGTGTCTCAATCGTGTTTCAATTGTAGTTCAATTGCAGTGTTTTTTTACACACTAGTTACAAGAAATGTGTACTTTTTTCACCATACTACTGATGGTCACACCACACATTACATTTACATCACATCATATTGTCATAATTCTTGTAACTAGTGTGTAAAAAAGCACTACAATTGAACTACAATTGAAACACGATTGAGACACGATTATGACTTAACGTTAGCAGGCTTGGCCCCCTGTTTTCATACAACTATCATCGAGCCTATTGCTCGACTCCGCTTGTCGTGTCAAATCACACGGCTTCGCTACGCTTTTTACGCTACAGGAGGAGTCTCCTCTGTAGCGGAGAGAGAGCCTCTCCTAAGGAGACGCACTCTTATTTCCTTTTAAGCGATTTAAGATGATATACCGAGATCTCTTTTATACATTACTTCTCTATTAATCTCCGTTTCTATACAACGACAATTTGGAGCTATGTTTGCAATCAAAACCACAATACAATATTAACCACAGAACAAGGAATATCCTTTGATTTAGGTATCAATCCTGTATTTATATTTTATAAGCAGGTTAGGCAATGCATTATCATTGATGTCTTGATTAGTACCAAATGGTAACTTTATTAGCCTCTAGAGTCCCTGTGTACTCAGATGAGGACATAGGCTCAAAAAAATTAGACTTATTATTATTATGCTTAAATGCTTAATATTAAGATTATTGTTGTTATTAATATCGAACAATTAAAAATTTGAATTATTTATTTATCTAAACAAATTAGAGTAGTAACAACCAATCGGCGATCAGGCTGACAACTATTTTTTTTTTAAGTCTCACGACTCTAGAGCTTAAGTACCTAAGTAAGTACATAATAAGTCAATTATATTATTAGGCTTTTGTTATTCGATTCGAACGAAGGCTACAAAATGGCAAAAGTAAACGTATTTTGCCTCAACATACACAAGAAAACGTGGCTGCTGAGCTGACGCAGTCTTTGTAAAGACTCCTATCCTAAGTATCCTAACCGTCTAGTTGTACCTTCACATTTAACTACCTGCTTTGCTAGAAATTGCTTTAATATGGCCATCACTACATAGTATAAAACAAAGTCGCTTTCTCTTTCCCTATGTCCCTTTGTATGCTTAAATCTTTGAAACTACGCAACGGATTTTGATGCGTTTTTTTTTAATAGATAGAGTGATTCAAGAGGAAGGTTTATATGTACTTTTTATCCCGATATTCCCACGGGAACGGGAACCACGCGGGTGAAACCGCGGGCGGCCGCTAGTAAAATTATATAATGCTTTGCCGTTAGATATCTCAGAACTGCCGCTAAATAAATTTAAAATTGAACTTTATAATTTGTTGTGTGATAAATGTATATATACCATTAATGAATTCTTGAATATGAAATTGTAATTGTGTGATTATTATTATTTTTATGAAAGACTATAGTTAAATTGTAATTACTAACACGCTGACATGACATTTCGCTTTGACATTATACCTGACACTGTTTTTGTATTGCTTTTTACTTGACATGTATTGATTAATTATTGTTTTCTACTAATAAACTAACCATTTGTTTTCATATTGTATAGCGTATTAGCGTCATTCTATCTGTACCGTTTTTGCATGCCAGTATCTGGTGCATCACATAAACGCCACACATTGTTTTCCTTGTCAACTTTTGTACTGTGAATGCTTGCAAATAAATATTCTTGATTCTTGATTCTTGATTCTTGAAAGCAATCTAAACCGTACAAGAACTATTTGTACAGAAAGTGTGTTGTTCGCAACAATCGCACGCGCTTCGTTTACAAACGTCTGTTTCAACTGAACAATAATACGCGGAATCGAGCGGGGTTAGTAAACACCCACTATTCTTGAGCTTAATGGAACGATTCGAATGAATTTAATCGAATACTAATTACCACTTCGTAACGAATGACCATTGCCGATTACACCTAGTTACCGCACGCACACTTATTTCTAGATGGAATTCGTTTTATAAATCAAACTGGCTGCTTTCCGCGGTTTTAGCCGCGTTGTATCCATTACCGTAGGAATATCGGGATAAATATACATATACTTAGCCTAATAATGGACTCAGTTAACTTCGTATCACCTACATCTAATAAAGATTTTTCATTCACTAAACACTGCCTGCTACAAAATGCCACATCACATAATAATATTAAAAGTAATCCAAAGCGGCTAAAACGTCAGTGATAGATAAAATACACTTTGGAAGCGGCCATGGAATTAATGTCAGTTACGTTAGCACGTCATGCGTTACGATTTTCCATACAATCGCGCGGGATTGTGGTATTTTTCCGGGATAAAAATTTGCCTATGTCACTCTCCAGCCCACAAACTATTCACGTCGATCCGTTGCTCCGTTTTGACGTGAAAGACGGACAAACAGACAAACACCCTTTCACATTTATAATATTATAGTATGGATGACACTCAGGAATAATGTAGCTAATCTACTGATAAAGAATTTTCAAAATCGGTTCAGTAGGTTCAGATATTACCTCTCACTCACATCCAATTTTACAAATGAGCCTCGTTAGGGAAATTCTCTTAGGCCCCAGTTCACTAACAGTCAGTTACGTTAACCGTTGGTTTGTTGGTTGGTTAACGGCCGATTTCAATAATCTATCTTATGGATGGATTAAATGGATCTATTACTAGGCAACTGTTGTTATTTCCCGTCAGTTAACAGAAATATCTAGGTAACAAATCTTTACTGAGGATAGGTTATTGAAATCGGCCGTAAAGCACGTGATTGGTGTTCGTATGGGTTAACCGACGGTTAACCAACGGTTAGCGTAACCGACTGATGGTGAACTCAGGGCTTGGTGTTAGATTAATCTTTATCTCCTAGTAAACCCATAAAACCAGACAACCTCTAATGTTTCACACTTGTTATAGAAAGGATTTCAATATGTCTAAGTAAGTCTAGCTAGAACTCAAGACCCTCTGAAATGGCTATGTAATTAATATTGTTCGCAGCTTATTGAAGTAAAGTAACTAAATCTAAGTTTATCTAAACGCTTTTCGGTGTCCTATTTATAGTGTGTGATATTAGATAGGTAGGTACCTAGGTGTTGTCTGCTATTCTATATTTTTAAAACTGTTTTAGTATAAAATACTAATAGTAGATCTCATTGTTTCATTTTACAATAAAATTCATTGTACTTTTATTTTGAAAGCAAATAAGAGCGAACATGGACCCTGTTCGTAAAGCATCGTTAATCCAGCCACAACCATATGTTGAGGATTTAAAAAAAAAAGTCAGGTAAAGAAATAAGATGATACTAATGTGTTGTTCCTCGCCGCGTCAGAGCGAAAAAAATGTAAACACATGTGCACGTGGGTAAGGACTAAAAGGAAAGCTCGTTTTTTGTGCGACTATTTAAGAAAAAAAATAGATGAGATACACTATGGCTATGGGGTATCGGGTTTAAAATGATGTGTATTTGTTAATGTATGAACATAGAATAAAAAAAAGTCGGGGCGTGTACTCTTTAAAGCTTTTGTAGAACCTACACTGGATTGTAATTTTATACTTATATCAATTATTGTTATGTCCTACAGGGCTCATGTGTATGAACCAAAACTTAGTGTAAGATCTCAAATGTACCACATGAAATGCAATTAATAAATATTCTATTCTATTCTATTCTATACTCATTTCTCACAAAATACCTAAGTACGAGATTACTTAACAGAGTATGAGGTTATTGATGAAGAATAACCAAGTCAAACTAATACAAACAAATATTTAAGCCACGCGCAGCGCATTGTAAAAACACTGAAAATTAAAAACAACTTTCTAAAGCTGCGACCGCACTACTTAGGCAACTGTGATGCGTCGGCGATTCCGTAAAAAAAACTCATATAAAAATAATGTTGGTGGTTGCACAGCAAAAATGACAAGCGAAATTGGTTTGTTCATTTCGTCGCCGCTCGCTGTGTCGCTGCCGCTGTAGCCGTACCAGTGCGGCCACGGCCTTAAATAATAATAGCTCTGCTGATAATCAACTCACCGATTGCTCTCAGGTGGATTAGCTGCCTCCATTTGTGGTGGAGGTGGCGGCGGTGGCGGTGGCGGGGGCGGGGGTAGCATCGCGGCGGGCCGCGGCGGCGCCTGCGCCGGCGGCGCGTCCGGCACGTCCGGGACCTCGGCCACCGGCGCATCCGGCAACTTAACATCCGGCAGCTCCTTGAAATCCGGCAGCGCCGCTTCTGGCAGCGCTACTACCGGCACCACCGGGGAAGTCACCACTGAGGGCGCGATAGACCCCTCCATAGCTATTGAAAATTGGACGTCGCCAGCTATGCCCGGCAGATGCGGCAGGTCTAAAGGCATTTCCAACTCCGGTACCTAATCGAGAAGAAAACACGATCAGAAAATTATTTTACAGCAACCTTAAACTCGCACAATAAAAGTGGTGGGAAAACAACCAGATTAACTTTGAAATTTATCTAAATTCTTACCATTCCCATGCCAGGCGTATACATGTATTCGTCGAGTTCTCGCTTCAACACATCTCTTTTCATTATTGAGGACGGCGCGTCTTCCAATAAACTCCTGTTTTCGACATCAGGGACTTTTGGAATATAAGTCGGCAATTTGTCATGAGTGCCTAAATATGGACTTTCATTCGAGTTGAATACCAAAAGTTCACCAACAGTTCCAACATTGTCAATGATGGCATTTAAGTCGAAATCGGGTTTATGCAGAGAACTCTTAGATGATGCCACTTTAACATGGTAAAAATGTAATTTTTCCTAAAAATAATAAGACATTTAAAACATTTTTTATAAAGAACTGAATTAAATCTAAGAAGCAGAGAAAATTGCAAGACAATTACCTGAATTCCTTTCTCATTGGGTTGCCCCTGAGATTTCCCACTCAGAGTAATGTTCTGTGGCTTATGACAATAGCCATTCAAATCAAAGATAGACTCATAATGCTGGTGAGTAATTGTACTGGGATATTTGGCGCTAGAAAATACTTTTATAGCTTTACGCATCCCAGACAAACTTTCGACTTTCTTCTTAGAAACTTCTATCCTATCTCTGAGTTTGTTTGTTTTATCTAAATTCTGTTTAATCTTATTTGATATTCGAGTGAATATATCTTCAACTACACCATTTAAATTGTCAAGTGTATCAGCTATTTGCAGTATAGTCTCCTCAGTGCTGAGGTCTGTGGGCACCAGTTTTATTTTATAAATACCCTCCATACTTATTGTTTGGATCACACTATCTGTAACAAATCAAAATAGCATTTTGCGGAGAGTTTTACAGACGCCAAGTTAAAGTAACAAATAACAATAATTGAGAAACAAAACAAAATGGTCCTTCGAACCGGATAATCAAGCATAATAGCATGAAATATGAAAAATTTCAAAAACAGAAAAGTTTGCAATATAGTTTTACTACGACATGTTCCTTACCTACTAATTTCCTGTAAATCACCTAAAATAAATTAATAAGGCACAAGAACTATCACTATTTTAACACATCTTGATTCTTGTGTTTAATTTTGCCCAATGATTCTATGTAAAGCTTCTAAAGTTCTTTTTAAAATTCACTTATAGTCCACTAATTTAAATTTTTATCACTAGCAAGTCACTTATTATTGTACACAACTCAATTTTTGGATGAGTAAAATGAATGCAGATTATCCTTTGCAGGATCTGTACTCCACGAGAACCGACAGTACGCATCAGGCGACATTGTTGGGTCTAAGATAGCAGACTCTTCCACTGGTTGTCCCGAAGATATTAAATTAAGGTGCTTATTAATAATAGGGTCATTGGGACTGACATAACCACTATTTGCTTGTGGTTTCAATGGCACAGCACTATTTATAGTAGGCTTAAAACTAGGTATGGCGTCCAAAGACTGCAGTTGTATGTAACTGCTGTCAGGACCATGTTTTGCAGGCTGTGGCAAGTTAGGCATAGCAGGCAAGCTTTCAGGGCCGAGCACTTTAGTAGGTGACAGGCCCAAGTTTGGTAAGTTCATTAATGACTTGATTTGAGCGTCATCATGACGCATGTACCCTGATGAGGTAGGTGGTTGACTACTTATATTAGGCGGTATGATACCAGTAGTAAATATTGGTGGGGAAAGACTGGCCATAACATAGCTGGAGCTAGCAGGTTGCACAGGTGGTTTCGGAAGCGGATTTTTAGTAGCAGCAGGAACAGCCTCCACATATCCAGAAGAAGGATTGACAACCGGTTTCCCAAACTTTTCATTGAAATATGGAGAGTTCTCACGATAACTTTCTATGTCAGAATTATCCAAAGAATATCCATCATGATGTAAGTGATCACCAACTTTGGCTGTGTCAACTTCTAAGTTTAAAGATGAACTAGAGCTTTCATCTGAAGTGGAAGCTTGCCGGTGAACTGGACCACGAGAGGTATCAGACAGAACTGTACTGTCTGTGTGATCACTGGAACCACAATTACTATTGTCTTTTTGTTGAACATCAGGGGAGGGGACAACCCCTTTTGAATTTGGCAAGAGTAGCATTTCATCTGATGATGGCTTTTCATCTTTTGTAGCAGGATTCCAACCACCATATGCATATTTTGTGTCCTTTTCAGGAATACTTAAGCCATCTGGTAAGACAGGTTTAATGTCACCCATTTTTCTGTACTTTTTGTACAATTTAATACTTCCATAACCAATAGCCAACATTGCAAACACTGTCATAAATATTAATGTCATTGTAAGGCCATCTTTGCTTCTACAATTGACTGTAGTTGGTTCACTCCACTCCCCTGCAAGCTCTATATCTTTCTTAACATTTTTATCAGGTAAAGTCACATACTTTGTGTCAGCTATTACACCACTATAGTCATCATAATCAAAGTTCACAGCTCTCACTTGGTATGTCTCCTGTTCTAATACTCCTTGGCAAATTATTAATTGATATGATAAATTAGTTGTGTTAAAAATTTCAGGAACAGTATCATCTTTGATTTGTCTTATTTGGTAAACATCAACAGTGCCACCAGGTGTTACTGGTGGTTCCCACCTGAGTAAGTCTGGGTTGTTTTTCAGTACAGGTACTTTCAATTTACTAGGAGCTCCAATTTTAGTCCTCACGAAAATTGCTTCTTTGGGACTTGATTCAGAACAGCTGTTTATGCCAGCATTACATGCTTTAACAGTTAATGAATAATTTTTAAAACTTGCCAGATTTTTGAGTGTTACATATCTTCTCTTTACATCTTTACTATCTTCATGAACTTTCTCAATGTATATCTCTTGTCCATTATTATAAATGATGTAGTGACCAATAATACCATTTCTAGGATTTGGGGGATCCCATGATATAACCAAGGAATTACTTTGAACATCTGTTACCAACACATTCCTAGGGCTGGTGGGTGTAGCTTCTGTTGTTGTAGCTTTTCTTGTAGCATTTACCGTCTTCACACCATAAGTAGTGTTCAAATCTAATGAAAACAAATATGTTTTATGAGGTAATAAGTCTGTTATATTGACACTCATATGCTCTGGGTTTGGTATATACTTGGATTTCTTCTCATATGCTGGATCACAGGAATTGCTTGTATTCACAACAATACAGTACTTCAGAAGATAACCTGTTATTATTCTTTCTTGCAGTGTACATGTCATGGACCAATTGACTCTCACAAATGAGTTTCCTGGGACATCATTTGTAACTGTTACAGGGAAGCCATACATAGGTAGTGAGTCTTTGGAAATAGCACATGTTGCCCAAATAATTCCACTTGTTCTGGTACCATTGTTCGCAGATATTGCAAACTGATATCTATGATCTTTGGGTAGAGTTATTTCATAGCTGTTTTTGGATGCATCTAAAATAGTAAAATTCATACGACCAGCACAGATGAGTGTAACATTATACTGGCACCAAAATAATGTGTAATTGTCAATTTTTTCTTTACCAACCCAAGACAATTTATATGTTTCACCGTCAATTGCTAGTTGAGTAAAAGTTGTAACTTTTAAGCTGCTATCAGTTTTTGCTGGAATGTATAAATGACTGCTGTTTTCAGATATTCCCATATCATTTTTAGACCATACTGTTACCTTCATCGGTTCCCAAGGAGCTGAAAGCTCAACGTAGCTTAAGCTTTTATTTTTATCTGGATACAAAAACTTTTGTTGATCACCTTGTGAGATGAGTACTTTGTAAGTAAAATTGGGACCAGCTTCCTCATACTCTTCCAGTTGCTTCCAGTATACCCATATCATTTTCTGCTCATGAAACTCAGCTTCACTAAATGCACCAGCAATAAGTTCTGGGGGTCTTCTCGGTATCTCACCAGCAGTTTGAAATACTTGATAAACAAAATCTGACCAAAACTTTTCATCTACTGCCTTTTTGGACTTTATGTATATCCGGACTTCATAGTGCATAAAAGCATAGGGAAGATCCAAAACAAATCTATAGGTTTTATTATTTGGAGGTAACCCTGAAGCATCTACACTACGAAAATAACTTTTGTTATCAATTTTTGCAATCTGGTATTCAATTCTATGATCCACTCCACAGGCTAAAAGGTTCACCATACTATTAGGAATATCCCATTTCATCACTACTTGGTGAGGATACACTGTTAACTCCAAATTACTTGGTTTGTCAGGCTTAACTATTGCAAAATGATCAATCGTAAAGTTTTGGTGGTTTTTACCAAATTGATTAGAAGCTTTCAACATGAAAAAATATTCATCCTCTTGCTGTCTGTACCGTGGTTCACTGCTAGGGTGGTAGATGCAATGGAAAAAGTTATTGCCTGTCTTAACGGGCCTACATGGTGGTACCACATTGTTTGAATTCATTACAAATGTGAGGCTGTATTCAATGGTTGCATTACTTGGTGGGGCTGACCAAGAGCAATTCAATACTTCAAGATTCTTCGAAATACATTTGAAGTCTGTGACATTCATTGGAGGAGCTTCAACAAGTACTCTGCTAGCACATTTTTTATTAGTTTTCTTATTCAAGCAATAGTAAGCACTCACTTGCTTTTCTGGCTTTGGTATGTACAGTTGTATAGTAGTCTCGTTGATGATACTCGAAGGTACATGTCTTCCCATGAAAGTAAATTCAAGATCTTGGGATGTAGAGTTGTCTTCAACTATGCAAAATAGTTCCAAGGGATCTCCATATCGGACCGGCACTAAGCCCTCCGGTTGAAGACGGACCGATAGGTTGACTCCAAGACACGATGAAAATATACACGGTAAACTAATAAAACACTTTATTAGTGTGCACCAAATCCACAAACCGTACTGCGGTCCTCTTTTCAAACCACTACACTTCGTTCTTTTAGCACATTGATTTGCCATATCTGCAAATTGAGTATCACTCTATCACTTGTAAAAGCACTTGCTGTATAAACGACATTGAGCCCGGGGTTCAACACATTCCCTATTTTTTTGTATGTGAAGTAAACTGCAATGCAATGGCGCATCGACTGTCGTCGTCCAAACGCGATGACAAACACCAACTGACTAGGATCACATATCGCACAACACTTGTTTTTATTTTGAAACTCAGATTGAAAAACTCAACACGACACACTGGCCGGGCCGTGTAAAATAATACATAGGCGCCTGTAATGAAAATTCATTACACTTATGGCATACTTACAAAATAGAAAAAACTCTGATTCTTTTTCCCGTAAACGCCAACTTCACATCACAGTGCTGTAGTGTTGTGCTGTGATCAAAATGATAAGTGAATGACCAACATGCTTCCGAATGAATGAAATGAAAATGAATCCAATATTCGTCTAAATCCCCTGTCTAATTACCTCTTTTATTTTTAAAACTAAACATTTCGGAAAGTTCCAAAATCTCAAATATTTTCAAAAAGTTTTTTTATCAGCTCACTCCCAGTTTTACATTAAAAATAGCACCGAATAGCAGCGGGCGGTGGCTTGTTCAATTGAGGACTGCACAAGCGCCCACTCTTTACATTTTTAAGGCTTTCAATCCTAAACCAGCCAGACTTGCAAAAACCTGTGATTCTGGCGTTTACACAAATATACAGATTGTAAGGGAAAGAAAGGCAAACCTTAAAACTGAGGGAGCAACCGGCTAATATTTCTATTTATATTCATATTTAATATGAATATGAGCAAGGGCTTCATTTGACATTTGAAGACCATAATTTATGCTCATTTATGGACTACGGGCTTATTTATTTTTAACGCTGCTGTAAAAAGTTTCCATATTTCAGTAAGTAAGAGGTACAGTCAGCGTCAAAATTATCTAAGCGTTCAAACCGACCAAAAGTATCTAAAGATTTGTAAATAACATAAATCTGTCGTTATAAACTTTTAAACCAATTCACAACCAAAGAAATGTGTTAATCATTAATTCAACAAAAACCAAAATTAAATACATAATTATAAGAATTGAACACCTATTTTTAATAAGTTCGATTAAATAGTAATTTTGTAAGTAATGCATATTGTAGGTACATCACTATTCGAGTGAGTAGTATGAAGTTAGGTACCTATCAAAGTGATTAGGTACGTTCCAATATACGGTATGACATTACTTATTGACATTATTGTTAATATTTTGCGTATTGTATTTAAAAATAACTATTTATTTTGGTCTAAAATAGTTGTCTCTGCTGATTAATTCTTTTTTTATTATTATTTACATTGAGTCCCAGATATATTATATAGATATATAAAATATTAATGGCTAGTGTACATACAAAAACGTAAAATGGAACTATACTGTCATGGGTTTGACATGACATTGACAGACAGACAGACAGTCAGCTGTCACTGTCAGAGGCACTGGCACGGTGGGTGACAGTGGGTTTGTGTTCGGTTTGTTTTTTAATATTTTGTATGAATGAATATAATATTCAGCTGAATTTCAGTGGTGTGGTTTCAGATTTTTAGAATATGAGTGATAATATGTTTTAAAATACGTAACTACATAATGTGAAAATTAATATTAGTTGCATGAAAGTCTGCATTGAAAATGGATGATACCACTCAACATACCCTAGGAAATTCAACAAAAGCGGCTTTAATTAAGTTACGTGATGATATACGTTCTGTAGTAGACGAATATAAGAAAAAGAATCCAACTGGGTACGTAAAATAGTTAAATGTAGCCTACCTCCTAACATAAAAAGACAATATTGAGAAGGAAAATAGTTTGATTAGCTATTAATAGATTGGCTCAAACATAACTTACATTTGATATCATAGGACACTAACTGATTTACCCTTTGGTTTCAGGTTTGGATTAATAAAGAATATTATATCATTTTCATCTGAGAAGGTGTTGCTATCGGGGGTTGCATATACTGTTATTTTGATTTACATTGTATGTCTTATCCTGACATATTTACTAGGGGATTCCGTGCAGGCTCATTCATGTTTACTTTGGGAAGCATTATTCCTATTTGTTATTTTAGTGGTAAACTTTCTAGTTGCTTTCAATGAAGAATATTTATACAGAAATGAAATTCCTCATAGAGTCCAGAAAGTAATAGGTAATGATATATAATAAAATATTGTAAGTTGACCTGTGTTGTTATGGCTTACTCCTATGCTAAAATAATTTATTCTTTACCCAGAAAACTTAGATGAGTCTATTGAAGAAGCAAAATGGAAAGAAGAACATTATCCTCACCTATGTGCACCATTTTCTCCATGTGTGATTCTACAGTGGACATACAGAGATGGTTTGTATATAATAACTCAATAATAGATCTAAGGGTGGTATTCCACTTATCAAATATTTGATCAAAGAAATTGGACGATCACAAATTCATGAATGGTTTCATTGATAAATTCTTTGATCAAATCAAATTTGATCAAATATTTGATAAGTGGAATACCACCCTAAAACACTACTGATTCTTATCTTTACTTTATCCCCAGTTGGTTAGTGTGAGAATATCGGGATAAAATATGTCTTTCGGATATAATGTAGCTTTCTACTTAAGAAATGATTTTCATAATAATTTTAGTAATTCTAGATATTATCTCAAATATACAAATAAACATACAAATTTACCCCATTATAATTTTAGTGTAGAATGTGGAGCTAAGTTGACTTAACTATGATTCACAGCAACAATAGTAAACTTGCCATGGGCACTGCTTGTGGAAGGTGACATTATTGTCTTAAGGCCTGGCCAAGAGGTGCCAGGCCACTGCAAAGGCTTGCAACCAGAAGACCCTGAATTATATTTCGGGCAAATCTTCCAACCCACTTCTCAGGTATTTAAAATTTTATTTACTTAAAGAATAAATACTGTGTATTGCACTGACAGTAATTAATTTTTCTTGCAGCCAAAAGAAAATTTTAATAATCCTAGGATCCGTACGCCACACCAGAACAAAGCTTACAGAATGTGTGAGACTCCATATATCAAGAATCTTAAAGTAGCTTTAGACCAAGCTACTAGTAGGCCAGTCACTATTTTCGAAAAACAAAGATATTTGGTATGATATCACAATAAATAATATTTTTTCCTTCTTTTGGGCCTTAGTTTGCTATCATACAATATTTCGTAATAGCTTTTATTGTCACTTTTTATATTTATAAGGTTCTTATAAGGTTCTTTATGGACATATTCTCTTCGTATTTTACTCCTAAAAGCTTGTGATTATTTTCTGTACTTGTATACTTGTGTTATTATTATTATTGTAACAGTGCCAGTGTGTTGTAGGTGAAAATCCTATCTTTCTTTCGTATATTTGTGTTGATAACTGAATGGTATTTATTTTACAGTGTACAGTAAAAATAATGGAAGGCATAGTTCTTCCCTTGGTTATAGCGGTGGTGGTGATTGCAAGCTTTGTCCGGCACGTGTACCACCTGCCCGGAGTCACTCACTGGACCGAGATATATTTCCTGCAGACTATAGCTGCTTCACTACCTCTGCTGCAGATTGTCTTCCCCATAGTTTGGGTCACTCTCAACTGCTATGGATTAGCTAGGTAATGTTGTAGAAATGAATGTGTCTTAGGGCCTGTTTCACAATGTCCAATTAGGAGATACTTTCCAGTTTCATTGACAGTTTTGTATGGACTATCTGTCAAGTAACAGCTAATCAGAACTTACTTAGATATTGTGAAACAGGCCCTTAGTCTAATCCCTTGAATTTTATTTGAACAACAAAGCCTAAAAGATTTTTCGCCATCACACTAAGCATCTCTCATCTTAAATGATAAAATAATCTTGAATTTATTATGCCTGGCCTGGGCAAAAAGTGGTGATTTTTTATATACTTAATATGTAATTAATTATCTATCACAGAACACAAGAACTACGTTAAAAGTCGTAAGTGGGCGGAGCATGCGTAGAAAAGCCCTTTGCTCAAAAGAATTAACCGTCCATTCATTTTACCTGTTCAAACATTACCTGTTCCAGCAGTATTACCTGATCAAGTGTTACCTATTCAAGTGTTACCTGTTCAATGTCTTTGAGTATTATGGCAATTTTATATTCACGCTTTATTTAGTAGTACTCAGTACAAAATGCGTGACAATCTTTTTCTAGTGTTTTGTGGCAAATGCTAAAATTATGAATTTTATTAAATATCAGAAAATTAAATATTAGAAAAACTCAACCCACTATTTTGAAACTCGTACCGACCGCGACCTTTCACTATCTGGGCGAATACTTTTCTAAAAAAAGTAAATATAAATTAAATGTCATTCAATAAATATTATAACAAACATAAATTATATTCCACCAGGTTTAAACTTCTGTCAGAGACACGTCAGAAGTATGTTCGGCCAAAATCATGTTCCATATCGGAAGAAGCAAGCGATCCTCTCATACAGGCTCTGAGTGAAACCAACCTCAAGCCAGAGAGCTTAAAAACCTTGGCCAAGACATTTTTCAACATACTGACAGGCAGAGAAGACATGGTGTGCAGGACTGCCAATATTGTGCATGTGTTGGGGTCTTTATCGGTAACATATTTACTTTGAGATTTTAAATTATTTTTATTTTTATGCATTCACAATTCAATTTTGTAAGTAGAGAAAAAATGTGATATTGAAAAACCACAAGCCCTATAAGCAGCTTATCCCGCCTGAAAGCTACTTAATAGGGCTCGTATTTTTTTACTATCACATTTAAGGCTGACACGCACCAAAAAGTGTCGCACACGTGCTGCATTGAGTCTGCGAGCGTCATGATTTTGTAATATTTAAACTTGTCGTGAAGGTTCACGCCGACAGTGTTGCATCGCAATGCTTCTGCGACAGACACCGTCGTCGGTGTGAAGTGAACCTACGCGTACAAGTTCAAATATCACAAATCATGAATCACGCAGACACAATGCAACGCGTACCTGCGATATTTTTTGGTGTGTGGTAGCCTTTTTTTCCTAAACATATTTAGGTACTTTTATTTGTAAAAAGTGGATGAGTAGCCAGTTAAGAGAGACTATAGAGTTCCGTAGCTTTGGGACTGCCTGCAGTTTTGCTCGGTAGAACATAAAAAAACTGGATCAAGTCCTATGTCTTAATTTGTTTTAGGCTCTGTGCTGTATAGACAAAAAAGGGATATTGTCATGGCCTAATCCAACAGCGGAAAAAGTGTTTTTCCTGAGGAACTCCAGCCCAGCTTCGAATAATTCGAGCAAGACTAGTCTCGTGGCCTCGATGGGGCGGGATCAGAGCGAAACGACATTAGATCAAATCGGCGACAAGAAACAGACTAATGAGCCGTCTACTATTGCCGAGGTAAATTCAATAATGATTTGATTTAAACAATGTTGTTCATTGAATAAGTCCAATAGTAACGTATGAATGTTATTAGTAAGTGTCAGTCTTCTGTCTGATGAACTACACATAAAACTAAAATAAGCTTATATTTATACCAAAAAAAAATATATATCAGTCGCTTTTAAATTCAATTACGCTAAGTTGGTTACGTTGAGGAAGCCACGATTTCACTTAAGATTATTTGGCACTATGGAAGTCCCGTCTTTTCTTACGTACTTATTGCTTACTCTATGAAGAGTATTCTCGTCAATCTACTGACAGAAGTACCTGCACATCGACATCAAGGACTGTCGTAGATCGCCGGCGATCGCTCTGTTGTTGATAACGTACCGTCCGTCTGGAAAAATTAAGAATAAATCTATAACAGTCGGATGAGGCACGCCACAACTGCAAGCGTCGCCACCAGTTGACGTCTGCCGCTAACGCGATGATGGCCGCCAGCTACAGGTAGCGACGGCTGCAGTGGTATCTCCGTCAACAAAGTACCGCTCGTCTGTATGAGCTCTATTTTATTTATTTATTTTATTTTATTATTTTAGGAAGGTTTACAGCTATTGACACAGATTAGATTAGCTAAATAACACTTAAAAGCCTATTACAAACCTCCACAAGTATGTTACATGCTAAGGCGACAATGATACCAATGGTTACCCATGGAAGAAAAAAAAAGGATATACAATGTATAAAAATAAAACAATCAACAAATAACTTATAAAAACCAAAAATAAATCCACAAATTATAGTCAAAAATAAGTTTCGAGTCTCGCGTTTACTTGACCTAATATTTAATATAACTATTTATTTATTTATTTATCTTATCGACCAACCACTACTTAGAGCTTACCTAGACAGTAATTGCTGACCAAAGTAACTAGAATTTACAGTTCGCCTAATCGTTGCAGTGCTTGTTGTAAACAGATCAAAATCGTATTCAGTGCTATACTTGTTATATGTAGCGAGACCACGTATCAGGAAGGTATTAAGCCTGTAATTTGTATGTGCGAACGGCAAGTGTAACAGTGGGCGACTTCGCAGAGCCAGTAGATTAGTGCGCAAACCAATTTTAGACAGTAACTCCGAACAGTCAATGTCACCGTTAACTAGTTTTGAGACAAAACAAGCATCATTGACTTCGCGCCGGGTGAACAGAGGCAGAAAGTGGTACCGTATGCATCGTTGTTCATAGTCCACGGATCGTTGTCTACATTTATAATCGAGAAAGCGCAAAAACCGTTTTTGTATTTTTTCTAGTCTCGCTATATAAACGTTGTACTGGGGGTTCCAAACCTGCGAAGCGTACTCTAAGTGACTACGTACGTAGGCGCAGTAGAGGACCTTTATTGCTTTGAGGGACTTAAGGTCGCTGGACATTCGCATAATAAATCCAAGTGCCCTAGAGGCCTTATTGGCAATGAACTCAATATGATCCGCGAATAATAATTTGCTGTCGTGCATCACACCCAAATCCTTCATTTGATCAACTGTAGCCAACTCTTGGTCATGTAAAGTATAACAGCCATCCACTGTATTTTTCTTCCGCGTGAATGTCATACAGAAACATTTGGACACATTGAGTTCTAGTCTATTTTGCACACAGTAGTGTTGAAACCTAAGCAGATCCTGCTGCAATTCCTGGGTGTCAGATGGGTTATTAATTTTCTTGAGTACTTTCATATCATCAGCGAAAAGCAAGAACTTAGAATGATGAAAGCATTTATTAATATCTGATATAAAAATTATGAACATGAGAGGCCCAAGAATTGAGCCTTGAGGTACGCCAGACGGTATTTTAGTTGTATAAGACATATAACCACGCAATACTACAGCTTGATTACGATTTTCTATGTATGACGTGAACCAGCGATAAAGACTACCATGAATGCCAGCTGCACGTAGCTTAGTCAGTAATAACGAATGGTCTATTCGGTCAAAACACTTTTTGTAGTCTGTGTAGACAACATCGACCTGTGCTCCCTCGTCCATCCCTGCTGTTATGAACTCATTCGCAATAATCAAGTTTGTACATGTGGAGCGTTGCCTAAGAAAACCATGTTGTTCTTGGCTGAATGAATTGACCACACCCAAATAAACATCGTGGTACACTAGCCTTTCGAGGATTTTAGCGAATAGACATAGCTTGGATATTGGGCGATAGTTTTCAATATTACTCTTGTTGTCTTTTTTGTGTACCGGTGTAATAAAGGCCGACTTCCATATAGAAGGAACAATTCCCTCTGATAATGAGCGGTTGAATAATAAGCACAGTGGGACTAGTAAACTTTCCGCACATCTAACGATAAAAAGGGGCGGTATCATGTCCGGTCCACCCGATTTAGTCAAATCTAACGATTTTAATAGATTTAGTACTTTATTAGGATTAATTTCAACTTCACCAATACTGCATAGATTATTGTCTGAATTCGTGTTTGCAGCATAATTTGAAGGGTTGGCCGACACCAAAAATGTAGAGAGAAAATAATCGGCAAACAAATTAGTAATACCCTGACCGGTATCAGCACTTTCAGACTTATAATACATAACACTTGGAAAGGCTGAACCGTTTCTTTTCATTTTAATATACGTCCAGAAGGCTTTGGGGTTTTCGATAATTGAGGATTCCAACCGCTGGATATAATTTTCAAAACATTGCTTTTCAACATCAGAAGCTCGTTTCCGCAGTAAGGAAAATGTATGGTAGTCGGATAGGTTACCATATGTTTTATACTTTCTATGAAACTTCATTTTCTCGTGCAACACCTTTATAAGACTTGAGTTATACCACGGTGGATGAGAATTAGACTTAACTCGTTTTTGTGGTATATATCGGTTACGAAGCTCATACAATTTATTATAAAAACTAGTCACTGCGTCTTCCACTGTACCTACGCTTAAATATTCACTCCAATCAATACTATTGAGCTCTGATGATATGGCCGAGTAATCACCCTTGTTGAAAATGTATTTTGTTTGGCATTTAACTTCTAATTCGTGAATTTGGACGAAATCGGCGACAATGCTAAGAGACTTGTGATGTGGATCAGGCGGCACTAAAGGATTATCGCAACTATTTACAATAATTTGGTCGTTAGAGAGCACCAAATCCAACACCCTGTTATTATGGTTGTATTCGCCATTATATTGACTTAAGTAACACGTATTAATAACATCGAGAAAGTCTGTCACGTATTCAGTACTGCAATTAACTGGCAGTAATAGTCCTTTGCCGTCCGATTTCACCCATTGCACATTATCACCAAAATTAAATTAAATTAAAATTAAAATTAAAATTAAAAGAGTGAATATTTCCATATTTCCGCTCAGGTGCTAGACCTGACGCACGACCAGAACGCGCCGTTCTGCGTCGAGTTCGACGACCAGCGCTGGCGACACCACCTGGCGCGACTCAAGCCGCTGGGGCTCGCGGCGCTGCTCAACACGTGCGCGCCCGCGCCCCGCCACACCTACGCGCACTTCTGCGCGCACCTCACCTGCGAGGCGCAGCTCAGGTGACGCGCCACTCGTGCACTACTACAGTATAGCGCTGGCACCACCTGGCGGGGGCTGGCGGCGCTGCTCAACACGCGCCCCGCCACACCTACGCGCACTTCTGCGCGCACCTCACCTGTGAGGCGCAGCTCAGGTGACGCGCCACTCGTACACTACTACAGTATAGTATAGCGCTGGCACCACCTGGCTGGGGCTGGCGGCGCTGCTCAACACGCGCCCGCCACACCTACGCGCACTTCTGCGCGCACCTCACCTGCGAGGCGCAGCTCAGGTGACGCGCCACTCGTACACTACTACAGTATAGCGCTGGCTCCACCTGGCTGGGGCTGGCGGCGCTGCTCAACACGCGCCCCGCCACACCTACGCGCACTTCTGCGCGCACCTCACCTGCGAGGCGCAGCTCAGGTGACGCGCCACTCGTACACTACTACAGTATAGTATAGCGCTGGCACCACCTGGCTGGGGCTGGCGGCGCTGCTCAACACGCGCCCGCCACACCTACGCGCACTTCTGCGCGCAACCTCACCTGCGAGGCGCAGCTCAGGTGACGCGCCACTCGTACACTACTACAGTATAGTATAGCGCTGGCACCACCTGGCTGGGGCTGGCGGCGCTGCTCAACACGCGCCCGCCACACCTACGCGCACTTCTGCGCGCAACCTCACCTGTGAGGCGCAGCTCAGGTGACGCGCCACTCGTACACTACTACAGTATAGTATAGCGCTGGCACCACCTGGCTGGGGCTGGCGGCGCTGCTCAACACGCGCCCCGCCACACCTACGCGCACTTCTGCGCGCACCTCACCTGCGAGGCGCAGCTCAGGTGACGCGCCACTCGTACACTACTACAGTATAGCGCTGGCTCCAGCTGGCTGGGGCTGGCGGCGCTGCTCAACACGCGCCCCGCCACACCTACGCGCACTTCTGCGCGCACCTCACCTGCGAGGCGCAGCACAGGTGACGCGCCACTCGTACACTACTACAGTATAGCGCTGGCTCCACCTGGCTAGGGCTGGTGGGGCGCTGCAACAGTGTGCGTTACGCATATGAGTATCCCTAACTAAACATCAGACATTCAAGTAGCCCCGCTGCTGCGGCAGACTGGGCTTCGATCCACCACGTTGTCCTAATACAGATTAGTAAAATAATGTAAGCCATTGCAAATCGCCTTCCGAAAAAACAAAGAGCCCGAAATAAGAAACTTCTAGTAACCCATCCCATAAATGAGCTTAGTTTGTTACATTAGCCAAACAAGAACGCCACAGAGGATCTTGTTTAAATAAACATTGTCTATAAATGAAACTTTATCGTCTCCAATTTACAGTGAGGATCTCGTGCCAGTGACCAATCGACGCTGCCTGTGCGAGCTAGCTAAGCAGATAGGATTCACTGATTCAGTCGCTGATTCCTACACCGTGCAAGACTGCCTCGCTGTGTTCAGGCACTTGGTACGCTTATTTTGGATAATATATTTATTTTAAGACGTCTCGAATGGAGGTTTCTAAGGCCTAGCGCAAAGGATTTTTGGCATTTAGTTTTGGAGCTGGAGTGATAAAATTTACTTTTTATCAAATATTAGGTTCAACGTTGTGTAGTCTACGCGGGCAATGCCGCGAGCGGGACAGCTAATTAAAATAAAATGCCTTTTTGTTGCAGCAAGCCGATACAATCAGACGCGAGACCCGTTTCGTCCGCCAACTACACCTGAGTACCCGCGTCAAGGTGCCGCTGCCTCACATGCTGGCCGTGCTGGTGAAGGACCAGGCCAACCAGCTGCAGATGCTCACGCAGGTACGCTAGCCGTGTGTCTCAGGGCCAATACTGACCTGATCCAGCAAGCCGATACAATCAGACGCGAGACCCGTTTCGTCCGCCAACTACACCTGAGTACCCGCGTCAAGGTGCCGCTGCCTCACATGCTGGCCGTGCTGGTGAAGGACCAGGCCAACCAGCTGCAGATGCTCACGCAGGTACGCTAGCCGTGTGTCTCAGGGCCAATACTGACCTGATCCAGCAAGCCGATACAATCAGACGCGAGACCCGTTTCGTCCGCCAACTACACCTGAGTACCCGCGTCAAGGTGCCGCTGCCTCACATGCTGGCCGTGCTGGTGAAGGACCAGGCCAACCAGCTGCAGATGCTCACGCAGGTACGCTAGCCGTGTGTCTAGGGGCCAATGCTGACCGGGATCTCGAACCCTAATATTTTTTGGTCCAGTTAGCCAGTAAGGCTGCCAGCGCAGCGTTGCCGCGAGCGGTTTTTTTTCACCATTCAACTGATACTGGGGGGGGGTCTATATTTGAATCACGCCACTCGTGTCGAGCGCTCGCTTAGTAATGTAATTATTCTTTGGGCGGGAATCTTCTTCGACAATCAATAAAAAATGTGGTTTTCAAAGTTAACAAATATATTTTTCATTTTACAATATTGCGCGGCAAAATGCATGTGTAATTTTTCTCAAGTATTGTTCAATAGCTCGCGATGACGAGCGACGATGCCCGACGGTCTTCGCGCATGCGCAATGCTCACGTCTTGCGAAGGTTGACAGTTACTTGTGGTATCAACCTCCTTGATGTTTTTTAATAGTTATTTTCACCACTCGAGCTCGAAAAGGGCGCTTTTGGCGCCTAAAAACTCGCAGCAAAATCGATTTTTGCTGCGAGCGTGAGGCAAAGTGCTTTTTTAATTTCTTACACCAACTTTTGAAATAATTAAGAAAAAAAGAAATAGAGTGACAAGGATGAGACTTTTAAAATTAATATGAGCAAAAAGGATAGATAGATAGCTTTATGTCCATGGACATGAAATATAAAGCTTAAAAAAGAAATACACGGATACCAAAGGTTCGAAATAAAGAGTATGGACGAAATGAGGTCGCATGCATGAGATAAATATAAAATAAGAAAAATTAATGAATTCTAATAACAAATTATATAAATACGATTGTATTACTATTGCTTTTTATTAAACACGCAATATTTAAATAAACATTACAGAGGAATAAAAAATACTTGTGCTAATATCATGTTTGGTTTTCATAAAAATTACATGCAGTGCAGTTTTTGAACGCAATGCAAACAGTTACCTTCAACTTGCATAATTGCACCAATTCACTCTTAATTATTAATTTTGATGTTTTCTTTATTGTTAAATGTTGCCTTCTAGTAAAATTGGTGCAATTATGCAAGTTGAAGGTAACTGTTTGCATTGCGTTCAAAAACTGCACTGCATGTAATTTTTATGAAAACCAAACAAACATGATATTAGCACAGTCTACTTATATGTAGTAAGTAGACTGTGATATTAGTAAGCGATATAATCTTCACTTCATATTATTTATTTTAAATATTGCGTGTTTATTAAAAAGCAATAGTAGTACAATCGTATTTATATAATTTGTTATTAGAATTCATTAATTTTTCTTATTTTATATTTATATCATGCATGCGACCTCATTTCGTCCATACTCTTTATTTTGAAGCTTTGGTATCCGTGTATTTCTTTTTTAAGCTTTATATTTCATGTCCATCGACATAAAGCTATCTATCTATCCTTTTTGCTCATATTAAGATTAAAAGTTTCATCCTTGTCACTCTATTTCTTTTTTCTTAATTATTTCAAAAGTTGGTGTAAGAAATTAAAAAAGCACTTTGCCTCACGCTCGCAGCAAAAATCGATTTTGCTGCGAGTTTTTAGGCGCCAAAAGCGCCCTTTTCGAGCTGGAGTGGTGAAAAGAATATTTTCTTAATGGCGTTAACATTCTTTATAAAATTATTAAAAACAATACCACACTAATTTTATAGTCAAAAACATCGTTGGTCAAAAAACTCTTGAACAATATAAAAGTTTTTCTTCAAAAGCAAGCAGGTACGTATATAAAGTTTAAAATGGTATAAATAACACTGTGCTCGCCGCGCTGCTGCCATCTTGGTTTGACCCTTCTAAATGACTGTGGACTGTATGCTCACGTAGATTAGATTCAAAATGGTCTGTAATACTTCGCCAGGGCACGGCGGACATTATCCTGGACTCGTGCGCGGACTACTGGAACGGGCGCGACCTCACGCCCATCTCGCCGTCCGACCGCAAGAAGATTATCGACTTCTACCAGAGGAATTCGCTCACGGCCTACTGTACCGCCTTCGCGTACAAGTGAGTCGACAAACAATAACAATATGTATGGTCCCAATTAACCACGGCGGACATAATCTTGGACTCGTGTATGGACTACTGAGGGCCTACTTTGAAACGCAAAATCTGAAACTTCGGTATACCCGTCCCTCTCACTCTCTAGTCGGACAGTATCGAGTGAAAGGGGCGGGGCTAACCGAAGTTTTGGATTTGCGTTTCAGAGTACGGTCCCTGGAACGGGCGCCACCTCACGCCTATCTCGCTGACCGACCGTAAGAAGATCATTGGCATTTGGCTTGCGCGTCGATGTTTATTTGCACTTTTCGCTGATCAGTATTTTTTCGATACTCGTGTTTCGTTAGCGTAGGATCAGTACAGTCACCCAAGCTTCGTTTATGTTTATTTTCGCCGCGTGTAATCTACAACGCGCTATAAAGTTGTGTTCTCCGTAATAGATAAACTTGTACATATTTTCTTGAGTTCTACAGTTTTACAATTTCGAGCGTTTTATTTTTGGAAGGACCTCATAATAGAAATGGTCCTTCGAGCCGGATATGTCCTTTAGGCGCATTTGGTCCAATTCGCGATTGGTCCAGTTCACATTATTCGCGGTTGGTCCAATTCGCAGTTGGCCTAATTCGCAGATGGTCCAATTCGCAGTTGGTCCAATTGGCAGTTAGTCCAATTCGCGATTGATCCAATACAAAGTATATTGTGATAAGGTAGAAAGAAATATAACCATGCATATTTGATCAAATGTATGATAGATAATTATAATATATTATATAGATGTGAAGTTACTACAAATGAAGTCAAAAAATCATACAAAAATTAAAGAAGTTTTGGCTATGATGAGCTTCCGCCAATGTTGATTAAAAGATGTACTGAAACGTTGGCACCTCTGTTAACTTACTTTATTAATCAATCTTTCGCCGAGGGTGTAGTTCCAGACAACCTCAAGCTAGCTGTAATAAAACCGCTTTACAAAAAGGGTGACAGGAAAGATCGCAATAACTATCGCCTAGTGGCACTTTTGTCTACCTTCTCTAAAATATACGAAATAGCAATGGCGTCTCGCTTGTACTCATTTTGTGAAAAGTTTAATGTATTTAACGACAGTCAAAACGGATTTCCGAAAAATAGGTCAACATCTTTAGCTGTATTCAAACATATACAATACACACTTAACATAATTGATAATAAAAAACATGCCGTAGGAATTTTGCTAGACATGAGTAAGGCATACGAACGGGTTTTATACCCTATATTATAAAAAAAAAATGTGTGGTATAGGAGTGAGGGGGCCAGCTTATGTTTGGTTTGAATCTTACCTTCGAAATAGAAGCCAGTACGTAGAAATCGAGCATCATGACCATTCAACAGGGGAAATTTACAAAGTCAAATCGCAGAAGTTACAAGTCACGAAATCAATACCGCAAGGGAGCGTACTCGGTTGTATTCTATTTCTTCTTTACATTAATGACCTCCCTAATGTAATAGACAGTCATTGCACACTATTTGCTGATGATGTCTCTGTATTGATCCCCTGTCAAAACGCCACTGGAGCACATAATCAAATACTCTTACAAATAAACAACTGGCTGACCGATCATAATCTCAAAATAAACTTTTCAAAAACTAAACTCATGCAGTTCGGGCCATATCAAAGGGCAAAAATAGAAATAGATTGCACATTCCAAAATTTTAAATTAGAATCTGTTGACACCTATTCACTGTTGGGTATAAACATCGATACACATATCAATTGGAAACATCATATTAATAAAATTGCCACTAAACTGTCGAGGTTCACATATGCGTTATACGAACTCAAAAAATGCAGTGACAAACAAACCGCGTTAAACGCATATTACGCTTATGCACACTCTTGGTTACATTACAATATGGCATCATTTTGTGGGGGAATAGCGTAGACTCAATAAAACTATTTAGGCTTCAGAAACGGTGCCTAAGAATTATTTATAACATAGATGAAAGAACAAGTTGCCGATCATTATTTTCTAATGAAGGAATCCTAAACATCACATGTATGTAAATATTAGAGTTATGTATCTTTGTAAAAAATCATTCCCATCTCTTCCCCCAACAAGAACGTCTCCAAAAACTAAGGCCACACAAAAGATTAGCTCCTCCTAAATCAAAACTTAATTTTATTCATACAGGCCCCTATGCAATGGCTGTAAAAATGTATAATAAAATCCCTGAAGCAATAAAAACTGAAAATAATACTTTCCTAATTTAAAAACGAGTTATGTTATTATTTCTAATATTTAATTATCAATCATTAGTACCTATTTTAGTTGATACCCTTGTTATTTTCTTTTTGTTTCTATTATTTATTTTATTATTTTACGACATTCCTAATTTATAAATCTAAAAATGAAATTTTATTTCTAATATTTAATTGTCAATTATTAATATTCCAGTTATTTTTTTAAATGTTTCTATTATTTATTTTAATAAGTTGCTATACCCTAACAGGGTTCATGTTTGGTTCTGTTTTTTTGGTAATGTCATCTATATGTATACCACATGAGTGCAATAAAACAATTTGAATTGAATTGAATTGAATAGATATACACTTTTTACCTACCGGGCGGGACCTTAGCCACGTTATAGATTCCGTTCTATAACTTGGGAAACATTATCCATCTTGGCCTAACCGCGAATTGGACCAACTGCGAATTGGACAAACTGCGAATTGGACGAACTGCGAATTGGACAAACTGAGAATTTGACCAATTGCGCATTGGACTAACTGCGAATTGGACTAAGTGCGAATTGGACCTTTTTTTGAACATTGGACCAATTGCGAATTGGACCAAATGCGCCTAAAGGGTGTGAATTAACAGGCTTTAATCAATAGATGTTCAACCTAAAACTCATCAAAATACAGTCGAAACTAGCAGTAACTGTCAAGTATTACCCAGGCCCCTGACGCGCGGCATCTGCCCGTCGCTGGCGCACTCGTACCTAGAGCTGCCGGCCGACAGCCGCGCGCTGTACGCGCCACACGAGCAGCAGTGGGCCGACGCGCCCGCGCTGCACTTCCACTCCACAGGTCGGACAATAGCAATAGACATAAAGTGTTACCCCAGGCCCCTGACGCGGCATCTGCCCGTCGCTATCGCACTCGTACCTGGAGCTGCCGGCCGACAGCCGCGCGCTGTACGCGCCACACGAGCAGCAGTGGGCCGACGCGCCCGCGCTGCACTTCCACTCCACAGGTCGGACAATAGCAATAGACATAAAGTGTTACCCCAGGCCCCTGACGCGGCATCTGCCCGTCGCTATCGCACTCGTACCTGGAGCTGCCGGCCGACAGCCGCGCGCTGTACGCGCCACACGAGCAGCAGTGGGCCGACGCGCCCGCGCTGCACTTCCACTCCACAGGTCGGACAATAGCAATAAACATAGAGTGTTACCCCAGGCCCCTGACGCGCGGCATCTGTCCGTCGCTGGCGCACTCGTACCTGGAGCTGCCGGCCGACAGCCGCAGATAGTCTAATTGGAAATTTTGATGCTCTATATCGCTGAAAATATGGAAGATATTTGAAAATAAACAGTTAAGTTGTGTTGCTTCTAATTCAGTAAACATTTTAAGTCAATAAAAAAAAATCAGTCAAAATTCATTCATTGAAAACACCCAGACCAAGACAAATTAAATTAAATCATTTATTAAATCAGACAACAAAGATCCAATGGAGTTAGTATACATATAACTTATATTCTATGTTAGTAAATTAAATTAAAAAGGGCCTTGGTTCTACATACTAGTTGGCCAACAAGTGGACAGTCCCCACTGTTAGCAATATGTTCCATGACACTGTTGCGGCTGTCCCGAATCCGTCTCAGCAAGGAACCGGCTTTTTTGCGCAATATGGCCGGGAAACTGTCGACTTGCGCATCCGCGAACATTCCTGACGCACTACAATGTCGAGGCAGCCGCAGCAGTGCCCTGAAAGCGTTGTTATATTGAATGCGAAGGACGCTGAACGACTTTTGGGTAAAATTAACCCACAGGCTGCTCGAGTAGAATGATGTACAATATGTCTTAAAAAGTGTTATTTTGACAGTATCAGAACATCGGGCAAACCTGCGGGCCAACATGTTAGCCCTTTTAGCCAGCGACCTTCGCTCTCGCTCAATATCGGCATCATCCGATAACGTATCAGTAATTATATGACCCAAATATTTAAATTGAGTCACCTTACAAAGTGGCGACCCGTACAAACTAATAGGTGGCACAATTTCAGGGGATTTATTTTTTGCTTTGAATACCATAAACATACTCTTTGTGATATTATATAATAACCCATGGGCAGTTGCATAAGACTCACAAATTTTCAATAGTCTTCTGAGGGCGCCGATCGAGGGGGCCAGCAACACCATGTCGTCCGCGTAACTTATGTTATTGACGCAAACATTCCCGACGTGACACCCGACCCGCGTGCTGCTGAGCTCCTCGATCAGTTCGTTTACGTAAAGGTTAAACAACTTTGGAGAAGTAAGCCCCCCTTGTCTCACTCCGCATTCCAATACGTACTCCTCAGAGTAGACATTAGCCCATTTTACACGGTTCGATTGATTCCCATACCAGTATTTAAAAATAGAGACAAATTCCGCCGGTAGTCCCGTCTGTCTCACCTTCATCCACAGCTTATCGTAATCAACCAGATCGAATGCTTTGGACAAGTCCAAAAAACATGTATACACAGGCGTCTTTCGGTTTGTGTAGTAAGTGATGGCATGCTTGAGGGCCAGTATAGCATTTTCTGTGGAAAGGCCGTTCGTGAAACCAAACTGAAGCTCGTGTATATTCAAATATTTACTCAGTTGAGAGTCAAGCACACCATCAAGCACCTTAGCCACTACGGTTGCCAAAGAAATGGGCCTGTAATTCGACCTGGCTGACACGTCACCAGTTTTATTTTTAATAATGGGAACCACCACCGTCCTCATTAGTTCTTGTGGTAAGTAAGAATGCACCAAACAAACGTTAAACAATAGTGCCAGAACTCGAGGGAGGTGCGGCCCAGCATTTTGTAGGTGTTCGATGCTGAGTCCGTCGTGTCCTGGAGATTTTCCACGAGTCATAGACTTAATGATATTTTTTATTGTAGTACCAGTTATTAGACTGATAGGGCCACTACACGGCTCAGCATCGAAATCAGACCTAGTTGGATTTAAAGGCGATCTAACAACAAAGTGGCTCTTAAACATGTTAGCAATCGATACTGGGTCACTTGAACCGTCCACACTCACAGGAAGGCCAGGTCTAGGGTTCAATTTACTTGTAGACTTCCAAAATTTCCCAAATTTACGACTCTGGTGGAGCGATGCTAGAGCATCCATTCTTATCTGCTCCTGGTGATTTTGGCACCATTTCAACTTCCCTTTAAAAAGTTTTCGACTTTGTACCATTTGTTCAAAGAACGGTCCACTATTGGGTTTTCCGTATTCCACCCACACAAGAAAACTAGATCTAGCCTCCCTGTGCGCGTCACCTACGTGCTTATTCCAGCCTTCTATTTTTCGAAATTGTCGGCTGCATACAGGTTTTACACTGGATGACTCAGATGCAGAATTAGCCAAGACAGACACTATTCGATCGTAGAGGTTATCGATACAAATTTTATGTTGTTCGATATCACAATGTTTATCGCAACAGTTTTGCAACTCGTCCGGAAAATCAATACTTTTGAGCCTTTCATGACACAATTTGTAATATTCATCGACCAGTTCACACGATCTTTCGCCCCATTTTATGGTATTCGGGATAAAATTCACAATATTAGTCTTACTTCGAATTATATTTAAATTACATGTAATAACCAACGGAAAATGGTCAGACCAGTAGACGTCATACATTACATTAGCATCTGTAACACATTTCCAAGCCGATTCAGTGACCAGGCAATGATCCAACCATCTCCTGCTGCCATTAGAATCACTAATATAAGTATAAGTGTCTGAAAAAATGTCTAAAACACTTACATCAGCACAAATCCATGATTGATCACCACAAAAGTTACACAACTCCTTGTAAAATAATTCACTGGGGTGAGCATTAAAATCACCGAGGATAAAAACAGATTCCACACCATGTTCATCAATTATTGCGTTTAACACACTAAGACAGTCCGTAAAGTCATTAAGATTGTCACGACAATCGGTTGGCATATATACACTACACACAATCAAAGGCTTGTCCGTAAGCGCAATTTTAACCGCACAAATACGCGGATTCGCGCACGGTATCACAGATACGTTAGGAAAAACACTCTTTCTCCATAAATAGACATGTTCATGCACACAAATATTTCTCTGGCGCAAAAGCCACTTATCAGTCCTACGCCTGCGCCAAATCGGTCGTCAAAATGTCTAAGATCACAGCACAGCTCTCCGGGAGATCTGTACGAGCCGCTCCCAGAAAGGAGGCACGTTAGGCGTTAAGACATCGTTGCACAATGACGCGGATTGGTCTGTACAGCGAAATTTATGACATCTTCCGTGTACATTTCCCTTTACAGGTCTCCTGGAGAGCTGTAAAACCAGCCGTAAATTGACATGTTTTCATTTTTAACAAGGTACCTTAAATCGAAAACCATTTCGAGATTTTTCAATTTCTAACACTGTACATAATTTTTCGGATTTTTAAATCACTTATTTATTGAAATATTCGGGAAAAAGCCCCTTTTATCTTGATGAAGGAACATTATGATGACATTCCTTTGCATAACATGAAAAAACGCCTCTCATTAAAAAAACTGTCGCTGCCCGGATGAGTAATGAGTACAAAAATTATACCCGCCTCTTTCACTCAATTCTGTCATGCGCGGAGAGTGACAGAGATGGGTATAAACTACAGATGTCAAGTTAGAACCGAGTTGTAGTGATACTCTTCACTAAACCTAACCTGTTTTGTTTATTGACATATTTTGACATAGATAGAACTATGGACTTGCGATATCAGTAAAAATAATATTGTGCCTCCTACTCCTACAGAAGGAAGATTAACATATTAAAGCTAACTTATCATAACTTTACTAAACTAACAATTGAATATTATGAAGGTGGCTGAAGGATTAATATATGGCAGACATTCGCAACCTTCCCAAAGTTGACATGATGATGTTATTGGAGTATGCGTGAACACGACTCATTTAACGTTGCGGAAATAAGGGGAGCTGAAGTTTTATTTTCATCGAGAGATGCCTACGTAGAAACTTCAAACTTCTGAAGGCTATGTGGAAGTAAAACGAGAGCAAGCCATGTGTACCATCAAGGGCAGAGTAATTCCTGAACACAAAGTTCGATCTAAAATGTATATAGTTAAAGCAGTTATTGATGAGAGTAAAGACACTTTAGTATACACACATACACAAATATGCTTTATAAACCACATAGCCAAACAAATAGCATGTTTGAGAAATTCTCCAGTGTTGTTGTTTCGTTCAGTAGTTACTCTGCCCGCCATATGTGTGGTGTGAAATATCAAGTCAGGCTATAGTTTAATATTTAAGTAACTACTTATTTTTGTTATTTTAAATAGAAGTCTGTGTTTGATAATATTTAAAAAGTAGTCGTGTTTTGTCTGTAATAAAATACAATTTCATTTTGATATGCGTTTATTTCAATCTTTATCTACTTCCTGATCTAGGAATCTACCTTTCTAAACTACTAAAAACTAGAAAAATGTCTGTACATTGAATATATTCCAGAAAAAACAGTTGGATTAGAGACAACTGGGACATAACCAATGCAAAAAAAAACACACAACACCTTTTTCTTGTGTATTTGGGAAGGGATTTAAATGTCCTGATGTTGAAGGAAATGTTGGATCTTTATTAACATTTTGAAGCCTTCTTGGTACTTGGGGTTTTAGTCGAGGTCTTGTGACTTTATTCTCCATCCAATCCCTGTAATTTAGTACACACTGCCAAATGGTACTTTATTTTTATATAAAGCAGCACACTACTGTGAATGTGTGGACATGGGCACGTAAAAAATGTTTTTTTGGGCATTTCAGAACTGTTTTTTGCAGCCAGGAACTACACATAAAATTAAGGGATCTAATTCACGAACAGTTTTTTTCTATTTTGAATTTACGAGTTATGAAGAGAAATAACATCAAATAAAACAACTTAAACCAAACGAGAAACCGTAACAACAACAGACAACAAACGTCATTAGTGTCACGTTGACTTGACGACGTCAGAATGTATTTTTTTAAATAATTTCCAAAGGTATGTCCGCCAACCTGCCTTCTTCCTGGACTTAGGCTCTTTTTGAATGAGTAAGATAAGATAAGATAAGATAAAAATATTCTTTATTCACTTAGACATAATAAATATGTACTTATGAATCGTCAATATTTTCCTACCACCCATTCAAGACTTTTTTAACTGACAAGAAGAATGGGCGCAAGAAACTTGCCAGCGTTTCTTAGTTAGGTAACGACATTTACAAAAAAAAACATATCGTTACTAATACAACAATTGCTTAGTATAAAAATACATCATATTAAACAGTGATTATGTTATGTGTTACATCATGACCATGCATTGCGGTCATTCAAATAATCGTCTACTTTATAGTATCCTTTGCTCATCAGCGACTCTTTAATGTAACATTTAAATTTATGCAATGGTAGTTCAATTATACGCTGTGGAACTTTATTAAAAAAGGCTATGCTTTTCCCCAGAAATGAGGCTCTGGATTTTTCTAGCCTAAACTTGGGAACGACAAGTTTATCTTTATTTCTTGTGTTAGAATAGAATAGAATAGAATAGAATAGAATAGAAAATATTTATTTGCTTTAAAACACGGTATTTAAGGTCATTACATTGTATTAAAAAAAGTACAGCGTGATTTGCCCATGAGTCGGCATGCAAAAGATATGTTTATAAATTGTTGAGAAATTCGTTTTTGTTACATTGAAAAAATAATAATTGAGTAATAATAATTGTAAATTATTAATTGAATAACATTAGATTATCATAATACATTATTTCACATGTCAAGAAACTGTTTCACACTATAGAAATTGTTTTCATTGAGCCATTTATATAATTTTGTCTTGAATAATTTTAAATTAAGTATTTTAATGTCATTTGGTACTTTATTAAATAACCTTACACACATACACAGACAACTCCTGTTATACTTTTCTGTTTTAGGAACTTCATCTAAGACAAGTCTATTAACATTTCTACTAGTTCGTGGATACAATTCGGTTGCTTTAACAAAGAAATGAGAATTTTGTTTTACAAAAACACAAACTTCATAAATGTATAAAGATGGTAGTGGCAACAAACCAAGCTCTTTAAATAGTGGTTTACAAGATTCACGTGGCGATTTGCCTGTTATAGCTCTAATGCACTTCTTTTGTGCAATAAATGCTCTTTCTAATGCGGAACCATTACCCCATACTATAAGACCGTAACGAAGTACAGACACAACATGTGCATGATATGTAGACAATACTGTTTTCATATCGGTAATGTTTCTGAGACGCTTTAGCGCAAAAACAAATTTATTTATCCTTAGACAAACATGTTCAATATGTGTGCTCCAGTTTAAATCTTTGTCAATCGTCAAACCTAGAAATTTTGTTTTATTGATTTCGTTAATGTTTGAATCTTTATAATTAATATTAAATGTCATATTTTTATTATTATTAAAATTAATGTAATTAGTTTTAGTCAAATTCATTTGTAAATTATTATTTTCTAACCACTTTCCTACAGCTTGTATTGTATTATTAATGTCACTTTCATGTTCTTTTAAGTCAATGTCAGCAATTTTCCTTTTGAGCTAATTGTCACAGAGATGTCATCAGCAAACAAGACACAATCGTGTCTCGTGACTTCTGGAATATTGTTAATGTATATTAAAAATAGGAATGGTCCTAATATACTCCCTTGTGGGATTCCGCATTCGTTAGTTAAATATTCTGAAACAAATGACACCACTTCGTTTTGGCTATTTAACTTTGAGATCATTACACACTGTTGCCGATCTTTGAGGTAAGAACGGATCCAATTCAAAGGAATACCTCTTATCCCTATCGATTCAAGCTTATATAAAAGACTTTCATGGTCAACGAAATCAAACGCCTTGCTTAGATCAAAGAACAGTGTTGTTGTAGCCTGATGTCTATTTATACTCTTAAGGATTGACTTTATGAGTGAGAAAATAGCAGTAGCCGTCGATTTGTTTTTTTGAAAGCCATTTTGTTCGGGTGTTAGTATATTATATTTTTCGCAAAACGCAGATAATCTTTGCAACATACATTTCTCAAATACCTTCGACATTATTGGAGCCAATGTGATCGGGCGGTAGTTAGTAATATCGCTCTTTACACCTTTTTTATGCAGTGGTTTAACGACAGATAATTTTAAAATATCTGGGTATTTTCCAGATGAAAATGACAAATTGATTAAGTAAGTCAGTACCTTTACAAAAGCGCTTATGCTGGCTTTAATTATCTTTGTACAAATTTCATCGTGTCCTACAGCATTAGTATTATTTAAGGACATGACTTGTTTATGTACTTCATTTTCAGATACTGGCAATAAAAACATAGAATTTAAATTATTATTTTTTGTTTCGTGTTAAAGCGATGAATATCGCTCTGCTTTACAAATGTATTATAATACTTTTTCACATAGATTATATTTTCATAGATGTATTGTCCTGCAACAGTTAAAATGTTTATTTCTTTAAATAGATCTCTTAAAGAATCTCTCGATCGGAGGTTGTAAATGGCGCGAATAGCCCTTTTTTGGAGCACGAATATACTGTGGATGTTAGCGGCTGAGCCCCACAACAAAAGGCCGTAGGACATAACACTATGAAAATAACTAAAATAGACTATTCTAGCCGTTTCAATATCGGTTAAGAGCCTTATTTTCTTAACTGCGAATGCGGCCGAACTGAGTCTACTCGCCAAGGCTTCGATATGAGGATCCCATTGTAGTCGCGAGTCTAATATAATACCTAGAAACTTTGTATTGTTAATGAATTCGACCATATCGCCGTCTAGTCTTATATGAAAATCAACTTGTCTTACATTAGGTAACGAAAATTTTAAACACTTAGTTTTCTTTGAGTTTAATGATAAATTATTACTATTAAACCAATGTGACACTTTTGAAAGAGCACTATTCACTTCGTCAGAACAGTCATCACCTCTATCTACTTTAAAGACTAGAGATGTATCATCGGCAAATAGCACTGTCTCACATAAATTCTTCGCGTAAGTAAGTTTTCAAATTAATTTTACGATGACTAAAAATAAAAATTCTGGAAAAGGAAAAAATACGAGTCTCCTCTTTTTAAATGTTATTTCTAAATAGCAAATAAAAACACATGATAAATTTTATGAAATGTTGTCAATTGAGTAAAGCGCAATAATAAAATCAAAAGAATACAACTAGTTACAGCCTGTTGTAGGCTGATTGTTATTGTCAAATAATGGGCACATTTAGCTTTTGATTGGGCATTGATGCACACGTGCACAATTCCTTTGCGTCGCACTCCTTATAATATTATTTAGAAGTACCTACATTCATATCCTCCTATTTCAGATTCTCTACTATTTAACGAAGTGACAGACGAAGACGTGAATGATGCTGAAGGATATTTTGATATGCAATGCAATCAGGTACTAGCATAAAATAGTTTCTTTATTAAATTTCCAAATATTTCAGTTAAACCCGTTGCTCAAAATAGCATACCCTTCTAAAACTTCTTCTTCTTCAGGTTGCCATAAGGCAACTAGTTTGTAAATATTACGAAAAACGGGATTTTTGCCATTGTTTGATTTGTTGTCGAGTCCCCGATATTTCGGCGCAGTTGCACACGCCATGATCATGGAATAACTAATAACGGGGACTCGACAACAAATCAAAACATGGTAAAAATCCCGTTTTTCGTAATATTTACAGTGTTAATGATCATGAAAGTTTAAAAAGTTAGGCAACTAGTTTGTTTTCGATTCCACACTGCATTGTGTACAAAATGCGTGACATGCTCTTTCCTGTGCTTTGTGACTGAAAGCTTCTAAGTGTATTTTCTAAAGTAGCCTTATTCTCCAGGTATTCATAGGCATGGTGACGATGCAGTACCAGGCGCAAAGCGACATGGTGGAGCTCATCGAGCGGTTGGAGCGCGCGTGCATTCGGTTTGTGCACTTCAGCAAAGAGAACGAATTGCGCTCGCGAGTATTCAGCGAGAAAATGGGCCTAGAATCCGGATGGAACTGCCACATATCGCTCATGAGCGACGAGAGTGCAAGGTAAGATATGAGACGAGCTTTGAAAAAAGTCTAGTCGATAACTATTAAACCTTCATAGACAAAAAAGAGAATCAGAACCTATTTAGCAAAGAGTTTGCTATTTTATTCGTCAATCGTTAGGCTTTCTGTTCACCAAAACGGAGCAGAGATGCGGAGCGATGTGCAAGTTAAAATTCTACCAATTACTAGAATTACATAAATAAAATCCTGTTCAAAGACTAGGAGCGGGGTTTGTATGCAATGGGGAGAAACAGTGCAAATTTATCCCAATAGGTGGTGTCTTGTGTTTGGTACCTAGCCCATACAAACCACAGAATACATTGAACTCCAGAGACAACCCACAGATCACTTAAATAAATACCCTTCATATTACTTGACTTTGTAAAAGGTACCAATCACAAAAGCGACATCTGTAATTTGGTTTGCCTTCGCCTCCCCTTTCTATTGGTCACAGCTTACAGCTCCGCTACTCTGCTGCACGTTGGTGGACAGCCAGCCTTAACCTCGCATTTCAAGTTCTTATACTGAAATCCGAGGGCATAGACAAGTTGCTTTCTATTATCGATATCGCCAGTAGAATAGAAAGAAAATGTATTGGATTGACATTTGCGGTCACGTGACATATCGATCGCTAATGTCAATCCCATACATTTGTATTTCTATTCTACTGGCGATATCTATAATAGAAAGCCAACTTGTCTTCAGGGGCAGGTTACACATTATCCAGATTTCAGTTTGTTAGCCAATTATTTTCGTCTTATTTATTTTGAGAGGAAACTCAAGTGTACGAAACGGTTTTCAGATTTTAACTTACTACGGTGTATCATCATCCGTCACATTCACCAAACATTTACCTCATAATGTCCACACACTTACAACGTTCGATAATTTCTTTTATTATTTTAAAACAACTTCTTCTCAGTGTGTTCTTAATTTTTGAGTGTCTTTTAGATTATTTCGATGTGGATTTTTTTATATCTGACTCCATTAAATGTTAGCAAATGTATTAAAAATTTACTTAAGAATAACGATACAGTGTGTAAATTATTTAATATATTTTAGTGGAGTGAGATAACTTTTGAAATGGATGTTATTAACTCTATAACTTTTTCTTCGAACGCTAGGCGTAATAATAATAACAAGAAATTGCCTTTTAGTATTAACGAAAAGAGTGTGGAATAATGCCTAAACTTTCAGCCCATAACTACGCCCCGATAAGAATTTAAAAAAGCATTCTGTATATTTTATGTCTTGCTCGCAGGCAGTGGCTTGCCTTGCGTTAATGGTCATGCTCGAGAACGTCAACAACAAACGAAAGCAGTTTATATCCAAAAGGTTAGAAATGAACTTCTGGGAGAAAATGGAGATTTGACTTCTATATTCTTCCAAACTATTAAAGCAACATATTCAAGTATATATTTGCCATATGATAAACCATACTATGCAAGTGAACACATATGCAAACCATATCCCATATTTAATGACCGATTATAGAGGCGCCATCTCAACTCAACACAGACATAAGCCCCCTTATTCCAAAACGTGGATTAAAATAGTCCTGCCGGCCTAGCATGAGCGGCTTATAACGCGCGATATGATATGGTACGGCATGCCGTCTTGCTTACACCTTAGTGGGGTAAGCAAGACAACTTGCCGTACCATATCATATCGCGCGTTATAAGCCGCTCATGCTAGGCCGGCTGGTTTAAAAGTGGTACTAAACTGGTGCTGTCACTTTCATTTTCCAGATGAAAGACAGAATTAGCATCATTTTTAAACCAGGTCTAACTTTAGTCCACGTTTTGTAATAAGGGGGAAAATGTTTCTTCGATTTATTTCATATACTTTTTTTCAAACCTAAAATTCAGCAAAGAAAACAAATGACTATCGTTCATAAATTAGCACCATATTCATTGGTAATTAGGCTACAAAAGGACGTTCTAATTTTAACTTTTAATAGAGTTAACGTCGAAATAGAGATGCGTATAAATTGTTGTTGTAAGAGGGTTGTAAGTTATAAATGAGAGGGTGATTTGACGGCGCGTGTTGTCGGCAGCAAGGGCGGGTCGCCGCTGTCGTCCCAAACGCTGGGGCAGGCGGGCCGCGGCCTCGCCTCGCGGCTCACTAGGGCCATCGATACCTATGACGCGCCCCAAGCCTTTTACTATAGGTTTGTCTTTCACGCCTAATGTCCAACGCTCGAACGCTACTCAACTTTGGGAGCAATTTATTGCCGCACTCAGAGACGCCAGTTAAATTTAATTGGCCATTAATATCTTTCGTACTTTATTCAATACTGGACATTAGAAATATACAGAAACAGACTTACTTAATTGTCAATTTAATTTAATTGGCGTCTCTGAGTGCGGCAATATACCCTTCAACCGCTTCGGATTTATCCAACAAGCATTTTCGTATTGTAATACCTGACATCTTTCTCTGGTAGGAAAACCTGTGTACATATGAATGTTATGTCCGTCAATAGGGGATCGGACTGATTTGTTTTATTTGTTTAAAATGTTTTTAGAAATGTCAGAAACACGACATAGGTATTTATTTTCAAATATTTTACATATTTTTGGAGATATAGATCATCAAACTTCCTTGACGTCAGATGTAAGTAGCGCCATACTCCCGCCAGTTTTAGAAAAAGATAGCTAAAGACACAGTTTGTCACAATTCAGCAGCTCCATTACTTGCTTTTGTTTTTTTTTTCACTTTTGTTATTCATCAACCTTATATGTATATCAAGAACAGTCCGATCCCCTATGAGAGATTTTCTGCCAGCAAATAAAAAAAAAAAGTTTATTTATTAGCTGGATAGATGGCGCTGACCAGACATGTATCTCATCTGATCTGACCTACACTTGTATTTCAAAGTTGTGCAAGAAGGTGCAAGGTCAAAAAAAGTTGACGTTGACGGAAGAAGAGAAATGTCAAATAATTCTATTCCTCTTGTTTTGCGTTGCAATACCATACCGACCATACCGCGAGTTGTAGATAAGCCTTTTCAGTCCTGCAAATGTTTGTTTTCCTTCTGCAAGTGTTTTTTTTTAAATTACCGTCTTAACTAGACTCCTTGCCAGCAAATAAAAAAAGCAGACCCATGTCTGATGAACGCCATCTGTTGAGTTTTTTGGAACTAACTTTTTTCTTTTTTAATCGTCTGTCAGAAAATCCCTCATTGAAGGAAGGCATTTTTTTGCGGCGAGCTAATTTAACACAGCCTAGAAATAAAAACACATTACACTCCTTGGCAGTCGTGTAAAAATCAAAAGTGAAAGATGAAAATTCAATGTTTAAGAGGCTCTCAAAGTTGAGTAGTGTTTGATCATTTTGGTCTAATACTCGCGCCTGCAACTGTCGCCACGCTGTTTTAAGTGCACTCTGTCGCTTTCCAAGCTTGCTACATGTTTATTTTCTATTTGTTATACCTTAGTGCTTAATAAAACTCTGATCTAGACGTGCTTAAAGATATAATAATTATTAATCTGTACCCTATTTAGTCACTTCATGTTTATCACTTCTTTGTTATTTGACTAAGAATTTGTTGAAATAAGAGTTGTCTTGTCCTGCTCTTAGAATTTATATTAGGCTCCAGACAAAGTTGAGTGGGACCGTTGTTGTGGCGACATCTATAAGACGACGCACATAACACACATAAATGCGGTACACCCTACATCGTAATAACGTATCAGTATAATCGGTAGAAAATTAAATGGTCACATAATCTAACGTTTTAAACACAGTAAGTCTATGGTTGTTCTTCTTTTGACACTCTGCTTTATTTTCAATGAATACCAAACAAAGTATTTAGTTATTAGGTACTTTTTGTTTCACTCTATTCTGCCTACTGTGTTAGTCAATAATCTGTCTGTTTGTAGTCAATGCACGCATGGTAACGTGTTTGTATATTAGTATGCTAATATCATTTAAGATCTGCTTTGATTTGTTAAGTATTATGTGTATCACATTATGTAAAAATCGTTATTAGCTTATATAACTTTGTGTAACATTACTGCGAACTAATGGTGGAAGTTTCAAAAGTGTTTGTCCCTTATTTTGTAACGCTTATCAAATTACAATAGATAATGTAAGACATATAGTTTTGTAACATCTTGGTACAGTCTTCACATCAGAACATAAAGCTTAGGTATCATGTTGAACTTAAACGCTTTCTTAATACCTACCTAATAAAAGCTGTTATTGAAAACTTGAGGTTCTGTGGATTTTGAAATACAGAGTTAAGTATCACTTTAGTATGTAGTAATTTACCTGTTATGGATATTGAACTCAAAATTCAGTTTTTTGTAATTTTCATAAGCATGTTTTCAAAACGTTATGCATTTTTGGCAAAGGTAGCGCAGAATCTTAAACCTTTTAACAATTCTCATTTATTTAAATGCATACTATTTTTTATCCCATCTTTTTTCTTACGTTTAATTTTGTACACTAACAGACATCACTCACCACGTTATTGGAAAAGGTCTCTTAGTGTGTAAGGCGTAGAGTGCATTTTCTAATGTGGGTCGTTTTAAAGCAGCAACAACATGGCGGCCTCGAAGGCTTTGTCTCTCTCCGCGCCTGGGGCTATCAACTTAGACCATGCCACTGTCAAGTTTGACAACGAGATTAAGAAGGCCAGGCACTCCATCACTACACATAGTGGGATAAAGGTGAGTGAGAGTATTATCTTACGACCAGAATTAATAATCTATCCACAGATAGGGATAGGCATGATCCAGATTAGTTGCTAGGCAATACCTAGCAACACCCAGGCAACTGTCGTGAATTCTATGTTAATATCAAACGTTGCATAGCAACTAATCTGGATCATGCCTATCCCTATCTGTGGATTGATTATTAATTCAATTCTTCTTTGTTTGTACCGCATTCGCTGATTTCTTTTTCCTAAAGGTTGACTGGCAGAGAATGCTTTAAGCGTTAAGTCCGCCTATTGTACTTTACAAATGTATTTTGTGCAATAAAGTTATATAAAATAAAAATAAAAAAATAATTCTGGCCGTTAATAAAATCACCTGTTTGAATGTTAGGTGCTATTACAAAACACAAGTAAGAGCCTCTTCGCACTAGCGTTTGTCCAGCGTAGGTGTGTGATAATCGTACGCGCAGCGCGTTTTGAAAAAAATGTTCCGGTGCGTCGCAGACTAGCCGCGCCCGCCGGTGCGTTAAAAAAAATCATTAAATTGCCTACCGTCTGCCCCTCGGCTGCGCATGCATTCATCTAACACCTACGCTGTCCTTGTGCGAAATACAGAAGCAGTCCAAACATTTACATATGACGATTTTAATCTCGATTTTGAATCATCAAGTCGTCATGCATGGCTGGTTTGAAATTGACTGTGACACATGATTCTCCTAGCGCCATAAGCAAAAAACAAAGCAACGATCGCACGATACAAAATCATCCGTTAATTGCGCAGCTTCAACGCGGCAGTATCCCCACATCACAGCCGTCGGCTGACTCGCTCCTGGAGGACGAGAACGGAGGCGCCGAGTCGCCGCCCGATGCGTGCCGCTCGCTGTCCTGCCTCACCGACTCCACCGACCACTCCGCGCCCGTCAACTTCGACATGAGCAACCGGGTGAGTGCGCCGTAGCTACGTGCAGTACAACCGCAGCTGCGACAGGACCAACCTGCCCTACATAGTCCGCGGGCGCTAGTCGCCGCCCGACGCGTGCCGCTCGCTGTCCTGCCTCACCGACTCCACCGACCACTCCGCGCCCGTCAACTTCGACATGAGCAACCGGGTGAGTGCGCCGTAGCTACGTGCAGTACAACCGCAGCTGCGCCAGGACCAACCTGCCCTACATAGTCCGCGGGCGCTAGTCGCCGCCCGACGCGTGCCGCTCGCTGTCCTGCCTCACCGACCACTCCGCGCCCGTCAACTTCGACATGAGCAACCGGGTGAGTGCGCCGTAGCTACGTGCGGTACAACCGCAGCTGCGACAGAACCAACCTGCCCTACATAGTGCGCGGGCGCTAGTCGCCGCCCGACGCGTGCCGCTCGCTGTCCTGCCTCACCGACCACTCCGCGCCCGTCAACTTCGACATGAGCAACCGGGTGAGTGCGCCGTAGCTACGTGCGGTACAACCGCAGCTGCGACAGAACCAACCTGCCCTACATAGTGCGCGGGCGCTAGTCGCCGCCCGACGCGTGCCGCTCGCTGTCCTGCCTCACCGACTCCACCGACCACTCCGCGCCCGTCAACTTCGACATGAGCAACCGGGTGAGTGCGCCGTAGCTACGTGCAGTACAACCGCAGCTGCGACAGGACCAACCTGCCCTACATAGTCCGCGGGCGCTAGTCGCCGCCCGACGCGTGCCGCTCGCTGTCCTGCCTCACCGACTCCACCGACCACTCCGCGCCCGTCAACTTCGACATGAGCAACCGGGTGAGTCTGTAGTAACGATTTATGACACGACATCATTACTCTGTCATTTGTGAGTATACCTGCAGCTACAACAAGAGCACCGTCCTTTTTACCTTTGTTGTGAGAAGCCGAATGAGTGTCCGTAGGTATTTGACTAATTATATGCCCCTAGCACGCTACATAGCTTGGTCTATACTCGCTACTGTCGGTTAAGAATTTGTTTGGGCATCCCCCGTAATGCCGTGTAGTGCCGGCGGTGCCGTGTAGTGCCGGCACATAAAAAGAATAGCACTACCCCCTCTCTTCCCGTGGGTGTCGTAAGAGCCGACAGAGGGAAAACTGCCAAAGGAGATGGGCAGCAGCGTCTCCATTTAACAGCAGGCCATACTGCGATCGCCAACCCGCCTGCCAAGCGTGGCGATTATGGCAAAACCCCCCGATATGGATACCACATTCATACGCTGCGGCAAGTTATACAGAAGACCGAAGAGTATAACTTGCCACTATGCTTGGCGTTCGTGGACTATGAGATAGCCTTTGATTCGATCGAGACCTGGGCAGTGCTGCAGTATCTCCAGAGGTGCCAAATAGACTACAGGTACAGCCGGCCAAGAAAGTGGTCTACCAGTTTTGACAATAGTTCCCGTGTCAACAAAATATCGCTAAAGGCGAATCTTTAAAATTGTATGTTAACTGAGAAAACTGACATGAAATCATAGAGCAAAGTACACACAATGTTATTTTTGCCTTTGTGACCTATGCATTAGATCATAATTTGCAACAACAAACAACCCTCACAGTTTTTCATAAACTTCAGAACTAAGGAGGTTTTAGAAAAGAACATATATCACTGACAATTTAATGTCACAGGTATTTTCCTAAACTCCCTAAAATAAAGTAAAATTTATTCATTATTTTACTACAATGCCTCGAAATTTATCCATAGCCGAGAGAGCTCAAATAATCGCACTTCACAATGATGGATTCAATATTAGTGAGATTTCTAGAGAATTAAATGTGTCTTATGGTTCAGAGATGATGGAACCGCAACTAAAGAACAGCAGAAGCACTGCAAGGGCACTGCATGGGAGGAAACCCGTGAGTCTGACATCTGCTCGAGGCTGGTGGGCTCAATGAGGGACCGACTCCGAGAAGTCATAGAGGCAGATGGCGGCTACACAAGATTTAAGCATTTTATTTAAGTGACTTATTCCATGTGAAAAATAATATTTTTAACAACGAAATAATTTGCATTTTCTCTACCGCTTCTTGTTACAGCCCTTGTCCCGTCCTTTTCTAATCGTGGATATCATTGGGGGAGGCCTACATTTAGCAGTGGACATCCATTTATGCAAGGTGTTAAACCAGGCGACTAAAAATTCTAGGTTGAGCGACTAAAAATACTAAGTGAGCAGCGGAAAAATAGGTTTAGGTTAGGTTAGATTGGCGACTAAGTCGCTCACCTAGTAATTTTGGTACCCTAAAATGTTTTTTAGTCGATCGGTTAATTACTATCCCTACAAAAATACCCCTAAATACTGAAATTGGTAATTCATTACTGAACAACTTTCCCAAGGAACATTAGGGCGGTTTCAAATTAGCGTTTTATACGCGCGTATAAGCTCGTTTTCGGAAGCGCAATGTAGGCGTGTATAGTATAGGCGCGCCTTTTGCCACACGCGTGACTCGTACGAGCGTTGACGTGCTTGTATGCTCGTATAAGCGCGAGCCATACGCTAATCAAGCGCAAGGTTCGAGCGAACACGCCGAAATATTCCCGTTTACGCGCGTTCAGTTTTTTTAAGTCCGTACTCCGTATTGCGGCTCGCGTGAAAGCGCGGATGCCGAAACGACCGTATACGCGCAGAAAAAAACGCCAGTTTGAAACCACCATTATACCGCAATATTAGACTCAAGAAATGTGTATGTTGTTGATGAGAATCAAAATTCGACGATTCGAAATTCGAAAAACGAATTCGCGAAGTGTCATAAAATTTAAGCAAAGGAAAATCAACTTTGTTGTTAGTTGACGAATAAACGAACTTCACCCTTACGGTGATAGACCACATATTTGGCCGACTGTACATCGAGGTGCTGAGGTACTTATACCAAAACGCCACCATGTCGGTCCGATTACAGAACCAGAGCTCTAATTCTATCCAACTACAGCGAGGTGTGAGACAGGGAGACGTCATTTCTCCGAAACTGTTCACAGCTGCGTTGGAGGATATTTTCAAGCTACTGGACTGGAAAGGATTCGGCATTAACATCAATGACGAGTACCTAACACACCTGCGGTTTGCCGATGATGTAGTTCTCATGGCTGAGACCTTGGAAGACCTGAACACAATGCTCGAAGATCTCAGCAATGCTTCCCAAAGAGTGGGTCTGAAGATGAACATGGATAAGACGAAAATCATGTCCAATGCCCATGTTGCATCCGCTCCAGTTAATGTTGGGAACATTACACTCGAAGTTGTTGACCACTATGTCTACCTAGGACAGACAATCCAATTAGGTAAGTCCAACTTCGAGAAAGAGATCTCTCGTCGAATCCAGCTCGGATGGGCAGCGTTTGGGAAGCTCCGGCATATATTTGCGTCCAAAATTCCTCAATGTCTCAAGACTAAGGTCTTTGACCAGTGTGTGTTGCCAGTTATGACTTATGGAAGCGAGACGTGGTCTTTTACTATGGGTCTCATAAGAATGCTCAAGGTTACCCAGCGAGCAATGGAGAGAGCGATGCTTGGTATTTCCCTGCTCGATCGAATCAGAAATGATGAGATCCGCAGGAGAACTAAAACGTCCGACATCGCTCGAAGGATTGCTCAGTTGAAGTGGCAGTGGGCGGGACACATAGCGCGGAGAACCGATGGCCGTTGGGGCGGAAAGGTTCTCGAATGGCGACCGCGAACCGGACGACGTTCCGTGGGCAGGCCCCCTACAAGGTGGACCGACGATCTGGTCAAGGTCGCGGAAAGCCGCTGGAAGCGGGCAGCGCAGGACCGATCGTTGTGGTGATCCTTGGGGGAGGCCTATGCCCAGCAGTGGGCGTCGTACGGTTGAAATGATGATCCCCTGTAAGATAGACCACTACATCTCTCTCTAAGCTACGTAAAATAAAGAAAATTCGCTTCTTTCTTCACCAAAAGTGCCTTTGTTTTCACAAATAATTTTGCAATTGGCAGGCGAAGTTGCCGCGCGGCATCGAGAACATCCGTCCGCACATCGAGCAGGTGGACAACGTGCCGCTGCTCGTGTCGCTGTTCACCGACTGCACGCCGAGCTCCGTCCACCTCATGATTCAGATCATGCAGGTATTACATCACTGCTTCTCACATTACATCATAGCATCGAGAACATCCGTCCGCACATCGAGCAGGTTGATAACGTGCCGCTGCTCGTGTCGCTGTTCACCGACTGCATGCCGCGCGCCGTCCACCTCATGATTCAGATCATGCAGGTATTACGTCACTGCTTCTTACATTAAATCATAGCAATATTATTTAGGCAGCCTGAATCGTCCCAGTGTAGTGCAAAGGTCTCTTCATGACGAGTAACAGGATATTACAAACATTTGCGAGAACACTTGTGTTTTGAGTATTTGCTCAATGCAATGCTGTACGTAACCTGATCGCTTGCGATTTCAAACATATTTTTTGTGTTCTACAGAACAGTATTTTGATCGACAGGATTACGGCGAGGTAGTTTGTGTCATGGGGTCTGCTGCCAACTGCCTCAATATGGAGATTTTTATGCAAGCAGATGCCAGGTACTTACATAAGCTTTTTTTTAGAAATTTCGTTTCAAGTTGTTTAAAAAAGAAATAAACATAAATTTACTCGCGAATGCTTTTAAATTTGCTAGTTCAAAACGTAACTCAAGTAAGTAGTCATTTATTTGCCAGAATATTGTTCTGCCTCATTTCCACCTGCAAGTAAGTCTTCTGCGATAAATGTCCGACAGTCTGTCAGATAGCAACTTGCAAGTGTAAACTACAACTTGCAGACTGTCGGACATTTATTGCAGAAGACTTACTTGCAGGTGGAAATGAGGCCTTACATTTCGATCTTAAATATTATAGTTTCCAATCTATCGTAAATTCGATAAAAAATATGTCAAACATCAAGGTCATTAGGTAGTTTATTGAAAATGCGCAGAGCAATACAGTGGAAATTTTTAGCTCATGCTTTTGTACAGCATTAATCTTTGATTTGGTATATTAAGATTTACAAGAAATTACCAATGTTTATTTACAAAAAGTGAAATTTCCAATATGTTCTGACTGGGAAGTGTGGAGACAAGTGGAGATCCTCGAACACAGGCTTACAGCTTTCTAGTTTACTTGCACCACAGATAGGTCGCACGCATTTCGTTTGCACCTTAAAAGCTCTAGGCATGTCTTCAGAACGACCCCATAGAATAAGGCCATATCTTGATTGACATAACGTAGCCAAGGTAGGTCATTAACGCTGCTTCTTTAGATGCAATATTGACTATTCTATTAAGCGTATACCTTTCCAATATATTGACAACTGCTTCGATGTGAACTTATATTATAATCAAACATTTCGTCAATAATTATTTTAGTTTCCTTTACATTGACAACATTATTATTTTCATATTAAACATTAATACCTATGTTTGTTCTGTTGTGTGTTCAAAATTAATGCTTTTTGTCTTTGTTATATTTACTTTTAGGTTATTTTTTTTAGGCCAATTCTCACTCATTTATTTTTACTAAAAGTGTTGTATCGTTTGCGAATAGTATGCATTTTTTATTAGTTATACTTAGGAGAGCGTTGATAAAAAGCAAAACCAATAAAGGTCCTAGGACACTCCCTTGTGTAACACCAACCCTTTTGTAGTTATGTGTAGAGTGTAGACGTGTAAGTTTTTCTAACACTTCCGAATGTATTAATTATTTCTTCACACTGTTATCTGTCAGATAGGTGTGTGTGTCTCTATCCAGGACAACGCCGTTCCTCTTATGACATATTTTTCGAGCTTTGCTATAACAATTTATAGGGAACACAATCAAAAGCTTTACTCAAGTCAAGAAATATCTCATCAGTGAACATTCCATTGGTTATGTTTTCAGTCGCTTCTTTAATGAGATGGTAACAAGCAAGTGTAGTCGAGCAACTTTTTCGAAACCCAAACCCACAGGGGCCGTACCGGCGAGTGCTCCGAACTTCGGAAATCTGCTGGGCTTCAAACTAAAACATAGGTAGTTCAAGTTTGAATGCTTTCCATTTCGAACTAGAACCAAGCGGTGTTTGTCTTGTTAACAGTATAGCCGTGGAACCCCTATACCCCGTACTGTGCCAGAAGATGCCGCCGTACCAGGTGCCCACGCGCTGCGCCGGCCCCATCGACCTGGCCCGCTCGCTCAACTCCGTGCCTTGCTCCTTGTCGGTAAGCTTGTAGCTTTAATATCCCCGTTGTCTCTCACGCTTGTCTCTCAGCTGTATTTTATCTCGTTAGGGTGCCATGGCAGCTTCGATCATATAAACCCTAGATACACAATTCCTTACTAAATGCGCTTGAAAAAGTGATTCCAACAGCGATGTCATTAGTAGTTATAGTTAGAGATATTTCGATTCCGAATACTGCCGTCACCACATTTGATATTCGACCCTAAGCAACAGTAATTGGATTTAAATTCGGTCGGCATGGTAGTACTTACGATCTTATTACATGGAAAGCTAAGATGGTCGGCCGACGCTAGAACAGCGAATCGTATTTCGTCATGTCTGCATCTCTGTATTACTAACGCAAATAGAAGAAACGGTTGCGCGGCAAGGAATCCTACTAATATTATAAATATGAAAGTTTAGATGTTTGGATGTTTGGATGTTTGGATGTTTGGATGTTTGTTACTCAATCACGCCAAAACGGCTGAACGGATTTGGCTGAAATTTAGGACACAGATACTTTGAAGCCTGGAGAGGAACATAGGCTACTTTTTATCCCGGAAAAATATCACACTCCCGCGGGATAACATCGTGTAGTCCACGCGGGCGAAGCCGCGGGCGGATAGCTAGTATTGCAATATTTAAGTATAAATAATGAAATTATGATAATTTTAGTACGTGTTTGACTTTGAATTAATTGTGCAATTATACTTACGTTCAATACTGACTTAAAATATGATATTACATCTCTTTTTTTCCTTTTTTCGAATTGTTTTTGCGCATCTTCTCAGCACATTTAGGCATCGTTTCGCCGGGCGGTCAAATGACTACTGAGAGCGATCTAATGCTCCATTTCGAATAGAGCATTCGTCGGTGGCTTCACTTTCTGTGCGTTTACGCTGTATCTAGGGTTTATATGATCGAAGCATGGCAGTGACGCGACGCCAGCAGCCGTCGGTCGCCAAAAGAAATGCCACTACTTAAACTTAAATTCAGAAGCCAGGGTTTTATTAATATGTTATCTGGTAACTGTTGCAATAAAGATTTTTTCATTTTCATTTTTCATTTTCACTACTTTTGGCTTCGCTGCCATGACATTCTAATGAGATACAGCCCTTACTCCCATTGCATTACGCTATTCTACTTATAAGATTTCAGGAACTAACTACTTCTCGTTCTCTTACTAGTAAAACTACAAAGACATGCTATTTCTCGTACACATTTCAGCGTTAGTTATATAATAAGTTTAGGTACTTCATACCAGTCACCATTGAGAACCATTTTATGAGCTGTCGAAATGTGATGCCTGCCACCTTATGCTTTGCGTGAAATAGTAAATTGTGATGTCACAAACTCATTGACAACTATTTATTGCTTTCAAACTTAAACATGGATGAATCTTACTGTTTGTCATAAAATGTATCAAGTCTTCACAGCGAATATAAAATTTTCTTTGAGAAAAGCAATGGAGTTTTTAGAGTAATTCCAAATCTATTATTATTATTTAATCATTAAATGTAATACATAAAATAAATAAATAAATGTCGTAGGCTATTCGTCTTACCAGGCTGATCGATATCTGCCTGGGCATATCACGATACGCCACCGTTCAAAGCATAACGTTTGACGATTTACCCAGCCATGTTTGAGCAAATCGAGTGCATTGACAACACACCATTTCTCTTTGAAAATGGTATTCTGGCGCTTCGCTAGCCGCTGCCGCGGCACGTTCGCGTCGCTCACTCGGCTCGCGCTTTTTTTTTACACCATTCTAACCTAACCTAACCAAACATTACCTCTTAAATGTATGGGGTTTTTAATTTTTATAAGTTGTGCTACCCCTTTGCTACATTCTAACCCTTTTTTCTGCATTATCTCACTTATTGCTTTTATTATCCGTGTTTTTTATTTCTGGCCGTCATTTTTTTCGCATGTAAACACAGCTGACAGAGTGCAACAAGCGCCAAAAGGGTCGCGGAATGGTACTACATTACGATGCCTCCAGCCATAATTTCGTTCCTCCAGCCAAAGTTCGAGAATCTCGATGTGCCAAGCCATATCTTGAAATCGACAAATAATTATTTTACTCTTTGACCGACAAATAGGTTGCTTTCATAGATCTGCCAAACTTTTTGTTGGGCACATCATAAAATAATCGACCAAATCACGAAATGCCATCACATCGTGATGCGCCCAGGCAGATCTCGATCGGCCCAGTTCAACGATATGACCACGACGTATACAAAACAAAAACTGTGTTGTTAACATTTCACGCTGGCCAGTTGCAAAACAAGTGGCAATACCAGCCAATGACTGACTACCGCAGTAAGGAGGTAAGAATGAATAGTTAGTAGATATTAAAAATAAATTATTTAATATTTTAGTCTGTTGTTATTGTTATTTCGATTCTCATTTTTAATGGCTGGGGCCTACAAGTATATTAAGGTGTTTCACTCCATGCAGCACGTCCACTGCAATTTGCTGCTATTTACCGTCTGTCGGTCGCAGTTGCACAGTTGATGACACAGTTGTATGCATTCGAGTATTCAATACCACGTAGTTACCCGCGTACTGACTGAGCGCTTGGGAGGCATAGCCTCCTTGGTCAGCACGTGCCTCGCCTAATGCTGCGTACAGACCGGCCCAACAAACGCCAACAACACCAGGCGTTGCCGCTACACGTTCCTGGCCTTCGAAGATCAATAAAGCTAAGTAAAGGATCACTGGGAGTGATTCCAGTTCACATTCGGGTTTTTCAGATCATCTGATTAAGACAGAGGGAAAAGCCCTTGGCTGTCGTTCGTTGGCCTTCGTTGGTCCGGTGTACCCAGCATGAGACAAACGCACACAAACGCACGTGCTGTTGCAGCTGAAGCAATCTATCTAAGGCTAGAGTTACCCATCGTGATACATTCTTCTCCATCTTTTATTTTTTAGTAAAGAGAGTATTCAAGCAATTTAAATTGGTTACATCAACTAAATCCCATTTGAAATCTGGACAATCCCTCTCTGGACAAACTCTTTATAAGGCCTTATTATGTTCTCAGATGACCTGCGACTCGGACGTGTCACTGTTCACGCTGATTACGATGTCGCGCCACTACATGATGTGCCTGTGGAACAGCACGCAGTTCTGGATCTGCAGCGTCTGCTTCATCGCGCTGTTGCAGGTATTGTGTGACGTCACAATGTGTGTCGTCCGGTGAACTGTCATTTGGACGTGTGACTGTTCATGCTGATCACAATGTCGCGCCACTACATGATGAGCCTTAATGGATCAACACGCAGTTCTGGATCTGCAGCGTGTGCTTCATCGCGCTCTTACAGGTATTGTGTGACGTCACAATGTGTGTTGTCTGGTAAACTGCCACTCGGACGTGTCACTGTTTACTTTGATCACAATGTCGCACCACTTCATGATGTGCCTGTGGAACAGCACGCAGTTCTGGATCTGCAGCTTCTGCTTCATCGCGCTGTTACAGGTATTGTGTGACGTCACAATGTGTGTCGTCCGGTGAACTGTCACTCGGACGTGTCACTGTTTACTTTGATCACAATGTCGCACCACTTCATGATGTGCCTGTGGAATAGCACGCAGTTCTGGATCTGCAGCGTATGCTTCATCGCGCTGTTACAGGTATTGTGTGACGTCACAATGTGTGTCGTCCGGTGAACTGTCACTCGGACGTGTCGCTGTTCACGCTGATCACGATGTCGCGCCACTACGACTTCGGTAGAGATATACAACGAGTGTGCTTTCCAACGTCATAGACAGCTTAAGCATATCTGTTTTAACTTTTTTTTTACTTTTAATTTATTAACTCTACATTTTTGAAATTGGGTAGGTAAATTTAGTTAGATGATTACAATAAAACCTTTTCACTTCTCATGCTCGTAAAGTTCGTGTTTATGTTGGGTATAGGCTGCATAAAATCGCTTTTTATGCTCTAGTACATTAAGTAAAATCTTCGTCTAAGTCTCAGACTCTAAGACAAAGGTCATCAGGTAAACAGTCACACACGCAATTAAACTTCACTACATAGTATAAAACAAAGTCGCTTTCTCTGTCCCTATGTCCCTTTGTATGCTTAAATCTTTGAAACTACGCAACGGATTTTGATGCGTTTTTTTTTTAATAGATAGAGTGATTCAAGAGGAAGGTTTATATGTACTTTTTATCCCGATACTAGCGGCCGCCCGCGGTTTCACCCGCGTGGTTCCCGTTCCCGTGGGAATATCGTTGGCTAAGATATTGGACGCAGGGGGCCAGGTGGACTCGATTTACACAGACTTCAGCTGCGCTTTCGACAAAGTCGACCATGAAATTCTGATAGGAAAATTATCCAACTTCTATTGTATATCCGATCCTCTTCTATCCTGGTTCGGATCGTACTTGTCGAAGCGATACCAGTATGTTGTTCTGAATGGACATGAATCTGTAAGTTTTCTCGTCACTTCTGGAGTTCCACAGGGGTCCCACCTGGGCCCAATCTTGTTTATCTTATTTATTAATGATGTTGTAGGATGCCTCAATAACAGTCACTGTACGTTGTTCGCTGACGACATGAAGATTTACAGAGAAATTAAATCTGAGAGGGATGTCGAGTTGTTACAATCAGACCTTGACAATGTACATAACTGGTGTGTTCAAAACCGTATGGTCTTGAACGTATCTAAGTGCTATCACATTACATTCACTAAGAAGAGACTCCCAATTCTCGGCAACTACCACATCTCTCATCAAAATATTGCGAAGATGGAAGCAATAAGAGACCTCGGCGTGATTCACGATGGTAAACTAAACTTTCTGGCTCATTATGACTCCATCATTAAACGAGCAGCTCAAATGCTTGGGTTTATAAAGAGGGCAACCAGGGAATTTCGTCGCATCGATACCAAAATTTTGCTCTTCAATTCTTTAGTCAGGAGTATTCTTGAGTACTGCAGTGTTATCTGGAACCCATGCTATACAGTTCACGTTGATAGAATTGAGAGCCTAAATCGATCTTTCACCCGACATCTAGCATACATAAGTAGGGGTATAACGGCACGTCACTCTTATGAAGAACGCCTTAGTTTTTTCTCGATGGACTCCCTAAAACAACGTCGCACGATGTTGGACTTATGTTTCCTGTACAAGCTCGTGAATGGTATGGTTCTGGATCCAGTGTCTTTAAATCAACTCAACTATCGCGTTCCTAGACCAAATAGTCGGAACATTTCTAAGAAACTTTTTGCACTTGACTCGAGCAGAACAAACTTGGGCAGACACGCACCGGTTCAGCGTATCTGTAATACATACAACAATGTTGCTGTTGCTGATGACTCATTGGACATATTTGCTACAAAATTACCACTTTTTAAAAAAACTCTTCTTAGTAAAAATCGTATGGTTGTCTGATTGTTTGTGTGGGATTGGTTTTCATTAACTTTTTTATATATATTAATTTGTTTAGTTATTATTATTATTAATTCTTTTAGTTCCTATTTTAAGTGCTGCACTTTATAAAAATTGAATGCTGGGTGTACCTGTCATTAAAGTCATGCAAAGGATTTAGGTTAGAAAAATGTATATTTTATGACTGTTTGTGTATGAACTTTGTTGGTATACTAAATAAATAAAATAAAATAAAATAAAATAAAATACGTCTCGGGTAAAATGATACGTTTTATGCACTTGTTGTACAATCTACTATTTTATTATTACTTAGTTTGTAACGCGAAGTATAATGTCATTGGTGCAGGTGGGGTCGCTGTGCGCGTTCTTACCGCCGGCGTTAAGCGTGGGCGGCGCGGCCTGGTGTAGCGCTGTATGTGTTCCGCTTCTGGCCGCGCCGCTGGCCAGCGCGCCGCCCGCGCCCGGCGTCATGCAGCGCGCCGCCACGCGCCCGCACCTCAGGTTCACGGCCCAGGTCACTACCCCCCCCCGCCCCTACTGCACGTATAGAGCGCGCCCGGCGTCATGCAGCGCGCCGCCACGCGCCCGCACCTCAGGTTCACGGCCCAGGTCACTACCCCCCCCCGCCCCTACTGCACGTATAGAGCGCGCCCGGCGTCATGCAGCGCGCCGCCACGCGCCCGCACCTCAGGTTCACGGCCCAGGTCACTACCCCCCCCCGCCCCTACTGCACGTATAGAGCGCGCCCGGCGTCATGCAGCGCGCCGCCACGCGCCCGCACCTCAGGTTCACGGCCCAGGTCACTACCCCCCCCCGCCCCTACTGCACGTATAGAGCGCGCCCGGCGTCATGCAGCGCGCCGCCACGCGCCCGCACCTCAGGTTCACGGCCCAGGTCACTACCCCCCCCCGCCCCTACTGCACGTATAGAGCGCGCCCGGCGTCATGCAGCGCGCCGCCACGCGCCCGCACCTCAGGTTCACGGCCCAGGTCACTACCCCCCCCCGCCCCTACTGCACGTATAGAGCGCGCCCGGCGTCATGCAGCGCGCCGCCACGCGCCCGCACCTCAGGTTCACGGCCCAGGTCACTACCCCCCCGCCCCTACTGCACGTATAGAGCGCGCCCGGCGTCATGCAGCGCGCCGCCACGCGCCCGCACCTCAGGTTCACGGCCCAGGTCACTACCCCCCCGCCCCTACTGCACGTATAGAGCGCGCCCGACGTCATGCAGCGCGCCGCCACGCGCCCGCACTTCAGGTTCACGGCCCAGGTCACTTCCCCCCCGCCCCTACTGCACGTATAGAGCGCGCCGCAAAGTATTTATATATTGCATCTACCTGAAAACAGTCGTGCATTGTAGGTATTTAATATTTTTTCTGTAAAAACTATAAGATTTGTGTCTACACTAAGACCCGGGGAGAAACCATGCTGATCTATTCATGATATTAAGAGCAGTATTAAAGACCTGATCAGTAATTATTTTTCCCAAGATTTGACATAACTTTGATCGGAACTGGTTGTACAATCCCATAGAGGTCCAAAATACTGTTATTCACAACGTAAATAAAACTAGTGTGTAGGTCGAGGATAATTTATTGGGTGCATCGACAAGACTATATCAATCACCAAAAAATCTTAACACCGCCGTTCAGCATTACGTACGTTTGGCACAACGCCATCTATGTACAATAATTACAACTAATATTTAAATACAACGGCTTAACATTCCGCCCACCATGAACGGAACGTCCATCAGAAAGAACACAATCAAATAAGAAACATAACAAAAACAACAAAGTTGTAGGTATGCAATACATCAATAATACATAACTAACACATACACATACTTGACTAAATTAAAATACAAAAAAAACATAGTAGTAGGTATTTACATTTATTAAGTGACAGGTAAAAGTATAAGTTTGGATACAGGTCTCTTTACTAGAGACCCCTTGCATCGCAAGGTTACGACTCTCGTAAGATTGTCCGCACCAACATGTTTTTCCTTAATTACGCCATACAACCATCTGGACGGTGGGAGGTCATCCTCCCTTACTAACACGACATCCCCTACAGAAGGTTCAGGAGCAATATAGGACCATTTATATCTATGCTGTAATTGAGTCAAGTACTCATGAGACCATCGTCTCCAAAAGTCTTGCAGTAGTCTCTGTACAAACTGCCATCTTTTAAGAGTACTCACGTTACTCTGCTCAAAGTTTGCATCGGGTATAAGCAGCAACGGCTCACCGACTAGAAAATGGCCGGGAGTTAATGGATACGGATCATCTGGATTATTGCTAATTTGAGAAAGTGGACGCGAGTTAAGGCAAGCTTCTATTTGATACAGAAGCGTGGACATCTCTTCGAATGTCAAGGTACTGTTACCAATAACCCTTTTTAGATGGTGCTTTGTGGACTTCACTCCAGCCTCCCACAACCCTCCAAAGTTCGGCGAGTGAGGTGGAATGAAGTGCCAGTTGGTACCATTTGTTGCCAACCACTCAGCAATATCATTAGCGGCTTCAGACTTTTCCGTTTGGAATAAATGCTTTAACTCCCTATTGGCCCCCACGAAGGTCGTGCCGTTGTCACTCCATAAATCTGCGCAGTGACCTCGCCGTGCAACAAAACGCTTAAAAGCTGCTAAAAATGCCTCGGATGTCATGTCACTTACGACTTCGAGGTGTATTGCACGAGTGGTCATACATACGAACAAGGCTATATATCCTTTAACGGCTCGATAACCACGCCCTTTATACGGTCTTATAGCTATGGGTCCTGCGTAGTCAACCCCACTCTGATAGAAAGGTCGACAGACTGTGACACGTTCTGTAGGTAGCTGTCCCATCATTTGCTGACTTGTTTGTGCAGAATGGCGACGACATACAACACACTTCCGAACGACCTTGCGAACAAGATTTTTCGCATTAACTATCCAATACTGCGTTCTTAAAAAGTTTGTCATTAATTGTGGACCGCCGTGAAGAGTGCGATTATGGGCATCATCCACAATCAAATCTGTGAAATGCGACTGATACGGCAGCAATATTGGATGTTTCATATTTTCATCTATTTCAGCATTTTGTAAGCGACCGTCCACCCTGAGTATACCATCAGCATCAAGAAACGGACACAGTGAGGTAAGTTTACTACTTTTCTTTATCTTTCCCAAAGTTTGTAAACATTTTATTTCTTCCAGGAAACTTTTCCTTTGACACAATCGGATACAGGTAAGTAAAGACTCTTTTAATTCTAATCTAGATATGTAAGGCGTAAATTTTTCTTTCTTTAACTTAAGGAATCTACGTATGTATGCAACAACTCTTAATAATTTATTCAATGAAGAATAACGACATAATATAGATTCTGACTCTGACTGAATAGTGTGGCACGAAATTTGCTCTTTTTTCTTTTCTAAATCCGTTAATTTAAATTGTCCCTTTGAATAATTAATAACCTTTTCTTGCAGCCATTGTGGACCCTCTCTCCCGATCTTCAAATCCGATAGTTTGCTCGGATTTATACCTCGCGACGCACAATCTGCAGGGTTAGATTCGGACTTGACATGTGACCACTGAGTATTATTCATAAGCGTTAATATTTCAGAGACCCGATTCGCGACATAGGTTTTCCATTTGCTGGGATGACTGCTCAACCATGAAAGGACTACACTTGAGTCCGTCCAGGCGTACACGCACTCCTTCGGAATCTCTAAAACTTCTGCTATTTCGTGAAGCAGGTTGGCTAACAATACCGCTCCGCACAACTCCAACCGAGGAATCGAGACTTGCTTCACTGGAGCAACTTTCGTCTTTGCGGCAAGTAATCGTACATGCACATCACCTTTACCATCAACGATTCTAATATAGACTACAGCTGCGTATGCTGCATTTGAAGCATCATAGAATCCTTGAAGTTCTCTGGTAACATCGTTGGTGCTAGTGCCAATCCATCTTGGAATCTTAAATTGAGCGAGATGTGTAAGTTCATCTCGAAACTCAAGCCATGCCTTCAAAATATCACATGGCAATTCTTCATCCCATTGTATCCCTGACAGCCAGACTGTTTGAATAAATATTTTAGCAGTGGTGACCACAGGAGCTAGCCAACCGAGGGGATCAAACAGTTTTGCTATTTCCGAAATCATTTTCCTCTTAGTTATGGGTGTTTCCAGTGCTGTAAGTTGGACAGTGTATTGAAATTTATCTTGGTGTCTATTCCAAGTGAGACCTAAAATTTTGATAACTGTATCTAATTTTAGCTCTAAAGTTTCCTTTGAATTCTTACTTTCTCTATCCCACTTTGACAACAACTCACTATTGCTACTACTCCATTTCTGAAGCTGGAAACCACCAAGTTTAAGTAACTCGTTCATTTGTTGATAAATCTGTGCTCCCTCGTTTATATTTTCGCAGCCTGTCATAAGATCATCCATATAATATTCCCTAAGGACTCTGCTAGCTGCCAAAGGATATTTATCTCCCTCATCATGTGCAAGCTGTTGTAAGGATCTGACCGCCAAGTAAGGTGCCGCTGATGTACCAAATGTTACACGTAATTGTCGGAGATGCTGAAGTTCTGAATTAACATCGCTACGCCATAATAGACGTTGAAAATCAACATCCTCAGCAGCTATCTTGACTTGACGGTACATCTTCACAATATCTGCTACCAGGCTTATAGGATAGCAGCGCCAACGTAAAATAAGGTGTCGAAGTGTGGGTTGAAGCGTTGGACCTACCATGAGATCATCATTCAACGAAGTTCCATTATTAAGCGAACACGACGCATCAAACACGACCCGAACCTTAGTGGTGCTTCTCTCATTGCGAACGACAGCGTGATGGGGAAGATACACAGCCTTGGGATTAGCTTTCTCCACTTCCGGCACTACTTTCATGTGATTTAATTTTAAATATTCCTCCATAACCTCCGAATATTGAATCTTCAGTGGTTGATTCTTCAGTAATCGTTTTTCGAGCATAAAGAATCGTTTCTGCGCAATATCATAAGAATTACCATATTGACAACTTGGATCCACCTTTTTGAATGGCAATTTTACGACATAGCGACCCTCATCATCTCTAGAAGTAGTTTTGGCGAACAGCTCTTCACATTGCTGTTCTTCTTCAGACAGACATTTTTTCACAGCTGAAGACAGTTCTTCTTGCTCCCAAAAACCTTTCAGGAGATCGTTCATACTCAATTGAGTGTGCATACTAATTATTTCATTACGTGTCTGTGAAAGTTCGTAACTTGGAGGGGAAAATATATGGCCTGAAAGGATCCAGCCAAGTTTGGTATTTTGCGCAATTGGAGAACCTGGTGGACCTTTGACAACTCCATCCATTAAAATTTGACCATACACTTCCGCCCCCAGTAAAATATCAATTTTACTCGGAGTATCAAACTTCGGGTCTGCTAACTCTATAGCAGGAATCTGAGGAGAAAACATCGGAACAGACATTTTCCTCTCAGGTAAAAGAGAAGTGAGCTTATTAAGAACATGAGCTTTAACTTCAACTATAAAGTTGGGGTCATGGCGTGACTGAATTTTGACCATAACGGTCCATTTAGACTGCAAGGATGAACCTTGATCACTACCTAACCCTGAAATATAGCTCATGTTTGAAACTCTTTTAAGACCAAGCATTTGTACAACAGACTCTGCTATAAATGAAGCTTGTGAACCTTGGTCCAGAAGAGCTCTGATACAAAAAGTTCCATTTTTCGTATCTACATTGACCAAAGCAGTGGCCAATAATACTTGACTATTTGCATTAGAAAAGCATGATACTATATTTGATGCCTCGCCTTGAGATGATTCTACATTGGACGACTGAACGCCCCCTTCCACTACGGAAGTGTTTACCTGATCATCTTTAGGACCTAACTTTGGGTGCAGTAAAGAGTGATGTCGCCTTTTACAAATGCGACAGCTGGTTGATTGACGGCAATTGTATATCGAATGATTCGGAGCAAGACAATTAAAACATAACTTGTTGGTTTGGGCAAAAGTACGACGTACATTTACATCTTCCTTTGCGAATTTTTTACAATTACACAGTTTGTGAGCATCGGAACAAAATATACATAATACAGCAGGAATTGTATGCATTGTTTTAGGAACATTATTACGAATATTACTCTGTTTAGTGGCTTTATTGTCTAGAAATTCTAAAGATCTGAAACGATGATCTAAAAAGTTTTTAAAATCAACAAGTTTAGGCAATTCATCATTACACCTACTGACTTCTACTTCCCACAACTTTCGAGATTCTGTATCAAGTTTCAACGAAACTACATAAATTACAATAAGATCCCAGGAATCTACATTTACATCTAAATTAGTAAGAGCATTTAAACACTCATTAGTTGTGTCAAGTAATTCCTTTATCGCACTTGATGATTCCGACAATACATGTTTTTGGTTCATAAAACGTTTTAGTACACAATTGGCTAAAAACCTTTTGTTGTTGTAACGATGCTCTAACTGATCCCAACAAGTTTTATAATTACATGCCGTGATAGGAATGTGTCTTAACATTTGCTCGGCTTCGCCAGACAAGTGACTTTTCAAATAGTGCAGCTTTTGAACGTCATCCAATCCCTTATTGTTGTGAATTAAAGACAAAAATAAATCACGAAAACTACTCCATTCTGTGTATTTGCCACTGAAATTAGGTATTTCTATTTTCGGTAATTTAACAGTAAAGGATTGGGTGCTGCTAGTTGCATTTGCATCATAAAATTCATTAACATTAACATCTTTCTTTAACCTAAGGATGGCTTCCTTTAACTCCGACTTGTAATTTATGTACAGTTCTTCGGTCTCATCATACATGTCATTTTTAAAATAAGTAGATTTTTCAAGTACGTCTCCAGAAACTTCCATTATAATCTTCTTATGTGTTTCATCAAAAGAAGACCACTGTTTTTCTAAGGCTTCTAGACGTGTTTCTATGTATGACAAAGAGATCCTATCTTTCGGAGATTTTCTAAAGTTAGACCTTCCCTTCTGAACCTTTGACTTAGTATCATCTTGCATTTTACCGTAGGCATCCATCTCGATAGTTATTCTAACTATTCACCGTATGAGAAAATTCAAAATTATTTTCTAAGTCAATCGTAAAATTTACGAAATTTTTCTAAGTGTTTTCGCACTTGGCTCCGCAAACTAGCGTGGATTCCCCGTATTTCACTTTTGGAGAAATTATTCTAAGTCTATGAAAACACTTCTAAAATTTCCAAATTCTAACTTTCTTGAAATTATTCTAAGTTAATGAATGACACAAATGTACTCACAGTTTCATCACAGCACAACACACTAAACGCTTCCGCTTACGCAATCGCTCGCTTCGTGGTCGCACCGGATCCGCTGACGTCACTGCTGCAGCTGCTGCTGCAAACTCAAAACTCCGATCCTCCGTAGTCCCTGCTCCTGTCACTCGTACTGAGCTGGTTCCAGGTCAACCAACCGAAACATCCGGCTCGATTAGGACCATGTACAATCCCATAGAGGTCCAAAATACTGTTATTCACAACGTAAATAAAACTAGTGTGTAGGTCGAGGATAATTTATTGGGTGCATCGACAAGACTATATCAATCACCAAAAAATCTTAACACCGCCGTTCAGCATTACGTACGTTTGGCACAACGCCATCTATGTACAATAATTACAACTAATATTTAAATACAACGGCTTAACACTGGTTGTGTCCTTAGGAACGGGAGTGATCCATGTTCTTTTCCAAATAATTGGGACTGTACATTCTTTCAAAGATTTTTGATATAAAATTGGGAGAACACTTAACGGTGTCTATTATCGTTAGGCTTGTTGTTCAATAAGCATATTATTTATCGAACCGAATAAGACTTGTTTACGTTTATCTAATGTTTTTTTTATTTATTATATAATATTTTTAACGGTTATTAGCACTCTTACTGCCGCACTCAGAGACGTCAATTAAATTTATACTTTAGTAAACTTTATTCAATACCGCCGGCCAAGCATGAGCGGTTTTTATCGCGCGATATGATATGGTACGGCAAGTTGTCTTGCTTACCCCACTAAGGTGTAAGCAAGACGGCATGCCGGCATGCTGGTTGGACATAAAAGAGAGAGATAGATATTTAATTATCAATTAAAGTTAATTGGCGTCTCTGAGTGCTTCAGTTATTACGAGTTTGAACTAAATATTTGATATTGAAAGACCGCAATTCATCGTCATCTTTACAACTATTAACCCAAAAAAAATATATTCACAGATGGCGTTATTCGTGTTCTGGTGTTACGCGTGCAAGTTCCTGCCCGCAGCCATATCCATCCTAGTCCTATACGGGTTCACTTTGCGCGCGTTCTGCGAGCAGATCTCAGCCGTAACCAACGCCACTGGTTGCTGGATAGTGTACCCGGTGAATAAGGGGAACTACTCCGAGTCGCACGACTTGTCGCTGAAGAGCTTCCACGGCTGGGGCGACGACTTTTACGACGGTTTCTACCTCGCGCAGCATGTCACGCTCGCACTGATTACGCTGCATTTAAGTAAGATGGTAGATTCTAACTTGAGATATTTAAATAAAACTAGATATTTTTTTTACCATAATCCATTAGTAAACTTTAATTTTTGAAGAGGGCATGAAAAGGTCACCACCAAATATAATTTTATTAAATTAAGGCAGTGCCTCCGCTGCCGGTACCGGTTTCCAAATAGTTGAGACGGTAAACGATAGTAGTCAGTAAAAAAAAATACTGTCTTGTTTTGTATTTTGTTGTACATTCAGCAGCACAGCAAGTTAAACAGTTGAACTGCGATAACAGCTTTTATTACGTAGGGCATAAAGACGGTCTCAAGGTCAACATGTATAGTCTGATGTGCCGCCGTGTGTACCTACAAGCGTTATTTTTTTTTCACAAAAAAAACACGAAATTTTTTGCTAACTATCACGTGTTCTATAGGACTTCCCTAGCAAACTCGCTCATTACCGACAGCGGAGCCACTTCCTTAAATTAATACCGCAAAAGACAGTTGATGAGAATAAGAACAATAGATTAATATTCACTTCCTCTATAAAAAATATGTTCTTAATTAATTATGTTTTTTCCTTGCAGTTGTGATCTCATTGTCTTTTGTACATAGACAATCTTCAATATGGCAGAGAAGTTTTTGGACTAATAAAGTGTGGTCAGCAAGTGTTGTAATTTTGTAAGTGTACCTAACTTAATTATTATACTTAATTCACGTAATTATTAGTGCGCAGACGAGGGACTTTTGTCCGCCGACATAACCTAAAAACTAAGGTTTAAGGTTATTCATACCCATGAAGCTACCTAGCGACTCCTGATTCCTCACTAGACCTTCACGAATGTAATAACCGTCGATATACGTTGAATTCGCGGCGAAAGTTACCACATTTAGGTTATGTTGATGGACAAAAAGTTACACGTCTGCGCAGATCTTTATTGTTTGTGCTACGCTACGTATAATAACTACGCTCAAAATCACTTTCAAGCGTAGTGTTATCGCCAACAGTAAATTATTTAGAGACAGCCTAAGGCTCGCCTCAAACGGGGCTCTAACCAACGGGGTTCACACGATTTTTTATACATTTAGTGTAGAGTCGCCACATACGTGTGGGGCGGTGGTGGCCACGCGCTACCGCAGTTCGCGACTTGTCATTTGCAGCTGCGGCACAGAATAAATAATAGTACACTGGTACAGAAATGCAGCTGCGGCACAGAATAAATAATAGTACACTGGTACAGAAACTTCACTCCGCTAAACCGTTTAAATATATAGCAACTCTAATTACAACGCAATAAAGTGGAATTCAGCTTGTACGGCGCTAATTACGAACGGCCACACGTTGCATCTCTTTCTATCGCATATTCTCTAGCTCTTTTGCGGACCTAATTTCTATAGACTTGCACCGCCTGTGCAGTGCGGGCGAGTCGAGTGACAGACGCCTGGCTGCGGGTGACACATGACGCCGATACGAGACTGAGGATCTACTCTGCAACGCAAAATCCGAAATTTCATTATATCGATTCTGGCATGACGGGACGGTCCCGTCATGCCAGAATCGAGTGAAAGGGGCGGGGATAACGAAGTTTCTGATTTTGCGTTTCAGAGTAATTTCTATAGACCGGCTCCTGTTGCTTCATACCCGCTCAGTTAACCGTAGGCGTTAAGCGAGAGAGAGCGGGTTTCCTGTGGTCGCTTCTGAATATCGGTGGCTGTGGTCGGTCACCTTTTTGCACCGAGCCAAAAATGAACCGAGCGGATGACTAACCCCGAACTCAACGATACTTAAGTTTAGGAGTCTCAAACATCGCCCTGTCGCATTAAATGTCAAAGGTATGAAAGAGACGGCATGCTGTTTTTTAACCGTCCCCGCACACAAGCCACAAACGCCACTTGAAGCAGGCGTCTGTCACTCGATGGACTTGCGCGCTACTCTAGCCCGCCGGGGCGGTGCAAATCCATAGAAATTAGATCCGCAAAAGAGCTAGAATATATGCGATAGAAAGAAGAGATGCAACGTCTGGCCGTTCGTTATTAGCGCCGTACAATCTGAATATTAGAGTTGCTATTTATTTAAATGGTTTAGTGGAGTGAAGTTTCTGTACCAGTGTACTAATATTTATTCTGTGCTTGAAGCTAGAAGAAGAAACAAGTGACGACTACCGGCGCGTCGGCGTTCATATAAAATGAATGAAAACTAATGGAAAGAGTTCGGTCAGTGGCGACGTTTTTCAGTGGCCCGTGTGCGGCGCGCTAATACCGGGTTCACACGAGGCGATTTTAGTTGATCAACTGCTAAATCGCGTACGATTTGAACCGTCACCTGGACACACTTTCAATCTAATTGAAAGAACAAAAATCGATTCAATAAAGGTTAGCCACCTTTCAACTTTTGTTGAACGATAAATGGTGTTAAGCATAAAGGACCTATCTGATATTTTTGTTAAAAGGAACTAAGTATGTGGTCTGCTTTAAATTTTCGTATATTTAAAGAAATTAACTGTATTTAGAATAGAAAGGCTTAAAAAGCAAAATTTATTTTACGCAAAATATAGTTAATTCCTTTACTTGTAGCGAAAATATACGAAAATTTAAAGCAGTCCTCGTACTAAGTTCCTTTTAACAAAAAAATCAGATAAGTCCTTTATGCTTAACACGATCCAAATGATGTTCAACTAAAATCGGCTACGCCACTAAGACGCTCCCAAAGCTGCGTAGCGTTCGAGTATGTTCATTATTTTGTGTCTGTCTCAGGGTGATAATGCAGTGCGTGTTCAGCGCGGCGCTGCTGACTGCGCGCTACGGGCGCTGCTCGCGCTGGGAGCTGTGCTCGCTGCGCTACTCCGTGCCGTGGCCGCTCGCCGCAGCCTACGTCGCCTCGCCGCTGGGAGCGTTCGCGCTCAACGAGCTCATCAAGTGGCAGGAGATCAAGTCAGTTACACTTAATGCAGGGCGTGCTCAGCGCGCTACGGGCGCTGCTCGCGCTGGGAGCTGTGCTCGCTGCGCTACTCCGTGCCGTGGCCGCTCGCCGCAGCCTACGTCGCCTCGCCGCTGGGAGCGTTCGCGCTCAACGAGCTCATCAAGTGGCAGGAGATCAAGTCAGTTACACTTAATGCAGGGCGTGCTCAGCGCGCTACGGGCGCTGCTCGCGCTGGGAGCTGTGCTCGCTGCGCTACTCCGTGCCGTGGCCGCTCGCCGCAGCCTACGTCGCCTCGCCGCTGGGAGCGTTCGCGCTCAACGAGCTCATCAAGTGGCAGGAGATCAAGTCAGTTACACTTAATGCAGGGCGTGCTCAGCGCGCTACGGGCGCTGCTCGCGCTGGGAGCTGTGCTCGCTGCGCTACTCCGTGCCGTGGCCGCTCGCCGCAGCCTACGTCGCCTCGCCGCTGGGAGCGTTCGCGCTCAACGAGCTCATCAAGTGGCAGGAGATCAAGTCAGTTACACTTAATGCAGGGCGTGCTCAGCGCGCTACGGGCGCTGCTCGCGCTGGGAGCTGTGCTCGCTGCGCTACTCCGTGCCGTGGCCGCTCGCCGCAGCCTACGTCGCCTCGCCGCTGGGAGCGTTCGCGCTCAACGAGCTCATCAAGTGGCAGGAGATCAAGTCAGTTACACTTAATGCAGGGCGTGCTCAGCGCGCTACGGGCGCTGCTCGCGCTGGGAGCTGTGCTCGCTGCGCTACTCCGTGCCGTGGCCGCTCGCCGCAGCCTACGTCGCCTCGCCGCTGGGAGCGTTCGCGCTCAACGAGCTCATCAAGTGGCAGGAGATCAAGTCAGTTACACTTAATGCAGGGCGAACTCAGCGCGCTACGGGCGCTGCTCGCGCTGGGAGCTGTGCTCGCTGCGCTACTCCGTGCCGTGGCCGCTCGCCGCAGCCTACGTCGCCTCGCCGCTGGGAGCGTTCGCGCTCAACGAGCTCATCAAGTGGCAGGAGATCAAGTCAGTTACACTTAATGCAGGGCGTGCTCAGCGCGCTACGGGCGCTGCTCGCGCTGGGAGCTGTGCTCGCTGCGCTACTCCGTGCCGTGGCCGCTCGCCGCAGCCTACGTCGCCTCGCCGCTGGGAGCGTTCGCGCTCAACGAGCTCATCAAGTGGCAGGAGATCAAGTCAGTTACACTTAATGCAGGGCGTGCTCAGCGCGCTACGGGCGCTGCTCGCGCTGGGAGCTGTGCTCGCTGCGCTACTCCGTGCCGTGGCCGCTCGCCGCAGCCTACGTCGCCTCGCCGCTGGGAGCGTTCGCGCTCAACGAGCTCATCAAGTGGCAGGAGATCAAGTCAGTTACACTTAATGCAGGGCGTGCTCAGCGCGCTACGGGCGCTGCTCGCGCTGGGAGCTGTGCTCGCTGCGCTACTCCGTGCCGTGGCCGCTCGCCGCAGCCTACGTCGCCTCGCCGCTGGGAGCGTTCGCGCTCAACGAGCTCATCAAGTGGCAGGAGATCAAGTCAGTTACACTTAATGCAGGGCGAACTCAGCGCGCTACGGGCGCTGCTCGCGCTGGGAGCTGTGCTCGCTGCGCTACTCCGTGCCGTGGCCGCTCGCCGCAGCCTACGTCGCCTCGCCGCTGGGAGCGTTCGCGCTCAACGAGCTCATCAAGTGGCAGGAGATCAAGTCAGTTACACTTAATGCAGGGCGAACTCAGCGCGCTACGGGCGCTGCTCGCGCTGGGAGCTGTGCTCGCTGCGCTACTCCGTGCCGTGGCCGCTCGCCGCAGCCTACGTCGCCTCGCCGCTGGGAGCGTTCGCGCTCAACGAGCTCATCAAGTGGCAGGAGATCAAGTCAGTTACACTTAATGCAGGGCGTGCTCAGCGCGCTACGGGCGCTGCTCGCGCTGGGAGCTGTGCTCGCTGCGCTACTCCGTGCCGTGGCCGCTCGCCGCAGCCTACGTCGCCTCGCCGCTGGGAGCGTTCGCGCTCAACGAGCTCATCAAGTGGCAGGAGATCAAGTCAGTTACACTTAATGCAGGGCGAACTCAGCGCGCTACGGGCGCTGCTCGCGCTGGGAGCTGTGCTCGCTGCGCTACTCCGTGCCGTGGCCGCTCGCCGCAGCCTACGTCGCCTCGCCGCTGGGAGCGTTCGCGCTCAACGAGCTCATCAAGTGGCAGGAGATCAAGTCAGTTACACTTAATGCAGGGCGTGCTCAGCGCGCTACGGGCGCTGCTCGCGCTGGGAGCTGTGCTCGCTGCGCTACTCCGTGCCGTGGCCGCTCGCCGCAGCCTACGTCGCCTCGCCGCTGGGAGCGTTCGCGCTCAACGAGCTCATCAAGTGGCAGGAGATCAAGTCAGTTACACTTAATGCAGGGCGAACTCAGCGCGCTACGGGCGCTGCTCGCGCTGGGAGCTGTGCTCGCTGCGCTACTCCGTGCCGTGGCCGCTCGCCGCAGCCTACGTCGCCTCGCCGCTGGGAGCGTTCGCGCTCAACGAGCTCATCAAGTGGCAGGAGATCAAGTCAGTTACACTTAATGCAGGGCGTGCTCAGCGCGCTACGGGCGCTGCTCGCGCTGGGAGCTGTGCTCGCTGCGCTACTCCGTGCCGTGGCCGCTCGCCGCAGCCTACGTCGCCTCGCCGCTGGGAGCGTTCGCGCTCAACGAGCTCATCAAGTGGCAGGAGATCAAGTCAGTTACACTTAATGCAGGGCGTGCTCAGCGCGCTACGGGCGCTGCTCGCGCTGGGAGCTGTGCTCGCTGCGCTACTCCGTGCCGTGGCCGCTCGCCGCAGCCTACGTCGCCTCGCCGCTGGGAGCGTTCGCGCTCAACGAGCTCATCAAGTGGCAGGAGATCAAGTCAGTTACACTTAATGCAGGGCGTGCTCAGCGCGCTACGGGCGCTGCTCGCGCTGGGAGCTGTGCTCGCTGCGCTACTCCGTGCCGTGGCCGCTCGCCGCAGCCTACGTCGCCTCGCCGCTGGGAGCGTTCGCGCTCAACGAGCTCATCAAGTGGCAGGAGATCAAGTCAGTTACACTTAATGCAGGGCGTGCTCAGCGCGCTACGGGCGCTGCTCGCGCTGGGAGCTGTGCTCGCTGCGCTACTCCGTGCCGTGGCCGCTCGCCGCAGCCTACGTCGCCTCGCCGCTGGGAGCGTTCGCGCTCAACGAGCTCATCAAGTGGCAGGAGATCAAGTCAGTTACACTTAATGCAGGGCGTGCTCAGCGCGCTACGGGCGCTGCTCGCGCTGGGAGCTGTGCTCGCTGCGCTACTCCGTGCCGTGGCCGCTCGCCGCAGCCTACGTCGCCTCGCCGCTGGGAGCGTTCGCGCTCAACGAGCTCATCAAGTGGCAGGAGATCAAGTCAGTTACACTTAATGCAGGGCGTGCTCAGCGCGCTACGGGCGCTGCTCGCGCTGGGAGCTGTGCTCGCTGCGCTACTCCGTGCCGTGGCCGCTCGCCGCAGCCTACGTCGCCTCGCCGCTGGGAGCGTTCGCGCTCAACGAGCCTCATCAAGTGGCAGGAGATCAAGTCAGTTATTTTTTTTTACGTTTTTGCATTCACAGTGCAATGTTTATTATTGAAACTTGAAAATGAAGTAAGTATTTGAGAAAAAATCGACCCGTCTCACAACTATAGTCCCATCGGAGCTAGTTAGTGTCTAAGTAAGTTCTGATTAGCTGTTACTTGACTTGACAGATAGGCCAAACAAAACTGTCAAGTAAACTGGAAAGTATCTCCTAATTGGACATTGTGAGACAGGCACACACTTTTAGATATTACTAGCTTTCCGCCCGCGGCATCGCCCGCATGGACTACACGACGTTATCCCGCGGGAATGTAATATTTTTGTCCGGGATAAAAAGTTGCCTATGTTCCTCTCCAGGCTACAAAGTATATGTGTCCCAAATTTCAGCCAAATCCGTTCAGCCGTTTTGGCGTGATTTAGTAATAAACATCTAAACTTTCACATTTATAATATTAGTAGGAAGTAGGATTAGTAGGATAGGGTGGTTTGGTTTGGTACGTCGGTATTTTGTATGACGATATTCAGTATGGCAGTCGTGTCGTGTACCATGCGGGTGGCGCTGGCACATGTCAGCTCCGCCGATCACAGTGGGTGGGTTCATCAGGGTGGTTCCACTGTGGAACTTAAAACGTTGGGTGTTTACTTTTTAAATAGACCTATACCAGTGACGTTTGCTGAAAACAGTATATTATATTTGTATACTTTTTTTTTGTTCAACAGTAAAAAGTATAATGTAGTGAAAAACAGTATACTTAATACTGTTTTTAGCAGTATAGTTGGCAACCCTAGTTCCACACCAACTGACCGACCGTCGTCGATCGATTATAATGATCGAAATTGATATAAAATAGAATAGAAAAATGTATATTGGGTACCAGCACATACAATCTTCATAGTAAGTTGAGTTAAACAATTACCTCCCTGCCGGCCTAGCATGAGCGCCTTATAACGACGGCAAGTTGTCTTTCTTACCCCACTAAGGTGTAAGCAAGACGGCATGCCGTACCATATCATATCACGTGTTATAAGCCGCTCATGCTAGGCCGGCTGGTTTAAAACTGGTACTAAACTGATGCTGACACTTTCATTTTCCAAATGAAAGACAATCGACGTCGAATTATACATTCGAACATCGATTAACCGTCAAGCTGCGATTGATCAATTTGGTGTGGTCCATCGATCGGTGTGCTACATCACGCCGCGGCCCACTCTGAAAACCGCAATTCTGACTACATGGTCATTTTGTCCTATTTCGTCCTATTTCTGTCCCAAATTTTCAGAATTCGTCGTAAAGGGGACGAAAAGATATAAGCGATTTAAATGGTCCATGCCAAAGCTAACCTTCATTATGGCACGGACAGGCTATATTTATTGAACCATAACACCTAGCCAGGATCTGATTAGTATAACATTTTGTCCCTTTTTTATAGAACCCACAATGCCTGGAATCAAAACGAAATGAAGCGCCGTTCAAAAGATATAAAGGAATGATTTGGTCCATGCCATAATTAACCTACATTATGGCGCGGACTTTTTAATCAGGTCACCTAGAGAAAATCTGCTTATTGGAAACGATTCGTGTACATTCGTCCCAATTCGTCCTAAAAGCCACAGAATTCGTCGTCCTTTGGTTTAGGATATAATCGGAATTAAAATTTTGTTTTTATAGTACAGGAGCTGACTTCCTATTTAGTGACGATGTTTGTAACTTGTTCTTGTTTTGCGTGTTTGTGTTAGAATAATTAAGTGTATTAGTAACACAAAAGTATAACGTAAAGTAATACGTAACTTTTATGCATTTTCGAAACTCAAAACCTTAGTTTTTAAGTCATAAACAAAAATATTTTCTTAAGAGATATTTTGATCCTGGGCTCCTAGACTATATCAAAAACATGTACAGTCGCGTACAAAATAATTTCGATAGAGGTCATGTATGAAGTTGCATTTCAATGTTATATTGCTCTTCTTTCGAAATTATTAATATTTGGAGGTGGGGCTCCCACCGTGGGAGTGAAGTGAATAGTGGAGTGGGGATTGGGGGGAAAAAGGGTTTGTTTGTATGAAACTTTTCTTCCTTCAATGGAATAGCTAGGTACTTGAAACATTGTACACTCGACAGCATATCAGGTTAAACAGTTGAACTGCTATAACAGCTTTTATTACGTAGGGCATAAAGGCGGTCTCAAGTTCAACATGTATAGTCTGATGTGCCGCCGTGTGTACATATACAGGGTTATTTGTTATTCATTTAAAACATCTCGTGGGGTTAATCAGACCATCAAACTGAACCATTTTCATTATGAGACAGATATTAGATTGGAACAGCTGATTTTTTTTCACCGTAGAGTTAGTCCCATAGTGAAAGTTGTTCAGAATGATGGGTAGAACACCAGGGTTTCGGCTTTAAAACCAATAAAAATTCAGCCCGTATAAGTTTTATCATTATATTTAGAAAAATATTATTAGGTAGGTTACATGACACTTTTTTTTATAAGATAACGTTTTTTTATAAAAATTGTACATTCATAGATACCTCCTTGTCACCAAATCACATTTATTTATTGCAAAATCACAGTAAAATCACTTTGAAAAAATGTTTTATTTTGGGAAATATAGTTGATGAATTGCGGCACACAATATATTGCGGCACACCTCACCAGTGTTGCCAGTATGATTTCCCAAAAAAGGACGGTTGGCTTCTGAAAAGGTACGGTTTTTAACTTCAAGGTACGGTTTTATTTTACCAAAACCGAATTTTAATGTACAAACAACTAACTATTTCAAAGTCACTGGGTGGCGAGAAGCGAAGCGCAAGCGAGAGTTATTAGAAAGAAAAACAGGGTAAATAAATTTATGGTAAACCACGGAACGGAAAACTTTAACAGTACAGGATGGCCGATTATGTTGGCCGACCATGATGGCCCATCGTGTACAGGGCGAGTTTGCGTTGCTCGCAGACGGCAATCACACACAAACCGGCCCTGTACACGTTGCCCGATCATGGTCGGCAAGAAAAGCTCCCAGTACAGGATGGCCGATCCCATTGGCCGACCATGATGGGCGATCGTGTACAAGTACAGAGCCAGTTTGCTTGTGATTGCCGTTGCAAATGCACACAAACTGCCCCCTAACCCCTGAGGCCCTGACGGAATCGAGTTGAGATGAAAATCGAACCGTTTTATAGATTTTAGTTATTTCGTACTGTTTTATGGATTTAAGGTCAAAAATCCCACCTTCGATCACAACAAAGCTGGTTGTGATCGAAGGTGTGATTTTAGACCTTAAATCTATAAAACAGTAGACCTATAACGATTTCTTTTAGTTCGGTATTCAATCACTACTTACTCCATTGGCGCTATACAGTCGTTACTAGAATGGTGATTTTTTTTATCTTGATTCAATTTTGATCTCAACTCGATTCTGTCAGGGGTTAAGTAAGGGGTACCCTGTACATTTTGAGTGAATTTTACATTTGTTTTCTACACAGTTTTCAATATCAGATTAATAGGAGATGTCATATATAAAATATGTAGTTTTTATAGTGTCAGTAAGTACTGTGGTATCATATTGTTAGGATATGATACCTCCTTGCATTGTCTATGGTTGATTTCCACCGTCTACCGTCTTACATTTATCATTCAATAGAATCCCAGTGTAGGGCTTCTTAGTACCTACTTTTGCGCTACCCAGTATATTACTATAATAATATTCTTTTTAGCGAATAGACTACAAAAAGTTGCAAATTATTTAAAAATCCGCTAGAACGGCAATACTGCACGTATGACAAGAACACTCTTTTATTTGGTTGGGTGTTTATGGCTTGGTTAAGAGCCGTTTAGACCAGACAACATGTTTCAAACACATGTTTCGCAACATCTACCTGACTTGTCCATTTTGCTTCATGTTTTGTGTCGGCTTAAACGCGGCTCTAGGGTTTTTCCCACGAACAACGACACGACACGATTTAAAAATTGCGCGACAGTGTTGTCAGCACTATTTTCCAATAAAAGACGGCTCAGTTCACAGCATTGAGCATACATAAAGGCAGTACGACTAACTTAACAGCGAATTGCTGACAGATACGGCAAACTGTGAACTGCAGTTGCCATGCAACAAAATAGCACCTACAGTTTACGGTTTGATGGTAAATGGTACAGAAAACTGTACTTTTTGGTACGTTCTGGCAACACTGTTAGTAAATCGTCTTGTGTCGTTGTTCGTGTGTAAACGCCCTTACAAGCCCTCAACTTTATTCCGTTCCGTAATGCGCATTCTGTTCATGTTCCGATTGTAAAACTTAATGTTCACAGAGACTGTTCGTGCATTCCTCAATCTACGAAAAGTTCGTGCAAAAGGATGTAGCTTTCGCAAAGAGCCGCAAGATAGGACGCTTAATGTTTGAAAAATTAAAAGGAAGTATTTAGAAAAAAATCTACCCGTCTCACAACCAGCTCCGATGGTTCGGGTCGATATTTTCTAAATAGGTACTTCATTTTCAATTTTTCAATAATAAAAATTGCATTGTAAATGCAAAACAATAAAAATTTAAATAACTCGCTTAATGTTTTACAATCGGAACACTGCGTATTACGGAACGGAATAGTTTTAATTAATATTTACTGTACGCTTTTGTACGTGACTGTACTTATATAAAAAAACTGAATGTCTCCTAAACCAAAGGACGACGAATTCTGTGGCTTTTAGGACGAATTGGGACGAATGTACACGAATCGTTTCCAATAAGCAGATTTTCTCTAGGTGACCTGATTAAAAAGTCCGCGCCATAATGTAGGTTAATTATGGCATGGACCAAATCATTCCTTTATATCTTTTGAACGGCGCTTCATTTCGTTTTGATTCCAGGCATTGCGGGTTCTATAAAAAAGGGACAAAATGTTATACTAATCAGATCCTGGCTAGGTGTTATGGTTCAATAAATATAGCCTGTCCGTGCCATAATGAAGGTTTGCTTTGGCATGGACCATTTAAATCGCTTATATCTTTTCGTCCCCTTTACGACGAATTCTGAAAATTTGGGACAGAAATAGGACGAAATAGGACAAAATGACCATGTAGTCAGAATTGCGGTTTTCAGAGTGGGCCGCGCCGTGATGTAGCACACCATCGATCGATGATCATTCGATCTGTTGGTCTGGGACCACCCCTACTGACTTTCCGTTTAATATTGATTGCATACATAAATTTGATATTGTTATTTTCAAAATGAATTTGAACATGATGGGCAGTGGTGTGGTGTTGGCTTAGCTTGGCATTGTTGCTTTATATTCTGTAATTTTTTCAGGGCTGATGTCAGAAATCAGCGGCGAGCCAGATTGGACTTCGGCACAAAACTGGGAATGAATTCACCATTTTGATGGAAACTATTACCTCTAGTCAATTACGCTTTCGTAAATTTTTAAAACTTTTTAGACAAATCAAGGCCACCACTTGTGTGAGACTTTATTTTAAGAGATTATGATGTATTGTACTTATGACGTATGTAACACTATTTTGTACTTACTTTATTTATGACTCTGATGGACGTAAAATAATATTTTGAATAAATGTTACTAAAAATGTATTGCATTTCATTGTTACAGCCGGATCTGGGGATATGAAAAGAAAATCTATTTGAAAACAAATTCTGTTTATTAAGGCTAATTAATTTGTGATGTATATTGTACAGTCAGTTCAAATAGCTCACAATACCAATTCTTCCTGTCCTCATTAAATCTTTAGTAATTTCTAGGTTTTTTTTACAGATTTGCTTTTGAATTATTTCATCATGAGTTATTTGTAAACTTTTACATAATCCTATCATAGTATATAATAAACATACATACTAAAGAATATGACTTGACAAAAAAATCATTAATGCTGATAGACATATTTTAGTGTCAAATTATAAAATAATGGTATCGGTACTCAATGGTGCCCGAGCTATACATACATAAATTAATTACTTGTTAATAACAATTTTAACATTATTCTCTCCAATAACAATCTACATTCCTGTTAGTAAACACTTGTACTTAATGGTACTTAAAATAAAATACAGTTTCCTATTACTAGGATTCATCAGGTAAGTCTAATATTTCTTGTACAAAAGAGGCTACATCTGTTTCCTTTTGACTATGCTCCTGACAGAATTGGTGAGCCAACAGTGCATCATAATTTGGTCTCAGTTTGTAATCTTTCTGCAAACATTTCACTATCATATCTTCAAATTCAGCTGAAAACTGGCCACTAGGCAATTTGGGAGGGTCATCTTTCACCACTTGTTTTAGCTGCTCAAATGGTGTGCCCCAAGAATTATAGGGAAACTTTCCAGTAGCTAATTCTATCATTGATATACCAAGTGACCACACATCACTGCGGATGTCATACTGTCCAGGGTTTCCAGATGGGTCAATCCTTTCTGGTGCCATATAAGGCTTGCAGCCAGCATCTATGGTCTTAGCTACAGAGTCAACAAGATACCCTGATATGCCAAAGTCACACATTTTCACCTCTCCTATTCTGTTAATCAGAATATTAGATGGTTTCACATCTCTGTGAATTACTTTCAATTTAGAGTGCAAATAGTGCAAAGCGCTCACAACTGAAAATGCAATCTTTCCAAGGATGTTTTCTGGAATGGTTCGATTGTTTTTGTAGACTTTAGTGTAAAATTTGTCCAGACTCATATCCATAACTTCCATGCAAATCCATACATCACCCTCTCTAAACATGGCACCATAAAAATGCACCGTGTATGGGCAAGCACTTGCTCTCATGGATACATCCAAATCCATCAACAACCTTTTTAGCTCTTGAGATTGGTTATTGAAAGTGATTCTCTGGAAAAAAAAAATTATGATTAGGTTTTAGATAAGTAATACTGTTTTATTTTTCTGGGAAATCTTAGGGCTAGAGCCCTAAGATTCGCCCTAAGTCGCCTATCGCTACTATCGCGCAACAGCATCGCTCCAAAAACGTTGTGTGGGCGAGGGCTCTTACTGCAAGGCATTTGTGAGCCGTCACTGAATTGTGTTTGCATCGCAACAGTATTGCGTATGCATCATGACTGAATCGTGGTTAAGGGAGCGAGGGCTCACAGCTAGCGACCGCATCGCGACAGCATAGCTACTAACGCGCTACAGCATCACTACAAAAATTAGCAGTGGGCGAGGGCAATTAGGATAAGTATATTTAATTCATAGACCATCACTTATTTACAATGTATGTGATGGTGTTTAATATTTATTTATTAATAATTACCTTGACTGCCATTATAGTATCACTGGGTTTATGATGCATCTTTTCAACAACACCGTAGGCACCTCGTCCAAGGTCACATATTTTTACAAGATCATCAGCATGCACCGTGAATGTTTTGTCATCAACTGTTATAGTAGTCTGCTTATCCAAATTTCGTGGAGGAGCCCTTTGAAAGAAACATTTATTTTAGAAATAAATTCTCATAACCTTTAGCATAAAGATAAGAACAATTTCCAGTATACATAATCTGGTAGTTTTAATGTTTCAATCTAGAATACACTGTATGTAGGTTTTTGTTTCCTTGAATGTTTAGTCAAAATAAGTATAAAGTTACTATGTAGTAACTTGTTACTAAAAATACCGTATTTTTAGACATGGATACTGTTTATTTTATGTACTTACACGGGTTGTTCTGGAGCTTTATTAAAGCTAAACCCTGGAGGAGGAGCTTTTCTTCTTCCAGACATAGCTACAAATTGAATTTCAAAGTAACTAAAAAGTATCCACTGATTCCTCGAATGTCCCCTTTCCAAGCACCTAGAGACGATTTACAAACTGTCTGTCTATTTCAGCAGTATCATTTCGGTGCTTGTAGATTTGTATTTAAAACAAAAATAGGTTTATTTTACATTTAAGTAATGTGAATAGCGTGAATGTTATTTGATATTATTACAAAATAACCAATCAAGAATTTATTGAATAGCGAAGCGAACGAAAATGAAGAAATTGATTGACACAGATCACATTATACTAGTCAGGGCAGGGATTGACAGGACAGTTCACTTTGACAGTTGCCATAGATTGTAGAGTAGAAAATGGCTCGTTTTTATCAAGATAGACGAAGGCAAATTCAGCCATACTGCCAAGCAGAAAAAGATTAGAAGTCTCGACATAACAAGAGAATGAGAGGATAAATAATGTTTCTTTTTCTATTCCTACAGGATGCTAAGACCATACCACAGTAGTTTTTATTTACTCCTGTGACCATACTGCCCATATAAATAAGAATCTGCTTTCAAATACCTACGGAGTGTAGAATCAATCGTGTCCGTGTCCTTTAGCGAATGGCGCCTTTGAAAATCTTTATTTAAAAATTCTGTAAATACATGTTATTAGATTGAAAAATGAAAAAATGAAAAAAATGTTTATTTCAGTTACAAACCAAATAGTACACAATAAATCATTGTGGTAACGTTCCCTTTAAGAATATAAAATACCTGTATTGGGAAGTTACCGCTCTTCCAATATGATGTAACACAGGTAGGTATGTAATTTTTTAGTTTAACTAGGTACTTAAGTAAAAATAAAATGCATGCAACACTAAGAAAACGTGTATTGTATGGATGTGTGTTGTGTGTATGTGTGAGTGTAATGAATGTATGTGTTGTGTTTGTATGCGCTGTGGTGTGGTGTGTTGTGTCTACAGTTGCAAAACTTCTGAAAGATTCGGAATAATTACGGAATACTTCTCAGAAACTTTCTTTCCATCAGAATTTTTCAAAATAGATTTGATTAAAAATATTGACAATTCTTTTTATCTTAGGTCAATCTTGCTAGAAAATATCGTATGCCCGAGTCCCGCCCGTCCGACCCGACCGATCGAGGCGAACGGACGAACGAACGAACAACTCGTGGGCGCCGCGGCCGCAAGCCGCGGCGGGCGCCACAGACAGATGAGTGAGCCAGACTAAATTTTAGTCTAGTGGCGTGGCGCTCGGCGCGGCGGGCGGGGCGCGCAGCGGGGCGGGGAGTGGCGGGCGGGCCCCCCGGAGAAGTTTTCGCCCGCGCCCCGTCCCCGCCGAGAAAGATTCATAATGTTTCGGAATAATTCGCAATATTTCGATTTACGATTAAAATTTATAAAGTAAACGTTGTTTCTTTAAAAACAAAGTACTTATTTGCTCACTTATGGATTGATGTTGAATTGGTTGTTATTTAGCGTAAGTAAAATTTTAATGTTTATTTTATTCCTTAGCTATTTAATAAGGCGAAATTAACAACAAAAGTAGGTAAGTACTGTTAGCATAGCACTAAAACTAATTTTTATTCTTGTTATTACTTTATTAGGTATTAGCGACCCGGCCCGGCTTCGTTTGAACAATTTGTTGGTGTTTCGACAGTTACAGTAATTTTAAATGTGATAACTTCTAAAGATTGATTTACCTACATTAAATGGCCAAGGTAACTTATTTGGATAAGGATTAATACCGATTATAGGAGAAATTAGCTTTGCAAATAAAGTAATATTTTTAAATTAGGTACTTAAAGATAAAAATGGTTACTGTGAGTCAACCTTAGGAGATAGACATATGACGCTGTTGCGGACTTTTTTGTTGGCCTTTTAATGATATACAATTCCGTAGTAAATTATTTTGATGCATCTTCATCATGCAAGGTTCAGCGTTCGCAATGTAAGCGCTCGAAAAATCGACATTTTACGGCTTCACCAAAAAACATGTAATTTTCTCTATAAAGTACATAAATACGTAAGTAATTAGAATGTTTTGTATGTATTTATATACCGCTGGAGTTAAATTTTCTAAATGACAGTGAAAGCTGCATCAAAATCCGTTGCGTGGTTCTGTCTGTCTGTTTCTAAGAAAGCTTAGAAACAGACAGACAGATGCATAGAGCGACTTTATTTTATACTATGTACCTACCTACCTAGTGATAGTGAAGTGATGTTAAGCCTCGGCATTTGCTACTCTAATAGAAGACGGCTTCTCGGTGCCGAGGTTTGTACCTACCTAGCAGTGGCGTAGCGAAGGGTACATAGGTACAAGCCGATTCTCATCGGCTTACCTTAATATCATAGATTAAAAATATGTTTTCATCAGTTTCAAGCAATTCAAGAACATTAAAAATTTGCTAAAATAATACCTACGTACCTACCGTACGTAGGGAGGTACCTACTTCCTTCAACACTTAAAACATCTACAGAAATTTTATTTAAGAGGTACTTACCTACCTAGATAGTAAGATATCTATCCATCCATACTTACTTTTACTATGATTGACTTTTTTCTAGCTAGGAAGGTGTTTCAAAATAAGTGTCAACTGCTTTCTACTGATTTTTACCGATTGCTGCCTTTTTATCATTACCTACTCCCGTATTTTTCGACGATCGAAATATTCCGAATGTTTCGTAATACTTCGGAATATTTCGTAAGTATTCCACGGGAAAGATTCGGAATTATTCCCGACTGCAACTGTAGTTGTGTCTGTTTATGTAACGAATGTTATGTGTGTTATAATATTATATACAGGATAATTTATGTGTTATTATTACTGTTATTTACATTGCATTAAAAGTAGTTTTGTCATATTTGTTTTCATTTAATTTTTACAGAAATCTGCTATTAAACTTAACTCTTTAATAGGGATTCTGTGTGCATGTAATTTTGAGTTTTTAGGAACTCCATTAGGGTTTTCTTACAATTATATAGATTTAATGGGTAAATATTAAGTTTTTTATTAATTATATTATATAGAAAAACAGCCTGTTTATCATATTGTCTAGCTGCAAAAACTGTCCTGACTCGAGTCATAGGAATAACTCTATCATTCCTTCTTTTGCTCATTATATTTGGGTCATATTGAATGGATTTATGAATTTTTATAATTGTATTAAATATATATAATTTTCTAACGGACAGAAGGTCACAATTAGTGTATAATGTTTCAGTTGAGAATCTATAGGGCAAGAAGTACATGACCTTGAGCAAGGACCTTTGCGTTCTCTCAATTTCTAGGAACTTAGTTTTTGTCGCCCCACCCCATATTGGAATACAATAGCTCAGTACTGATTGGCACAGGGCAATATATATTTTCTTTAACAATATCTTATCAGCAATGTGTCTAGATTATTAATCCTTTCCCAAAATGTATGCATTAGTGAGTGTTGATCGAAGGAAGATCGAAGGCATTAGATCAAAAATATACTGGCTGAAAATAAAAATCGGCTGAAGTTGTACGTAGTACTTAAAAATTCCTTGCATAACAGACTTGGTGAAAAAAAAAACAAATGGCGCGCATTTTGTATTGTTCAGTCGGCAGCACGTCAGGTTACTACAAACTGTCAAATTTCTTTAAATAAAATTCAACCTTATGTCCATAAGTACAAATAGAGTTCAGTTTCAATTAATAAATTTTTACATTTTGTAGTAACCCGACGTGCTGGCGACCGTACCTTGCATGATGTAAAACTTTTTGAGCTTTTATTTATTTATTATTTTTATTTTATTGAGTAGGTATGGTATATTTTATCACGGTAAATAAAGACGATAATATTGACGATTCATAAGTACATGCTTATTATGTCTATGTGAATAAATAAATATTTTGATTTGATTTTGATTTGATTTGGTATCTACCTAGGTAGAATGGTAGAAAGAAAAGTAGATTACCTACGCACCTTGCTAAAGTAAGTAATTAATGCCTTTGTTGCCCTTCTTACTACCAATCTTACTACCAGTAGTAATACCGTTAATTTTTATTGCCCTTCTTACTACTCCAGTAGTAAGTAGTAAGAGGGGAAAAATTAAAAAGCCCGTGTTACTACCGTACTTAGTAGTAAGTACCTACTTAATTAATGTTATATGCACTCGTGTTAATTTCTCTCTCACTTTGCGCTTGATGCAACAATCTACTATTATCGTATAAACTATAGAGAAAAGAAAGACTCGCGTTAGAAGTTCACTTTCACATAGAACTAAGTATAGGAAGATAGGTATAAATAAAATTCAAAATTGCCGTTTTCATTTTCAAGTAAACTAGCAAACCCAAAATAAGTAAAATAAGAAATCTCGCAAAAAAAACAAAATTTTTTGTATGAGTTGATAACTTTTAAATCTGAAATCAAACAAGAAAGTAAATTAAGCTATGCGAAATTTAATTTAATTTTCGATCAACAAGGATTAAGTAGAAGTAAAATAAAACAATACAATGTCAAATGATACATATATTTTATTTTATTGCTGTATGACTTTTCAGTAAAAATTATATAGGTATTTTCTTTGTTCCATTGTAGGTTAAATTTTATTCATTTCTTCCATGAAAACTTAATGGCCCTCAATGCATCTTTAGCTTTTCTTGCAGCTTCTTCTTTCACTCGATATCTTTTTTCCTTTTCTGCTAAGCCCACTACTGCATCATGTTGCAATGCTGTTTTCACAGAAGCTTTGGCAAATAATTTGTTTAAAACATAATCATCATCATTAATTTTCTGTTCCTTATATCTTTTGCTTTCCTTTCTTTTAACTTTTTTGATTGCTAATAAATTTTCTATTTCTGGTTTAGAGGAAGATTTCCTTTTCTTGCTTTCATTGGAAACTTTTGGATCAGCTTCAAAATCAACTTTTGATTTTGGAGCTGTAATTGATTGAGGCTCTACTTCTTTCTTTGCATTATCGGTAGTATTAGGAGCTACATCTTCTGTAGTCAATTCATTCTTATCATTATCTCTATTTACATTACTTAAAACATCTTCTAACAACTTCTTTTCATAATCTTCTTTTGTATCATCATCATGATTAGTATTAGGAGCTACATTTTCTGTAGTCAATTCATTCTTATCATTATCTCTATTTACATTACTTAAAACATCTTCTAACAACTTCTTTTCATAATCTTCTTTTGTATGCCTGTTAATAATATCTAATTCCGACATTATACTTTCAAATGTGTCACTTGTTATAACATCATCAACCTTATTAATTTCAGGTTCTACCACTGTAGGAGGATTCAATAATATTTCTCTTTTCTTCTTATATCTTTCTCTCGGATCTTCTTGTATTAAAGATACATTTTCTTCTTTATTTTTTGACAATTTCTTACTTATTTCTCTTGCCATTCTCCTCATCGCTTCAATTTTCTTTTTGGAATGCAACACTGCTTCATTTTTGTCCACCTCTTTGCTTTTTTCTTTGCCACTGTTTGCAAATACTTTTGAACTTTTAAAAAGTGATGAAGTTTCTGTGTCACCTTCAGTATTAGGTTCATCCAGGGTGAATAATCCTTGTAAAGTACTTGTTGTAAGCACATTCTTTTGGTTAGGATCAATAAGTATTTTGTTACTAAGAAAATGTTTGAAGATTTGTCTTTGATATATCTTTTCTTCAATAGTACCAGCTGATATTAATCTATAAACAGTAACATTCCTCTCCTGACCTATTCTCCAAGCCCTTTCTTTAGCTTGATTGTCAGTTGCTGGATTCCAGTCAGGATCATATATTATAACTCTGTCAGCTCCTGTCAAATTCACACCCAAACCACCAACTCTTGTTGTTGAAAGAAATACTAAATACTCAGAATTTTCATTAAATGTTTTTATCATATTTTGCCTTTGACTAATAGTTACTCCACCATCCATTTTTAAATATTTGAATTCTTGACTCTGCAAGTATTGTTCTAATAGGCATAGCATAACTCTGGATTGGGAAAAAATTAATGCTCTATGTCCTTGTTTTTGCCATATTTTTAATAATGAATTTACTACAGTCATCTTACCACATCTTTTCCAATAACCAAATTTATCATCTAATATCTGTGTATCATCTTCTTGAATTTCATAAAGATATAAATCTGGATGGTTACATATTTTTCTTAGAGTAGAAAGAGCTACAAGAACTCTAGCTCTTAAAGGATCTCCAAATCTACTTTCTCTGTCGAGAATGCTCCTCACTGTGCTACCCATTAAATAACCAATGTACAAATCTCGCTGTTCCGGAGACAATGCACAAAACAATACTTGTTCATTTTTCTCAGGTAATTGTATATGTTCTTGGACTTCCGACTTTGTCCTTCTCAGCATATATGGAGTAATCATATTTTTTAAGGCAATAGCTATCTCCAGAGCTGTTGCTTCTTGTATGTCAGTTGCATTTGCATATCCTCCCTGTGTGATTGGCTGTGCAAAATGTTCCATGAATGCATTGTAAGTTCCTAACAAACCAGGTCTCATAAAATCAAACAGAGACCATAGTTCTTGTAAACTATTTTGCATTGGAGAACCTGTTATTAGTAATTTGTGAGGAGTCTGAAATTTCTTAACATGTTTACTAACTTGCGTATCAGGATTTCTGATTTTATGACCCTCATCTAATATTATATAATGCCATTTTCGACTTAATAAATCTTGTGAATATTTAACTATACCAGCATAAGTTATCAGCAAAATACCATGAGATTGATGAATATCACGAATGAGTTTATTATGGTTGCCTATGTGCGAACCAGAACTATGTAAAACAGCCACCCTTAAGCTTGGAAACCAGTAATGAAAATGTGAGACCCATTGATATATGACTGTAGCTGGGGCAACAATAATGGAGGGACCAAGCCCACCCCACGATCCAGCATCTGTATGAGATAGTCCAGCAAGAAATGCAATAATTTGAACAGTTTTCCCTAAACCCATTTCATCTCCAAGTAATCCACCAGATTCGATTTGGTGTAGTTCCCACAACCATTTTACTCCAGTTTTCTGATATTTATACAATTGTTTCCATATAAAATTAGGGACACAAAGTCCATTTTGGAGTTCATGTTTTTTTTCTATATCACTATTGCCATCTAGAACGAACTGGATATCTGCGGAATATGATCCATCTACATCTTTGTTTTTAAGGGCATTTGCTAATTTTTCTCTCCAGTCTTTGATTCTTTTATCATAAAGATTTTTATCGCCATCATCAATTATTTTCTTTAAATTATTTTTAAAGCGAGGAACTGACGGTAATAGGGGATGTTTTGGTACATCATCTTCATCACTAGACGGTAGATATTCACTCTCTTCATCAGATTCTTTATATTCAGAAGTGCTTGGCTTTTCTTGCGCTGGCCTTGAATGTCTTTTACTAGCTTTCCAACTGCCTTTGGAAAACTGTTTTTGTTCTCTTTTTGAAATTAATTCAGCAGCACATTTGCTTTTCTGAGATATTGCAACACATTTATTATTCTTTTCACTTTTATGCTTTTCAAGTGCTAGTTGTGTTTCAAGATATTTGTTAATATCGACCATATTCACTCGTAAATCACTTACAAAATCGGTAAGGAATGTTAATTTATATAAGTTATTTCAGATAATTTGAAGAAACTATACATTTATTTTTGTATACGTACCTATATACATAATTCAGATTTTGTTTGATAGAAAACACAGGTATTTCAAGTCAAGTTTCAAGTTTCACACCACAAATTATATAGACTAGCAATCCACCATAATCAACACAACCATAGAGAAAGATAAATAAACACAACACCGTGAAGCTCGACTTAATACTGAGGTAACGAAGCTCGACTTAATACTGAGGTAACTGGAGAGTGCAGTACGAACAATTTTTTGTGACCAAAAATTTCACAGTGGCTGTCTTCCGTCTCACCTACACTTTAAAAAAATACGTATGGTCATATGAGACAACTGACAGCCACTACCTCTCTCTGGATTCCTTCCGCCGATGATGGCGGGTGCGGGTTCGAGCTTCTGCTCCTTCCCCGGGCTTCATCTCGTGGGGCTGCTGCCCCACGGTGCTTGGTGCCGCTTACGCGGCCGTCTTCTGACGAGAGGTGTGCCCCCCTGGATGTTTGCGGCCCTCGGCGCGGTCAGCCAGCCGGGTGAGACCCCATTGGGGGAGGCCCAGCTAGCGCCTGCGAGCGGGCGCGCAAACGGGGTAAGGGCTATAATTTAGGTGGGGGTATAGGGTGGGAAGTGGGAGTGGACAGAAAGGGCTAGGGAGATGGCGGGGGCACACTGTCACGGGGCAGCGCCCACTTCTTAGCTCTGGTGTTGATGTTGGCGTTTGCGGTGGGAGTTGGATCTTCTGGGATCGGCGGCAGAGGTCTTGCGGGCGCGATGCCCTGCAGGTGCTGATGGGGGCCGTGGTCGGCGCAGTCGAACATTCGACGCGCCAGTCGGCCCACGAAGTCCTGTAGCGGCTCGATGTTGAGGTCCCGCGCAATGACCTCGTTGCGGACGTAGCGCCCCGCTTGAGTGATGATGCGGAGCGCTAAATTTTGCTGGGCTTGTAGTCGCTGTTTCCGCGTCTGCGAGCAGAGCGAGTACCACGCCGGTGCAGCATATGTGAGCCGAGAACGGACGTGGGATTTGTAGATTGCGAGCTTCGCCCGCAGCGGCAGTCTAGAGTTCAAGACAGGGCGGAGGGTGGCCCGCGCGGCGCGGGCTGACGACGTGATGTGCTCTAATTGGGCGGCCATAGTCAGGCCGCGATCAATGTGGCAGCTTAGGTATTTGATGGACGGCTGCCATTGTATGGTCTCGCCCTTCAGGTCTAGCTTGGGTGGCATTTTACGCTGCCTCCCAACGAGTATTGCGGTGGTTTTCCCCACGTTCACCGCAATCCTCCATTTTTCAAGCCAGGGCGGGAGGAGGTTCCAGCTGTTTTTGCATCCGCGCCGCTGCAGCACTGGGCCACGGGGAGGAAGTGAAAAAGGCGCTGTCGTCCGCAAATAGCGCCAGCTCGACCCGTGGCTCCATCTCACTCTCGCTGTTGTTTACAGAGGGCATATCCTTGGTGTACATGGCGTACAAGGTGGGTGATAAACAGCTGCCTTGTGGAACCCCCGCTCGTATGGGTCGCAGCTCGGACTCCTCTCTTTCCACCGCCACGTTGAAGAGACGTCCTTCAAGGAATGAGGCCAGCAGGTGGACAAGGGCTGGGTGCACTTCGGTGTTTTTGGCCATCTTGAAAATAAGACCGGGGTGCCAAACTCGGTCAAAGGCCTTCTCGATATCCAAGAAGGCGGCCACGGTGCAACTACCCTGGTTTAGTTGGTCGGCCATGTGATGGAGCACGCGTGCCAGCTGGAGCGTGGTAGAGTGACCGCTGCGGAATCCAAACTGATCGTCCCTCAAGGAGATGGAGGGACGGAGGCGTCGCAGCAGGAGGCGCTCAAACAGCTTGGCTACGTGGTCGAGTAGGGTGATGGGGCGGTGGTTGGCGGCCTGGCGACGGTCCTTACCGGGCTTGGGTATGGTGATGACCCGGCCTTTCTTCCAAGCGGCAGGGAAATAGTTGGCCCGTAGTGCCGCATTGAATATGCGGGCAAGCGTTGCCCATCCTTTTCTAGGGAGCGCCGATAGAGCCATGGGTGGCAGGTTATCGGGCCCTGGGGCCTTCTTGGGGTTTAGGTGGAGGGCCGCTTTTCTTACCTCTGCTGGAGAGATGTATGCGTCGCCTGTTAGTGGTGGTGGGGTGGTGGCCAGGTACACTGCCACTTCACGCTCCACCGCCGTGTGGTGCTCGGCCGCTGCCGGTGCTGCTGGATGCGGCGAGAATTGGACGGCCAGGTGCTCGGCTAGGATACGGGCCCGGTCAAGGGCTGCGTATCTCCTCTGGCCGTTGACGTCTAACAATGGGTACGTGGGCTGTGGGGTCTTTGTTAAACACCTGTTAAGTTGTTGGAGGCTCTTGGTTGGTCTCGCCTGTACGCCTGGTAATTCGGCAGTTTCAGTGAGGTCTTGGATGTAAGCATCGTTTCACCCAGGAGGACGATATGGATGTCCTGCGACTGGGTGAGGAGGCGGAGCTGGGCGACCTTGTTGCTTATGCCTCCCGGGTTCCAGTACATTATGCGTAGTGTACTGGGTGGAGGACAGAGGCGAGTTTGGTTATCTCCTGTGAGATGGCTTGAAGGGGGTCCATCCCCTGTTGAATGCTCACCAACAGCGCTGCCAGTATGTTGAGTAGCATTTGAATGTTCTGCGGCTGGTTGAGTGGACCATGTGGGCCCTGTTGTTGGCCCTGGTGCGCGGTGCTGGTCCCAATTGTCCTCTGCTGCTGTTGCTGGGGGATTGTGTAGTTGGTTGCGATTGGTGGTTGTGATTGTCCCTTGAAGGAAAGTAGGGGCTGCGGCAGGGGGGCATCTGGCGGTCTCGCGCTCGTCAGTTTCGGCGCGTGTTGTGGGGCTCTCGGAGCGGTCGGGGGTACTTGTGACCCCCCAGTCGGAAAAACCGACTGTGCCGTCGGTGTTGAAGCCGCGGCGGGGGCGGGGCCCGCCTGCGACATGGTGCGCTGGCGGCGGCGGCGGCCACCGCGGGGGCGCCTGCGGGCGGCAGGAGTGGGCGCCCCACGCTCGGTGGGTGGGTTTGCGGGCGGCGCTAGGGTAGCGCCAGCCAGTGTGTCGCGCATGTCAGCGCTTGGTGGTGCGGTTGTGGTCGCCTGGGGGCGGGGGCAGCTGGGGGGGCGCTCCACCCCTCTCGGCCTGGGAGGGGGGACGCTGGCCCCCATGCGCCTCGCCTCGCGCAGAAATACCCGGCACCGCCGGTCGCTGGCGGCGTGCGGTAGCGCGCAGTTGGCGCATGTGGGCGGGTCGGCCCTGTCTCGCTCACACTGCGCGACGAGATGGTCACCCGCACAGCGCACGCATCTCTGCGGGCGGTGGCAGTTGGCGGATGAATGGCCAAACGCCTGGCAGCGGTGGCACTGGGCGGGCCCCTTCCGAGGACGCCAGGCCTCCACCGCCACACCGGGCATGTACAGTAGCTCGGTTATGGCGTAGAGGCGGGTCAACTCAACGGGCTCCAGGTGCTCCAGCTGCACGTGGAACAGGCAGCCGGGGCGGCCTTGTTTGCCGGCTATCCCCCGGCAGTGGTTGGCGAGGAAGCCATGCTCCTCGAGGGCGGCCTTGATCTGTTCCGGCGGGGTGTCGGCGGGGAGGCCTCTGATGGCGACCTTGGTGGGGCGGTCCTGGGGCGGCGAGTAACAGTACCACGCTATGTTATGGTCTGCCTCAGCCGCCTCGGTCAAGTACGCCTGCACGCACCTGTATTCTTCTGGCGACTTCGCCAGGAACCTCACACCCTTCCCAGCCACTACCTGCCACTACATACTAAATGTCAAATTTCCTGGTGTTCACTTTTTTATTCAGGGTGAGACTCTGAGTACTGAATCCTGTACTCAGAGGGGTGAGAGCTCCAGTTACCTCAGAGTATTAAGTCAAACTTCATGCACAACGTAGTACTTATAAATTCCTTGTGCACAACACACCGCAACACACAACACAAACCATAGAGCAGTTGGCATTAATCGATAATTTTTTCAATCGATTAGTTAGTTTGATTGATTTAAGTCACGACTAAAATATTAATCGATTAAAATATCAAGCCCCCAGTACAGGGGGGCTACCGGCTAAGAAATCTGGATATGGGTATGGGCTTCAACTGTCATTTGAATTGATTATTCTGATTTCTGATAGATTTTAATAAGAGCGATTTCATTACAACTCCATTTCAATCAGTTTACGATCGTGACATAAAAAGGTATCGCCCTAACGTTCACAAACGGATGGAAGACGGATTGCGATCGTTTGGATAGGTGAATGAATGATACCATACCAGTGATGTTACTTTTATGAATGAATCTTTTCAAAAATAGAGTGTCAAGTTGTCAATGTCAGTGTCATCCAACTGTCAAATACAAGGGATTTTTTGGCGGTTGATTTTAGTGGTGCGTTTTTCTCAAACATGTATTGGTTTTTCTGTTGAGGTGCAGGCTCGTTTTGAAATTACAACTTTTACAATATATTTTACTGGCGTTTACTTTGAATTATTTCGTAGTACTTTTCAAGTTTTAGCGCGCTTGGCCTGCGATCGTTGAGGTTAAGCAACTTTCGCAATGGTCAGTCACGGGATGGGTGACCAAAAACTTTTCATCTCGAGCTCCTCCGTGCTTCGGAAGGCACGTTAAGCCGTTGGTCCCGGCTGCACTTGCAGTCGTTAATACCCACCAATCCGCACTGGGCCCGCGTGGTGGGTCATGGCCCATTCCCCTTATCCATCCATAATGAAGGCCATTGCCCCAGCAGTGGGGACATTAAATGGCTGATGATGATGATGATGATGACTTTTCAAGTCTAGTCCAGATTTTTCAGGCGAGCAGCTCTTAAGTCGGCCAGCACGGGTAGCATGACGAACTCGAGAAAGGTTTTGTCTATATCGAAACGTTAAAAATGACATTTCATCGTAGACAAACCTATTGTTTGGCTGTCAACTATAGACTTTCGATTCGAGGTAGACAAAACTCTTCTCGGGGTTGTCATGCCATGCAACGCATGCTGGTGGGCTATTTCCACGGCCGCAAATGAGAATAAATTCATCACTGGGGAAGACGGCTTTGCCTTGGTAGGTAGCCTCCTTCATACGGGCACTTTTCGGGACCTCCTCTCCGCTCTTGGGGGATGTTGGAAGGCAGTGCCGAGTGTCTTTCTTGAGCCGTTTAGAGTCAAGTAGCACCCGTCACTTTACTTCATCTGATTTTCACTTTTTTGTGTATTTTCGACACGGTATTATCTGAGCAAGAGAATAAATACGTTTTAACAACTTGAAACACACAGAATCTTACTAAAATCCGCTAATAATTTCTGAATAATGTTGAAAAAACTGCCTCCGACTAGCTGTTTATTTTGATAAGCGAACGGTCAGTTATCGGCTGCAATGTAATCATTTTACGTTTAAAAACCTAGCGCGATTCGAAAAATCGTTCCGAAAAGGAATGGTAATGGTATTGTTGTCGTTGAGAAAAAAGCGCGATACCAAATTGTCAAATAAGAGCAATGTAAGTGTAATATAAGCGCATTTAGCATAGGGCGATAGGGCCCCTGATAGCGGCTATTTTCTTTATAAAATTGACTTAAAGTTAACAAAAACGTATGAAGTTCATACCCATAAAGTTACGCGGTAGCCCCCCAGGATGGCCGATCATGGTCGGCGACCATGACCAATACATCGTACATTGACACTTTTGAACGAACAAGTTTAAAAAGGTTCTTTCAAAAGTGTCAATGTACGATGTATTGGTCATGGTCGCCGACCATGATCGGCCATCCTGTACTGGGGGCTTTAATCGTAATCGCGACTAATTATGTTAGTTTTTAATCGTTTATCGTAATCGTGACTAATTATCATAACCGATTAATGCATTTTTTGTATGATGCAAAAATATATGAAAAAATTTAGGTACTTAGTCTAGAAGCATAAGTATACAAGAATAAAAGTATACAGGGTGTCCCAAAACTATGGCACATGGAGGGAAAGTACCTTCAATACTGAAAATATAAAAATGTACTGTAAGGAAACTTCATTTTTATTTTAAAAAGAAAACGAACTGCATTCAAAGAATTTCAAATAATCGCATGTCTGAACTGGGAATCGAACCCGCTAAGTGTGAATTTTTTTATTTTTTAAATTTTATTATACCGATCGAAAGGCTCAATTATATGCATTTATTTGTCCTGAGTAATATGGCATCTTAAATAAAAGGGAGAATACAAAATTTAACATTTAATGTTGAATAACAAATTTGTGCAGCGAATTTTTTTCATCCTGTGGTTATGGATAGTATTTTTCTGTGACTGTCGTGCTTAAAACAACTGAATTTAATATTTCAATGTATTACCACTAATGAGTGAAGATTGGAGCAATATTATACCTTATTTCCCTATCATAAGTGTGTGATAAAGTTATACATAATGTGATAAGTAACACCACCTCGATTGATTTAAATCTACATAATTTGGTGCAGTCTATTCCACCAAATACCTACTTATCTATACTCTATACAAATAAATAAAATTGGAGTCTCGTTTGTAATATTAAAATAACCGCTTTTTACTACATGCATATGATTATATCTACGGTACATTTACCAAAATAATATTTTTTTCAATTTTTGTCTGTCTGTCTGTCTGTCTGTCTGTCCGTCTGTCTGTTTGTTCCGGCTAATCTCTGAAATGGCTGGACCGATTTTGACGGGACTTTCACTGGCAGGTAGCTGATGTAATAGGGAGTAACTTAGGCTTCTTTTTATCCCGATATTCCCACGGAAACGAGAACCACGCGGGTGAAACCGCGGGCGGCCGCTAGTAATTTAATAAATTTTATTTAAATAACAATACGCACTGTATTCAAAGATTTTTAAATAATCGCCTGTCCAAACCGATAGTCAAACTCGCACCAAATTGTTCAAACCTTTTGAATCAGTCTAAGTGGTGCTACATAACACAATACTTGTTTATGTATAACTTTATCACACACATTAAGAAGGGGAAATTAGTATTAGTACTAGTATAATGTTGCCCCAACCATCACTTATTTCATTAGTAATACATTGAAATGTTAAAGCTAGTTGTTTTGAGCAGGACAGTCACAGAAAAGGCTATCCATAATAACGCTTCACAAACTTGATAATAAACATTAAATGTTTAATTTCGTAGTCTTCCTTTTATGTAAGATGCTTTGTTACTTAAAATAAATAAATGCTTATAATTGAGCCTTTCGATCGGTATATTAAAATAAAAAAAAAAAAAAAACATCCCTTTAACGGGTTCGATTCCCAGTTCAGACGTGCGATTATTTGAAATTCTTTGAATGCAGTTCGTTTTCTTTTTAAAATAAAACTGAAGTTTCCTTTCAGTAAATTTTTATATCTTCAGTATTTAAGGTACTTTCCCTCCATGTGGCATAGTTTTGGGACGCCCTGTATAAGCATATGTATATATATTTACATAAGTACCTACATAAAAGGTGGCGTGGTAGGTTCCTGTTTGGATGTGGATGGAAGTGGGACCGTGGTTCTCCCTGTCTCGCGTGACTCCGTGTGCACTACCTCGATTTCGACTGTTTGGTGGGAGTATTTGACGACATTTTGATTTTAAAACTTGAACATAGTTGTGGTTTGTGACAATAAGTAGGTAAGTAGTTATTCTTATTAAGCTAATCTATTGTATGTTAGTTATTTTAAACTTACCTCTACAACTGTGTGGTTGACTGTGATGTGAACTAAAAAAAATTGGTAAAATGATTTGTACTCTTGTTAATAACTCCCTTCGTGGGTTGAATTTGTGGAATCCCTCGGATCCAATCGACTGGATTTTGACGCCGATTCGTCTGAGCCCAATCTCGAGTCTTTACGGCTAATATTGGCGGAGTTAGGCTCCGGGGGGGCGGGGGGGATGACATATAAAAAATCGGAGGGGGGGCTTGGGGGGCTTCGCTGGAAGGCGTTTAAGAGGTGGGCTAGTGGCGTGCGTTTAAGAGGTGGGCTAGTGGCGTGCGTTTAAGAGGTGGGCTAGTGGCGTTTCGCGGGGAGGCGTTTGGGAGGAGGGCTGGAGGGGGGTTCAGAGGCCTTCTTAGGGTCTCTGGGGGGGGGGGGGGGGGGGCTGGTCTCCTACTACCTTTTGTGAAGGGCCCAACTCTCGGCCGTTCCTGGTCCAGGAGTTCAAATTAAATTTAATTAATTGAAGTAGGTACATGTAAAAGATATTAAGTATATAAGTACCTAAGAATTACATAAGTATATAAAAAAATAAGTATATAAGCATACAAGTACTTATGTAAGTATGTATAAGTATACAGGAGTAAAATTATATGCATATAATATCTTTATCTAAGTAGATAAGTATATTCGCATAAAAATAGACAAGTAGGGAAATAAGGAAATACATACTTACATAAGAAATAAAGTAAAACAAAAATAATCCACTAGAAAGCATAATTATTCTTGAGTGACATAAACTATATTAGATCCCCATATTCCTAACCTAACCACGAGTAACGAGTAAAACCACGCGAAGCAGCTAGCTGACCTATGGTACAATCTCTTGGTATTTCCCTGCTCGATCGAATCAGAAATGATGAGACCCGCAGGAGAACTAAAACAACCGACATCGCTCGAAGGATTGCATCATTGAAGTGGCAGTGGGCGGGACACATAGCGCGGAGAACCGATGGCCGTTGGGGCGGAAAGGTTCTCGAATGGCGACCGCGTACCTACCGGACGACGTTCCGTGGGCAGGCCCCCTACAAGGTGGACCGACGATCTGGATAAGATCGCGGGAAGCCACTGGATGCGGGCAGCGCAGGACCGATCGTTGTGAAGATCCTTGGGGGGAGATCTGTGCCCAGCAGTGGGCGTCGTTCGGCTGACATGATGATGATGATGATGATGAGAGATCAGTGATTTATAGACACATACTGTCTGTATGCCAGCCAGCTCCAAACTATCGTCCAACATTCCAATGGCCCCAGGGGGGCTACCGCGTAACTTTATGGGTATATAGATGATGGATTGGATTTTTAGGGAGAGGTGTAATCTGAGTTTCTTTCCATAAGTGAGGAAAGTCACCCGAGGAGATGGACTTGTTAAGGATCAATGTGATGACTGGAATTAGGATATCTATCATATTACGGCTAATACTGTCACTACCTATTGCTGTAGCGTCAATCGCACGAATGTTCCTCTCAACATCGCAATCGGAGAATTGACTAAAGACAAAAGGAGCAAAGTCGGGTTTTGGCATAGAATTAAGGTGCAGCAAAGTTGTCTCTTTGCCTTTATCATCAAGAGGAGATGACTTAGAGAAATGTTTATTTAAATGATCAATATTTAAATCTTTTGGAATACTATTTTCACGTGATTTGCCGATACCCAATGTTCTTAGAAATTTCCAGACTTTAACTGGGTCACCGTTTTCCACTGATGTGTGAACATGGCGTCTCTGTGCGTCCCTACACATTGTATTGCAGCGATTCCTGGGGTGCTACCGGCTAAGAAATATGGATATGGGTACCTATGGGCTTCAACTGTCATTTGAATTCCTTATTTTGATAGATTTTTGCTGCTTTGTTCTGTTGAACGTTGCTAGCTAGTTATCGTTATACATGACGTCACAAAACAAAGAACTGATAACGGCTATTTTCTTTGTAAAATTGACTTAAAATTCCCAAAAACGTATGAAGTTCATACCTATAAAGTTATGCGGTAGCCCCCCTGGGGGGCTGTGCTTCTTAGGGGGGTTTTATTCCGTCTCCTTTGTACGTAGTTTTAACTTAGCCTAATTTTTAGTTTAAGAATATTGGTTGCGACGGGGAACCTATGCCCGATTTTTAACTGAGTCTTAAACACTTAGAAAAATTTGCATGTCATAAATAGGGACTTGTACATGCAAGAATTTTCTAAGTTAAAATTTACTAAAATTATTCTAAGTCTTAAAATTAAAAGTTCTAAACGTCTTGAAATTTTTCTAAGTCTCAAATTCTTCTTAATTTCTTTAAGTTAAACTTCCCAACGAAATAGAGTTCAAATTCCTTTGGCACGAAAATAATGAAATGTTAAAACTCACTGTTGCTGTCTCTTTCACTCACTAGTTACGTCCATATTTGTCATCGTTGTCCAGTCGCCTGATCCAGGATCCTGATCCTGAAGGCACCTCCTCATCAGCACCTCCTTGAAGTCCCAAAGCCGGATTCTCCACCAAGCTCGAACCTCTTCAGCATCAGCTCCAACTCTTGAAGCTGTTCCACTCCTTGGTCCAGGAACCAGTAGTTTTCCCTTATAATCCTCCAAAAAATGCGCCACCGTCGGGACGACTTTTCCTAGTCTAGGTCTGAGGGATACTAGATTTAGGCTCGAAGGACCATGAATAACCTAGGTTATCTAGATCGATTCGAGGGTGTACTATTCAATAAATAAAAAACTGAGTCACACCAATGATTTTTGTTATCAGCATATCTAAAAAAAATGATACTCAAGAAAAAAGAATATATTTTTATTTTTTTCCTATCTTCAAAAATGACTGAGATATTGAACGTTAAAGTACGGCCTCCGTGAAAAATTAGGGTGAGCCAATGGAGTTGATGTGTGACGTCACGTCGCGATTGAGAGTTGACGCTTCCGTATTTCTCCTTTGGCTAAAGAGTTGTGCTCTCACGGTTTCGCTATAAATTTATTTATTTTTCTTATAGTCGATCAATGATCAATTTTGTATTGAGCCCATGTGAAAAAACACCTTCAAATACATAAGTTGTATTTTCGTGATTAATAAATTAAATCAACTTTCGTAATGGCGGGCGGTATTCTGTCAATATAAATAGCAACCGTCACACTCATGAAGTTTGACTTAATACTCTGAGTTACCTCAGTATTAAGTCGAGCTTCATGGTCACACTCATAGATGTATTATATGGTCACACTTCGATCAACAATAACACGAAGCCATCAAATGGACAGTTGGTGACAGTTTTAGAGTGCGGCTGCGCGCGGTCGAAATCGAATACTAATCATTTACCATAATCTTAGAACGAAGAAAATGTACTGTAACTAGCGCCAAAAACGCACCAGGTTGCGCGAAGATTGCGCACGGATGTACTCTTTGTAGGTACAGTTGGACGGAAATCACCCGCAGCAGCCGCAATCGGAGATGTCATTGCGACATGACGTCATCGCAATAGCGCGCAAGGAAAGCAAATTTACAAAAGCTGGTGAAACTTTACAACGCTGTAACTTTGGAAATCCTGGACAGATTTCGATGAAACAAAAACTGTTATTACTTGCACGAGTACGCGCGTTAAATGCAGTAATTTTTATAGTCATATTTTGATGTGTTGGTGTGACTCATTAAAAGTACTAAAAATATTCCGACACCTATGTTTGCTAAGACGCAACTTATTAGCGAGAGGCAGCAACTAACAGCGCCATCTAGCGTGATCTATGGTAACTATATCTAACACATACACTAATAATATATTAAATAAGTACTACTGTGAGGAACAGAAACGAAATAGGTAAATTTAAAGATTAAGGTAAATAAATAACATCTGTTCCGTTTTACGTAAAAAAGTCGCATCAAAGTAAAATTTATAACGTTCCGTTCCTTCTAACTGCATAGGTGGGACAGCGCCATCTAGTGACTGAGCTTTCAGAAAATCGCCCATTGAATAAAGTGGTCATTAAATAAGCTGACTTGTTGGTCTACAGTATTATAGGTATATATAAACAGAAACGAAAAAGGTAAATTTAAAGATTAAGGTAAATAAATAACATCTGTCTGACGTTCCGCTTTACGTAACAAAAGTCGCGTCAAAGTAAAATTTATAACGTTCCGTTCCTTCTAACTGCATAGGTGGGATAGCGCCATCTAGTGAGCGAGCTTTCAGAAAATCGCCCATTGACTGAAGTGACGACACAGATGTGTGGAGGGTCTGTTTGTGCGAGTTGGCCAACTCCTTTGATCTGGGTATGATTTACCGCCATCGGACCGATCTCGCCCCAACACGTTCCAACATCGTCATACATTCACGAACTACCTCTCCACACGTGGAAGGTTGGACGAACAGTTGGAGTGTTGGACGATAGTTTGGAGCCGGCATAAGAACTTCAGCCGCCAGCAGCGCTATGGTTGGACATCAACTTGACAGCAAAATTACATAAAAAAAACACGTTAGTTTCACATATTGGCCACCGGAACAGAAAAGTTTGTGGCACTAAACTTAGAGAAACGGATGATAGGTCAACTTCTAGTACAGCTTTCGTAAGAAAACGTAAGCTTACTTTCATTAATCTATGTGGCGAAGCCTTGTCAGTAGAACCGAAAACGTCAGGCCCTCAGTTCAAACCTTTTTCGTTAGTTGTCAAAATAAAAAAATTCCAATTATTACTAAACTATTAACATTTGCACCATTGTTTCTACGTTAGAAATTCTCAAAAGTGTTAAAGAATCAGAAATTCAAAGTATTTTATGTATTTCTTTAGTTTACTTGCAGGAAGATTCATTATTGTACAAATTGATGAACTGAGAGCCCAAGCTAAATCTTTATAAATCTGTAACGGTATATTCTAGAGTTCTAGACAATGAGAGATTTTTGAGGGACAGAAAATAATAAAAAAAATCTAAGTTCTAATAATTAAGCGAAATGGCGCTGACAAATAGCGAAGACGGTGTGACCAGAAATAAACTAAAATGACGAGTTGATAACATTTTGATTTGATTTCAAATCGTAGGTAGCAAGTAGGTAGCACTGTCTAATATTAAAACAGTGAAATAATAACGAAGTAACAAAAATATTAGTGAGAACGCAACGTTAATCTACTAGTTGAAGCATAAGCAATCAAAAAGTGTGTAAAATCCCCGCGCTCGACTGACATGACATGACAAGCATAGCCTGGCAACGTCGTGCGTGCGTGTTTTTGATCTTACTTCTAGTCTTTTAGAGTACTTTTGATCATTCCGTTATTTGCGAGCGCCATCTGTGGCCACTTTAAATCAACTTTTTTTTCTTTATAGCTGTCAGAAAAATCTCCCATTGAAAATTTCTGAAAAGATTTCACGAATTCTTTACTAGATTCTGATTCAAAAATTATCAACAATCAATGCTCAATTGCTTTGACAGGTGACAGCAAAATTTTGACAATTGATGAACTGAGGGCCTGACTCATTTGGTCATAGCAGTTTTAATTGACTATTGCAAATTACATGGAGTTTTGCTTAGGAATCAACCATTTTTTTTTACTTAATCCCCTGATAGGTCTCAAGCTTTTTCTTGCGATGGCCCTCCAACCTTTGATACATAGATGTATACGTCCATGATCCATTAAGGCCCCAGTACAGGTTTGCCGTCCATGGTCGGCGCGGCGACCATGACCGGCGATCATTTAGTGACAGTGTTCACACGATCGCCTGTTTCATTCTGCGTTGGACTGACCGTGAGGATGGATGTGTGTGCAATGACGGCTTAAGTATGCAATTTACATTTACAGCGCTTTTAATTTATTACGAGAATTATTCTATATTAATAGAGTCTGGATCTTGTATAATATGTCTAGATAAATGTAATTATGCATTAAAGTAATAATAGACATATTTATCATAACACCCAGACACAGAAAAAACAAATACTTACATCATATCAATATTTCTTGGGCGGGGATTGAATCCAGTATAATAATAATAATGTATTAATAAGTTTTATTCATTTTATTTTTATTTACTTAATTTTAGATAACAAAACAGAATACTCCTATGCATCTTGTGAATTTAAGTGTATTTTATTATCATTTGAATAATAAATATATTTTATCAAAGATATACAACATCAAGGATATTTTTGACAATGTAATACGCTCCACAAAATGGCCTGATTGCGAAAAAAAACAATAAATCTAAAATATCCTACACGTCAGTCAACGCAGAAATATTCAGATGAACTGAATGATCGGCCAACGTGTGAAGGCTCTTTGTGGCCTGCGACAAACTCCCTTTGAATCGTGCACGAAAAACCGACACGGGACGGATCGCCGGCGATCATTGCTCACAGTCAGCAATCACACGCAAACCGGCCGGGGTCTACCGGCTAAAAATATGAAGTTCAGATCCATATTACTGATTTCAAGCCCATACCCATAATATGGGCTTCAATTGGAGCTACCGGCTTACTGTTTTTCCGGATCTGGATTTCGCGAGTGAATGATAGTCGCGTCTTGTTGCATCATATCAAATAAATACCAATATTTAACAAAATATTATTATTTCTCTGCATTTTTTACTCTTATTATTTATATTTTAAATGACAACGGACAAAGTCGATAAAAACAATTAATTTAGTTCTTCATAGTATTAAAAACAAGTATTCCTAAAATAAATAATGTACGTATCAATTAATAACCAAACGCAAATGACAAGCCTTTCTACAGTATTCCACTTATGAAAGATCTTTGTCCAATATGCATTTCATCAAAGAATTTATCAATGAAACCATTCGAAGTTGTCCTCGTCCAATTTCTTGGACCAAATATTTGATAAGTGGAATACCACCCTTAACTTTACTTTTTGAATTATGTAAATAACACAAAATTAATAAAATATAACGAAAAAGGCATATCTTTGAGGGTCAACTATGGTTTCTCTTCGATTTGTGTGCGCTAATTACGTGAACAATTTGACAAATGACCCCGTCATCGTCATGGCAAAATTTTGTAGAAGTTATTGTTTGGTTGGGTCATTTTGTGGTTAATGTTCTTCATTTCCTCTTATGATACTACCCGTAAGGCTCATTATCAGAGCAAGGTTGCAGATATTTATCAAGATTTAAAGAAAAGCAGACCGAATGTTCCTTATAAGTTTAATATTGACATGATGGAATGGATTTTTGGGAACTTTAAGTCAATTTTATAAAGAAAATAGCCGCTATCAGTTTCTTGTTTTGTGACGTCGGGTATAACGATAACTAGCTAGCAACGTTCAATAGAACAAAGCAGCAAAAATCTATCAAAATAAAGAATTCAAATGACAGTTGAAGCCCATACCCATATCCATATTTCTTAGCCGGTAACCCCCATGGTCGCCGACCATGATCGGCCATCCTGTACTGGGGGCTTTATACCACAGCCGTCTCTAGACGATAGAGATGGCTGTGATTATACCATACCATGTACAATATTCGTCCACATCCACAGCATTGATTGTCAGTCACTGTTTACTGTCTATGGTCACGAAGTTTTTGGCGCCATTTTGGCGGGTTAGGTTAAGTGGATATTTTAATTAATCGCAATTTGTTTCATAGTGGACTTTGTGACTCAAGATAGGTGTGGTTTTGTGCCCCAAGTGTCTATGCAACTGGACGATGTGTGGAATGATTAAAATATGCGCTATCTCGGTAACGTCGTCGGTATCTCAATAATTATAACAATCTAAACAGTTTAGTAAACGAAACCTTACAAAAAATCATACTCTGGCTACAAGACCATCAACTAGAAATTAATTTTAATAAAACTAAAATCATGCAATATTCCTCTTACCAAAAAATACTCCCAGAAATAAATATAACTTTTCAAAACAATTTACTGGAAATCGTCGATTCATTAAAGTTAGTCGGAATACATATTGATAAACATTTGAACTGGAAATCTCACATCGAAACCATAAAATCGAAACTAGCAACCTTTACATATGCCCTATATCAACTGAAACAAAGCACGGATGAAGAGGCAGCCGTCTCAGCATACTATGCTTATGCTTACACATGGCTGAAGTACGGAATTCTGATGTGGGGAAGCAGTGTCAATCAATACAAATGAACTTTTTGTACTCCAAAAAAAATTAGTACGAATAATAGCAAATATTGATAATCCACAAAGTTGTAGACCCTACTTCATAAAGTTCAAACTGCTTACGCTACCGTCAATATACATTTTAGACGTATGTACTTTCGTTCATAAGAATATTTCGCTATTCGTAAAAGTTGCCGACACACATAGCTTAAACCCGCCATAAAAATAGACTTTACTTACCACCATCTCGAATAAATATGCTCAATAATAGTCCTCACTATATGGGTATAAAAATATATAATAAGCTGCCAAACATTATAAAATCAGAATCAGATCCAAATCTATTTAAAAAGAAATTAAATGAGATGTTAATTGCAAAATGTTATTACACAATCAATGATTATTTAAATGACAGAATAATAATTTAATTATATTAGGTATAATGTTAGTTTTATTTGATGATATTTTGTGACATTATTATTAGTTTCCCAATTTCAAATATGTAACTTTATTTCTATTTTTTATTTTTATAATTATTTTTTTTACCAATTAATTTAATATTACCAATTATATCATACTCATCGTCGTGCGCTCTCTGATGTAACACGCTTGTGTACCGTCGTAGCTAACTTCGCTTATTAGTACAGTGAAACTATTATCGATAACTGTCATGTCGAGCAAATGTGACAACTGTAACCGAAATATAACTAAAACCAAACCGGGTTTAGAATGCAACCGGTGTGAGAAGATTGTGCACTTAAATACCCAGTGCACTGCTCTCACCAACAAACAACTAGCTGCACTGCGGGCCTCAGAAAATCTAGAATGGACCTGCCAGGAGTGCCAAAATAACACGCCAAGACGTCGTTCCATTATCATACCTGATGATGACGATGCAGAAGAGGACGCCAACGAATCTTCTTCAGAGGTACGTGTTAACATAAAAAAACTCCTTAATGATATCTCGAGGGAAATGGAAAAGACTATAAAGAAGGAACTAAGAGACATCACACAATCTCTTCAATTTCAGTCACAAAAAATGGACGAATTAATAAAGACAATTGAAGTTATGAAAGGCAATATTAATATTTTAACCAATAAAACCAATAATCTTGAAACGCGGGTAGGTACCCTTGAGCAGCGCATTCAGGATATGGAGCAACAAAAACTGTGTAAATTCATCGAAATACACAACCTCCCATCGAATGAAGGCGAAAATTTATTGAATATTACTGGAAACATTGCCAAATCAATAAACCAAAATGTAGATGACATCAAGCATGCAAAGCGATTACCTTCCAAAAACGATCGCCCGGGCCCTATACTAATCAAACTAAAGAATGAACAAACACAAACTTCATGGTTAACTGCAACAAAATCTAAAAGCCCTCGGCTCACTATTTCAAAAATATTGCCCGACACACGTTCTTCAAAAGCAGAAGAAACTGTATTTATATGTGAAGCGTTGACACCGTATAATAAACAGTTACTTTGGAATGCTAAACAACAACTAAAAGACATCTTTAAATACATTTGGATGAAGAAGGGAATACTTCGGGTGCGTAAAGAAGGTGATAATCAGAAAACCTGCATCATACGTTCTACGGAAGATATTAAAAAAACTAACAACGAAAACGACCCCCCCCCCCTAATTAGTAAGTGAAAGCACCTTGTGTACTCTTGATATACCTGTTTTCATTTAAATGGATATCATACAAGACGATATATTAGAAATTAAAGATTGTATAGATCTTAAAACTTTCCTAAATAACGTCACAAACAATAATATATCTTTATTATGTATTCACATGAACATTCGATCAATCATAAAAAACTTTGCCTTACTAGAACAGTGTATTCACTTGTCAACTAGAGCTATAGATGTTATAATGTTAACTGAAGTCAATATTCCTACTAGTCTTTGTAATTTATACCAACTGCGAGGGTATAAAATGTACGCAGAACCGCGGAGGAATCGTAAAGGCGGCGGTATAATTATTTACGTAAAAAATGAGCACAAATTCCACTTAATAAATCATAAAACACAGTAATTCGAAAACCTAATAGGATGTATTACTACGCCTTGTGATTACTCCGCGATTGTATGTTGCATATATCGTCCTCCAAAAAATAGTAAGCACTTATTTAACAAAGAACTGGACACACTGTTAAGCAAAATAAACCGACAATATGATCTGTATACACTGGGAGATATTAACATTGACCTTAAAACGGAGTGTTCTGTAAAACATAATTATAACACCGTCATGTACAGTCACGGACTAGCTTGCGGGATTACTGAATACACTCGTATAGAACTAAATAAAAACGGAAGACTTAGTAAATCTTGTATCACATTTACGCGCGATCCCGCTCACTAGATCTGTACACGGCGGCACTCGGAACAGCATTGGCCGACCACCGCGTTATCGCGCTTGCTGTGGCTAGCCCACTGAGGCGGGACACACGGGTGGATTGTGAATATATTACGAGATACAATTATGATATACTTAATAAAAAATTAAAAGAAATTGATTGGCCAGATGTGAAACAAATTATTTGTCCTCTAAAAATTTATCAAATTATAGTAGATAATATCCATAGTTGCTATGAACTTGCAAAAATAAAAATAAAAGAATAAAAAGAAACTGGATTAATAACAAAATTATTAAAGCATGTGAATATAGAGATAAATTATTTATTAAATGGATAGCAGATCCAACAAATATGATTATTAAACAAAAATATACCTCATCTAGAAACTTTGCAAATAAATTAATTAATAATAATAAAAACAAAAAATTACGTGAAGAAATAAATAATCAGAGAAATAATCCTAGGGGCCTATGGCTAATACTAAATGAAATTACTGGTAGAGCAAAAACTTTAGCCGATACCATTATCCTAAATGCGCTTCTAAATAACAATTGTGCGACAGCGGATATAGCAAATAATTTTGCTTTTTCGTTCTCGAACAATGTTAAAAATATTGTTCCAACCTGCAGTATCAGGCTTCTTAATGGGGATACCTATGCCTTTCCTAAGAATGTCTCTTGTAGATTTCAAAAAGCCTCTGCGAAAGCAGTGCTTAAAGAAATAAAATCTATAAGCAACCTAAAAGCACCAGGTGTAGATAAGATAAGAGCTCAGGATCTAAAAAACATACATACAAAAATAGCGGAGGTACTAGCTCACCTTATCAATACCTCGGTCAGTGAAGGTAAATATCCCCAAGAACTAAAAACCGGCATAGTGAGACCTATTCATAAAAAGGGAAGGCAAAATAACTACGACAACTATCGCCCAATTACTATACTTTCTGTTATTGATAAAATAGTGGAAAAAGTTATATCCAAACAAATACAAGCATTTTATAGAGATAATGAAATAATTACCAATAAACAGTTTGGATTTCAGTCTGGCAAGAGTACAACGCAGTTACTTTCCAGATTTACTGATACCATCTATAAGCAACTCAATAATAAAGAACATGTTCTAGTAGTATTCGTTGACTACAGCAAAGCCTTCGACACATTAAGACATGATACCCTAATTGAGTAGCTTGATGATTGTGGGATTCGAGGACCACTAAAAAGATGGTGCGAGGATTATCTGAATAATAGGTCATACGTTGTAAAAATTGACGAAACCTTTAGTGAGAAGGTAATAGTGACAGACGGCACAGCGCAAGGTTCAGTATTGGGACCGCTACATTACATAACTTACGTGAACGATGCAGTAAATCTGGTTTCTAACTGTAAAATCTATCAGTTCGCTGACGATACTTGCTTAATAGCAGCAAACAAAGACCTAGATGAAGCTCTTAAAGAACTACAAACCGACTTCACACAACTGTTAAAATGGTCTCATGATGCAGGTCTTGTTATTAATGCAGAAAAAACAAAGCTTATAATAATAATAATAATAATAATAATAATTGTTGATGTCACTGTTCCCCATGACGACAACCTTTTGAAAGCTGAAAAAGATAAAGAAAACAAATATCTTGATTTAGCTCACGAGATTGTTGACATGTGGGACATTGATTCAGCAATTATTGTTCCGATAGTCATATCTGCCCATGGGCTGATAGCCAAGAGCCTCGATAAACACCTTAAGAGGCTTGCGTTAGGTGGATGGATCGGGAGTCAGATGCAGAAGGCAGTACTTCTGGACACGGCCCGTATAGTGAGAAGGTTCCTGTCTCTGGATCCTTAACCATCGGTAGCCGGGACCCTGATCTTGCTGCCGTTGGGGAACTACATTTTTGTATTTTTAAATGTTATATTTTTTAGTGTTATACATTGTAAAAATTTAATGTTTAGAAATATAATTTTGTAAGTATTTAAAATGTAATAAAGGGAATAATAATAAAAGATACTTTATTGCACACAAACAGAAGCATACATAAACAAAAACAGTAGCAATACAGAAAGGTACAAAAAAGGCGGCCTTATTGCTAAGCAGCAATCTCTTCCAGGCAACCTTGGGTGAAAGAATACATCAAACTGGAACTGATGTGCTTATGTACATCAGTTCCAGTAATAATAGAAAACAATCTCCAAACCTGAATTTAATTGCCCACGATCACACCTGCCTGCATGCGAATCTGCGTAATTGCACATGTCACCCAGTCGAGGTCGTGAATAAGCATAAATATTTAGGTATGATTATCGACGACCGATTTAAGTGGACCGAACATATTAATTATGTTTGTGATAAACTCCGTGCTATATTGGCCAAATTAACAATTGTAAAAAGAAAAATCCCGTATGATATACTATTGAGCCTATATAAAGTCACTAAAACATTTCTACGGTGGTGGCGTGTGAGGCGGGTCGTTACGTTCCCTAAAATATGGTTGAGCGAAGCGATGGCTGTTTCATGCGTCATGCTCGTGAACGGGTGCTGCCAGTGGGAATGGGTCTGCTCTTATCTGCTTGCTTTAAAATGTGTTTTCTTTTGTTTTTATTCATTTTATTAAGAATTACATTTGAAACATGTATGGCGCAACTTGCAGTATATAGTAGAATTGTCTTTTGTTTTTAACTAATATTAAAGCTTTAAGTAGAGTTCCTAAGTACTTAATTGAAAATTGTTCACCGCTATGATCATTAGTTCGCCTATACTTAACTGTATTTATCATAACCCATTGTGTAATTGTGATGGATACTGACCTTAGTCATACCATGTTAAGGTCATTTTTCAATTTGACGACTCTGTATGAAATAAAACAGGGAGAAAAAAACAACCCTTGGAGTTTCTTGCCGGTTCTTCTCCAAGGCCTCCCGCTGTAGGGTTTGCGAACCGATGGCGTAGCTTCTATGACGTTCACAAGTATTGTAAATAACAATCTAAATTGAATAAACAAATTTGAATCTTGAATCTTGAATCTTGAATCTTGAAAAAGCATTAGGAGAAACTACAATTTTTTATGCTTAGCAGTTACGGTAGAACATCTGAATCTCACCTAGATCCAATATACAGACTACAGACCAGGATAATTAAAGCTATAGTACCTGCAAGAATTAAAAGTGATCACCAAAATAATTATCACGAACTTTTCTACTACTGTAAAATATTACCTATTTATGACCAGGTTAAGTACATACTTCTTATTGAACAGTTCTTTAACGCAGAATTTCAAAATATCCGTACGTATATCTATCCAACTCGTAATTCGTCTCAAAATAAACTAAAATTACCTTGTTATAATAACCTTTACGGAAAACAACTATTACAATATTAAGTGCCAACATTAATTAACAACCTACCATCGACTGTTAAGAAACAAATCACAACATTAAATATTAAGAATAAATTAAAGGATCATTTTTTATCATTAATAGTAGACAACCCTAACGTATAAATACATAGTAAGTAATAAGTAATAAAAATGTATAACGTTATATATTATATTAAAAAATAACAGTACCACAAATCACCTTGTGTGTTCTTACAAAAAGTAATCCGTGTGTGGTTTGCCAGCGCTGTGAATGCTGTGAAGTACGAACGATTGTCACATCACAAATACAGTTGTGGGTAAATTAAAAAAAAAAGAAAAACGCAACTGTATACAAAGATATTATAATATCTTTGACTGTATACTATATATTGTTTATAATTATTTTTTTTAAATGTATTTTTTCCTTAAATTAATGTTAGCGTAAGACGGTGAATGCCAGTGTGCGGACAAACTAATTCTGGTTTTTGTCCCACTGCTTCAAGATAATTTATATTTTTAAGTACACCTTGTAAATTTTTAATAAATAAAATAAATAAATAAAATATTTTAGTTTATTAATCATTCGTAATCTTAGTACTAACGTAGATATAATAAACATAACAGTTAAAAAATATTGCTGTACCCTCACAGGGTTTATGTTGGACTATGCGCTAATTTACTTATAAGAACTATTATAACAACATAAGTGCAATAAATGCTTTGAATCTTTGAATCTTTGAACGTGATGCCGAGTGTTTTATTGTAGTGGTGACTACCTCAGCAAGAATTACCGAGAAGACCGACTCGACATTCTTGACGCCAAATACTCCAAGAAGCATTGGAATGTAACACACTAATGAAAACATAAGAAACTATAATAACATACATTATACTCAAGAATTGGCAGTATGGCTTAATGTCTTCGCCTGTCCAAAAGGACGAACTTTTTTACTACAACTGTCTATGGTCCCTGTCACTGTCACTTTTGTGTTGTCACTGGCTGTCACTGTCAGTCAGATAAGCGCAGGGGGTTCAATCTTAGTACAAAATAAGTGTCACAATTACCGATGATACCCAACAGAAATAAAGAGGTGTCCGATATAACTAAACGTCTAATGAACCTACAGATTTTTTATTTAACAGTATTATAATATACGAGTTTCCTGGCATGCGGCCAGGTGGCGAAACTGTGCAACATAAGCCGACAAAATGAAAAATCCCACACAGTACTAAGTTATTTATGTAATATGATTACTTCTGAAATGTATAGTATAGTCATCGATCAAATTATTGCCATAGTTTCGACAATTATCCAAATATATGTATTTAAAGGATATCCTTTGAAGAGATATTCATATGAATATCTTCACTAGAGTGCTCGTCAGATAAGTCTGCGCGCGGTAAAAATCGAATATTAATCTTCTCTATAACATTAGAACAAAAAAATGCACTGTAACTAGCGTCAAAAACGCGCCAGGCACGTGCAGAGTTATCTGACACACACTCTAAGTACAATTTCACGGGCAGTTAGGTAGAATTTTGTGTCACACAACATTATGGAAAGTTTATTTTTTTTTTAATGATCATAAAATAAGTAGCTTCATCAATTAAAATAACAGTTTACGTCAAGACGAATGGATGGCGATTCTTTAATTTTCGCCTGGCAACATTATACCAAAAGCTTGTCAGGTTGTCTGTCACACGTCTGTCAGCTGACTGTCAGCTGTTCTTTGTTCTTGCTGGTTGTTTGGGCTTGTGCGTTTTCTTCTCGTACTGAAGTTTTATTAATAACTCTTCGCTTAATCTATATAATTTGTAGTGTTCTTGTTGAGTGTTTCTTTGCGTTTCGTGGACTATTTCTACATTCCTCGCCAAGTACGTTGAGTTGAGCTGAAGTTTTTGTGAGACAGGACAGGACTCTTTCTTTACCATGACATCGAAAAACTTTTGTTGTGTTCCTGGATGCGCTAGCAGTGGAGGTAAGTAAATAGAACACCCTTCCGTCGTGGTACTCTCCTGATTGTCATAATTAAGACATAAATAATAAACGAGACATAATAAAAGTATATTTTAAATTTACAGAATCACACCCTGTGCTACACGTATTTCCCAATCCAAAGAAAGACATAATAGACCGCGGTTCAGGTTATGGGTTCATGCTGTCGGAGGTGATATTGTGGCTCTGGATGATAATACTATCTATAAAAATCGCCGAGTTTGTCACGGTCATTTTGAAGTGACCCACTGCTGTCGTTATAACAAACTAAGTCGAGTAGCAGTACCAAGACTTTGTTTACCTGGTAAATAACCTATTAAATTATTAATTCTTAATTGTTCATAATCTTGAAGATTCATTATTCTTAGAATTACATTTTTCTAAATTCAGTCTTCTAAATGATTCTGTCACAAAATTATAATTAGCTTTAAAAAAAGCAACAAATTATTCAAGATAATCATTTCTAAGAGTAGCATAAACTTCTGCATGTTGAATTTAAAATGATTCCAAAGAATGAGATGAAATCCTACTTGAGATGTTTGTTACTCAATCACGCCAAAACCGCTTAACGGATTTGGCTGAAATTTGGGACATAGATATTTTATAGCCTGGAGAGGAACATAGGCTACCTTTTATCCCGGAAAAATATCACATTCCCGTGAGATAACGTCGTGTAGTCCACGCGGGCGAAGTCGCGGGTGGAAATCTAGTAACTGGTAAAATGTTTTGTGTGGGTGGAATGCATGTACAACATGTTTAAGTAATTGGTGGATCTTGTAATGTAATTACACAAATACTAGCACTCGTTTCTATAGATCAAAAAAAAAAAAATCAAAAATATTTATTTTGTAACTAGAGTAAACAATTACATAGATTTCTGGAGCCTCCTTTTTGATATAAAAATATCTGTGCCAGGAGGCACCGCACTTCCATATCGATTTCTGTACTTCTAGTTATGTTAGTACAAGACTTAAAAACTAAAACCTTATATAAAATTACATTTTACTTTCCATGTGTGTGTACCTATCTATTTTGTATATATAAACATGTGTGTGTGATTGTGTGTGTATGTGTTTGTGTGTGTGTGTGTGTAAGAGTGTGTATGTTCGGCTATATAAGCTTAAGAATCAATGTACTTTTTATTCTATTTAACTTTGACATACTTATTATTTCACATGTTGTAAAAGATTTTCTATCTCACTGTAGGTTAAACCTTTTAGCCATTCACATAAAGTAGTTTTAACATTATGAGAAGTTTTAGAATATATGTTTAAGATTTTATTTACTTTATTATACAATATCATTGATAAATCATAGAACTGGCGACCCGCAAAAGCAGTTTTGGTATTTTTGTTGTAAGTTACAACGTTCTTTGATCTTTTGCCTTCTTTCTTATGGTCAAACTTTAACATTTTATGTCTTTTTAGAATCAGGTGCATAATGAATAGTTTTCGCACAGAAAGAACTCCACTTATATTATATAGATCTACAGTCGGAAATCTTCTCGGTTTAAAATGCATAACCTTTAAAAGAGATCTTTGCGATCTTTCTAGTTCTAAAAATTTTGATTTTGTCGCTCCACCCCATATTGGAAGGCAATATATCAGAACAGATTGGACCAGAGCAATATAAATAACAGACAAAAGATTGTTTTTGTTTCCAGTAGAGTGTGCATTATTTTCTATAGGTACAACATGTCTAAGCTTTTTAAAAATCCAAGTTAATTTTCTTAATCTATTTGAAATTTGCTCGACTTGCATGTGCCAGGATAATCGTTGATCCACAATCACACCTAAGTACTTAGTATGAGTAACTTTATCTATTGTAGGACAAGTACACGAGTAATTAGTTTTGCCTTTGTCTATTTTATTATCACAATTGTGAATTTTAATTTTAAAATCATTTTTAGGTTGTGTTCGATTTGTAAGGCTGAAACAAATATAATTGGTCTTTTTTGTATTAAGTGTAAGCAAATTACTATCATAAGATAAGATAAAGATAAAAATATTCTTTATTCACTTAGACATAATAAATATGTACTTATGAATCGTCAATATTTTCCTACCACCCATTCAAGACTTTTTTAACTGACAAGAAGAATGGGCGCAAGAAACTTGCCAGCGTTTCTTAGTTAGGTAACGACATTTACAAAAAAAAAACATATCGTTACTAATACAACAATTGCTTAGTATAAAAATACATCATAATATTAAACAGTGATTATGTTATGTGTTACATCATGACCATGCATTGCGGTCATTCAAATAATCGTCTACTTTATAGTATCCTTTGCTCATCAGCGACTCTTTAATGTAACATTTAAATTTATGCAATGGAAGTTCAATTATATGCTGTGGAACTTTATTAAAAAAGGCTATGCTTTTCCCCAGAAATGAGGCTCTGGATTTTTCTAGCCTAAACTTGGGAACGACAAGTTTATCTTTATTTCTTGTGTTAAAGCGATGAATCGATTATATAATACGATATCAAGCCAACATGCTATCTTGTCCATGCCTGTCTCTGTCTTGTTACGTATGTCCTCCCAAGAAGATCCTTTAAATACCACTGCGGTGTCGTCAGCGTAGGAGAAAATGTGAGCGTCATTTATAGTCATATTGCAAAGGTCATTAATATAGATAAGAAATAATGTAGGTCCCAATACGCTGCCTTGCGGGACACCATAACTTATATCTCTACAGGCACTCAAATACTCTCCAACTCTGACTTTCTGTTTCCTTTCAGTAAGATAGTCTTTTAAAAGTGCTAAAGAAACATCTCTAATACCATACTTTTCAAGTTTGGACACAAGAATAGGAATGGAAACCGTGTCAAATGCCTTTTTGAGATCGATAAATACAGCTAGAGCTTTTCCACGTTCATTTAGAGTGTCAGTAACAAGCGAACTTCGAGATATATTCTTTAGATGTATAAGTCATTGCTTAAGCGCTGTTTTTACTGAACGTACTTAAGTAATGAAATCAATGACTATTACTTGCCCAAGCATTAACATACTTTTAATGGTTTCTTACTTCCTTAAAATTTTTGTTTATTGTATATAAATGGCTGCTTAAGTAATGACTTATACTCAAGAATTACTTATGACTTGTCTATAGATAGGGTAAAACCTTAAGATGATTAAAGGATGCCTATTTTCAGGACTATTAACTATACCTCGATTTTCGCTGATTGCTCAAAGATGTATGAGCTCTATAGAAAACATTCCGTCAACATCCAAAGGTAAAATATTAAATGTTGTTCTACCAACCAAATTTGGAATGGAGATAGTTTAAGACCCTAGGAAAGACATAGGCTATTTTTTACCGCGGGAATTAAGCTCTCATACCCATGGGAAAATAACATTTAGCGCGGGGAAATTTGTGACATGGAATTGCTATTCAAGGTGATAGTTTGAATTCCTGGGAAGGACTCTATTATAATAGAGAGTGCTTTGCTAATATCATTAGTAACATTTGAATTTATGTTTCAGATCCTAATGTTTTGGAGTGCAAACAAGCTCCAAATATGGAAATTGTGCATCAAGTGTACAAAGGTTAGATTATTTTTATTAAACAAATAAATATTTACATACTTAAACAAATACTAGCTGTTCTGCGTGTTTTTACTCGCGTGGTACACGTTCCTGTGGGAATATTGGGGTAAAATCCTGTGTTATTGTAATGTATAAGGTACTCAGCGATACCGTCAGCAGCGCCACCTACCGGGTCCAATTGTAAATCTAAACAATTCTCAAACCCACATGAACTCAATCTCACGTTACTCAATCACGCCTAAACGTCTAAACAGATTTGGCTGAAATTTAGGACACACATACTAAATCACTAATCTGACTTTCATGCAATTTGATATAGAGCAGTGGGTAGCGTGCGCGGCGTGACTTTCGCAATGGTCTATCGCGGGATGGCTATCTATAACTACTATTACTAGATAATCCTACTAATATTATATCCTACTATCCTACTAATATTATTAATGTGAAAGTTTAGATGTTTGGATGTTTGTATGTTTGTTACTCAATCACGCCAAAACGGCTGAACGGATTAGGCTGAAATTTGGAACACAGATACTTTGTAGCCTGGAGAGGAACATAGGCCACTTTTTACCCAGGAAAAATGTCACATTCCCGCGGGATAACGTCATGTAGTCCACGCGGGCGAAGCCGCGGGCGGAAAGCTAGTAATATTATAAATGTGAGAGTTTAGATGTTTGGATGTTTGTTACTCAATCACGCCGAAACGGCTGAACGGATTTGGCTGAAATTTGTGACACAGATACTTTGTAGACAGGAGAGGAACATACGCTACTTTTTATTCCGGAAAAATGTCACATTCCCGCAAGTTAACGTCCGTCGTGTAGTCCACGCGGCGAAGACGCGGGCGGAAAGCTAGTAAGCATATAAATCACATATTATGTTTCAGGTCCTAAGAATTTGGAGCTTGTTTGTGCTAAACAAGTTTTATCTGAAAATAAATTCAATGTGGAAAGTATCAAACAGAAAACTGGTGAGATATTTTTATAGTTACTTGTTGTTGTGAAGTAAAAAAATAATTGCTTACGTAGTATATCAACGATATAAACTTTTATTTAATATGACTTATCATCTTTTACAGAAAAACATCATAAACGAGAAACGAAGAACGCTTTGCTTGTTAGAAAAACTCGCCGAGTTTTTCTAACAAGCAAAGAAAAAGAGTTAAAAAATAAACTAGTTAAATCAAAAAACAAAATTTGTAAAATGAAAAATAAAATGAAAAAGCAAACTGCAGATATTAAAGCTGCAAAACATTTTTCAAGTAACCCTGCAATTTTAAACACCATAGAAAATTGCTCCAGTGTAGCAAAACTGTTAATGAAAATACAGTAGAGCCAAAATAAAAAAAAACTAAAAGGAAGAAGATTTACGTTAGAACAAAAAATTGCAAGTCTATCAATTTTGAAACAGAGTCCTAAACGATACCGGTTCCTTAGAACAATTTTTATACTTCCGGCTCCACAAACTCTAATAAAACTTATTCAGAAAATATTTTCCCAACTGAGAAAGAAAGCCGAAAGCATGACAACGAGCCAAGACAAATTATGTGTTATTTTATTCGACGAAATATCTTTAAAACCGCATGTTTCTTACAATGAAAGAAAGGACAAGGTGACAGGGTTTGTTGACAATGGAGAGCAACGCAAGCAACAATATGCAGATCACGCTCAAGTCTTTATGATTCGCGGCTGATTTCGCAATTATAAACAAGTCATCTTTTAATTATTTGCAGCAAGCGCTACAAAAGGGCCTGAGATAGCTAAGCAAATTAAAGCCATAATAATGCAAGTACAAGAAGTACGTCAAGTAGCCATATAAAATGCCCATCATCTTTTTTTAGTCAGATAATTTATTTTGATAATTACCTACCTTGATAACATGATAACATATTCATTTAAAAAATTGCCTACTGAACTAGCTATCATGTTTAATGTAGGAATCTGCAGTTTGCTTTTTTATTTTATTTTTCATTTCAAAGTGATACATTGTTAAATTGTAAAGTCTATTACTTAAATGTTACTAATTTTGTAATATAACATGATAGTTTTTAAGAAATGTTTACGTAATAAGAATTAGAATGGGTAATTGAACAATAAACATTTATTATTGCAAAAAATTAAGCTCACATCACAGTTTTTGTGTTTATTATTGTGATGTATTATTTATTGTGTACTGTATTTTGTAAAGTGTAATTGTAATGTTTGATTGTAATATTGTTTTCACCTCTCCAGCAAGAAAAGGGCGCTTTTGGCACCTAAAAACTCGCAAATATGGAATAATTTTAAATGACGTTTGCCCTACTATTTTGCAATTAAGAGAGAAATAAAAATATTTAAGTATATTTTTTTTGCAACAGACACTGAAAGGGGGTCTTAAAAATTCGAAGTGGGGCTACTAGGGCATATGGGGTAGGTATAATATGAAAGAGCGCCAAATTTTTTTTCTTAAGCCGCATAGTTTTCGACTTTTGATGAAAAATGTAAAAAATATGTAGTGAACAGTATATCGTTTACATAAATCATGTTTGGTTTCATTAAAATGACAAGCAGTTTCGTAAACTTCAACTTGCATTTTTACTTTTAATTTTTAATTTTGTAATTTTGATGTTGATTATTTTATTAAATACTAGCTTCCGCCCGCGACTTCGTCCGCGTGGACATTCGAGAAAATGCTTAGGGGACCAATAACCAGGATAATTATAAAAAAATAAAACCGCCTTCAAAAAAACCACATCAAAAAAGTAAGAAATAATTCCTCACCAAATAAATAACGTAAGTACTTTGAAGTCGGGCGTGAAACATGTACACTTTTTGTTGTTTTTGTTAAAACCCGCCCGACTTCAAAGTACTTACGTTATTTATTTGGTGAGGAATTATTTCTTACTTTTTTGATGTGGTTTTTTTGAAGGCGGTTTTATTTTTTTATAAAAATAATTTTTATTTCACTCTTTTTAGTGCATCGTGCAGGCAATTTACGTGTTTTCTGGTAAATAGGTATGTGATCAAACTGAAAACCTCCTTTTTCGAAGTCGGTTAAAATACCTTGAGGTATCCTCTTTTTAACAAAACAAGAATCATCTAAATCGGTTTATAAACAAAGGAATTATGCCTAAAGATACGTATTAAATTCACATAAAGTGGTAACGAAAACGACAGTATTTTCAAGATTTCCTGAAAACTACTGAACCGATTTCAAAATTTCGAAAAATGGGACCAACTTGGAAACCAACCTGATGTAATAACGTTTGAACCATTTCAATCGGTTCAGCCGTCTTCGAGTAATCGGTGGACATACACAAAAAAAAAACATACATACAGACGAATAGAGAACCTCCTCCTTTTTTATTTAGAAGTCGGTTAAAAAGTATTCTATGTTTTAATTTCATAAAAATCCGATCAACCGTTTTTACGTGATTAGGCGGGTCCTCCCTCACCAAGCGAGCAGCCTCGCGCGAGGCAGAACGTTTGCCACGTGCGGCGGGCCTCGCACGAGGCTGCTCACTTGGTGAGGGAGGGCCCGCCTCATCACGTAAAAACGGCTGTCGGATTTTTACGAAATTAAAACAAAGGATATTTTTTATCCTGGTTATTGGTCCCCCAAGTATTTTCTCGAATGTCCACGCGGACGAAGTCGCGGGCGGAAGCTAGTAAATTATAAGTGTCTGTTTCACAATCAAAAAGTTAGTTCTGAGTAGCTTAGGTACCAAGAACTTGTTAGATACCTAGAACTTTTATGAGTACCCTACTCAAGATGATTTAGGTTTCTATACCCTATTTACCCCCTGAGTTTGATTTTCGGAAAACTACGAAATGGGTTGCCTATTTGTTTTAAGAAGTAAGCCCACAAAGTTTCAAGTTGAAATGTCTATTTTACCCCCTGATCTTTCATTCAAAATTTCACCCCTATTTCAACCTTTTAGGGGTTGAATCATGTTCAGCATATTAAACATCAAAATAAATGCTATTTTTGCAATCGTCATCCCATAAAACCTCAATAACGACATCCATATCGATTTTTAGGTTTATTTATCCCATTTAACCTCTAAGGGGTTGATTTTAGAAAAAACACGAAATATGTGTTTGCTTATTTGTTTTACTTTCCGACCATAAGCCTAAATAATAAATTAAATGAAGGTCTTTCTAGATACAACATTTCATTCCCCTTTTCAACCCTTCGGGGGTGGAATTGTCAAAAACGCTTACACAGGTAAACATTAGTTTTCAATTGCCAGCCTAAATACAAAATTTGAAGATCCTAACTTCAAAACTGACGGACTTTCATACAAACATTTATCCCCTATTTCACCCCCTTAGGGGTGGAATTTCCAAAAATCCTTTCTTAGTGGATGCCTACACTGTATAACGTATCTATGTGCAAAATTTGAAGTCTCTAGGTTCAGCAGTTTGGGCTGTGCGTTGATATCTCAGTCAGTCAGTCAGTCAGTCAGTCAGTCAGTCAGTCAGTCAGTCAGTCAGGACTTTGAATTTTATATATATAGATAATTACCTTTTGTCAAATTTTGCCTTAAATGTTGTTTTTCTCACCTGTAACACTTTTCTCGCTGGTAGAGGTGAAAAGTTGTATGTAAGAATAACACGAGAGCAAGTGCCTTTAAATCACTCACTGTCTTCAGTAGTCTATATTAGACTACTTCGCTAGTTCGTGATTTGAATTCAGCACTCGCAGCAAAAAACAACTTTGCTCTCTTGTATAACAAGTAATTACTTATAAATGTACTGCAGCAATTTGTTCATTGCTATTTGCAAACAAATGATTACAGGTAGCAATTTGAGGAAATACTAAAAAACATGGACACTTATATTTGGTGAGGAAAGATGAGACTTTTGCTTTTGTGTTTATCCAAACTTTACTTATAATATTATACTTACAGAGGAAAGATTTGATTTTTTGTTTTCGCGTTTGTAAATAGAGAAAAGATTTGATTACTTATTTGTTTGTTTCAATGTTTCTATGTTTGTAGGTAATGGATAAACAAAAAAACTACTGAACCGCTTTTAAACTTTCTTTCACCAGTAGAAAGCTATATTATTCCCTAGTGAGTAGTGACATTGGCTATATTTTATCCCAAATATGCTATTTTCTTTACTAACTAGGTATTATAGGAAAAAATGTGACAGTAAAAAACCACGAGCCCTATAAGTAGCTTTCAGGCGGGATTCGAACCCGCGCCTCCGGGAATCCGGCCCGATGCTCTGACCAACTAAGCTACCGAAAGGCTTACACGACTCGTCGAATTTTGCTATCACTTGTTACGCTGTAGGCCAGCGTTGCATCATCAATGCGAGGAAACCCTCGCATCCGAAAGAAAGATTTTTACAAATGTTTAACAATCGATTAAGATGAAAGAGCCATTAAATTGAGATTTTAAATTATTTTTATGCATTTACAATGCAATTCTGTAAGTATAGGAAAAATTATCACATTTACACACATTTTTTCCTATACTTACAGAATTGCTCATCATCATCATCATTCTATCTGGTGAAAGAATAGACAAAGACAAAGCATAGAAGTCGAACCCGATTCCGTTTCCGACGGTTTTTGAATCAGGGGGCAGATAAACGGAGAGGTTTGTCCTCTAGCACCTTTTACATTGCTCAATATATGGTTCATATATAGGCAGAAGTGGGTGAAAAGTCAATTAAAATGCACTTAGATAGTTATTTCTTATAATTCAACGTTACAACGTGTGCTATCGTTTAGCAGTCAGACGTAACTAACCATAATCCCGAGCTATAATATCAATCTTAGAATAAATGCTGTCGAGTCCAAAACAACACAAAGGGGCCCCGTAAGCCCCGTAACTACAGGACGTTCTTATTACATTTGTATAAACAAACTGTAAGAAATACGAATACAATGGTGGCCCTTATCTAAGCCTAGTCGCAGTCACAGTAATGCGATGCCACGCCGGGACATTACAAAGGCCCGGTATGCGACCATGAACCTAACATTCGGCCATCCTATTCTAAGTGAGTCCCATCACTTGTTATAATTGCTAAACTATTCAAATAAATCACAAACAGTTATTGAATCAGCTGCGTTTACTTATTACAATACAGTAAAAACTTTAAATTTAATACTATTAATTCATGCTAATAATAACAAAATAAAAACAATATTATAAATTCAAACACTGCAATTACTAATAGTATCTAATAATTAATTTCATATTCTAAATCTATACATGGTCTACCACAATCTACGATCATCTGTGCGGTGTTCGCTATCTGCACTGATCGCTCATGGTATTCCATGTCTCATATTCAAATATCTGTTCATCTCTGCAAGGTCCATCATAATCTACGACCATCTGTGCGATATTGATTGCTCAATATCATTCGCAGTCTGCACTGGTCGCTTATGACTTTCCATAGCTCATTATTAAAAAAAATCCATGCGTTTATCATAACAAGACATCATAATCTACGACCATCTGTGCGATACTGATTGCTCAATATCATTCGCTGTCTGCACTGATCGCTTATGACGTCCTATTATTATATTCAACAATCAATGCTTCCGTTACCATGGTTCATCATAATCTACGACCATCTGTGCGATACTGATTGCTCAATATCATTCGCAGTCTGCACTGATCGCTCATGACGATCCATGGGCATGTATTAACACAAATCATAATTTCTCTATTTTCAACTTCTTATTCTAATTTTAAATTTAAACCAATTTAATAATAAAATATCTAATTCTCAATTTCTCCTTGCCACAACCTCGTTAATCGATATTTGGCGCAGGGCTCACGTCACTGTCACTCTCGCTATCCTCACTATTCATGTCGTTTAGATTCACCCATGGGTGTATTTTATCAAGCGCAACAACATTCTCATATTTCTTACCTCCTTTCCTTGTTAGAGGCGTATCCTCAACAAGGAATCTGTCATTGGGCAAAACTTTAGCAATTCTGTAAGGTCCATAAAATTTTGGTGTTAGTTTCTTAGATTTACCTATATGATCTTTATCAGATACATTCCGTTCTATCCTTACTAAGTCTCCTTCTTCATATATTCTACCCCTTTTCCTAAGCTTATCAAATATTTTCTTAGAATATTCCTGTTGTTTTTCTATATTCTTTTTAGCATCAGATCTCAACTGCATCAATTCATTCCCTTCAACGCGTCCTGATGTTTCAATAATCACGTCATTCAACAAGTTTTCTGACTCATTCATCAACTTGCATCCAAATAGCAGTTCTGATGGACTTTTCCCTGTCGTTTTGTTAACGGTTGTATTAATACCCAATTGAACTTCACCTATATATTCATCCCATTCATTCTCATTTTTGTCATGACATCTAGTGCCGAGTGCATCGGATATTGTGCGATTGAACCTTTCAACCTGCCCGTTCGCTCTTGGGGTTGCAACTGCATTCAAAATGTGCTTAATATTCAATCTTTCAGTAAATTGTTTAAATTTTATACTGGTAAAACATGAGCCACGATCTGTTATGAGTCGAGTTGGAACTCCAAAGTAACTAAAATATTCTCTAAATACCTTAATTGCTGAAGTCGTTTTGGTGTCTCTTACAGCTCGAATATTAATGAATTTAGTGAATGCATCAATAACAACAAGAATATGCGTATTGCCTCGCTTAGAACGAACGAACGGGCCTAGATGATCTGCATGTATTGTATGAAACGGCATTTCAATTTTGGGTATAGGATGGAGCATACCTTCTTTGCGACCACCTGGTGCTTTGTGGTGGGCACATTGCAAGCAAGCAGAGACGTATTTCTTCGTAAAGCGACGCATTTTTGGAAACCAAAATGACCCTTTTAAACGCTTTAGTGTCTTCTCATAGCCAAAGTGACCAATCTCGTCGTGGTTCATTCGCAAAACTTGCCATCTGCAACCTCGCGGAACGACCCAACGCAGCCCTTCATTAAGAACCCGATATACATGATTTCCTTTCAACTGATAGTTCTTGCATACATCTGCAATATATTTAGTCTTTTCATCTAGCAAAATTTCACGTATACGCTTTATCTCGTCGTCTCCGATCTGGACAGTAGCAATCCAGTTTTGTACGTCTACATGCAGAACATCAATAATATGCTCATCATCGCTCATGGTGGATTCAGTAAGAGGATTACGACTAAGGGCATCCACGTGTGCCATACGTGAACCTGGTCTATACTCGATCTCACAATCGTATTCCTGAAACTGCACCCACCATCGAGCGATGCGAGGTACCAAATCTCGTTTAGTCATTGTCGTCCTCAGCGCATTACAATCAGTTACAATCTTAAATTTTATACCAAGCAAATAAACACGAAACCTATTCAGCGAAGCAATCACTGCTAGTGTCTCTAATTCAAATGAATGTAATTTTTGTTCATCATCCGTAGTTTTACGACTGTAATACGATATCGGCCTCATCAAATTATCCAACCCGCGTTGTATTAGTATCCCGGCAATCCCGTCTTTTGAAGCGTCTGTGTGTAATTCTGTTTCTAGCGTAGGATCGTAAAGAGCTAAAACTGGCCTCTCGGTTAACTTCTGTTTTAATGTATTAAAAGCTTTAACTTGTTCATCGGTCCATTTCCATTCAAATCTCATTTTCAGTAGGTCTGTCAAGGGTCGTGCTATCGACGCGAAGTTTTGTACAAATCTACGAAAATAGCTGGCCAGACCAATAAAACGTCTAACGTCATGAACGTTGCGTGGAGTTTGGAAATTGGTAATTGCTAATGTTTTTCGAGCACCAGGACGTATGCCACTACCACTAACATGGAATCCTAAGAAGTCTAGTTCCGTACAGAAAAAACGACACTTTTTGAGTTTAAGTGTAACCCCAGCTTCTTTCAAAAGTCGTAATATCTCCTCTAAACGACTCATTCCTTCATCAAAACATGTCGCAGGTATTAAAATGTCATCCATGTAAATTATTACATAATTGACTTTACTCCTTGGTAATATTTTATTCATAGCCCTTTGAAATGCGGATGGTGCATTTGCTAGTCCAAAGGGCATCCGTTTGAACTGATATTGCCCATCCGGAGTCACAAAAGCAGTTTTGTCTTGCGAGTCTTTTGCAATAGGTATTTGATAATACCCAGAGGCAAGATCAAGACTAATAAACAAACAATTACCAGCTAATCTATCAAGCTGATCGTCGATCAATGGAAGCGGGTAGTGTTCTTTACGAGTTTTGTTATTTAATGCCCGATAATCGACGCACAGCCTTTTTTCACCAGTCTTTTTCTTTACTAGCAGGATTGGACTGGCGTAAGGTGAGTTTGACTCACTCACTATGTCTGCATCGATCATCTCTCGAACCATTGATCGTACCAGTTCACGTTCTGAATACGAAAGTCTATATGGTCTGTAAACTACCGGATTGTCATCGGTTAGTTCAATCTTCATTTGAACGACATTTGTAAATCCTAATTGTTGCAGATTATCGGAAAAACAGTCTTCGTACGTTTTTAACAAGTCTTTTAATCTAATAATTTCAATTTTATTTAATTGTTTGCCATAGCTTAAGTCGGATATCCCACCTTCGTCATCAAAATTCAAAACATTTACATGCATGCTTTTAGTTGTGCATATGCCTCGTGTAATCAAACTATTGTTAGTCAATATCAGTTTGTTTTCAGTAACATTCAGTGCTAACAAACTACCTACTCCATTATTAAAATCATACTCACCAGGTAATAAATAAATCTCCTTCTGAGGTTCTCCACGTAACGTTCCATTTATGTAAACCGGCCCAGTATAATTACTATTTCTGTCTTGGACAGGTAACACGATCATTTGCTTCGGTGCAATCATAACGTCCTTATCCAGCTTTAATAGTAATTTTCTTGGTTGATGACGTTCAAAAAATAATGAGTCGGCAGTTTTTGTAATTACGATTCCGGGTTTTTCAGTAAAGCTATGACCAATGAGTGCTGAGTATTTAATGACACTATCGTCTACTATGTAAATGTCAACATTTTCGAGTATATTATTTATTTCTAACTCAACGCTCGCTAACCCTAGAGGTAACACAACATTGTTACCTATCCCCCTCATCGTAGGTAAATTCTCAGTGACCCAATTAATTCCCAATTTCACAGCTTCACTATGTCGTAACAAGGTGCACTGACTACCCAAATCTATGTACCCTTGAATTACTGTTCCATTTAATTTAACGTCGATCAAATATTTACTATTAGAATCAGTCTCCGTTTCTATTTTCAATACAGTACGTTCGGTTTCTTTGTTACTATTATCGTCCGGGGTCGAAGTTGACATTAATCTAGCGCAATTAATAGTGAGGTGACCTAACTTATTACATATATTACATTTCAAAATCTTTTTTGGACACCTGAAACTGAAATGTCCAGATTCATTACAGTTGAAGCACGCTGTAGACCCATTTGTCTGTTTCTTAGTTGATTTTTGATCACTATTAAGTAAACGTTTTGTTGTACTACTAGGAGATGCTGTACTAAAATGTTTGTCTACATTTATCCGAGATCTATCCGACTCACGTTGCTTAACGGATTGAAAATATTTAAGAACCTGCTCTGGTTCCTGACAATTTGCTGCTTTGGCTCCTAACCTTACAGAACGATCGTCAATCCCATACAACAAACAATCAACAGCGCGCTTCCCATTTATCTGACAACGGTTTAACAGATTAATCTTTTCATAATAATACAACTCCAAGGAGTCATTGAACCTTACACGTTTCGATAACATTTCAGTCAACATTACAGCATAATCATCACTCGTAGGAAAAGAGTCTGTTAATTTAACTTTCCATTCGGACCACGAGAATGACATTGACGGTAAAGCCTGATACCAGGTTTTAGCTACCCCTGATAATTTGGGCAACGCATAGTGAATTATCTGATCATCATCCCAATCATAAAGTTTGGCACATTCCTCTACCTTATTGAGCCACATATAAACAGTCTGACTCTTGCTCATAGGATCAAATTCTGGTATTACATTACCAAGCATCGGAAACTTATTGCCTCGTGGCTTACTATCGGATAAAGTCTTTACTAATTCTATCAAAAGTCTTTGAGATTCCTCGTATGATAAGTAATCACTTGTACTCACGCGCTCTCGTGGAGAAGACAAGGGTTCACTACTCACAGTACCGCTTGAATTCCTTGCATTAGTTTGATCTCGTTCTCGCTTACTGTCCTTTCCTCTGCTTTTCTTCTCCATGCTACGGCTCCGACGGTTCTCATGATGACGCCTCCGACTTGTTTTTCTGTCCCGAACCTTGCGCCGCTCGCTCCTTTCTCGTGAACGACTCCTACGTTCACCACGTGGTGGCGGCGTTTCAGTAACCGCTCGATGCATTCGACGTTTACTTTGTTTCATGCTATTTGAAACGGTGCTACTCCGGTCCCTACGCCGCTTTGCTTTCGTTCGATTTTGCTCTGAAGATCTGATACGGCTACGTTGCCTCTCTGCGCTACCGCCTGCATACTCCATCGTAGTAAATCCTCGTTCACAACAGAAATAAACACTGTTTTATTCTTTCACTTTCGTAGTCCAATTAATCACTAAGCAATAACTTTCGTTTTAACAGTTTAATTTTCCACTTATGTGGGTGTAATAGTTCGATCCCCACTTCTGAAATATAGGCAGAAGTGGGTGAAAAGTCAATTAAAATGCACTTAGATAGTTATTTCTTATAATTCAACGTTACAACGTGTGCTATCGTTTAGCAGTCAGACGTAACTAACCATAATCCCGAGCTATAATATCAATCTTAGAATAAATGCTGTCGAGTCCAAAACAACACAAAGGGGCCCCGTAAGCCCCGTAACTACAGGACGTTCTTATTACATTTGTATAAACAAACTGTAAGAAATACGAATACAATGGTGGCCCTTATCTAAGCCTAGTCGCAGTCACAGTAATGCGATGCCACGCCGGGACATTACAAAGGCCCGGTATGCGACCATGAACCTAACACATACATGAGCTACATACCACTTGTTGGTTTTGTTATGTGCAGTGTACAACAAATGTATTTTTAAATATCAGTAGATTTGTCATATTTATATAATATTTAACTAAGTGTTACTATTGGTGTCTTCTACGATTATTGTTAATAAAGTAAGGTGCATTGTTAATCTGCATTTTATTTTCGCAAATTATCCATTCTTTATCATGATAGAGTATTGTATAGGTAATGTATAGGTTATTCTATAGGAATGTGGGTAGGTGGGTCTTCCTGAATGTTAAGTGTAAATAAAAACCAAATAACCGCAAATAGCAGGTAATGTGTGCGTGCGTATATATGTGTGCGTACGTGTATAAGTGTGTATGTGTGTGTGTTGAGCTGCTATGGCTAGAAACCAGATGGCGCCAGGTTACACTTCCGCTAAAGGGGCCGAAGATTGTTCTCTATTTCCTATATATACAAGTTACTCTATGGATAAGCGTGAATTACGTGAGAGAGCGTGCTGAAAATAATAAAAATAATTATTTTTTGTAAAAGTGCATGTAAATTACTGCTGAGGCAGACCAAGACAGATCATAACAATTATTTTTCTGACACATAATAAATTAAGGTAAGTTATGCTGATAAATATATCCCCAAAGAGCATGTAATCACTTGTATATCCCTACCTACGGGGCGGCATCAAATTCTAACCTAATTTACCGTTAACCACATTGTTAACCACACATTGCATCTGTTGAATTTTTTTTATTATGAAGGGTTTAGGCATTTCAACAAAATAAACCAAATCTTGTAAATATAAACAATGGTACATGTTGTCCGCAAGTTCTTGAAAGATAAACTGCGCCAGTTTTCGAAATTTTGCTATCTCTCAATAATAACGCGAATCTTTGCAAGACTTGACCCTTATTATTATTATTTATAGGGGGGACGCCAGCGAAGCCGGACGGGTGATCAGTCACCTAGGTCGGGACCATTTCACCCAGTTCCCCAGAACCCTTATTAGCAACAATATCGATTGGTGCAATAATATATTTTTAACAAAATCAAGGGGTTTGATTCCCGGTCAAAGTAAGATTTTGGTCAGAGTGTATGTGAATATGCAGTTTTTGTTTTCTCAAAAGTAGTGCTCATGACTTCTTTGAACACCGTTTCTCATAGTTTATGATTTTGCCATGCAGACCCATCTCAAAAACTTACCTGTATAATATTGTATGGTTATTTGAATTAATAAATAAACAACAACCTAGGTAAAGTCCGTTCGGTTAGATAGTGTCGGTACACCCGCACGGCATTGTGGCTCTTGCTATAAAATGCAGATATAAAATAATACACTCACGTTGAGTACCAAAGTCAATTTTAATGAAAATTTGGATATTTTTATATAAAAGGAAGTTCAATAAATGATTTACAAATAATAATAATTATTATAATTTTTTTATATGATTATTATGATTACTTATCATCGCTCGAATTGTCACAAGTCATAACCGTCGTTACCACCTGTATTTATAATAAACATAGATTATATAAGAAAATATAATTTAATAAATGCCGAGTCCCAAAATCAAATTCCATTTTCGGGTGTACGCCGCACGCGGCTTCTTTTGTTTATGCGGCGGCATCCTTTGAAAAGCAGCGGCACGTGCCAAGGCGGCGCGATCAAAGGGCGACACTATCTAAGCGAATGGACTTTACAGCTAGCTGATAGAACATAATTATTTTTATGCATCAAACTTACCCATTATCTTTTACATAGTTACATATATTTCTATGGTTAAAAGAAGTTTCAGATACTTACTTGATAAAACTAATAATTGGAGAAAACTTGGTCAGTCAGATAGCTTTTCAAAGATAAGCAGCCATCTCACTCTGACCTCAATGTATTGTGTTAAATAGCTATATATACTCCTATTTATTTTATCTAGAATGTCTTGGTTTCAGGAAAACATGCAGAAAGTTAAGAGAAAGAGTGATACAGATGATTCTACTTCACCAGGCAACAAAAAACCTAAGATAGTAAGTACTGCGAAGAACACCAACAATAAACCACAACTCAATACAAAAACATTTAATAAAGACTTAAAGAAAGGTAAAGGAAAGGTTTTCAATAAGCAGAATAAACATGCTAATGGTACAGGTAAACCTACTTTTGGGAAGGATAAAAAGTTTTCCAAAGAAAATAACAGTAGTGAGAAACCCAAATGGTCTGAAATGAAAAAAGAGAAGAAACAGTTGAGGCTTGTAAGACGCAAGGCTAAGTCAACTGCTGAAGTCTTTGAAGTATCTCATAAAGCCAAGCTTCTTGCTGCTCAAATACAAAGGTAAAGATATTATATAAATTTATATTCAGACTAATTACCATGCAGTCATTATTTTATAAAATGAAAAAAGTAACTTGTCATTTAAGTTAAGTAAACATCTGGTATAAGTGATTGTATTTATTTGATAGTTCATATTGTATGTTATTTAAGTGAAATCCCATACAAACCGTAGCCGATCAATACAATATGAACTGCCAAATGGATACAATTTCTTTTACACAATCACATTCCTAGTTATCGTCTCAAAACCTACCTTCTTTTCTGTTAACTTTTATGTGTATTCACTGCCTGTATTCAGTCATATTTATTTTTCAGAAAAGTGGTTAAGCCGGAATTCAGATTAAGTTCCTGCAAAGAGTTGCATGGCTTGCTAAAAAAGCAGTATAAATCAATTGCCCTGACACATGACTTGAGTAGAGTTATCCAAGTACTACTCAAGTATAGCCCAGAAGATATAAAACACGAGATAACTAAAGAGTTGCTTGATTTAATGGTCCCCATGGTTCAGTCAAAGTATGCTCATCATTCTGTTAAGCGAATTCTAAAGTATGGGACCGATTCTATTCGTCATGAAGTCATTAAGAAATTCTATGGCCATATTGTATCCCTGGCAGCACATACCATCAGTGCCCCAGTCTTAGATTATGCTTATGGTGAATTTGCTAATAATAAAGAAAAATTGCATATGCAACAGGAGTTCTATGGAGATATTTATAAAAATGTAAGTAGTTGTTGTGGTGTTCATTTGTTTTATCCACAAGTGTTCTGGACAACGCGGCGCCAGTGCCTATGTACACTACTTTATTGTAATTTGTTTTTTGTTTATGACATGAAAAATTAATAAATTACAGACTAAAGATGATAAAGTGAAGACTCTTAGTGATAGCTACAAAGACAGCCCAGAAATGAAATCTGCTATACTACAGTCCTGTAAAGCTAACATTCAACGCATATTGGACAAGAATCTGCATGACAGTGAGTAAGTACCATCAAAGATGACTACCATCACCTGCACCAAGAGTTATCTTATTATTAATAATTGTAGAATATTTTCTTAGAGGCAGGTTAAGTATAATATTAAATTCAGAACACAATTTGCAGATTGCTTCATTCGGTATTATACAACTATATCCGTGAATGCAGTGCAGAAGATAGAGTAGAACTTATATCAACTCTTAGCCCACTGATCGTTCCACTAAGCAATTCCCTGCCTGGAGTCAATGCTGCAAGTTTATGTGTTTGGCAAGGGACCAACAAGGATAAAAAGGTATGTATATAAATTTTAATACCTTTTGGGAGTATAAAGCAACTTCTGTTTATCTCAATAATCATTTACCAATTTTGAAACAACCAAGGCCATATCATGAATAATTTTAATAATAATCGGAAAATTTCTGGATTTTTATCAGAGAATACATAGTCGTATTACTGTATCATCTTATATAACATAAATTCGAAAGATTCTTTGGGGTCTTCCTTTTATGGCAAAACTTTCTATGTCATAATATTGCTATCGCTATTGCTATTGCATAACTACATCTAGATGGCAGAATCTTAATTTCGTAGAAAATCGTTTGGCTTACACCCATCTAGAATACTTGCATTAAAATCGCAGAAAATTTCTAGACAGAATCGTCTTTTAGCATAAATTTCATTTCTATAATAGCAAGAAAGCATGCAGCAGTCAAGCAAGGATGCAACATGCAGCTGGGTTGCATTCTGTCACTTCTGTCTCAGCTCCGGCGCTGCGTGGCTCTGGCGGTCCCACGCGAGTTTATCGTCGGAGATGGTTTTCGCTTACCATCTGCGACTTACCAGCCTCAGGCGCTGGTCTGCAACAAACGCAGTAGGTCGCGTGCGGCGTCTACTGACGCCGCGTCCACCGGACGCGGCCGACAGCGTAAACCCGCGATGGTCACTCTCAGACGCGGCTCTCAACGCAACGCACGCGCTCAATGCGAATGAACGTTAAGTTAAATATGGATGAACAAACAATTTTAAGAGTTCTTCTAGAAGAAGAGGAGGATGATGATGTTATTTTACAAATGTTATTTTTTATGTTTTTTTTTTTACCTAAAACCCTAAAAAAATAGTAGGTAAGTACTAACTATGCGATTAAATATTTAAGACACAGATACTTTGTAGCCTGGAGAGGACCATAGGCTACTTTTTATCCCGGAAAAATATCACATTCCCGCGGAATAAGGTTAGTGTAGTCCACGCGGGCGAAGCCGCGGGCGAAAAGCTAGTAAATAATAATTCTAATAAAAATGCAACAACGAAAAAACACTAAATAAACTAAATAACTTTTTGTTAAATTCCACGCAGACGAAGTCGCGGGCACAGCTAGTTTCAAGTAATTTGTAATTGAAGTCGCCAATTACAATTTGTAATTGTAATTTGTTAATTTGTAGTAAATTACATTTTGCACATAGTAATTTGATCAAAAACGCGACGTCTCCGTACGCAAGAATGCTCCGAAATGACTGCGTACTGCGTAGGCAGCGTACGACTTACAGACGCGGCGCACGGCGCTCGTGCGCCGCGTCTGGCGTGTGAGAGAGACCACTACAGTGCATTTCCATAGTAAGCATTCGGACGTCGCGCACAGCGTCACGCCGGACGCGACCTACGGCGTTTGTTGCAGACCACCGCCTCAGCCACTGCGGTGAGCGTTTTAACCACCTCCTCAGCTCGCGTACGTGTGTTTACACTCTAGGAGAAGGGCATACGACTACGTGGAGTCAGTTTTGCAGCGATTCGTTTCTGGCACCGACTTTAGTAACACAATATTTTAATTCAATTGAAACTTAAAATGTTATTTTATATAAATTACAGTATGCCTATGTATTGTAATGAAATCTTTAAAGTATGCCAAATTAAATAATCCTACTAATATTATAAATGCGAAAGTTTGTCAGTATGGATGTTTGTTACTCTTTCACGCAAAAACTACTTAACGGATCTGGGGGGCTACCGCGTAACTTTATGGGTATGAACTTCATACGTTTTTGGGAACTTTATGTCAATTTAATAAAGAAAATAGCCGCTATCAGTTCCTTTTTTTTGTGACGTCGGGTATAACGATAACTAGCTAGCAACGTTCAACAGAACAAAGCAGCAAAAATGTATCAAGATAAGGAATTCAAATGACAGTTGATGCTCATACCCATATCCATATTTCTTAGCCGGTAGCCCCCCTGGATGAATTTGCAACAGAGATAGATTATAGGCTGGAATAACCCATAGGATACTTTTTATCCCGATATTCCCACGGGAAACCGCAGGCGGCCGCTAGTAACAAATAATCGTGGCACCAAGTAAACAATATTCTAAACGAAGTTATGTGAAATTCATATTTTACCAAAGGTAATTAAACCATATGAAATTCTGCCATCTGAATAGTATGCCACTGTAAATTCGGACATACGAACTTTCAGCCAATCAATAATTATGCTAAATATGTTTTCTGCCTTACAACTGTTACTATTCTTCAAAAGAAGACTATTCCAAGTGTGTTATGCCAAATAAGTTTCGAAGCATCCAGATTCTGCCAGATAGATGGAACCCGAATCGTTGATTTATCCATCATCTGTTTTTTGCAGACTATTCTTAAGGTTGTTAAAGAACATGCAGTTCCCTTGAGTAAACACAAAACTGGATATCGTTTACTATTAGCAATATTCGATTCCGTTGATGATACAGTTCTTGTGAAAAAAGCCATTGTATCAGCATTGGCAGCCAATTTGAAGGACATTGTGGCAGATCATTGGGGTATCATGGTAAGTTATTGATTGCTTGAAGTTTTTTAAAGTAAATTCTAGTTTTGGTTTGGACTTTTCGTATTATTACTTACAATCACACCAATTATGTAGTTCAAGTAGTTTTTATTAAGAAACTGTGTTATGGAAACTAGATAACGGATAACAATATTCCTGGAAACCTTTTTTCTGTAAATACTTACTTAGGGTCAGTTCACACCGAGACGCGACGCGGCGGCGCTACGCTGCGCGCACATTTTAATAGAGCGACTCAAAATATACTTTATTTACTACACGAAAAGATACACATTTCATTGTGAGAATTCAGAATACGTTGCATACCACGCAGCACTGCGCCTCGAGATGCCACGCGGCGTAGCGCGATTCAGCGGTGCATCGCCGGTACGCGCGGCGTGCAAGAACGGTGCTGCGTCTCGCGATGCCGCGCGACTAGTCGCTGTGGCGACTTGTCTGCTATTTCTGTCCAGACTTGTTTAGAATTGATGCAGTTCGGTATAGACTCGTTCCGCTGCGCCCCGCGGCGTCTCGCTGCTACGACTTTACGATGCGCCTCGCGAGGTTGCGATGCGTTTCGCGGCGCCGCGCGAAATCATTAGCCTCTTCGAATGCCGTCGCGTCGCGTCTCGGTGTGAATTCACGCTTACTATACATAGATAACACTCAGACCAAGACAAATAGACATGTTTATTTTATGCACACAAATATTTGTATTGTTCGGGCATCGAACCCGAGGTATAACCGTCTTTGATATAGCTGTTTTTTCCAGACAATTCATTGGCTTGTTAAGCCTAAGGATACTTCTTCATTCCATCCCACACTTATCAAATTCCTTGAAGAGGGTGCTCGAAGTGGAACTTCAAAGAAAGATGCCGAAATTCGTATAGTTGAATTACGCGAAGCAATACTCCCGGCTCTAAAGACTGATATTCAGGATAATCCAGACTTTTGGCTCAGTGGGAAAAGTATTATGCTGCTGACTGTAGCCGTCTTGTCTATAGGTAATAAAAAAAGTTTAAGTAAACATGTCTACCTAAAGCAAGACCACTCTGCGCGAACTATTATATTCATTGACGATATTGTGTCTAGGCCCTAGATTCTAGGGGCTCACAAATGTAGACAGAAAGAGTACAAGCCCTTTTAATTCAACTCGCATCTACAAAACATATTCACATAAATCTTACAGACGTATGACGATCTTAACTTAGAAAATCCTATCTTATACAGAGCGATTCATACTTATATCAAAATTTCTACTGCACTGCCTGCATGTCGCGCCGTATTTCACTGACACCACAAAGAACTAATTAGATCGTAATCAAATTCTATATGTATTCAATTTGATATTTCAGATTCATCAGAAGAAATGTTAAACGCCCTAGCGAAAGTAATATGCAAGTCCGATTGGAATGTCACTGCCAATGACAAGGAAATACTAGCTGTCGAAGATGCCGGCATCCACATGTGTCTTAAAAAACTAGCAGCACTTGACAAGGACAAGACCGAAAACACTTTGGGTGATGCTATTTCGGAACATTTAAATGATGAAACGGTAAATATTTCCTAATTTTAAGGGTTAGACCACATTAGGCAGCAGTGAACTGCATTTTCCGCATTTGGGCATAGGCCCACGCGCACGAAGCGCGGCGGTCACATTCCCATTCTAACAAATAACGATTCTAAGCGACAGAAAGGGATAGCAGCATAGGAAAGTGTGGTTCTGAGCTTCCGGATGTGGTTGAACACAGGAAAGTTAACATTACTTTGATGTATAAGTTATACAGATTGTTTCTTTAACCGCGCGAGTTATACAGTATAAATCGCGCGGTTAAAGAAACAATCTGTAAATGGCGGCCAAGCATCAAGTGTGAGCGCGATAGCATGACCTACCCACGTGGTCTACATGCAGCATGACGGTATGTGTGAGCGAGATAGCATGACCGGCCGGCCGCCATTTCCATATTGTTTCTTTATCCGCGCGGCTTATATGACTTAACAGACAGACAATACTTACAATACAATGGTTTTTCAGCTCAAGGTGTGGTTGCCGACAAATAGAGGATGTTTCTTCTTATTGAAATTGATCGAAAATAATGAGAAGACTGTCGCTCATAAGATCGTGAAGAAAATAAAGCCGCAAGTTAATATTCTAAAACAACAGACATCTGAAGGAGCTAAATTGTTATTGCAAAGTATTCAGAAAAAATAAATGTTTTCAGCAACAGTACATACTTTATCTGATTTCTTTCATTGAGACTTCTCATGCTTATTTTGAAAATTAATACGATTTACCACATTGATTCATCTCATTCTTTTATAAATTCATGCTTTTGAAACTATAGCTGTTACAGCTAACGCTGTAAGGGCGCTTGTGCAGTTTATGATTAAAATACAACCATCCGTTTTTTTCCGGTCGGTAAAATTCAGTGTAGTGCACAAGCGCCCTAACCGTTTTATTTACTGTGAATAGGTAGTGAATGAAATACGATGTTGAATACTCAATTTTTATTATAAATAATTCAGTCTTAGACTAGCTTACATTTAAATGAGAATTTAATTACATATTAACATTAAAACCTTTTTATATATACCTATACATATATAATATTTTGAAATATACCAACACAAGTAATGACAAATATATTTTATTAGAATCTATACTTAATCAAAATGTTATGACTTGTAAAGTCAAATATAATTATCACTTTCATTAGAAAAGAAGCAGCTAACAATATGTGCTCATGTAATAAAATCAAAATTATGTTCAGACAAGGTTCAGACAAAGAAAGTTTTGTTAAAGGATTTTTTTGGTTCGGTGTTCTATTCGTTTTTTTATGAGCTTCAAGCAGTATTTTGTGGGCCAGTTTCAAAGTAGAGTGCGTGTCAAATAACTTGCGCGTGAATGGGGCGTTTTTCGCGCTAGTTACAGTATTTTTTTTGTTTTAAGTATATATATTTGTTTAAAATAGTATTCGATTTCGACCGTGCGCAGACCATAGTGTCTTATCTATGGCGCAGACTTATCTGGCGCGCACTCTAGTTTAAGCACTTATTAACTTGTGAAAGTGAAACAGATCATACAATTTAATTATTATAATTTTACTTAGAACTGCAGCAGTTAGAGATTCTTGCATTCGAGCATAATCAACTAGTAAATTAATGGATTTACTTTTGAGGTCGTAAAAAGAGGTATTTTTTATAATAAATCGCTCGCTACATAACATAACCTAGTTTAGTTTACTAACTACAGGAAAAAAACTATGTTAGGCTAAGTTATCATTATGGTTTTCCATTATATGTATAACACTACCGAACAAGACATATAAAGCATGATGTAAATATTCTCCTGCCTACTCCAAATAATTTAGAGCCAAACCTTACCCAGTGGTTTGTCGCCAACTTCACTCACTATGTCTAGTACTTTCTCGATTATTTCATTTTGAATTTCTTCTTGAGGCCTGGAAAAGTAAAAATAAAAAGTAAAAGTATTTAAATAGTTATATTTTTTGTAATTGGTAACAAAAAAAAAATTTTGTAGGGCATTTTATGCCAAAATTAAATAATTAATTTTAAATTATTTGAATAAATTCAAAGAACTAAATCATACGTCTGATGTAGTTCTTTACCTGTCAGCATTCACCATATCCCAGGATTCATCTTTTAATTTTAAAAATATGTCACCAACCGTTTTCTGGAAGGTTGTTACTTCATACCTGAAACAGAGGATGTTTGGAGATAGGTAAGTACATAATTTTAAACAATCACATGCTTTTCTTCTGCAGTGGTAGGCAGAGAACACTTATTTGATGATCTGATTCTTTTAATACCTACAGAAAGCATTGGTTTTTTTGCTATTTTTTTTTTGGGGTTTATTTAGAACAGCTATTTCAAGTAGAAATTATTTTTTATGTACAAACCTCTCATCCCCATATCCTTTTCTGTCCTGAATTCTTTCAAAGGGCATGCTAAAAAATAGCACTTTATCAGGTTTTGGTAAACCAATATCCGGTGTCTTGCACCAGTCAAGGTCGAGGCCTGGAAACAAAAAAATATTTTTTATTGTCATATATTATTATTGAATGTGTCTTAAAAAACATCTTATTGAATTATTTGTACAGCTGTAAAGCTCGACAGGTTTTAGGGCCTAAACTGCGTCACGCGGACGCCCGCGCGGTTCCATACAAAAGTGCTCCGTCGCGGGCACCCGCGCGGGCAATCGTCGCTGGGAGGCGCCGAGTTTCCCCGCGACGGGGCCCGCGAGCGGTACATCGGTACCACGCACGTGCTTGTTCAGTCAATAGCGCTGTGTGATGCGGTTCCACGGAGCCCGCGCGCGTGTCCACGGACGGAGACACGCGACGGGTGCCCGTCGCGGGCGCCCGCTTTACTCAGTTTAGGCCCTTACAGTTACAGTGCGAAAAAATTGTAACAAGGACTTGCTCTACTAAAATAACTTAATAAACATCATCATCATCATTTCAGCCGTACGACGCCCGCTGCTGGGCATAGGCCAGCAGTAAATAAACATAATTAAACAATTTTAAATATAAAAATAATGGCACCCAACGTCGACCAGCAACCGAAAATTATATGATAGTTATGATAAATTTTCAGCACTCCCATTCCAAGTTCAATTTGTTATAATGTTTTTATAAAAACATTACAATAGGTATGATAAACTATGTACAGTCACAAGCAATAATATGTAAACAACATAGGACTCTGTCCTATCTTATTACAATATTGAATGACTTTTGTGGCACAGATAGTTTTATTTCGGAAAAGCTTTAAGATGATTTTGTAGAAAACGGTCTCTATCCAAACGACGATAATGTTTTCCACCCTTTAGACCATAACATACAGCAATGAATTTTCGGTATGTTGTTGAAATGCATAAGAACAAGGGCTGTAGATCTATTATTGATTATCATAGATTTTGAAATATTTGCACTTTAGTGATTTCATACAAAACAAAATAGTGCCAATATTTTAATCTACAATGAATATTTAAAAAAAAGGAATCACAGCCCTAGTTCTGCATTTCAACAACATACTAAAAATTCATTGCTGTATTTTTAAGTTTAGAGGGTGGACAACTTTATCAGCGTTTGTATAGAGACCGTTTACTACACGATCCTCTTAATGTGACGTTCCATGTTGTTTACATTTATTATAGCTTGTGACTGTGACCTATTACCTTTTGCTGCAGAAAATGCTACCCCTGAAAAGCAATATCTGTCGACTATCACAGTGATTCCTTTCTCTAAAGCCTGCACTATTTCCTTTGTTTTTTCCCAGCGGTTGGCAGAGAATAAGAGATGAATAGCTTCATCAGACAAGTCGTTCTGTAATAATTTTTTTGAATAATAAGTCATATTGCAAATGTTATTATCATAAATAGAATTATTGTTTCTTATTGTACAGGATTACATACTGTTAAGATATTGGCAATACATTAATAGTTTAAATAAAACTATTTTTATGATATTTATAAGTTTTAAAATTGCATACCACCACAAAATACAATTTCTAACTACTTGAAGACCGTCTTAATTGGGTAAAAAGTCATTGTTATGTTGCAAATGACCTTATCTACATCATCTTCACAAATTGCCAATTTCACATCAGTAAACCTGCATAATGAATTTAAAATGACTAAAGTTTCACCTCCGACTTAAGATAGCTGTCAATAAGAGTACCAATTTCAGTGTGCCTGTCTGGAAAATTAGAATACTCTACTTTCACTTGTTTCTTCAATAAATTTGCAACTGAAAGACCAAAATAACATGATGAATAGCCAACAATGATTATTATTAATTTATAATTCTAAAACAAAAGCTGTTGAATGTCAAATTAAAGTGAAAATTACTTAGAAGGCTGTCAAAAACTGTATTGAGCTAAAATTAGAATTATGGAACAAGCTGTATGTACATGCACAGTATGTTAAATCAAAGTGGAAACGAGATATTTACCTAAATTCTTGCACTGCGTAGTTTTTCCAGTCCTGTCCAAGCCTTCAATAACAATAAAGGCGCCCCGACGTGCTTTCATATTTACGCTTACAAAATAAATCTGTGCAAAATAAAATTAGTGCTTTGTACTTTACAATTTAACAAATAATCGAGGATGGAAAACACTTATTTGTAAAAAGAAACACAATATATGAGATTATTTTAGTAAGATCGAGTAGTTATGTAAGCTAAAAGGGATTGAATTACCTGAATTTCACACAACAATTTTTTATTTTACGCTAATTAATTGGCGGGAAAACATACACGCAGCGAGCACGACACTGCTAACTGTCATGTGTCAATTGTCAATGTCAATCAGACAATCACAGATTACATACTGATGTAGAACAGTCGAGTGAGTGACTTTTTTAATTTGGTTTTCAACGGCTCCGTCCTCGCTAGCTTTGTTTTGTCTTTGGCCTAAAAATCACTCGACGAAAGACAAGATTCATAGACAATAGCACCACAGCACAACACTAGTTGCATGTAAATGTGTAGTTAAATCTAGTCTGTGTCTCTGTTTGTCTCTGTGTCCAGTATCGTCATGTAGTCTGTCTGTCTGTTCCTTGCTCATTCATTGCGAATTTTGTCTTTTGTCTCTTGTTTTGTTGTGCTTGTGGTTGTGCTTGTGCTTTTTTTTACAATATTTGGCGGTCGGTACAGTACCGACAGGAAAGAACGCCAGTATTATGAAATGAACTATTTTAGATATAATTATATGTATAGCTAAATTAATTCAATTGTTTTACTCTTATAGTAAGTTACTGGCATCATGAAGAAAGGGTATAAAGTGACGGATGTGCAGCGTGAGAAGAAAATTGGAATTGCCGCAAAAGATTTGAATGAATTGATAGAAAAATCGTGTAAAAAGTTGGGGGTGCGTTATTTTCAGTCTTTCAATCATTCTTGTGCTTAAACTTTGTTCGATATGAGATGTTAATTCTGATTTACATGTAATTTAGTTGTTATTTTGTGTCAAGGTCTAGCCTTGACCCATATTGGGCAGCCTTGAAGCCTTGACCTAATTTCCAGTTCAATGTCGGGCCTGCGGAGTGTCGGCTGCACGTAGCGGAGGACGGGACGCGAGTCGACGACGATGACTATCTGGAAACGCTACCACCGCAAACTCTATTCATTTTGCTAAAGAACAAAGAAACAATGGTAACTGGTATGTTTTCTTTTACAGAAATTACAAACAAAGACATGTTACATAAAAAAGTTTTTAAGAAATTGTTTAGATCTCACCTGGTGGTGGTTCTTCCAATACTTAAGCATAGTTTACATTAGTCAAGCAGCTCGGCCCAGTTCACTGGGGTACCTGAGGTACTACTCGACTCGCCTTCCACCGTTTACATTTTGCAAGTAATTGGGCCCAGCAGGGTTGTCAGATGTACAATTTAAATCGTATTTGTATGAGTATTTACAACATTGTTCGATCACAAATTTATTATACATATATTATATACTTAAACATATTTTTTTATGTTTGATGTACGATTCTCAGTTTTTCGCACCTGGCAACCCTGGCCCAGGGAACAACTCAGCCGAGCAACTATGCTCCGCGCGAGACCACTCAACTCGCTCAGTACTCAGCCCAGTTTACTCACCCTATGTTTACATTGGTCGAGTTAGCCTGCTTTTTGTCCCTCGCTACTCAACTCGGCCGCCTACTCGACCAATGTAAACTGCTTTACAGAATTGCATTGCGAATGCATAAAAAAATTGGATGTAAATTTAAAGGATAATAAATAACATCCATTTTAAATTAACAATAAGATTAAGATAACAATATCAATTATTTAAAATTATAATCATAGCTTGCTTTTCAAACAGGACTAGATTATTCTCTTCTTTTCCTTAGGATTAACATTTTCTGTTTCAGACTTTGATTACTTCTACAATATGATTCGATCCACAAGAAAAGATTACATTGATACCGGCGAGGCTGCAAAGGAGTTCCTAAGCACCAACATCAAAGAGAAATTTAGAGTATTTCAGAAATATATTGCTGCTGCAAGTGATGCACGTACAATGCTCAGTGAACGTGCCCAGGATCCAACATGGTTTCAAGGTTAGTTAAATACCTATATTTAGTTCCAGTTCCGTATTGATATTTTGTGAGTTGCCATATCAGCTAACACTAAATAACTTGTTATAGGTTTGGAGCCTTCAGAAAAGACGAAAGAACAATCTATGACAAAACGTGTGAAAGAACGTATGAAGGGATACTATTACAAGACTAAAACTGCTTTGCAGGCTTCAGAGATTTATGTTCATTCCAAGAATGGACGTGGCAAGAAGCTGATAGATCAATTTCTAATTGACCTCCGTAAATTACTGGAGACTAATAAATACAATGAGAGTTATTTCAACAGGAAAGCTGATGCAAACTTTCGGTTGTGTAATGAGAGTGGACTGTTCCAGTGTGGAGGTCTCTGGAGTAACAATGATTGTGCTTACGAAGGCGAACATGTCATCAATCCTTACAGGAGCCGGGAAGAACGGATCATATTTCAAACTTGGAACCTAGATCATAAAATTGAGTTGTCTAGATCGATCATACCAAAAATTTTGTGTGCAATAGATGGTCTTTGTAATGGAGATATAAAGTGCATTTCCTGTGAGAATGATTACAAGAATGGCAGCATCGAAACTGATCGGTACTACTTACAGATATTCACTCGCCATAATTTGAAACTTGTTCATATTGTTTGCCACTACAAAGGCCGGCATGGTGTCGACTCTGATGTTTATATTTTATGCAAGAAATGTTATGGAAATAAGAGCATTGAGTACGAAAATAACTAAAACAGATCATTCCTGGAACTGATTACATTATTTTTGAGTCTATACATTATGTAGTATAAATGATGTTGCTGTGTTGTATTTATTTTATTCAAAATGTATTTATTTATACACCTTGTAAGCTTTATTCTTCCTAACTTACAACTTAACTAAGTGTAAAAGGGCAATGTTTTTGTAAATCTTTTGATATTCCAAATCATCTGGGCATTGCTCAGTGAGTGACTTTATTGTGCCAAATATTATCTATGCATCAAATTTGACAAAAGAATTCAAGAAAAATTATGTTCTTGATTTTTAATCCAGATCTGAAAAATGTCCTAAATATATTTATATACTATTATTAATGATTAGTAAGTCATAAGAAATTATTTAAAGTAGTGAGTAATGTAGCCTTTATGAAGTAGTGAATATTTACAACTCAAAATTATTACATTGTTAATATTGTAATGTTTATTAGATTAGAGTGATTTTTCTATTCCTTAATTAAACTCCTCTGCCCTAGACGTTTTAGATGTTAGGAATAAATTGAAAAGTCCAATTATGAATATACCTAAATGGTTTACATTATTATATCTTCATCGGCTTTTGATGTTTGACATTTTTATTTAAAATTTTAGTTGTAAGCTGACCTTGTCTGAGACAATATTTTTTAATACTTCTACTGTTATGCAATGCAATCTACCCGGAATTCACCAGCTCTTTATTAATGCCTACTTGTAAAACAATTAACATGTATTTATTTGGACTTTTTTATTACTTACCAGTAAATGTTAACTTTCAACCTCAATATGTATACAGGGTTAAACATAGATAGAAGTTTTGAATACTTATTAAGTATTACTATACTGAGTATTGTTTACCATTTTTTGAGTACCTATTTAACATTTTGTTGAAAATTAAATGGTACTGCATCGAAAACCATAATATCTAAAACGGGTACATCGAACTTCACAAGGTGAGATTGAAGGTAGAGAAAAAAGCTTGTCTTGAAGGCATGACCATGTTTTTTGTTTAGATATTTTGGTAACGTCTTCGATGTTATGAGTTTATTGATGCTGACCTAGGTATATTGCTTTATTTTTAAGATCTTATTTTTATTTTATTATAAGTTGCAGGCATCTAACTGCTGCTAGATATTATTATGTATTTAAGAATATCTATTAATACAGATGTTTTATCTCATGAGCGCGGGTGAGCCACGCTTGTGTGTGTAAATGTACATGCACATTGTCTTTGCCTGCGTAAGCTCGGGGGCGATCAGTTTTGGCCGAGTCGCCGGCTGACACACGAGCGTGTCTATACGCATTACGACTACAAGAATGGCTCACCCGCGCTCGTGAGATAAAACAACTGTATTGTTTTCATTTACGAGTTCTCTTACACGACTGATGTGGCACATTGTGCCCGATCCTATCGAATTTCTATAGCAGACGTATATAACACGTATTTTTCCTCGCGGTCTAGGTAGGTAGATTAAAATAATGTTGCTAATGACTTCTTCGTTCAGATTAAGATCATCAGAAGTTATCGTTAATATAATGCTGCCATCTGAACGAGGAAGCCTTTAGGGGTGGTGTCGAGAGATTGTTCTAACATGATGGAGTCTATACTTACACCAAAACCGCCGACATAGTCGTCGACTTATTCGTCGATTTCACATCTCGTTCAACTTTGTCGGCGGCGCGAAATCAGTTAGTTAATTAGTGACAGGTCCAATTTTGATGCCAAAAATTATGGAAATCTAAGCTAATTGTATGCGAATTTGTTTCACAGTAGTTACGTCTATTGAATCAAATAAATAAAAAGAATTAACTGCACGCACGACTAGTCTTGACCGACTCTACAAATCAGCTCCTTACTCTTGAAACAAATGCCAATAGCCAAATTATTTAATTAGTGTCAAACGTTGGATACGGTCAAGATAGAAAATCGCCAATCTAGTACTCTGGAAAACGATTGTAGCGCCAATCGAGTAGTGGTCGAATACCAAACAAAAGTAAATCGAGACCCGCCGTTATGGGTGTACCACTGACGCCAGCGCCATCGAGGCGAATTTATGACACGCAACACAACACCAAAATTCTCGACCTGCAACAAGCTACTTTTTTGTGATCGAACATGTGACTATTGACCTTCACTACATAGTATAAAACAAAGTCGCTTTCTCTGTCCCTATGTCCCTTTGTATGCTTAAATCTTTGAAACTACGCAACGGATTTTGATGCGTTTTTTTTAATAGATAGAGTGATTCAAGAGGAAGGTTTATATGTACTTTTTATCCCGATATTCCCACGGGAACGGGAACCACGCGGGTGAACCCCGGGCGGCCGCTAGTAAATTTATAAAACGGTACCCTACGGCGGGTTTCGACTTCATTTAGTTCGGTATTCAACCACTACTCGATTGGCGCTACAATCGTTACTAGAATGGTGATTTTCGATTTTGATCTCAACTCGATTCCGTCAAGAGTTAGGGGGCTGTTTGATCAAATTGCTTGAGCGTCTATGGCTGCCATAAGATGAGTACCACGTTATGCTAGAAGCATTCGGTTATCGCTTAAACTTTTAGTTGTGGTTGTGAAACATGATCTATCGTTGTTACACATTAAAATATATATTATCATAATCAGATTTCCTATTTTGTGAAAATTATACTTCTTACCTATTAATATGCAGTAAAGATAGCAATAAGTATTTAAAATTAGATGTAGGTATAGCTGTTGTTATATGTGGGCGACTGTATAAATAATCTATCAAGAACCAAGCTGCATAGATACATATTATTACTTATTATTTGTTAAAGTTAGTAATAATCAGAGGAGCTTTATAGCTGAGATGAGAATATAAATAAGTATGCCGCCATTTTTGTTGAAGTGTATCAAACTACTGAGTAAGAATTAGAAGTTGCACTACTATTTCTTAGGTGGGTACAAAGCGATGCAAACTTATTGGCATCTGTGAAATTAGCCACAAGTCGCTGTACGTACATAATTTTAGATCTTTGCGGGTAGGAGAGGTGAGATTGAGGGGTAGGTACTCTTACTGCACAACGCGGCCAACTTCACGACTGCCATTAAGTGTGAATCGCACTATACTATAGTCTGTTTTTTTTAACAAACGACTACTGCCGGCCTAGCATGAGCGGCTTTTATCGCGCGATATGATATGGTACGGCAAGTTGTCTTGCTTACCCCACTAAGGTGTAAGCAAGACGGTATGCCGTATCATATCATATCGCGTGATAAAAGCCGCTCATGCTAGGCCGGCTGAGCTTACTTCTCTCTCGCACATTTACGATATGACAGAGTGAGATGGGTAAAATCAGTATTCGTTTGCTTAAAAAACAGAGCATAGCATAGCTTTGTATCCACCAAGCAACTTATGTACCTATGTGCCAAACTTAACGCGAGTAAAGTTTTACTACTTTTGTTGGCCAGTAAATACATAACTGTATGTATGCTAGTGCAGAAATTAAAATTAATTGACGGTAGATGCTTCCAAAATGGCTTTATACTATTATAGTTCTTCTATCTAGTGGAGTAGTGTTATTGTAGCAATGACCTTAATATACAGTATTACACCTTTATCCTGTCTTAGAAATATGTGTCATGGTTTAGTAAAATAATCGTGAGAAATGTTGCTGTAAGCCCGCATTCGCATGGACGCTTTGCAATAGAAAATATGATTTCCCGGCCGACTGTTAACAAGCGGGCGCTTTTTTGAGACGCTTTTTCTATTGTTAACGCGCGTTAAAGCGTCGAAAAAGCGCCCGTGCGAATGAGGGCTAACTTCAAAATTATAACATAGAAAAACAAATTGTCTCAAAGTGCAAACAACATTATGTACAGTCAGCGTCAAATTGATATAAGCGTCTAGAGTAGTCAAAAAGATCTTAATAACATAAACGCAATTTAATCTAAGCAGTTCGAATTATCATATTGTTGTAATCGCTCAAGGTGTTCAAAATATCTAGGCACTCATTGTTTCATATTTATATGAGCAGTCAGAGTGTTCAAATTTATCTAAGCAAACAAAGCTATCAACAAAACATCTGTGCATAATGTACAACACTATATTGCACAGAAATTTTGAGAGCTTTGTTTGCTTAGATGATTTTGAACACTCTGACTGCTCATATAAATATGAAACAATGAGTGCCTAGATATTTTGAACACCTTGCGCGCTTACAACAATATGATGATTCGAACTGCCTAGATCAAATTGGTTTTATGTTTTTCAGATCTTTTTGACTACTCTAGACGCTTATATCAATTTGACGCTGACTGTACAGTCATGAGGAATAATACAGGGTGTTAGGGGCACCGTTGCAAAAACTTTAACCATGGCTTCAGACCATCATGCTGAACAACGTAAAGCAAGATTTTTTGTCGGAAATGAAAAAAATAATTGGACTTTTCATACAAATTTAGCAACTTATCGGGACATTTTGTATGGAGAGTCGAAATATATTTTTTTATTTCCGACAAAAAATCTTGCTGTGCGTTGTTTAGCATGATGGCCTGAAGCCATGGTTAAAGTTTTTGCAACGGTGCCCCTAACACCCTGTATGTAAATAACTTAGGACTTTTTCATATTACACTATCGAATGAAATTCATTGGCAAATATCAAAGTGGCACAGATAGTTTTTTTTTCGGAACGCTTCAATGTGACAAAGTTCTATGTTGTTAACATATTTATTACTCGTGATCGTGATAGTACCCGCCTGTTACAGTTTATGTATTAACCTGCACAGGCAGCAATGAAGTTACTAGGGACCCGCCATGTAGACATATAAAACTTCTAATCCCTGTCTATTGAAGAAAACCGCATCAAAATCGGTGGCGTAGTTTGAAAGAACGTTTTTGTACGTTTATATTATGAGGAAGTGTTCTTCTTTATGCTTCCTACGAATTAGAACCATCAACATAATATTATATATTGACATAAATGTATGTCGCCTGTGCAGGGCCAAAATATACCTATATAAAATTATATTATTGTTGCCAGTAGCTAAATAAAATAATAAAAATATTCATACAATAAAACTTAATTGTTGCATGTTGCTTAGATATTATATAAGTGTAGCAAAATATTTTATTTTTATTATAAATAAAATAATATAATTTATTCTTCAATTTGTTTTTTATTGACAATTCTGTTGTGGTAGCAACATTCGTGTGCTACATCACGGCGCGGCCCACTCTGAAAACCGCAATTCTGACTACATGGTCATTTTGTCCTATTTCGTCCTATTTCTGTCCCAAATTTTCAGAATTCGTCGTAAAGGGGACGAAAAGATATAAGCGATTTAAATGGTCCATGCCAAAGCAAACCTTCATTATGGCACGGACAGGCTATATTTATTGAACCATAACACCTAGCCATGATCTGATTAGTATAACATTTTGTCCCTTTTTTATAGAACCCGCAATGCCTGGAATCAAAACGAAATGAAGCGCCGTTCAAAAGATATAAAGGAATGATTTGGTCCATGCCATAATTAACCTACATTATGGCGCGGACTTTTTGACCAGGTCACCTAGAGAAAATCTGCTTATTGGAAACGATTCGTGTACATTCGTCCCAATTCGTCCTAAAAGCCACAGAATTCGTCGTCCTTTGGTTTAGGAGATATTCAGTTTTTTTATATAAGTACAGTCACGTACAAAAGCGTACAGTAAAAATTAATTAAAACTATTCCGTTCCGTAATACGCAGTGTTCCGATTGTAAAACATTAAGCAAGTTATTAAAATTTTTATTGTTTTGCATTTACAATGCCATTTTTTATATTGAAAAATTGAAAATGAAGTACCTATTTAGAAAAAATCGACCCGAACCATCGGAGCTGGTTGTGAGACGGGTAGATTTTTTTCTAAATACTTCCTTTTAATTTTTCAAACTTTAAGCGTCCTATCTTGCGGCTCTTTGCGAAAGCTACATCCTTTTGCACGAACTTTTCGTAGATTGAGGAATGCACGAACAGTCTCTGTGAACATTAAGTTTTACAATCGGAACATGAACAGAATGCGCATTACGGAACGGAATAAAGTTGAGGGCTTGTAAGGGCGTTTACACACGAACAACGACACGAGACGATTTACTAAGTGTTGCCAGAACGTACCAAAAAGTACAGTTTTCTGTACCATTTACCATCAAACCGTAAACTGTAGGTGCTATTTTGTTGCATGGCAACTGCAGTTCACAGTTTGCCGTATCTGTCAGCAATTCGCTGTTAAGTTGGTCGTACTGTCTTTATGTATGCTCAATGCTGTGAACTGAACCGTCTTTTATTGGAAAATAGTGCTGACAACACTGTCGCGCAATTTGTAAATCGTGTCGTGTTGTAACCCTAAAGCCGCGTTTAAGCCGACACAAAACATGAAGCAAAATGGACAAGACAGGTAGATGTTGCGAAACATGTGTTTGAAACATGTTGTCTGGTCTAAACGGCTCTTAAAACCAAGCCATAAACACCCAACCAAAAAAAGAGTGTTCTTGTCATACGTGCAGTGTTGCCGTTCTAGCGGATTTTTAAATAATTTGCAACTTTTTGTAGTCTATTCGCTAAAAAGAATATTATTATAGTAATATACTGGGTAGCGCAAAAGTAGGTACTTACTGCCACTATAAAAATTACATATTTTATATATGACATCTCCTATTAATCTGATATTGAAAACTGTGTAGTAAACAAATGTAAAATTCACTCAAAATGTACAGGGTACCCCTTACTTAACCCCTGACAGAATCGAGTTGAGATCAAAATTGAATCAAGATAAAAAAAATCACTACTCATCACCACTCATCATCATCACTCAATCTAGTAACGACTGTATAGCGCCAATGGAGTAAGTAGTGATTGAATACCGAACTAAATGAAATCGTTATAGGTCTACTGTTTTATAGATTTAAGGTCTAAAATCACACCTTCGATCACAACCAGCTTTGTTGTGATCGAAGGTGGGATTCTTGACCTTAAATCTATAAAACAGTACGAAATAACTAAAATCTATAAAACGGTTCGATTTTCATCTCAACTCGATTCCGTCAGGGCCTCAGGGGTTAGGGGGCAGTTTGTGTGCATTTGCAACGGCAATCACAAGCAAACTGGCTCTGTACTTGTACACGATCGCCCATCATGGTCGGCCAATGGGATCGGCCATCATGTACTGGGAGCTTTTCTTGCCGACCATGATCGGGCAACCTGTACACACTATGAGACTAACTCTACGGTGAAAAAAAATCCAGCTGTTCCAATCTAATCAATCCAATAATCCAATCTGTCTCATAATGAAAGTTGTTCAGTTTGATGGTCTGATTAACCCCACGAGATGTTTTAAATGAATAAAAAATAACCCTGTATATGTACACACGGCGGCACATCAGACTATACATGTTGAACTTGAGACCGCCTTTATGCCCTACGTAATAAAAGCTGTTATAGCAGTTCAACTGTTTAACCTGATATGCTGTCGAGTGTACAATGTTTCAAGTACCTAGCTATTCCATTGAAGGAAGAAAAGTTTCATACAAACAAACCCTTTTTTCCCCCCAAGCCCCCCTTCACTATTCACTTCACTCCCACGGTGGGAGCCCCACCTCCAAATATTAATAATTTCGAAAAAAGAGCAATATAACATTGAAATGCAACTTCATACATGACCTCTATCGAAATTATTTTGTACGCGACTGTACATGTTTTTGATATAGTCTAGGAGCCCAGGATCAAAATATCTTTTAAGAAAATATTTTTGTTTATGACTTAAAAATTAAGGTTTTGAGTTTCGAAAATGCATAAAAGTTACGTATTTACTTTACGTTATACTTTTGTGTTACTAATACACTTAATTATTCTAACACAAACACGCAAAACAAGAACAAGTTACAAACATCGTCACTAAATAGGAAGTCAGCTCCTGTACTATAAAAACAAAATTTTAATTCCGATTATCTCCTAAACCAAAGGACGACGAATTCTGTGGCTTTTAGGACGAATTGGGACGAATGTACACGAATCGTTTCCAATAAGCAGATTTTCTCTAGGTGACCTGGTTAAAAAGTCCGCGCCATAATGTAGGTTAATTATGGCATGGACCAAATCATTCCTTTATATCTTTTGAACGGCGCTTCATTTCGTTTTGATTCCAGGCATTGCGGGTTCTATAAAAAAGGGACAAAATGTTATACTAATCAGATCATGGCTAGGTGTTATGGTTCAATAAATATAGCCTGTCCGTGCCATAATGAAGGTTTGCTTTGGCATGGACCATTTAAATCGCTTATATCTTTTCGTCCCCTTTACGACGAATTCTGAAAATTTGGGACAGAAATAGGACGAAATAGGACAAAATGACCATGTAGTCAGAATTGCGGTTTTCAGAGTGGGCCGCGCCGTGATGTAGCACACGCAACATTCCGGTTCCCATCCTTACACTGAGTTGTCGCTAGTGATAGGATTTTATCCAGATAAATACTGAAAACGGATAAATACTCATAAATATCCATTTTTACTCGAGTATTTATCCAAAAAGGCGGATAAATACTTTTTAAGCATTTTTATTTCTATTTATCGTAAATTTTGAAATTAGAGTGTAGGTAATTAGTATTTTTAAGATAAAATATGTGTTTCTGCGTTTTTAAATTACAAATAATGAATAATAATAGCAAAAGGACTAATATTTCAAGTTATTTATATTTTTACTTTTTGCATTCACCATGCCATTTTTATTATTGAGAAATTGAAAATGAAGGACACTGGAAAACAAAGTTATTTTTCACTGGTAAAAAAAAGAGTGGTAGGTATACCCGACTCCGCCGAAAAAAGTGGTGACATTTTATACATCTTGACTACTTAGTAAGTAAATATTGGCGAAGTTCACAGGTATTCCTTCTTGCGCTCGCGGCTTCGACCGCGTGGACTGCACGTCTCGTTCGTAATCCCGCGGGAATATGATGGCGGCCAACTTTTTTGTTTGGGGGCCGAATTCGATGAAACTCTGTTTTTGGTACTATTTTGACAAGAAAATAACACTGCAATGTTAAAAATAATAAAAATCCAAGATGGCAACCAACTTTATTGTTTGTGGGCTGATTTTAATGAAACTCGGTTTTAGGTAGGTACCTACTATTTTGACAAGAAAACAGCAACGCAATGTTAAAAATATTAAAAATCTAAGATGGTGGGCCACCTTTTTTTGTTTATGGGCTTATTTTGATGAAACTTTGTTTTTGGTACTATTTTGACAAGAAAATAACACTGCAATGTTAAAAATATAAAAAACCCAAGATGGCGGCCAATTTTTTTGATAGTGGGCTGATTTTGATAAAACTCGGTATGTTGTACTATTTTGACAAGAAAACAGCAACGCAATGACAAAAATGACAAAAGTCAAGTTTTATCAAAATCAGCCCACAAACAAAAAAATTGACTGCCATCTTGGATTTTTAATATTTATAACATTACGGACGGTTTACGGTGCTCTTTGCTTGCCAAAACAGAACCAAAAACCGAGTTTCTTCAAAACCAACCCACAAACAAAAAAGTTGGCCACTATTTTGGGTTTTTTAATATTGTTAATATTGCGTTGCTATTTTATTTCCAAAATAAAAACAAAATCGGCCATCGGCAAAAAAGTTGGCCGCCATCATATTCCCGCGGGATAACCAACGAGACGTGCGGAATGCTAGTCAAATTATAAGCCTGTGAACTTCGTCATATATCTACTTTAAGTAAGTCAAGATGTATAAAATGTCACTTCTTTTTTTCGGCGGAGTCGGGTATATTATTTTTTTATAACCATTTTCATAGTGTTTGTATGATTGACAAAGTTATATATATTTTCGGTATTTGAAAATGTGAAAAATGTTCTTTGTGATTGTACTAGATGGAACTAATGGGACCAACTTTGTTAGGCATAAACGTAACTCTAGTCCCATGGAAGTAGGTACTGGGCGACAAAAATCCCCCTATTTCCATAATGGAACTACTCAATGGATCTTTTGGGATCAGAAGACCGAAAGCAAATGCCCGAGATACCAAAGAGGACTCCCAAATCTTTATAGGTGTGCCCAAGGGCGTCGCCAGCCGATGGCGCAGGGGGGTGCAAATTGACTTTACCTACTACAATTCATACTTTTCTCATTCTCTATGAATGAGAAAAGTAGGTATGAATTGTAGGTAAAGTCGACAGCACATGAAGCTTTTCACTTGTACTACGAGCCTTATGCCGGCTCCAAACTATCGTCCAACACTCCAACTGTTCGTCCAACCTTCCACGTGTGGAGAGGTAGTTCGTGAATGTGTGACGATGTTGGAACGTGTTGGGGCGAGATCGGTCCGATGGCGGTAAATCGTACCCAGATCAAAGGAGTTGGCCAACTCGCATTACCTACAATAATTTATTTCAAGCTTAAACAAAATACCTACTTACCTTGTTCTATTACTATGTATACTTAACATCCACCATCTTCGTTTCAGTCGTGATTTTTTTAATTTTACGTCGGTTATGAACTTGCAAAAAATTATTTTTATGCACAGAAAGGGTACAGCGCAAAGGCGCCTATCATTTCAACGTCCAAATAAGTAGTGAATGAGGTTGGCAGAAGATTGGCCGATGTGTGGAGGGTCTGTTTTGATCGATCGTGTGTTGGGACAAGATTGAAGGATGTTGGAATGTTGGACGATAGTTTGGAGCCGGCATTACATCTACAGCGATTGTAATAACAACAGTATCATAATACTATATACATATATATTCTGTGACAGTACAGAGTCCAATGTGTAAAGCTACACGAGCACGAGCTCTTGACTATGCAAAAAAAAACTTGAACTTCAAGCAAATCAACTCAAGGACTTAGGACTTTGGTTGCATTATATTTGGCAACTTTTTTAGAATCTCTAGGGGGGGGGGGGCAGCTGCCCCTCCCTGCCCCCCCTTGGCGACGCCCTTGGGTGTGCCTTTAATATTTGAAGAGTTCCCTTGATTTCTCCAGGCTCCAATCATCAGATCCTGACCTGATGACAATGGGACAAACTAGAAAGTACACCCTTTCAAACAAAAAAGAACTTTTCAAATCAGTCAAGCCATCGTTGAGTAATCGAGTAACACACTTAAAAAAAGACTCCCAACGAATTGAGAACCTCCTCCTTTTTTGAAGTCAGTTAACAAATAAACTTTTTTTCCAAATGCAAATATAAACTTTTGTAGGTATTTTAAATAGAAATAAAAAAGTTTAAAGAGTATTTATCCGTCTTTTTGGAAAAACTCGAATATTTATGAGTCCAATCCATTTTGAGTATTTATCTGGATAAAAACCCATCACTACTTAATACTAACCATTCGTCAAATGTAGTCCAGCAAAACAAAAGTTGTGCGTGGATATTGCTAAAAAATATTTATCCGTGATTTTGAGTAAATATCAGATAAAAACGGATAAAAACGAGTATTTATCCATTTTCGATAAATATCCGAGTATTTACTCTTTGAGTATTTATCCACTGCCCATCACTAGTTGTCGCCATACAAAAAAATGATTCTATTCCTGTCCCCATTAAAACATATTATAATTTATTTCGGGTCGCGAACTTTTTTTTATCCCAAATCTCCGAATAAAATGGGTGATCTCCTTTGATCAAATTTCCCCAGCCCTCTGGCTATTCGAATTGACATGAATGTCTCTACATTCATGTCAATTCGATCAAACTGTTTGATCAAATAACTTGAATGTATATGGCTGCTATAAATTTCATATTTTTCTCATAGTCTTCATCTTCCATAGTATTCCTCTGTGCCTCCTTTAAACCATGGCATACCATGGCCAACAACGCCCTTGTATGTGTCGTGGCCATATCGTAGATTTGCTTATTCCATGAAATGCTCGAGAATTTCATGAAATGTTTTACTGTCTATTGGCTTGGGCTGGTGCCTAAGAAATCATGAACCTGCCCAATAAAAAAAAAACAGGCCCGGCGCTAACGAAATATCGCCCTTTACCTATTTTAGAAATTAAAGGACATGAAGTGATTAAACACTGCATACAAGGAATCATCGAAATCAATGGCTAAGTTTGGAGTTAAACTCGATTTAAGGTATAAACTGGTACCTACCTAAGTAGGCGTCGTAAATATCCCCCCATAAGTTATTTAATCAAACTAACATATGACTATCAAATAAAAGCTTAATTTATTCCCAATCTAACTATAAATATTATTATGTTGCCTCAATAAAAAGTGTTTTCACGTTTCAGTTTTTCGGTTGGCTAGATTTCCGGATTAATTTGCTTCAAAAGACAAAAATACATTTTTGTTAAATTGGGAATAAAATAAGCTTTCATTTGATATGCACTAATAGGTCAGTACATTAACTTACGCTTACTTACAAGTTTGTACCTGGCAAATTCACAATTAGCCATCGATTTCGATGATTACCCTACCCCTACAAATAGGCAGTGTTTAATCAATCAGTCATATTTACCTTTAAACTTATGAAACATTTTGTTTGCTCTGGAATTAGGTTTCTTAGTGAACACTAGCTTTCCTCCCGCGGAACAATACGCCGTTATCCCGCGGGAATGTGATATTTTTCCGAAATAAAATGTTTCTTTCACAAAGTATCTATGTCCCAAATTCCAGCTAAATCCGTTCAGCCGTTTGGCCTGATTGAGTAACAAACATCTAAACTTACGCATTTATATTACTAGCTTTCCGCCCGCGGCTTCGCCCGCGTGGACTACATGACGTTATCCCACGGGAATGTAATATAGTAGCCTATGTTCCTCAGGCTTCAAAGTATCTATAATTTCGGCTAAATCCGTTCAGCCCTTTTGGCATGATTGAGTAACAAACATATAAACTTTCACATTTATAATATTAGTAGTTCTACTTTGATTCAACATTTTATAATAATTACTAGCTTTCCGCCCGCGGCTTCGCCCGCGTGTACTACACGACAATATCCTGATGGAATGTAATATTTTCCGGGATAAACTATGTCATTCTCCAGCTCCCAATCTACCCCCGTACCAAAAATCATACTGATCCGTTACTGGGCATTTTTCAAATCTTTTGACCATTGCCAAAACACAATGTCCACTGACTTATAAATTCTCTTATTTAATAATTATTAGTGTAAACATCATGTTTAAAATGGCAATCGATGGCAAATTTAAACACAATTAAATTAAAATAGAAAAAATAATTAAAATAAAATTCTAATAAAAAATAAAAATAAAAATGTAACTACATGTACCCCAATTTCGCGATGTCCCATGCATACCTTCCGACTTTGAAGTGTCACATAATCCCCAAATATTCTCATCATATTCACACTAAAATCACTTGATTTGTGGTAAAACAATATGAAATTACGTTTTTTAATGTCTTTTAATTGGTTGTCATATCAAAATCAGTAAATAAATCAAATTTTCTTTTGTCCTGGAAATTTGATGATACCGGAATTCCCAGTTAGTAACGACGATTTTGTCGACTTTAAAATAATACCAAGTACTTATTTAGATATTTTTTTCTGTGGCAACAATTTTTGGACGGTTTAGCATCTATTATCCGTTTCTTTTTCCGGCTTTTAGCATTGGTTATTTACCGTTACTAACAGTTCAGAGCAGTATGTCGTCAAAAACATGTTCCGATTAGTACATTGATTTTTAAAGATACATATTATTGTTTTAACACGAAAGTTGTTTAAAGTTTTGCACCAAGTATCTAAAAATAACTGAAGTTTAATAGAATCATAAGTTTTAGTGTATTTATATAAAATATTTTGATGTGAAGTCATAAAATATACTTACTTTCGTAACGTTCAGGAGAGTAACGTTTTTGTATAGCATTTATTTGAAGAAAAATAATATTCCGGTTCCGTAACGGTCAACTTTTTAGAAAAACGCCCTACAAGAAGGTAACGAACGATACCTAAACAAACAGGAGCTACTATCGTATGAATAATATTCGGACATTCTCCTATTCTTGAACTACCAAAATGCAAAAAATCAAGTCAATACTTTTTAAAAAATGTGTAAAACTAATTTTCTTGCTTATGCATTTTATTGCAAATGCATAAAGAATTGTTTGCTTTGCACGAAAATGAGCTGTCATGGGACCCATGCTTCATTGAATAAAGTGAACAAAAAAAACTTTACTTTGTCCCGATTTAAAAAAAACCGTATGAAATTTTCCCGGCCAGAGTTCAATTATACCGATCGATTTAGCCGTTTAAGTAGTTGTGATTGAGCCATAAACATCCAAACTCCGTATCTTTAATACCCCACCCACCCTAACATTAACCCCCCCCCCCCCCCCTTCTACCCTAGTAGGTGTTTTTTATTTTGCCTACGCAGATCATTTTTAATGATGACCTAGTATCCTTCATACCAATTTCCATACTCCTAAGTCCAGAAATGAGGAAGTTTTCATATAAGCCTAATCCCCCCTTTCTACCCTATTAAGGGTTTTTTTATAACTTCGCATACGCGGATCATTTTCAATCGTGACCAGTATCCAACATACGAATTTTCATACTTCTAAGTTTAGAAATGAGGAAGTTCCATATATGCTTAATCCGCCCGTTTTACCCCATTATCGGGGAGTTTTTTTAACTTCGCTTACGCAGATAATTTTCAATCGTGATCAGTATTCAACATACCCATTTTCATACTTCTAAGTTCAGAAATGAAGAAGTTCCATATAAACTTTATCTCCCCATTTTACCCTATTAAGGGGGAGTTTTTTTTACCTTGCTTACTCAGATCATTTTCAGTCGTAACCAGTATCCAACGTACCAATTTTCATGCTTATCAATCCATTAATGAGGAAGTTCCATATAACCTTAACCCCCCCATTTTACCCCTTTAGGGGGGGAGTTTCCTAAAATCCGTTCTTAGCGGACGTCTCCTAAGCATAACCTTCCTTCCTGCCAAATTACATCTTCGTTGGTCCAGTAGTTTTCGAGATTTCGTGATGAGTGAGTTATGTCCCCTCGATTTTATATATATAGATTAAGGATCATAGGCACAGGATTTAGCCAGAAAACCATGTGCGCTGTATCAATCTAGACTCTATACAAGCTCTATCTATACTCTATTAGAATTAAATAACAGATGTAGAAATTCCTTCTGGTATCTTTATTAATAAAATTTAGTAAGTACTAATAATGGATCACTTTAAAATAAAATCCATTACATATTCGGCAATATAATTTTATTAATCCAATTCAAATATACATAATTTCAGGTCTCAAAGTTTTAGTTACCTCCTCTTCCTACCTGGATTCTTTTTACTAGGGTTCCTCTGACCTTTGCCTCCCTTGGGCTTCTTAGCTGAAAAGTTAGTTGCATTTCCTTTGCCTGTGCCTTTTCCTTTCCCTGTTCCTTTTCCTCTTCCTTTCCCTTTTGATGGATTGAAATTCTTTTTCTCTTCAGACCTCCTAAAAATGGTTTTTATATTAGAACCAAACTTCATATCAACTATTAACAGACCTACTCTTAAGAATCAACTAATTACAGTGGAGATGGACAGGGCAACTGTTAAGAACAAAATTGGACAAGTGGAGCAAACAGGTGACCTGCTGGTATCCCAAAGATGATAACAGGAAGCGAGGGTGGCAGATCAGAAAATGAGAAGATGAAACACGCCAAACCCTAGGACCATTCTGGACCAGGGTTATTTTAGATAGAGCCCAGTGGCGACAAATGGAGGCCTTTGCAAAAAGGCATACAGAAGTAAGAGATATTATAAACCATTTTCTATCATAAACAATTTGTAATGCTTCTGAAAATAGCTATATTATATTATAATTAAAATACTTTCATGAAAATTATACTCACTGTACTTGTTCTTCGTGTATATGTTTGGAGACAGCCTTATCTATATCAATTTTGGGTCTCTTATTGAGGATGCTGTCAATAAGGCTCAGATTGTTCTCTCTTTCAGCCTGTGCTGTGGGAATGGGCGCTTTGCGTTTCCTTTCCTTACCCGGAATAAGTTCATGTATTCCTTTACCTCTAGCTTCTTTTTCTTTAGGCAGTTTATCTTGGAATTTACCAAGAGAAGCAGTGGATGCTTTAGCAACAGTGGCTGCAGTAGCAAGCTGTAATTATTAAATTTTGATTATGTCAGCTTTTAAACAAAACAAACCACATCAAAATAGGTTCATTGGTTCAGGAGCTATGATGCCACAGACAGACAGATACATTGACACACAAGGAATTTATAAGTACTACGTAAAACAGGAAGGTGCACTGCTGCTAAAAAACGGTCCTAATGAGATAGTAAGAACGAGGTCAGTTTATCTCACTCCATCCCATTACGGCGGCCACGAACATGCGCGACGGGCGGCGTGCGGCGACGAGCGAATTGCGAACTTGACACAACGAAGACGGAAAACGTCAGAAAACGTCATTCGGTTTGTAATGTTGCTACTCTAATGTTCTGAAATCTATCATTCAAATTATTTTCTAGGATAAGCCATAAAAAACTTAAACGACCTGATACATTTTTATGCTTAATGCGGTAATACTTAAATTAATATGCGATGTTTTCTATTGACTAAAAGTAATACGAAGCGGAAATTTTACGAAATTTATTTTTTAAAACGAAAGTTGTGAACCATAAATCTACTAAACTTGTTATTTAAGAGTGCTGGCAATTTCAGAGAAAGGGACACCCTCACCTCGTTCTTGCGGTCTCAGCTGGACCGTTGACATTTTGTATTGAAATATAAACCTTATCTCTTAATATTAAAGTGTATTTTTAAATACACAAAATTACGGAGTGCACCTTCCTGTTGTACGTAGTACTTATAAATTCCTTGTTGACACATCAATTTTATATGTGTACTCTTTTTGAATTCGGGGAAAAAGAGATCATTAAAGTGAAAGGCAAATTTTATTCAATACTAACTTACCCGCACTTTGCAAGATACGATGGAAACCAAAAAAAACTTACTTGTGTTGCAGAAGCTTTATCAGAAGTGACAGGTATTCCAACTCGGGGTATTTTCACTTTCCTGGCTCTTGCAATATTTTTTAATCGCTGCAGTTCATTCTTTGCAACTTTTTCTGATTTTTCAGATGCTTTCTTTTCATACATGTCAGTCATTGGATCTACATTTTGTGGCACTTCAATTAGCCAATTCTTTTCTTTCTCAGCTGCTGCTTTTCTAAATCTGAATTCACATACATTTATGAATTTAATACAATATTTTAAAATAATTGAAAAGCTAACCTAGCCTACTATTCATATCCAAAATAATAATAATAGATCAGGAAAGTTGGAATGTTAGTTTTTGCTAGTTATTATAAATTCTTCAATAATTACATTCTTCTTCTTTTTATGCGGTGGCGGTTCCCTTTTGGATTTCGCCAATGTCCAATAATTACATTCAATAACTTCTACAATAGAAAAAGACTACTGGCTCCATTATATAATATACATACCCATATAATGGCACCCATTTTTGCAATTGCTCATCCCACTCCAATTTGTCTTTCTTATTCTTGGTTATTCCCTTGGATTTAGCAAACTCTTGCCATTTCGTCAAGGGCTTTGGCTTCGGGACTGGCTTAGCTCTAGGTAAAACAGTTGTTGGCGGAGGCAGACGAACTACAATAGCTTCTTCGATTCTCTCGGTAGGCAAATCCCATACTTTATTCAGTAACAGTTGAGTATTTTCTCGTGCTAATGATTGTAAATAAGAGTTCCGTTGAGCACTGAAAATATAAACTGATTATGAATATATACAATAAAATAAGAAATATCAATAAAACCAAATTTTTTGAGTTATTACTTTAGTAACTTTGTATCCAAATCATTGCTATCAAAAGCGAGTAAGGTGCCCACGTCGAAATCCAAGTCCAAATGCTTTTCAACTGTGATGGGTTTGTATTTTTCAGCTTTCTTCTGCTCCCTTTCTAAGATTTCGTTGACGATATCCATTGTATTAAAAATAATATGGATTTCACAAACAATTAATTCCTAACCTAAAAAAAGCACGCATTGATTGCTTTGACAATTTGACTTTGACAAACACAAATGACAATGACAAGCAAGGCAAAAGTCAAAAATGACATATTTTTTTTACTACAGATTAGTTAGCAATTGAGGCTACGTTCCGTTTTGCGTCAACAGCGATAATATCACTGATATCGCGCTCACACATCGTTCCGATTTGTTGTGAGCGCTACAACGAAAGCAGTAATTACGTCACGGATGACGTCACTACCGCCGCCATTTTGCGATCACGGTGATATCGTTCTCAAGCGTTAGCACTGTGAGCGGGCTGTCATATTTGACGTTTTGTTGTCAAACGTCATTGTTTGTTGTGGTTTTGTTTGAGTAATCTCTGCGTTTTAGGTTTTATTTAGGTATTTTATTTGTTTATCCCGAAGCAGAAAGCCAGAAAAATGATAGTACTTATTAAAGATGAGACGACGGGTAGAGACATTACTCTAAATTTAAGCACGGATCACTATCATCATCGCTGTCCAATAAAACGTTTACTAATTGACGAATATCCATACTAAACCGGTGATTATTTACTTACAAATTCAAATCAAAACAACGCTCGCTCACGATGCTTGCAAATAGCCGTTCCGAATTGAAATCGCGTCAACAGTGCTGTCAGCGCGATAATCAAATCGGAACAGCTTTTAGCGCTCACAGCGCCAACAGTACTATTGACTCAAAACGGAACACGGCCTGGGGGCTTACCACAAGCTCTTATAGCAGTTATTTTTAAGCCTTAAAAAAAACTGCCCTGCTTATCGGTACCATGAACCATAACAATAGCAGCGCTGTTAGTCCTAGACGTTCACCGGTCAAACAGCGTTGCTAAACGTACCATGAGCTCACTTTAGCACGCCAGCAGGCCTGCCAAACTGTCATAATTAGCAGTTTTTAAAAAGTTGGTCTCAAGCAGCTTTAAAAAGCCTGCTAAGGGTGGTATTCCACTTATCTCAAATATTTGATCCTGGAAATTGGACAAGGACGATTAAAGATCTTTGATAAGTGGAATACCACTGATAATTTTGTTCGTTATTAAATGAATGATCAAGCAATTCTGTGGTTTTTGGAGGACGAAAGCTTTCCACAATAGAAAGAAAAAAGCGTGGCGTAAACTAATACGAGAACAAAGCAATCCATTCTAAGTTTACGACAAAATGGATTTTATTCGGAGGTTTTGGTTTTGGTTTCGGGGCCCTTTAGACCTCTGATGCCCCCTGATTCACGAACCACCGGAAACAGAATCTGATTTGAATTCTGTGCTTTGTCTTTGCCTATTCTATAGTGAGTGACAGAGACAGTGCATACATTCCGCTGTCGGAAGCGTTTCCAACGGTTTGTGAATCCGGGGGCTGATACTGCAGCGGCAACGAAATCTATAGATTAATCCGTTCAGGCAAGAGTGAGTGAGTTCTATCCATTCAAAAATTAAAACAAGAGTCTTACAAGATTCTTATTTTCTCGAACTTTGTAACATTTAAATTATTTATTTTAGGTATTGTCTGCTTTGTCCTTTTTTGCCACCGGCTTCTCTGAAAAACCTGTGGCTGTGGGGGACATTGGGGGCATTCCATGGCACAACAAACCGTGTCAAGTAGGTTACTGCTGCATTATTGTGAAGCGTTCCGAGCGCTTTTAATACGAACTTATTATTAGAAGTACGTATTAAAGAACGACACTCACTCAAGTGGAGATCTCTTCTCAAGTATAGTTAGCAAGGGATGAATGTATTCGGTGCATATTTTCGCATCCCTTTCTAACTGAGCTTGAGAAGAGATCTCCACTTGAGTATCGTTCTAGAATACGGGTCTAAGTAACTGTGTTAACTTTGCTTGTTGAAATTAGTCACTTTTCCAACTTGAAACCAAAGCTTCAAACACATTTGTAAAAAAAAACATTAGTTGCGAGTAACGTTCGGAAACTAGAAGTGACGCTTGTTTATAAAACTCTGTCAAGAATCAAGAATAATATTTAAAACCATTTTTTACACTGCCGTTCAATTTTATTTCCATAAAAACATCTTGTTTTAGGTTTTCCTTTGCATTGTTATTGTATTTTATATATAAAATGTTACTTTAATACGAAACGGTATTTACCGGTAAAAATCATATTTAGTTTTCGAACGCAAACAACATTTTGGCTTGACAGGCCAGAGACAATCATTCAATAGCAACAACAGTGCAGCAGGCCTGCTAAAAGACTGCTAATTTTGGCTTATGGTACGATTAGCAAGAAGTTTATTTTAAACCTTGCATTAAAACTGCCCTGCATTTGTTCTGTTTGCTAAGAGCTTGTGGTAGGCCACCTGAATATGTGTCCTTAATGTTGTGACCATGAAGTTTGACTTAATACTCTGAAGTAACTGGAGCTCTCACCCTGAATAAAAAAGTGTCGCCAGCAAATTTGACATTTATGTATGTAGTGGCTGTCAGCTGTCTCATATGACCATACGTATTTTTTTAAAGTGTAGGTGAGACGGAAGACAGCCACTGTGTTATTTGTGGTATTCAAAAAATTGTTCGTACTGCACTCTCCAGTTACCTCAGAGTATTAAGTCAAACTTCATGGTTGTGACGCAAGATTTTGGATGCAAGATTTTGTTACCCAATTTTATTTCTAATGCCCGGGCTTCACCTGCGTCTAATGCCATTAATAAGCGCGCTATTTGATATAATATGCAGGTGTAGCCGGGTTTTAGCGCACTAATTTGATACAATAAGCGCATGCCGTTATTAACGCCGTTAGGCGTCACGCAGGTGAAGCCCTAGCATAATAGTATAAAATATGAAGGAACCTTGCTAGGCTGTCAAAATTACTAGTCTATATAATTTGTGGTAAAAATTGTCGAATTCGATGAACATAGTGGTAAACAAACACACATGAAGCTCGACTTAATACTCTGAGGTAACCTCAGTATTAAGTCGAGCTTCATGGGTAAACATCAATAATTTTCAAAAACACGTGAATGTAAATACGTTTTGTACAATAAAATTGTTTTAATAGTACGGTCGACAGGTCGCAAAAAGAGGGGTTAGGTGGAAAAAGGTCTGAATTTAATGAAACTTGGTGGTGTTGTTCAGGGATGATCAAGTAACATTTTGTCAAGTTTTGTACCTCGAGGCCCGTGTGCGAAAAGAGAAGGGGGGAGGAGACTGCAAAAACCTCGACTTTTCGTCAGTTTTTTGTCAACAACTTTTTTTTCTTACATCCCGTATAAAAGCTTTTGCCGTAGCAAAAGCTTTTATGGTCTTATTGTAGAACGTAAAATTTTCTTTAATTTGGACTATTCAAACATGTCTGTATGTCAATCCTTTATTAAGATATGCCTCTTCGAAAAAAACAAAATTTTTCAAAATTCCCTAAAAAATTCCGAAAAGTGCAGAATTCCACTTTACTTCTACCAGAATTCTGATGAAAAGTTGTTGTAATTATGGTTTCTGGTTACAATAACAAAATTTGGGAATTTGAGAATTGGGGTTGGGTAGGGAGTTGGGTAGGTTAGGGGAGTAGTTGGGTAGGTAGGGGGCCCTTCCCTACCCAACCTCAATTCTCAAAATCTTATTTTATTCTGTAATGAAAGCCAACCATATAATTTTATGTCTGTTATAATATTAGTTAGTTTTTAGATCGATATTCCCCTCTCCTACACTCCCCCTCCTTTACCCCACAATATAAGTATCCCAGGGCAGGTAAAGAAAAGACGTAGACCTTTCGTGGACAAAATTAATGTAGTTAAAATACAAAACTATACAAAATAAATGTAACTAGTATAATAAATTAAATATATATTAAAGGCAACAATAGGCTACGTTTGCCAAAACATCATTAGAGTTCCTGTCGAGATTTCTTAGCCGTTCGTTCGTCGCCTTCTTGAGCGATCAGGCTGTTAATGTTGTCTTCGTCGTCGTCATATTCGTCGATAATGTCTGAGTCCTCCTCGTAAAAATCAGTTGCGGTGGCGTTTTTGCAGGAGTTTTCCCAAAAACGTATGAAGTTCATATCCATAAAGTTACGCGGTAGCCCCCCTGGGGGGCTACCGGCTAAGAAATCTGGATATGGTTATGGGCTTCAACTGTCATTTGAATTCCTTATTCTGATAGATTTTTGCTGCTTTGTTCTGTTGAACGTTGCTAGCTAGTTATCGTTATACCAGACGTCACAAAACAAGGAACTGATAGCGGCTATTTTCTTTATAAAATTGACTTAAAGTTCCCAAAAACGTATGAAGTTCATATCCATAAAGTTACGCGGTAGCCCCCCTGGGGGTCTACCGCCTAAAAAATCTGGATATGGATATGGGCTTTATTTGACATTTGAAGCCCATAATCTGAACTTGGCGGTACCGCCTAATTCCATGGACTTCATATTTCTTCCCATACCCATATGTCAGAAAAAGAGTGAATGACGAAGAAAATTCTCTATACATTTTTGACAGTTGAAGCCCAGAATCGGTATTTTGTAAAAATTAAAAAGTAAAAACTCGAAACCCAGATTCATATCGTTATGTCAAATGAAGCAGGCGAGTATTTTGGTATCGGAAGATTCATGGAAAAGTTTAATTTCTCAATTTGTGTGAAATAACTTGCTACTTTTGAGAGTAATCAACTTCATTTATAGTAAATATACCCCTAGCACTTGTAAAACGTTGAACTTTAGCAGAAGAGAGTTTAAAAGCGGAGCGAAAAGATGGAGCGAAAGAGACAAACACAAATTGCTATTTCGCTGTTCCTTTCTCTCGAAGTCATGTAATGGAATTTTACCCGCGAAATTCAAATTTTCGTTTCTTGTTTCGTTATCGGAATTTACATAACTTTAAAGATAAATTGTTGACCTACTTTTGATAAAAATTAGGCATTTAATTAAAGTAATGAAGATACTATGTAAATCAAAAATAGGAAAGTTTTATTTTATGTAGGTACGGTTATATATTTTGTTTTTACTGCTTTGAGGATTTTTATCCGAAACACAAAAATTAAACCAAATACCTAGCCTAGCCTAGCCACCATTCTGGCTGAAGTGTGCTGAAGTGCTAGATAATACTTATTATCCTCCTTGGAGTAATTGTGTTCTGTGATATTATCAATAGCCACTTTTTTGTGGATATTGTCTACGGGAAGTGCCATTGATTTGATTATTTGATTGACATATGATTTTAAGTGATATTGAGCTATGTTAAAGTTCTCTGTTATTTATTATGTTATAAAGCTAACTCCTTCCTATAAATGCATGTTTTAAGACCTCAGCAAAGCATTTGATCTTGTGTGTTATGAAGTTATGATAAGCTTTGGACCTTTGGACAATACTTAAAGTTAAAGATGTTTCTCGTTGGCTGAGGTTATAAATGTACTGGCACATTGGTATGGTAATCAGAAAAATGTGGTAAAGTGGGGAAATACATGCTCTGAAGAGTTTACGTGGTGTTAGACAGGATGGGCTGACTTCGCTCTTATATATGTATATATGGACAAGCTCATCGCTGGGCTGAGCAGCACACATGGTTGTTATATAGATAATGTCTGTGTGAATAATATCAGTTATGCTGATGACATGGTGCTGTGCTGCTCAGCCTGTCGTTGGGTGGCCCCAAAAAGCTCCTGCGAGGACTATATATGGAAGCACGGCCTAAGGTACAACGAGAAATAGAGTGAATTCATGATCTTCAGGGGTAACATTAAGAGACTTGAAAATGTGCCCCTGTTACTTTTGAACAGGGTTCCTTTGGGCCGTGTAAGTCAGTTTAAATACCTTGGGCATACAGTAACTGAAACTCTGTATGACAATTTATTCTGATATAGATGGATAGGGACGCAGGGCTTTGTTGGTCAGTGGTAACATGGTGAGGCACAGGTTTGCTTGGTGTACAGTAGAAGTAAATTTTACTTTATTTAAAGCCTATTGTCAAAATTTTTATACCAGTAGTCTGTGGTCAAACTTTATCCAGCTTTCCTATAATGCCCTGCGTGTGTTATACACTAACATCTTTAAATCCTTGTTGGCGCTTCCACGTTTCTGCAGTGCATCCGGCTTCTTATTTCAAAGGCATTCTGAGGAGAGTGGAGAGAAGTTAGTCTCTCCATATTTTGCTAGGTGAAACTTTATGTTAACATAAGTAGCCTATTGTAAATGAAGCACCCCTTGGAAATGAAGCACTAGAGTATGTTGACACCTACATATATCTAGGTAAGCAAATCTCTTTTAATATGCAGAGAAATGAACATGAAATAGAAAGGAGAGTTTCAAAAGCATGGAAAAAATTTTGGAGCTTAAAAGAAATTATGAAGAGTGATATGCTAATCTCAATTAAACAAAAGATTATGGACTCCTGTATACTGCCAACATTAACCTACGCTAGCCAAACCTGGAAGCTCACTTATAGAGTAAAATCCAAAATTAGAACATGTCAGAGAGGTATGGAAAGGAGCTTGTTAAAAATAAAAAGAATACAAAAAATATCACACAAAACTATTAGGAAAAAGACAAAAGTTACTGATGCTCTGCGTCACTGTAAAAAACTAAAGTGGTGGTGGGCCGGCCATATAGCTAGACAAACAGACGATAGATGGACCCACAGAATAACATGCTGGAACGGACCACCGGGCACTAGAAGAAGAGGTAGGCCAGCTGCCCGCTGGGCAGATGATATCATGCAAGTGGCTGGCAAACAGTGGATGGAGATAGCGAAAAACAGGGAGACTTGGAAATCTCTAGAGGAGGCCTTCACCTTCGAAAACGAGGGGTTCTTACTAAATTGATAATGAATTTTCATATTTTATTTGCAATTATTATGTATTAGTTAAGAATTTAGTATAAAGTAAATATTATGCATATTTTGTTAAATTTACCAAAAGTAAGAAATAAAAGGCTTTTTTATTTTATTTATTTATTTATAAGTAGCCTATTTTAATTTACTTTTTCAATTTTAATTTTAATATTGTGATTTTGTACTAAAATAGTCAGTAAGCAAAGAAATGGTCTGAAATAAAGGAATTTTATTTTATTTGAAAGTTTAATCATTGCTTATTTTTAATCATTTCTGTCGAACAAATATCTTTTTATTTTTAACCGAATCGATAGAAGTTTAAGTTATAAATTTCAATAAAAGCTCCCATCTGTTATCATTTGTTAGATACTCTATACTTAACAGACTAACTCTAGTTTGTCGTTTTTCATTTCGGGACGATGCAATTATTTCAGAATTACTGAATAAATAAACCATATTATTAACCTATTTATTTAGCAATTTCTATTCAAAGTACCTAATCCACGTTATGTGCTATTTTGTAAAAGTATTTTGTAGTAAGTAGTACAACCACATAATATGCTATGCTATGTTGAACTTATGTTGTACTTACTAAGTACAATCTAGCATAGCTACAATGCACATTGCACATCTATACCTGTCTATTGTGTGCAACTCTTATGAGACAGCGCTTAAAGCTCATATTTTCCAAATAAAATTATGAGTTGATAGACAATTTGTTAATTTTCTTAATTGCTCTTAAATTGTAATGTCAAAAACCCACTTATTTATATTTAAGTTAGCAACTGAAAACATAAAAAGTGCTAAACTGAAAAATCATAGAAAATAAAATAACATTTGGCCGCTGAAGAAATAAATAACTTATGTATTTACAGGTCTAACTATTTAATCATCCTCATAAATGATAGTAATTTTATTTCTCTTTCATAGCAAATTTATATAAAATAAAGATAATGATAAAAATAAGTACCTACCTATGCTACATAAATAAGTGTTAAAAATATGAATTCAAGAAACTAAACATTGCTTATTTTCAATTCTGGAAGGGTTGTGTTGTGGCACTTCTTAATTGAGAATATTAGCTTTGTTTAGTCTGAATTTGTCACAATATACTAATAATTTATGTAAACACAAAGGTTTAAGTAGGTAAGTACAAGAAATTAACAACCAGAAATAAAGAACTATCAAAATGGTATCATCATGCATTTATTAACCAAGTTGTTATTGTCACAAGTTCACAACACATAATTTAAGACATTATTACGGTATACTTTGTACTGTTTATCTTTTAAAGGTTCTGTTGAATGATTTTCTCTGTAATTATCATCTTATAAACAATGTTCTTGTCTTGGAGTAGCCGTCCATTCCATCATGTCAATATTAAACTTATAAGGAACATTCAGTCTGCTTTTCTTTAAATCTTGATAAATATCTGCAACCTTGCTCTGATAATGAGCCTTAGGGGTAGTATCGAGGAAATGAAGAACATTAACCACAAAATGAACCAAACAATAACTTCTACAAAATTTTGCCATGACGGGGTCATTTGTCAAATTGTTCACGTAATTAGCGCACACAAATCGAAGAGAAACCATAGTTGACCCTCAAAGATATGCCTTTTTCGTTATATTTTATTAATTTTGTGTTATTTACATATTTCAAAAAGTAAAGTTAAGGGTGGTATTCCACTTATCAAATAGGACAACTTCGAATGGTTTCATTGATAAATTCTTTGATCAAGTGCATATTGGACTAAGATCTTTCATAAGTGGAATACCGTCGAAAGGCTTGTCATTTGCGTTTGGTTATTAATTGATACGTACATTATTTATTTTAGGAATACTTGTTTTTAATACTATGAAGAACTAAAATAATTGTTTTTATCGACTTTGTCCGTTGTCATTTAAAATATAAATAATAACAGTAAAAATTGCAGAGAAATAATAATATTTTGTTAAATATTGGTATTTATTTGATGTGATGCAACAAGACGCGACTATCATTCACTCGCGAAATCCAGATCCGGAAAAACAGTTAGCCGGTAGCTCCAATTGAAGCCCATATTATGGGTATGGGCTTGAAATCAGTAATATGGATCTGAACTCATATTTTTAGCCGGTAGACCCCCTGGGGGGGCTACAGGCTAAAAAATCTGGATATGGGTATGGGCTTCAAGTGTCATTTGAATTTCTTATTTTGATAGTTTTTTGATGCTTTGTTCTGTTAAACGTTGTTAGCTAGCTATAGTTATACCTGACGCCATAAAATAAAAAACTGATAGTGGCTTGAGGAGCCCGTGGCGCAGTGGATAGCGCGCTCGGCCTGCGATCGTTGAGGTTAAGCAACGTTCGCAATGGTCGGTCACGGGATGGGTGACCAAAAACTTTTCATCTCGAGCTCCTCCGTGCTTCGGAAGGCACGTTAAGCCGTTGGTCCCGGCTGCACTTGCAGTCGTTAATACCCACCAATCCGCACTGAGCCCGCGTGGTGGGTCATGGCTTATTCTCCTTATTCATCCATAAGGAAGGCCAGTGCCCCAGCAGTGGGGACATTAAAATGGCTGATGATGATGATGATAGTGGCTATTTTTTCTATAAAATTGACTAAAAGTTCCAAAATACGTATGAAGTTCATGGGGGCAATTGCGTAAGGTAATCGTATTAATTTGACAGTTCATATCGTATTCAATCGGCTGCAATTTGTATGGAATGACATTTATTATGATACAATATGAACTGTCAAATCAATACGATTGACTTTACGCAATTCCATAGCATATCCATAAAGTTACGCGGTAGCCCCCCTGGGGGGCTACCGGCTAATAAATATGGATATGGGTATGGGCTTCAACTGTCATTTGAATTCCTTATCTTGATAGATTTTTGCTGCTTTGTTCTGTTGAACTTTGCTAGCTAGTTATCGTTATACCCGACGTCACAAAACAAGGAGCTGATAGCGGCTATTTTCTTTATAAAATTGACATAAAGTTCCCAAGAACGTATGAAGTTCATACCCATAAAGTTACGCGGTAGCCCCCCTGGAGGCTTACCACAAGCTCTTAGCAAACAGAACAAATGCAGGGCAGTTTTATGGCAAGGTTTAAAATAAACTTCTTGCTAATCGTACCATAAGCCAAAATTAGCAGTCTTTTAGCAGGCCTGCTGCACTGCTGTTGCTATTGAATGATTGTCTCTGGGGGCTTACCACAAGCTCTTATAGCAGTTATTTTTAAGCCTTAAAAAAAACTGCCCTGCTTATCGGTACCATGAACCATAACAATAGCAGCGCTGTTAGTCCTAGACGTTCACCGGTCAAACAGCGTTGCTAAACGTACCATGAGCTCACTTTAGCACGCCAGCAGGCCTGCCAAACTGTCATAATTAGCAGTTTTTAAAAAGTTGGTCTCAAGCAGCTTTAAAAAGCCTGCTAAGGGTGGTATTCCACTTATCTCAAATATTTGATCAAAGAAATTGGACAAGGACGATTAAAGATCTTTGATAAGTGGAATACCACTGATAATTTTGTTCGTTATTAAATGAATGATCAAGCAATTCTGTGGTTTTTGGAGGACGAAAGCTTTCCACAATAGAAAGAAAAAAGCGTGGCGTAAACTAATACGAGAACAAAGCAATCCATTGGAAGTTTACGACAAAATGGATTTTATTCGGAGGTTTAATTTTTAAGCTTTAATTTGCTTAGCTATCTCAGGCCCTTTTGTAGCGCTTGCTGCAAATGAATAAAAGATGACTTGTTTATAATTGCGAAATCAGCCGCGAATCATGAAGACTTGAGCGTGATCTGTATATTGTTGCTTGCGTTGCTCTCCATTGTCAACAAACCCTGTCACCTTGTCCTTTCTTTCATTGTAAGAAACATGCGGTTTTAAAGATATTTCGTCGAATAAAATAACACATAATTTGTCTTGTTGGCTCGTTGTCATGCTTTCGGCTTTCTTTCTCAGTTGGGAAAATATTTTCTGAATAAGTTTTATTAGAGTTTGTGGAGCCGGAAGTATAAAAATTGTTCTAAGGAATCGGTATCGTTTAGGACTCTGTTTCAAAATTGATAGACTTGCAATTTTTTGTTCTAACGTAAATCTTCTTCCTTTTAGTTTTTTTTTATTTTGGCTCTACTGTATTTTCATTAACAGTTTTGCTACACTGGAGCAATTTTCTATGGTGTTTAAAATTGCAGGGTTACTTGAAAAATGTTTTGCAGCTTTAATATCTGCAGTTTGCTTTTTCGTTTTATTTTTCATTTTACAAATTTTGTTTTTTAATTTACCTAGTTTATTTTTTAACTCTTTTTCTTTGCTTGTTAGAAAAACTCGGCGAGTTTTTCTAACAAGCAAAGCGTTCTTCGTTTCTCGTTTATGATGTTTTTCTGTAAAAGATGATAAGTCATATTAAATAAATGTTTATATCGTTGATATACTAAGTAAGCAATTATTTTTTTACTTCACAACAACAAGTAACTATAAAAATATCTCACCAGTTTTCTGTTTGATACTTTCCACATTGAATTTATTTTTAGATAAAACTTGTTTAGCACAAACAAGCTCCAAATTCTTAGGACCTGAAACATAATATGTGATTTATATGCTTACTAGCTTTCCGCCCGCGTCTTCGCCACGTGGACTACACGACGGACGTTAACTTGCGGGAATGTGACTTTTTTCCGGAATAAAAAGTAGCGTATGTTCCTCTCCTGTCTACAAAGTATCTGTGTCACAAATTTCAGCCAAATCCGTTCAGCCGTTTCGGCGTGATTGAGTAACAAACATCCAAACATCTAAACTCTCACATTTATAATATTACTAGCTTTCCGCCCGCGGCTTCGCCCGCGTGGACTACATGACGTTATCCCGCGGGAATGTGACATTTTTCCTGGGTAAAAGTGGCCTATGTGCCTCTCCAGGCTACAAAATATCTGTGTTCCAAATTTCAGCCTAATCCGTTCAGCCGTTTTGGCGTGATTGAGTAACAAACATACAAACATCCAAACATCTAAACTTTCACATTAATAATATTAGTAGGATAGTAGGATATAATATTAGTAGGATTATCTAGTAATAGTAGTTATAGATAGCCATCCCGCAATAGACCATTGCGAAAGTCACGCCGCGCACGCTACCCACTGCTCTATATCAAACTAGCTTTCCGCCCGCGGCTTCGCCCGCGTGGACTTTACGACGTTATCCCGCGGGAATGTGATATTTTTCCGGGATAAAAAGTAGCCTATGTTCCTCTCCAGGCTATAAAGTATCTGTGTCCCAAATTTCAGCCCAATCCGTTCAGCCGTTTTGACGTGATTGAGTAACAAACATCCAAACATCCAAACATCCAAACATCCAAACATCTAAACTTTCACATTTATAATATTAGTAGGATTGCATGAAAGTCAGATTAGTGATTTAGTATGTGTGTCCTAAATTTCAGCCAAATCTGTTAAGACATTTACGCGTGATTGAGTAACGTGAGATTGAGTTCATGTGGGTTTGAGAATTGTTTAGATTTACAATTGGACCCGGTAGGTGGCGCTGCTGACGGTATCGCCGAGTACCTTATACATTACAATAACACAGGTTTTTACCCCAATATTCCTACAGGAACGTGTACCACGCGAGTAAAAACACGCAGAACAGCTAGTATTTGTTTAAGTATGTAAATATTTATTTGTTTAATAGAAATAATCTAACCTTTGTACACTTGATGCACAATTTCCATATTTGGAGCTTGTTTGCACTCCAAAACATTAGGATCTGAAACATAAATTCAAATGTTACTAATGATATTAGCAAAGCACTCTCTATTATAATAGAGTCCTTCCCAGGAATTCAAACTATCACCTTAAATAGCAATTCCATGTCACAAATTTCCCCGCGCTAAAAGTTATTTTCCCATGGGTATGAGAGCTTAATTCCCGCGGTAAAAAATAGCCTATGTCTTTCCTAGGGTCTTAAACTATCTCCATTCCAAATTTGGTTGGTAGAACAACATTTAATATTTTACCTTTGGATGTTGACGGAATGTTTTCTATAGAGCTCATACATCTTTGAGCAATCATCGAAAATCGAGGTATAGTTAATAGTCCTGAAAATAGGCCTCCTTTAATCATCTTAAGGTTTTACCCTATCTATAGACAAGTCATAAGTAATTCTTGAGTATAAGTCGTTACTTAAGCAGCCATTTATAATAATCCTTACTTATATTATAAAAGCGAAAATGCGAATCTGTCTGTCTGTGTGTTACACAATCACGCCTAAACTACGGAACCGATTTGAATAAAAATTGGTACAGAGATAGTCTAGAGCCTGAGAAAAGACATAGGCTACTTTTTTATGTGAACAAAGGGCTGTAAAAGGTTGAAATAGGGGATGAAAGTTTGTATGGAAATTACGTCATTTTTAAAGCTAGAAGCTTCAAAATTATTCTATAGGCTTTTGATTAGATAAATAAATACGACATTTAAAGTTTGTAAAAAAAAAACTACCCTAAAGTGGGTGAAAACAGGGGATGAATTTTTTCGTGTGATGACGTCGACAAAAAAGTTTACGGAACGGATTTTGATGAAAGTTTTTTTATTATACAGCTATTGGTCCTTGCCAACATATAGCTATAATTTATTTTGAAGATCGCAATTTCTGATGTGGAACCATAGCAGTCCAGCCAAACTATGAGAGATATAAAAATACCGTTTTAAGGAACGTTGTTAAACGTGATGAGCACTTTCTATTGACGTACAAAGTTTGAAGGTCTGGTACACCTGATGTGGAACCCTAGCAGCCAGATTAAACTATATGAGATACAAACGTCATGGACATTTTCTATTGACGGAAAAATATCGAAGGTCTGGTACTCCTGATTTGGAACCCTTGCAGCCCAGCTCAACTATAAGAGATACAAATACAGCATCTTAAGAGAAGTTGTTCAGCGTGATAAGTATTTTCTTTTGACATACAATATATACTAATATTATAAATTTGAAAGTGTGTTTGTTTGTATGTCCGTCTTTCACGTCAAAACAGAGCAACGGATCCACCTGTTTTTTTTAGTATGTGGATAGTTTAGGAGCTAGAGAGTCCCATAGGCTAATTTTATCCCGGAAAAATATCACATTCCCTCGGAAAAACGTCGTGTAGTACACGCGGCAAAACCGCGGGCGGAAGGCTATGTGATATAAATTTTTAATGTGTTAATACGTAGGTACTGTTTATGTAATATACTTACACGGTATTTTTTTATCACCCCCGGATATTTTTAGGGATTATTTTACTCATGTAAACAAACAACTTTTATTATAGGACCAACACTGAAATCGCGAAAAAATATCAGCTGTTCCATACATTTTGATTAAATATTATTGCACTTTTGTATGGAATAGCTGTTTTTTTGCGATTTTAGTGTTACTCCCATAATAAAAATTGTTTGTTTTCATGATCAGAATAATCCCTTTAATTTTATCCGGGGTGATAAAAAAATTACCGTGTATATTAAGTAAATAAATACAATAATTCATACTTATTATAAAACTGTATGCGATTCTATTCAGGGGGCTACCGGCTAAAAAATATGGGTATGGACATGGGCTTCATTTGACATTTGAAGCCCATATTATGCCCTTAAAAGCACAAAATATGGGTATCAAACGTCAAATGAAGCCCATGTCCATATCCATATTTTTTTGCCGGTACAGGGGTTGTATACATTGAAAAGAAATAGAAAAAATACCACCAAGGGTCTTCTTAAACGGAACAGATACCAAAAATATAGTTTTTGAATTTTTTGTCTGTCTGTCTGTTGTCCACGTTTCAGGCAAAAACTACTGAACGCATTTTAATGAAACTTTTTTTGTTATATAGCTATTAGTTGTCGCCAACTTATAGGTAGGCTATAATTTATTTAGAAGATCGAAATGGCCGATGTGGAACCATAGCAGTCCAGCCAAACTATGAGAGATATAAAAATATCGTCTTATGGAAAATTGTTAATTTTCATGAGCGTACAAAGTTTGAAGGTCTTGGTACACCTGCTTGGCTAGCATTACCATCATTATATCACGCGATATGATATAGCACGTCTTGCTGTCTTGCTTCCACCTTAGTGGGGTAGGTAAGCAAGACAGCATGACGTGCTATATCATATCGCATGATAAAAGCCGTGGAACCCTAGCAGCCAGGTTAAACTATATGAGATAGCATCTTAAGAGAAGTTGTTCAGCGTAATAAGTTCTTTCTTTTGCCATACTGTTTGTATTGTTTGTATATCCGTCTTTCACGTCAAAACGGAGCAACGGATCGGCGTGTTTTTTTAGTATGTGGATATTTTAGGAGCTAGAGAGTGACAAAGACTAATTGATATCCCGGGAAAATATAACTTTCCCTCGAGATAACGTCGTGTAGTACAGGCGGGCGAAACCGCGGGCGGAAGGCTATGTGAAATATTTTTTTAATGTGTAAATATGTATCAAATATATATAAAATAAATACACAAAAAAGGAAAAACCTTATTAGCTAAAAAAATGAAAAATGCTGCCGAAAGTCACTATTCCACGCGAACGAAGTCGCGGGCACAGCTAGTATACAATAAACAAAAAATTTAAGGAAGTAAGAAACCATTAAAAGTATGTTAATGCTTGGGCAAGTAATAGTCATTGATTTCATTACTTAAGTACGTTCAGTAAAAACAGCGCTTAAGCAATGACTTATACATCTAAAGAATATATCTATAGAAACGAGTGCTAGTATTTGTGTAATTACATTACAAGATACACCAATTACTTAAACATGTTGTACATGCATTCCACCCACACAAAACATTTTACCAGTTACTAGATTTCCACCCGCGGCTTCGCCCGCGTGGACTACACGACGTTATCCCACGGGAATGTGATATTTTTCCGGGATAAAAGGTAGCCTATGTTCCTCTCCAGGCTATGCGTGATTGAGTAACAAACATCTCAAGTAGGATTTCATCTCATTCTTTGGAATCATTTTAATTTCAACATGCAGAAATTTATGCTACTCTTAGAAAGGATTATCTTGAATAATTTGTTGCTTTTTTTAAAGCTAATTATAATTTTGTGACAGAATCATTTAGAAGACTGAATTTAGAAAAGTGTAATTCTAAGAATAATGAATCTTCAAGATTATGAACAATTAAGAATTAATAATTTAATAGGTTATTTACCAGGTAAACAAAGTCTTGGTACTGCTACTCGACTTAGTTTGTTATAACGACAGCAGTGGGTCACTTCAAAATGACGGTGACAAACTCGGCGATTTTTATAGATAGTATTATCATCCAGAGCCACAATATCACCTCCGACAGCATGAACCCATAACCTGAACTGCAGTCTATGTCTTTCTTTGGATTGGGAAATACGTGTAGCACAGGGTGTGATTCTGTAAATTTAAAATATACTTTTATTATGTCTAGTTTATTATTTATGTCTTAATTATGACAATCAGGAGAGTACCACGACGGAAGGGTGTTCTATTTACTTACCTCCACTGCTAGCGCATCCAGGAACACAACAAAAGTTTTTCGATGTCATGGTAAAGAAAGAGTCTTGTCCTGTCTCACAAAAACTTCAGCTCAACTCAACGTACTTGGCGAGGAATGTAGAAATAGTCCACGAAACGCAAAGAAACACTCAACAAGAACACTACAAATTATCAATCAATCAATTTTTAGTTGTAGATGGCTGCGTCTCTTTACGCGACGATTCTGCCAATGTCCGAGTTTAAAGAGACAATGTGCGTGTTCTGCTAGAATAGAATGACGGTTTTGATGACAGTGGTACGGTTCTGACTGTCGTTTTTAACTATCCATGAGCATCTGTAACAAGGGGGCAGGACAAACGCTTATACAACACAAGACACCACAACACTAAAATACATAGATATCATATATTTAGATATAGCAAGCAAACAAAACAGGGGGACGCAAGTAAACTTAATACCCAATACCTACATTACAGTGTTATGTTACTTATTTTGTTTTATAAATTTGCACAAAATATATATGGCAGGGGAGTGAGCTAGTGACAGTAGATAGTTTATATTTATAGGGCGACATACAGTTTTATTCAAAATACTATAAAGAGGAGTGGAAATTTTCGGACAATAGAAAAAAATGTGTTCTAAGGTCCCTTCATCCAAACCACATTCGCAGAGAGAGCTGTCCTTTATTCTTATTTTAGCCAGAAATACAGGGGTGCACACATGGCCCAATCTTAATCGGCATACAGTAGATGTGATTTTTTTTGGAATATGTTTATGCCGGAAGAACCAGGGTTTGGGTGGAATGTCCGGTTGTATCCTACCATAATGTTTACCTTTTGACAGAATAGATGTTTTGTATAGATCGGTCCAGGTCTCCATCATTTTAGATTTAGTCCTACCTCGCAAGTCACGGGCGTAACATTGATTATGGTAGTCAATTCCAGCCATTATGGCTGATTTAGCGCACATGTCCGCAGCTTCGTTGCCTTCAATGCCTTTGTGGCCTGGAATCCATGCCAGAATTACCTCAATATTTAATTTGGAGCATTCCAAAAGGGCCTCTCTTATTTTTAGGATAATGTGAAAATTGTGTCTAGAGTGGAATGGAGGTTTGGCAATGTCCTGAAGACAGCTTAGACAGTCGGAAAAAATTATGGATTTATTTAAAGTATGGGACTTGACATATAAAACGGCTTCGAGTATTGCTAAAGCTTCTCCTGTATTAACGGTGAGTAGAGAGGGACATTTAAAGCTTAGAATGACACTATGCTTATCAGCAGTTTGACTAGGCAACCAAACTGCTATACCAACGTTTCCATCATCTTCCAATTTTGAAGCATCTGTATATAAGTAAAACCAATCTTGCCAATCCTTATTTAACATAGTCTGGAAAGTGCTATTTGTATCCGGAGTGTTTTTTGAAATGCCAAAGTCTAATTTAATGGGAGGCTGGAAAATTAAAGCCTCAAAAGAAACTTGATAAAGAGCATTTCGAGATAATTTCAAAATTGGAGACGAGAGGGAGGACAGATCCTTAAAAGTTTTGACTAAGGGGGGTGTTTCTTTATGCCTCCAATACGAAGATGTATCTACTGATCTGCTTAGTTTTTCTATTTTATCTAAGAGGGGGTGGTTTGAGTACTGTGAAATGTTCAAGAAGTATCGGTCGCACATCATCTGTCGTCTGAGATTCAGAGGGGGTTCAAGACATTCCACTTGGAGGGCGTTTATCGGGGATGAGCGCATAGCACCGACAATAATTCGAAGGCACTTTGACTGAAGTAAAGTTAGTTTTTTTAAAGCAGACTTGTTGCATGGTTCTAGGATAAAGCTTGCATAGTCAAAGTGACTTCGAACAACCGCATTATATAATAGCTTTTGACTTTTTGGGTGAGACCCCCAATGTACGCCTGATAGTGACCTAAGGATGTTGATATTTTTTTCTGCTTTTTTGCAGACATGGTTTAAGTGCTGCACGCCAGACAGTCTTGAGTCAAATACTACACCCAAAAATTTGCAATGACTCACCACTTCAACTGGCTGCCCATCTATAGATATATCAGGGCAGGGTGTCGACCTTTTACGAGTGAAGACTACGGCTTTCGATTTTTCCGGAGAAAGGGATAAGCCATGGTCAGATAGCCAGTTATCCAAATAGTATAAGGCAGAGTTTATACTGGAATTAGCCTGTTCAAGATCCTTGGATGAAACATACAGAGCTATGTCATCTGCATATTGCAATATGTTGCAGAAGCTAGTGACCGTTCTGTCAAGGTCGTATGTGTAGAGATTGTATAGAAGAGGACTCAACACAGAGCCCTGTGGAAGTCCTTTCCAAACTGTTCTGGGGGGCTCTAATTCTCCATTGACACGTACCTTAACTGTTCGAGACATGAACATGTTGCATATAAGATTTACTAACCTCACAGGTAAACTCAGCTGTTGCAGTTTCTGCCTGAGAATAGGAAGTTGTACATTATCGTATGCAGAGGTAACATCCAAGAAGACCCCTATTGTTGAAGCGTTCACAGAGAAGGCGCGGCGAATATCCGTTGAAAGTATGCTCAGGCTATCGAGGGTGCCCATGCCTCTCCTAAAGCCAAACTGGGATTTAGGTAGAATACCTCTTTTCTCTACTAACCACTCCAGTCTGTTTTTAATAAGGTGTTCAAATATTTTACATAGTGTAGAAGACAAGGCTATAGGGCGATATGATGACACATCTTTAGGGTTTTTCCCCGGTTTCAGGATAGGTATGACAATTTGGGTTTTCCAAGAGCAAGGGGGTTGCCCATTTATTAATATGTTATTATAAATGTCTAGGAGAATCTTCTTGGCTCTTTCGGAGCAATGGATTATGAAGGAATATGGGATTCCATCAATTCCCGGGGCGCTATCCTTAAGGCCGTCAAGGGCAGAGTGAAGTTCCGCAAAGGAAAAGGGGGAGTCAAATGTATCTGTGGATTCAGGAGGGGGGTAAGTTGGGAAGGAGTCTTGACTAGGAGCAATTGGAGGGGCAAGTTTGCTGCAGAAATCGGGGAGCCAGGAGTTAGTTTCGTTGGAGGAGGGACAGGACTGGTCCGCTGATCTGCGAAATGCATTGATTTTCCTCCACACAGTAGAGGCAGGAGTACGAGGGCTTAGGGACTCGCAAAATTTTTGCCAACCAATGGCTTTTTTCTTTGACAAGACTCGTTTTGATTTTGCTGTTGTCTTCTGATAGTGAAGGTATTTTGGAATGCAGCTTGGGTCTTTTAGGAACTCTTCTTCAGCTTTATTGCGTGACTTTATTTCAGCAGAGCATTCTGCATCCCACCAGGCAGGAGAAGAAATACATTTGCGAGCGGAGTTTTTCACTGGGATGGCCTCATCAGCAGCTTCAGTAAGGATGGAGATAAATAAATTGTACATTTCTATATAATTGTCTGCGCCTATGGAATTAAGCCTATCTAATTTTGAGTCAACACTGGCTGCGAACATCTCCCAATCAGCTTTTTTGGTTTTATATTTAAGGAGAGGTGATACGTCAGCTTTTGGTGGAGCTGGACAATCAAGTGAAGCTAGGATGGGGATATGGTCACTGCCATGTGTGAGAGTTAAAGTTTTCCAGGTTATACGAGAAATGAGGTCAGGGGAAGCCAAGGTCAAATCAACACAGCTTTTTCTTTGACCAGGGGCAACTCTCCGTGTTTCAGAACCGTCGTTGCAGACATAAAGGTTAAAGTCGTCAATCAGTTGTATCAGAGACGCGGCGTTAGTACAGTTGTGACGAGAGCCCCAAAGTGGGTGGTGACAATTAAAATCGCCAAATATGATTTTGCGACCTTGTATCAAGGATAATATGTTTTTAAGTTCCACCATTATATTTGGGCTAGGATAAGGGACGTAGACTGAGATAAAGGAAATATCCATGGCTTTTATGGCAACAATCTGGAAATTATGAGAATGGGCAGGTAAGTCTATTTTTGAGTATGGGATATTTCGACTGACTAAGATGGCACAGCCACCTTTTGAGTCATCTCTGTCGTCACGGAGGCACACATGACCCGGTATCCTGAAAGAGGAACCAGGCCTAAGCCATGTCTCCGAGACGGCAAAGACAACAGGTTTGTGTTTGTTAATAAGGTACTGTATTTCTGCTTTTTTGTGCCTAATACTCTTGCAGTTCCATTGCATCAACTTGGCCATTTTTAATGTTGAGTGAACTGACAAACGCTTCCAGTAAGGACATGACGTGGGGCGGTATGGCATAGCTGAACTTCTCTAGCATATTTACCATTGTGGATGCCATAAGTTCAATGAGGTTTTCGTTTGGTGAAGGGGATTTCGAGCGTTGATGCGGGCATGAGAGGCCACAGCCGTTAGGTTTCGAAGAGGATGGTGAACGGATGATATCACGGTAATCTGCGTCATAGTGGTGAGGGGTTGGCGGGCGAGGAGGCCTGGTTTTGGTAATGGTTTTTTTAAAGGAGCTAGAAGGAGTGGGGAGTATTTTAGAAGGGCTTATATTTGGAGTATAAGGGTTGGGGGATGCAACGGGAGTGGGGGCAGAGTTTGTTTTTTCTGAGTATGTTGGGCGAGAAGGGCGGAAGCGTTGAGAAGCTTCAGAAAAACTAATATTTTCTTCGGACATAACCAGCTTGATTGCTTTTTGCCTGGAGTGTTCTGGGCAGTTGGGGTCGGTGGCTTTATGGGTTCCCCTGCAAAGCAAGCATGTGGCCTGGTTATCAGGCACAGAACAAGACAGACCAGAATGGTTTTGGCAACATTTATAGCATCTTGCATTTGATCTGCATTGTTCCGTAACATGACCGAACCTGCAGCATTTCCAGCACTGTATGGTTGGGAGCTTATATGTATCAACATTAATGGCCATGTGATAGCAGTATATTTTTTCTGGCAGTCTCTGCCCCTGAAACGAAACGACTACTGTTGTTGTAGGGCTCCAGGATGTAATATCATCTCTAACAGTTTTCCTGCTGAGTCGTCTCAGTCTTATAACAGGACCGCAGTTGCGTGAGTAAGTTATTCCCTGAAAGAATTCTTCTAAGCTCCACTCAGTGGGAATACCTCGCACTACCCCCATGCGGGATACATGAAATTTGGGTATCTGACATTGTAAGGATTTCTCAAGTGGGTTGTTCCTAATAAAAGTATTAGCCTTTTCAGCCGATTCAAATTCCACACAAACTCTGTTTCGTCCTGCAGATCTGATTCCGCCATTTACAATACCACTCACCTTGCTTTTGTGAAGTGATTGAGCTAGTTTGAGGGTACGCATTGTGAGGCCTGTAGATGGGTCAGGTTCTTTTCTAGATATGTGGACTATGAAGGGTCCGCTGTCCTCAGAGGAGTAGGTAAGAGGAGAGTCTCCTTCAAACTCTGGGTTGACAAAGATATTTTGCATAGATTCTGACGGTTTCGTATTTCTTTTGGCTTGTATAACTCCGGAATCATTTGTGGGAGCTGGACGCTTTAAAGATATAGGTCCGCCTGTATCCATTTTTGGTGTTAAAGGAGTAAATAAAGGTTGCGAGTCATCTCTTGGTATACCCAGCGGAGGCTCTCTCCCCCCTCCTCCGTCAGGAGGTTCCTCGTCAGACATTGATATCACTCAATGTTTGAGTTTTAAACACTTACCTTGATATTATAATGTTAGTAACACTTACACACAGCACAAGGACAACACAAATGGACAGAACTCAGTGGATATTATAAAGTAATTGAGAAATTCCCGCGAGCACGTGTGTCAATCAACACCGAAACAAGCAGAATCGACTACAAATTATATAGATTAAGCGAAGAGTTATTATTAAAACTTCAGTACGAGAAGAAAACGCACAAACCCAAACAACCAGCAACAACAAAGAACAGCTGACAGTCAGCTGACAGACGTGTGACAGACAACCTGACAAGCTTTTGGTATAATATTGCCAGGCGAAAATTAAAGAATCGCCATCCATTCGTCTTGACGTAAACTGTTATTTTAATTGATGAAGCTACTTATTTTATGATCATTCAAAAAAAATAAACTTTCCATAATGTTGTGTGACACAAAATTCTACCTAACTGCCCGTGAAATTGTACTTAGAGTGTGTTTCAGATAACTCTGCACGTGCCTGGCGCGTTTTTGGCGCTAGCTACAGTGCATTTTTTTGTTCTAATGTTATAGAGAAGATTAATATTCGATTTTTACCGCGCGCAGACTTATCTGACGAGCACTCTAGTGAAGATATTCATATGAATATCTCTTCAAAGGATATCCTTTAAATACATAAATTTGGATAATTGTCGAAACTATGGCAATAATTTGATCGATGACTATACTAAAAATTTCAGAAGTAATCATATTACATAAATAACTTAGTACTGTGTGGGATTTTTCATTTTGTCGGCTTATGTTGCACAGTTTCGCCACCTGGCCGCATGCCAGGAAACTCGTATATTATAATACTGTTAAATAAAAAATCTGTAGGTTCATTAGACGTTTAGTTATATCGGACACCTCTTTATTTCTGTTGGGTATCATCGGTAATTGTGACACTTATTTTGTACTAAGATTGAACCCCCTGCTGTGCACGAATCCATCGCTGACGCAGTGTTCCTCCTTCGGGAATCCAAATCTTTCGAGATCCAAGGTTTCATAAGTAATTTCCAACAATGATCACGTATTTATATGCACTAATTATACAATAGATATTGTATTAAAACACCCAAACAGCAATCAAGAAAATCAAACAGCAACGTTTCTTGACATGACCAAAGAGTATTCCGACTTGCCACATCCAGATAAAAAAATTATACAAAATGTGCAAAAATAATAGATTTTCTTTTTATTTTGTAACAAGCAAATTTAACCAAGTTGTTAAATAAATGCGTGCAAAATCCGAGAAAGTGTTTTATTTAAATGAACAGTTCGCGCAGAAATCTAAGATGTGAATTGAATTACGGCGAAAGTTATTTTTTTTATTATATTATATCAAGTTTAGCCTAGTCAACGAAGAGATATAGAGGGAAATGTTTGGAACACAATTTTTGACTTTGTAACTGTTTTTCGAGTGTTCGTTGATTTTTACTTCCACATAATTTGAGAGTTATCGCCTAACCTGGCAACACTACACGATTGTTTATTTATATAGAACAAAGAGTATTCTAAAAAATATTCTAAAAAAACAAATAGATAAATAGAATCTTTTCATAAATGGCCATATTTAAACCTTTCGTTCGTTCAGTTCTACGTAAAACTCATGAACGAGCATTAAATTGAATCCTCTGAAAATCCCTTAAACGTAATTTATTTACCTGCTTTAAATATTTCCGCTTTTACATATTTTCTCCCTAAATCTAGGGCACACCAAATCGGCGGTCGGATCGGAACGTGTGTAGATGCTATCATGGCCCCAGTACAGGTTGGCCGACCATGGTCGGCGACCATGACTGGCGATCATTTAGTGTCAGTGTTCACACGATCGCCGGTTTCATTCTGCGTTGGACTGGCCGTGAGGATGGATGTGTATGCAATGACGGCTTATGCAATTTACATTGACAGCGCTTTTAATTTATTACGAGAATGATTCTATATTAATAGAGTCTGGATTTTGTATAATATGTCTAGATAAATGTAATTATGCATTAAAGTAATAATAGACATATTTATCATAACACCCAGACACAGAAAAAACAAATACTTACATTACATCATATCAATACTTCTTGGGCGGGGATTAAACCCAATTTAATAATAATAATGTATTCATAACGTTTGATTCATTTTATTTTTATTTACTTAATTTTAGATAACGAAACAGAATACTCCTATACATCTTGTGAATTTAATTGTATTTTATTATCAATTGAATAAAAAATATATTTTATCAAAGATATACAACATCAAGGATATTTTTGACAATGTAATTTGCTCCACAAAATGGCCTGATTACGAAAAAAAACAATAAATCTAAAATATCCTACACGTCAGTCAACGCAGAAATATTCAGATCAACTGAATGATCGGCCAACGTGTGAACGCTGATTGTGGCCTGCGACAAACTCCCTTTGAATCGTGCACGAAAAACCGACACAGGACGGATCGCCGGCGATCACTGCTCACAGTCAGCAATCACACGCAAACCGGCCCTGTACACGATGGCCCATCATGGTCGCCGACCATGATCGGCCATCGTGTACTGGGGGCTTTAGACCTCTCTAATGTCATGAACATGAAACACAGACTAGGATACTAATAGCCGCTACACACGCTCCTATCCGACCGCCGATTTGGTGCGGGCGAACTTCACTACAGGTGGCCTACCACAAGCTCTTATAGCAGTTATTTTTAAGTTGAGAGAGTGAGACGTCGCTCTACACGCCGTATAGCGGCGTCTCACTCTCTCAACTTAAAAATAACTGCTATAAGAGCTTGTGGTAGGCCACCAGATCTGATCCGCGCCTACACACGTTCAAACCAAATCTGCCAGATCAAATCGGTCGGCGCTACACACGTTCCGATTTGGTCTGGCCGACCTCTAGCCGTTGTTGCAGTGTTGCCAGCCACTGCTAATCTCCCAATATTATTATTATTTATAAATACTGAAAACATCAATTTGCTTGCAATAAATAAATTAAAAAGAAAAATATTTTCGGTTTTTAATGTTTTATTACTATAAAAAAACAATTTCATTATTTTTAAATTTTCTGTTATTTTCCAAAAAATACTAAAACATGCTAAATATTTACTAAAAGCAGCACTTATTGATGAGGTGTTATGCCCTTTTTATATATATTTAGTTTTACGACAAATTGCGAGTTTTAAATAAAATATTCAAAAAAAAAAACTAATAGATAAAAATAACCTTTTCATAAATGGCCATATTTAAACCTTTCGTTCGTTCAGTCCTACGTAAAACTCATGAACGAGCATTAAATTGAATCCTCTGAAAATCCCTTAAAGTAATTCTATCTGCTTTAAATATTTCCGCTTTTACATATTTTCTCCCTAAATCTAGGGGAAAACCTCCAAAATTGTCAACACTGCCAAGTTGGTCCGGTCGGAAGCCTACACACGTTCCGATTTGGTAGGAAGTGAAGTTCGTGCGAACCAAATCCGGCCGACCGCGTCAAACACGAATATGGTCGGACGACTACGCTACACACGTCCAGATTTGGTCTGGAGCAGACCAAATCGGCGGTCGGATCGGAACGTGTGTAGCGGCTATAACATGAAACAAAAGTGACACTAAAGACCTGGCAGTATGGCATGATGTCTTCGCCTGTCCACAAAAAAAAAAAAGGACGAATTTTTACTACTACTACTACTACAAAAGTGACATTTGATTCTGCATGTGTTCTGCATTTTTGCAATGTTTTTGTATTACTTTGTTTGTTTTCGTAATATAAAATCTATAAAACAATTTATATTATTAATAATTTGTACCTGAATTGCTTTGTACAAAAGAGCTGACCAACAGATTGTCAGTATTAAATAATAGTATAATGTCAGCGGAATCAGAGAAGAGTTTCTGTTTCAAAAAGGAAAATAAGTTTTTGGTGAAAAGTGGTTGTAAGAAACGTATGTGGAGATCTTTGAAACAAATATTAACCGCTGAACGAGCTTTACCTTGGCAAAATGATGCTGTATTGTGTAGGTGTTAATTTTTTTAAGTACCTATCAGTTAAACAGAGTGTTATAGAGACTTGTTAGGTAAGTATTTTTGTAATCTAATTGTTGCAGATTATTCGATAAATGCACCTCCTACATTCAAACCCACCAAAAAATATTCCGATATATCAGGTTTACCTGCACCATATATGGACAGGCATTCTAAACTTTACTATAGCAATGTTGAAGAATTCACGACAGTTCGCAGCTTACCAATGGACATTACTGCAGGTTACTTACAACTAAGAGGAGCCAATACAATAGTGGGATGAACTATAATTAATTGTTTGATGTAAGCGTGTTCCCTGTCTAGTTTATGATACAATATTTTTATATCTAAAGAAAGTTAAAAGGTATTAATAAATGAATTGTATTGTAACAGATTCATTTAATTAAAAAGCTTAATTAACAGCTTACATTAAAGTGTAGGCATATGTAAGTACTTTTCAATATTCAAACTTTAAAATTATGTACTAAATACAAATATTAACACCAGCCTTTTCAATGCTGAAGCTGAGAAACTTATGCTATTTCAAAGGAAATGGATGTCCAAGTGACTGCATTATGTATGGCTTCTCTAGTCTACAGTCGCTATAAAAGACAATGATAGAGAAAAAAGAACAATAGGTGCACCTAATAAGGCCTGAGCTTACCAGCAGTTGATTAGATTGACCATTGGTTGGTTGGTTGACGGACTTGATTGGTGTTTGTATGGGTTAACAAATGGTTAACCAATGATTAACATAACCAAATGTTGGTGAACACGGACCTTAGAGACAAAATAGACTGGACACATGGAATGTTTGTTACATTGTATGTTATAGAATTATATAGGATGAATTTATGAATATTATATAACCTTGCTCTAAATGGGTGATTAAAAGAGACAATTTCTCAAGAATTTTCCACAATGTGTCACAATCTACTTCTACTCTACAGAAAAGCGCGCGATCAAATAAAAAAAAGGAATTATGTATAATATGTACAGCAAAGCCCAATGGCGGCCCAATATTTACCGAAAGCGTGCGGCTAACGCCAAGACAACGCACATCTGAACTCTAACGTGCCGCGCCTAACCTAGCAAAAAGTGTTTATTGCTCGTAGTACTACCAGTATTACTACCAGTAGTAAAATAAGACTAAACGGGTAAAAAATAATCCCTCGTACTACCAAGCGATCCAGTAGTACCATGGGAAATATTTTTTTACCCGTGGTACTACTACATTTTTAATAATAAATATAGCTATTTTAAGACAAACAGGGTGACAGTGAAACTCGACCTATTCCTAGAAAGGGATACTAGAGGTCATTAGCAACAAATTAAGTCCAGTGAACCAGATGGTTACCGAGTTGTAATGGTTCTTGGATTTTTTAGAAATTTTCCGAAATGTTACCAAAAAACATAAATTGTGATAAAACTACTCCACTTTAAACAGTAAATTGGTATTTTTCTGAAAGCTGAATAATTCGGGATCATTTTAAAAAATAGCACTTTGCCAAAAATTACATAATCTCAGAAATAAAAGGTCTTTAGTAAAAATAATTTTTATTTTATCTATTTTCTCCAACTTTGCCGTAATTTTTTGCAAAAGAACTGTATGGAAATTAGCGTACAAATGAGTAAAATAACATAGTAGTTACATAAGCTTTACAAAAAGGTACTTAAGTCATTAACTTTCCCAACTGTCTTAAAAAAATCAACAAAAGAGAGCTGTAGGTCAGACATTTCATTACGATTTGAAAACTGAATTTGGCTCGAAAAGTCGACAGTAACGTAAAAACCAAGTTTCATCAAAATCGGCTCACAAACAAAAAAGTTGGCCGCCATCTTGGATTTTTAATATTTTTAACATTGCGTTGCTGTTTTTTTGTCAAAATAGTACTAGAAACTGAGTTTCATCGAAATCGGCCTGCTAACAAAAAATTTGTCCGCCATCTTGATTTTTTTTATTCTTTTAATATTGCGTTGCTGTTTTCTGGTCAAAATAGTACTAAAAACCAAGTTTCATCAAAATCGGCTCACAAACAAAAAAGTTGGCCGCCATCTTGGAATTTTAATATTTTTAACATTGCGTTGCTGTTTTTTTGTCAAAATAGTACCAGAAACTGAGTTTCATCGAAATCGGCCTGCTAACAAAAAATTTGTCCGCCATCTTGATTTTTTTATTCTTTCAATATTGCGTTGCTGTTTTCTGGTCAAAATAGTACCAAAAACTGAATTTAATCGAAATCGGCCAGCAAACAAAAAATTTGTCCGCCATCTTGGATTTTATATTTTTAACATTGCGTTGCTGTTTTCTTGTCAAAATAGTACCAGAAACTGAGTTTCATCGAAATCGGCCTGCTAACAAAAAAGTTGGCCGCCATCTTGGATTTTTTAATACTTTTAACATTGTGTTGTTATTTTCTTGTCAAAATTGTACTAAAAACCAAGTTTCATCGAAATCGGCCTGCTAACAAAAAAGTTGGCCGCCATCTTGGATTTTTTAATACTTTTAACATTGTGTTGTTGTTTTCTTGTCAAAATTGTACTAAAAACCAAGTTTCATCAAAATCCGCTCACAAACAAAATAGTTGGCCGCCATCTTGGATTTTGGAAATTTGCCTTTTTTTTAACCTTTTGACCGCCATGTCTTCTATAGAAGACAAACGTTTTTGTGTCCTCCACGCTAAGACTTTAATATGTAGATGATAACTAATAATTTATTTTTTTCTTTTATTTTGTCTTCTATAGGAGACATTGGCGGTCAAAAGGTTAATAAGCGAGATGAAGATTTGCACTCACTCACACTACATGTCGTATGCAACATAATATTAATTTAAAAATAAATTATAACTATAAAGTCGTGATAGCCCTGTAAGACTTGTCTCGAGTTACTATGAACGGCGTTGTATGTAACTCGGGACAACCACTCCCCCGTCTCACCCCGCAAGCCCCGCACGATTGACCTGTTTAGACGTCTCCGTCGGCCTACTGTATGAAAAGTTGCTTATTCTGTGCTATAGGTATAAATAAAACTCTTTCACGGATTTTTTCACGCAATTTATTTAACAACAACCAAGTTGTTAAATAAATTGCGTGAAAAAATCTTTTTTCACGCAATTTATTTAACAACTTGGTTGTTGTTAAATAAATTGCGTGAAAAAATCCGTGAAAGAGTTTTATTTATATGGACAGTTCGCGCAGAAATCTAAGTTGTGTTTATACTATAGGTACTATTTACCAAGATAATAGGTAGGTACACGAAAATTGCCTGCATGATGCACTAAAAAGAATGACAAAAAATATTTTTATAAAAAATAAAAGTGCCTTCAAAAAAATGCCGCCAATAAGTCACAAATAATACCATTAACTCTAATACTGTATTCACAACAAATAACTTAAGTAGGTAAGTACTTTGAAGTGCCCGACGTCTTGAAAGTACTTACTTACGTTATTTGGTGTTAATTCAGTATAGAGGTATTATTTATTTTTTTCTTTTTGGTGGCATTTTTTTAAAGGCGCTTTTTTATATAGGTAAGTAATATGTGCATGTAAAAATAATGTGCCTTATTGGTGTGGATCTATAATTGGTTTACTGTAGCTATTAATAGTTTCATAATTGGTATTTTAACTGTTGATCCACCAAATAAATAAAATTTCCTCGAAAGTGTCCTGGCTCATTCGAAAAAATTTATAAAACATTTTACTTCGCGCACACAGTTTATCGAAGAGAAGGTAATATGTTCCCTCTAAATATCGCACTTGAAGAATAGGATCAACCCAAAATGTTCTTTGACGATATCGTTTTTTTCGCCATAAATATAAAAGATAAAGCAAACGTAATTTGTTTACTGCTGCCATTATTACCTCGAATACCTATACTAGTACAAAAACTAATATAAAACTTGGAGCCGCGCGGTTACTTTAGCTGGCGTAACGCGACTAACCGCATAGCAAGCTGCTGGTTATCGTTTCACACACCGATATCGTTCCGATATCGTGACGATATCGTGACGATATCGTGCCGATATCGTGCCGATATCGGCGGACGATATCGGGACGATATCGGTGTAATATCGTGTCGTTACCGTTATCGTCCAATGTGAAAACGTCCATTGTGTTTTATTAGTTTATTTAGTAATCGTCATGCCAATAGTTATCAAAAGTGCTGGAAGAGAGATTGTTTTACAGGTGAAATGTGCTTGCGAAATAAAACAGGACAATAACAGGCTACTTAAACCATTTGCTAAAGTGCAGGCGCGGGCTGCTCACGGGCTGCTTGTTTGATAGGTCATTTTTAGGGTGACCATTATGTGATATTTTGCTTTCGCTTGGGGTATTTTAGTTACTATTATTATCTACTCTATAGTTACTATAGTTACTTAATAAAATATTTCGAAATATATTTATTTGGTTGTTATTTAATTCCTACATTACTAACAATTATAATAAACAATGTAAAATCTATCTGCTTATAAAAGTGTTTTTAATGTCTTACAGTTTTATATTGCTATTATAAATGGAAGTATCTAGATAAAATTTACTGTATTCTCAATTATAGCAACCGGACAAAAGCCAGTTAGATTTTTTCCTCATCTACACGTGATGGGAAAATTATTTACAACTACTGGCAACATTAAATACGCCACCAGTCGCGCGCAGACTTATCTGGATCGCACTCTAGACGTGCTTACGTCACTTTATTTTGCTAAAATATTCAATCACGTTGTCAAAATTTAAATTTATTTTTTTAATAGGGCAGGATACCCCTATGTAGGTAGCCACTTTAAAGATTTTTTTACTTTTAAGCACTAGTCTTCTTTATGACACAAATTATATCTTAAATTATTTCTACCTAGAATTAATATAAGTACCTTTAAAGGCAGGTACATTTTCAAATTTAAAAAGGCAAAATAGTTTTTTGTACGTATAATAATATCACAATCACAAAATGTGTGAGATGCCAAATGCCCCGGTATTGATAGTCAAACTTTTGCAAGTACCTATAGCGAAAAATCAAAACCAAACCCAGGTTAAATTAATATAAGTATTCTAATGTGCTAGAAACCAATCGATTGCAAAACAATAATTTAATTGTAAAACAACAAAGGTTATAATAAATTTTATCCATAACAAATTTCAAAAAATTTTCATTAAAGAAATTGACAATTTTGAAAGCCCCCATCACAAAATAAAATCCTCAAAAAATATTTTGTGACGGGGGTTTTTAAAATTTTTAGTTTTATTTTTATTTCATACTTTTTAAAGTACACACGCACACGCACGCAAAATTAAAAAAACCGCATTGAAATCGCTTGATCCGTTTAGGCACTACGAATATATAAAGTACAGACAGACAGACATTTTATCTGCCGCCATTTAGTTTTTTTTTATTGCACCTAAATTTGCCCAGTAGGGCTAACATGACGGCAACGAGATAGCACGAGATAGTTTGTCGCGCGCCTTCCAACCAATCAGCAGTCACGCGCGCTATCTACGAGCGATCTGATTGGTCGAAAGTAATGCGACAAACTATCTCGTGCTATCTCGTTGCTGTCATGTTAGCCCTACAGGGAGAACATTATTTTAGTCAAAGCACCAGCCCTGTATCTTTTACCGATTTGACAGGCAGTTGACCATCTCAATAAATGGCTGGTTGGATTTTCATCAAACGTAGTTAAGAACCATCTCGATTAATATAGCTTTCAATTAAAAAAAACCGCATTAAAATCGCTTGATCCGTTTAGCCACTACGAATATACCTACAGACAGACAGACAAACATAGGCTTCAAACTTATAACACCCCTCTTTGCGCTGCACCGGGGGTTAAAAAATAAAACAGAAAATGGCGTTTACTGAAAAAAAAAACGTAGGACCTAAGGAATTCTTACGATTGTTATTATTACCTTATTATAATACATTATTTTAATGCCTTTGGGAAAAAATTTAGAAAACTTGTCGAGTTCGTATTCTCTTGACAAGGCTCGGCACGTTGTCGGTAGTCGCCCGCCCGTTGCGTTGCGTGCGTCCGTTGGTACGGCCGTACCGCACCGATACAATACATAGTTATTGTGAAACTGAATATCGGAATTATCTCCTTTATTGCTCCAATACATAATTATTGAAACTATTTACGTTTTATAACGGGTGCCAAGCACCAAGGTGACAAGACAACTCACTCGCGGTATCTCTAGCGCCAGACCGCGAATGAGTAGTCACCACGCACGTTGTCACCTCTTGGTGCTTGGTACCCGGGGCGGACCGCCCCCTTTACGCCGCCTCTGCGTAGTAAAACCATATCTGTTTTCAGTACATTTGAAGTACTGTCATATTGACTGTCCCACTACTTTATAAAGACACTCAGTTACTACAATTTAAAATTTAAAACTTTCGGGGTGTCCATCGTTCCAGCAGCGCCACGGTCTCCGATTTGCTTGAAAAAAATACACCATGCAGGCCAATTTTTTACCAGTCGGGAAAAAATACGATTGATTTTTTCCCCCCACTGGATCCGAGGATATACGGGGATTTCTGTGGCGCTGCTGGAACGACGTCGTCCTGGCAGCGCCCCGCTATTTCATATTAATTACAAAAGCTATAATAAATCTAATAAGACACATATTTTTTCCTTTTTTTTCCATTTCACATAAGCTAATGTCCACCTGTAAATGTCGACAGATTCAGGAGTAATCGTAGGTCACTTGGGGCGCTGCTGGGACGACGTCGTCCCAGCAGCGCCACGGCCGAATCTCAGCAATTCGATTTTTTTACTGAAAACAGTGTGCCTGTATATTTAGTTCCTTCATCATAGGGTACGGAAAAAATTGAATTTCTACATTTCATCATGGAATAATGATTTTATAGGCATCGAAAAATTATAACCTCAAAAAAAATTGTTTTTGCTCTAACGCCTTTAATTGATGTATTAAATAGCATTTGCGCATTCTTTTATCTTCCTATAAAGGGAAAAAAATAAACCACTCTCGCAGCATTAACTATTCCAGAGAAATCCTAGGTTTAGATTGTGTTCATACATTTAGGCATCGTTCCAGCAGCGCCATTCATTTTAGTTATTTTATTATAGACGTTCGAGTTTTAAGTCGTTTTGGATCGTAGTCTTTTGGCGTTTTAGGCGTTATGCGTTTTATGCATTTAGCGTTTTAGACATTATACATTCTAGGCATTATGCACTTCAGGAATTGCGCTACATAGGCTTTTTGAGTTTTAGGTATTATACGTTCTAGGCATTTTGTACTTCAGGTATTGTGCTACTTTGGCTTTTTGCGTTTTAGACGTCGCGCTCATAAGGGACAGAAAAGGTTGTGGCACTGTACCTACCTACCTACAGTCGTCACAAAATAAGATGCCCGTTTTGACACATGCTAAAGTGACATAATTAGGCATGTAACCATACGAGTGATCGATTCTCGCGATTAATCGATTAAGGTTCTGAGTAACTAATCGATTATAGTAGGTTTGCAACTTATGTGGATTAAGACTAAAGTTATTATTATAAAATGTTAAACTTACTATATAGGTACTTATACTTTTAATAAACATATTATTGTATAAATTGACCTTTTATGTTATATAAACTTGAATCGAATCCACTTATATTGCATAATTTATATAAGAGCGAACGCGCACTTGTGATTTTTAATCGGGCGATAGTTTGGTCGTTCTCGGATTCAGTATATAGTTATATGGCAGTGGCAATCGTCAGTGCGCTTAAACTATGGACCGATCAAACTATCGAAAATGATTGGCCGATAGTTGTACGATCAAACTATCGGCCGGGCGGTAATGTGCATGAAGGACTATGTGAGCGCGCGCACTGCATTCAACTAAACTATCGCCCAACTATCGGTAGACTGCGCATTCAGTATCGAACTATCGAAAATGACTGGCCAATAGTTACTACAACTATAGTTATTGTTCACGCCGCGCGTGATTCATTCATTCACGTGCATTCGTGGGTTCGCCGCCAAGCGCCGTCCGCGCAACACGGCACTCAGTTGGCCGTAAGCAGCCGTGAGACAAGTTCGTGTGTTTCTGTAGCGACGTGCCGCGCAAGTTACCTACCCATATTGGGGACCGAGATTTCGTTTTGCACCTACTAGGGCTCCGGTCGGGGTACGGACTTGTAACCCGTGTGTGTTCGCTTTGAAAAGCGCCGGGAAGTTTTAGCAGCCTATTAGGGCATTGTGTAGTATAAGAGTGTTAGCTGTAATAGTATCCCATCGGGGGTTGTGTGGAGATCGTTTTGCCCGCGCGCGCGCCGGCGAGACAACGTTCAGCCCCCCTGGATTACGGACAGTATCCCTTACCATAAGGTAGGACTAGTTTTAATTTACTTAATTTTGCATGAGAAACCTTCGATTCAATAAACTGTGGAACACAGTAGATGTGGTCATCACAATTGTGCGTGATCATATTTTTGGTAGCAGAGCGTAGTTGATATAATTAATTTTCATATTAAAATTAACTACATAAAATTTCATAGTAAAAATAAAAAGCGTACCTAAAAAGAGTACCTAAAAATTATTTTTTTTTGTTGAAATCTCGAGGGTATTTGAAGATCCCGAGACGATTTGAAGTACTAAGAAATTGTTCTAGTAAATTCTCGAAGCGAATGTTTCTCACTTGGTGGATCCGATAATAGATAGACACTTATATAATTGTTGTCACATACTAGTGTTTTGATACGAGTTCACTCGCCTAGATGTATATATTTTTTTGTGTGTCCGGATTTATTTGACGAATAGTTCGTTCGAAAGTGTGTTTATTAGTATCACATACTAGTGATTTGATACGAGTTTACTCGCCTAGATGTGTATATTTTTTTTTGTTTGTCGGGATTTATTTGACGAATAGTTTCGTTCGAAAGTGTTGTTTATTAGTACCACATACTAGTGTTTGTTCCGAGTCCGCTTGCCTAGTTAAAAAAGTGGAACTAGTTTTAATTATTAGTAGTATTAAATTACGAGTATTATTATTAAAAATAGTTTTGTTTTTGTTTGTTGATAACGGTTTAGTAGTTGATTTGCGAGGTATGCCATACCGTTAATCCTATACGTTTTGTTTATACCGTTATATTGTTAGCCCTTGAAATTGGTAAGTTGCTAATAATTTATGAAAATAGTAGGGTCCGTGTATGTCGTCCGAATTTTAACCCTTGAACCCCGTTGGGGCCAATTCTGACCACGCATATAGCTGTCAACGTTCACTCAAACCCGGGGCGGCCAATATTGACCAGGCGCCGGCCGGCACAGATTACTTGTGTTTTATATTATCGTGACGCGACCTATTTCTATTGTTTTTTTTTGTTGATGTTTACCACTTTTATATTTCTTTGTTTGCTTTGTTTATAAAACGGATTATAAATGGCTCCTACGAATCCGACCGCCGTATCCAGGGCTGGCATCCAAGGAGTTTTGCGTTGGCTTGCTTGTGCGGTCACATTAATAGACCGAGCCGACCGGGTAGGCGCGTTGCTAGCTCGGTATGGCGGGCTGGCAGCTCGCCTGCAAGACCTGGAGCGCCACGCCATGGAGTGTCGCGCGTATTATTTGCAGAACCCCCCAGCTGATGAGGCCGTGTCGGAACAGCTGGAGCAGGATGTAGCCCAGGCCTATGAGCTGGCTGACCAGTTCACGGAGGCGGCTGAGAGGGCCCTGGCTGTTCGGAAGGGGGAGCCGGTTTTGAGCGGGGAGGTCAAACCTACCCCGACGGCGTTGCTAGGCCGATTACCTACGCTGGAGATTCCCACTTTTAATGGGGATCTGTCAGCCTGGATGGGCTACATTAATTTGTTTGACAGTTTGGTGGATTCACGACGGGACTTATCCCCTAGTGAGAAGTTGGCCTATTTGCGCTCCTCCCTGCGAGGAGAGGCCAGCGCGGTAATCCAGCACCTGCTCATCAGTGACGACAACTACCAGGTGGCTCGCCAGCTTCTGGTTAGCAGGTACCAGAATGTCCGGTTACTGGCGGACACCCACGTGGCCACGATTTTGGCCCTCCCGCGAATCACGCGGGTACACCTGTTACGGAGGGAGTTGCTGAACCCGCTACTGTCAGCGGTCAACTCCCTAAGGCGATTGGACCTGCCGGTGGATCAGTGGTCCTTTGTACTGCTGCACATAGTCCTCGCCAAATTGCCCGCTGAAATGAAGGGGCGTTTCGAGCAGAGGTACGGAGGCGACAGCGCCTCGTATCTCCCGCCCTTCGCGGACCTCCTTCGTTTTTTGGAGGACGAATGTAGGGTGACGGACCACCTGGAGCCCGCCCCGGTTCCAGGTGTTGGTCGTATGGTGGCGGCGAGGGAACAGCCCCGTCGCCCGACCAATCGGTATGCTGCCTTCCAGCAGTCCCCTCCCCCCGCACCGAGTGAGCGGTGCAGGTATTGCAGGGGAGATAGGCACATGGTGCACGAATGTGCCAAATTTAGAGGCCTCCGCCCAGAGGGACGGAGGGCCGTTGCTAAACAGCGCCAATGGTGCTATAGGTGTTTGGGGGGACACATGCAGTCGGCGTGTCCCCAGACCGAGGATTGTCGTCTTTGCGGAGGGAGGCATCACCCCCTCCTTTGTTTGGACCGCAAGGACGCCGGGAGCGACCGGGGTTCGAATTCCTCGCGCACGGGCGGGGGCCCGGCAGCCCGGAACCGGTCCCCTAGAGATTCGGCGGGGCTTAGCCCCCCCGTTCAGTCCCCCCCGGAGAGGGGGAACTATAGGAGAGACGCCCCCGCCACGGGCGGGGGTAGGGGGGTACCACAAGAGTACGCCACGGTGGCGATGGGCACGGGCCCTATTTGCTACTCCCCCCCCCTAATGGAGAGGCCTCGATTGGGGTACTATGCACCGAGGCACGCCCCACACGGGTATTACCCTGCACCTAGGAGTGCTGTTGGTCGGGGCCAGTATGTACCCGATTGGGACCCGCTCGCCCGGTACGAGCGTCCCACATTTGGCGCGCCGACTCAGGCGCGAGGGGGACAAGTACCCCCCCAAAATTTTTAATGGCGCCCCTGTCGGACCCAACCACCCCTCCGGAGCTTGTGCTGTTGCCAACAGCCTCCGTGAATGTTTGGGGACCTAAGGGCAATGTTGTCACGGTGCGTGCCCTTTTGGACTCAGGTGCCCAGGGGTGCATAATGTCCCGGTGGCTTGTCCGACAGCTGGGTCTTTTGCTTGTGCCGCATCACGAAGCGGTACGGGGGGTGGGAGACTCGCGGATCCCTGATCCGATTGGTCGAGTTGAGTTCTCCTTCTCCCCCCACTTCACGCCAAGGCCGAAGATCGGTGCTTCGGCGATAGTTTTTGATAAGGTGGTTGGACCACTCCCGCAAGTGCGAGTGCCGCCATCCACGATTGAGCTGACGTCTGGACTGGCTTTGGCTGATCCTTCCTTCCACCGACCGGGCCCAATACACTTGTTGATTGGTGCGGATGTCCTCGGTCGGGTACTGTGTGGAAGCAAGCGAGTTTTGCAGACAGCCGATCTTGTCGCCTTGTCCTCGTCGCTGGGTCATGTGGTGATGGGAAAGGTACCACAGACACCAGAGACCCCGTCGGTAGACCGCCAGACCATTGTCGGTTCTACTTTGTCCGACGTTCTCCAAAAGTTTTGGGAGGTGGAGGAACCTCCCACTGCCAAGCGGTTGGATCCGTTAGCGGAGGAGTGCGAATTGTTCTACCAGAACAACACTGGGCGCCTCCTCTCGGGTCGCTTGATTACCCGCTTGCCCTTCTTGGCGGTTCGCCCTCCTTTAGGGAGCTCCCGACCGATGGCCGAGAAGAGATTGTTGTCCATGGAGCGTAGGATGGCCAGGGATCCCGCATTCAAGGAGAAGTATATAGACTTCATGCGGGAGTATTTGGACCTTGGGCACATGTCCATCTCGCAGTTGGACTGGCGTAATGTGGAACATTACTTCCTGCCACACCACGCTGTTTTGAAGACTTCCAATGGGAAGATCCGCGTGGTCTTTGATGGTTCAGCGCCCACGTCAACCGGAGTGTCGTTGAATCAGTGTCTGCATGCGGGGCCGAAGTTGCATCACGATGTCTGTGATGTTTTGACCAACTTCCGCCGGCACGCTGTCGTCTTTGTGGCCGATATCCGCATGATGTTCAGACAGACCGTGATTCACCCGGAGGATAGACGATACCAGCTCATCCTTTGGCGTGAGGATCCCCAGGATCCGATGTTGGCTTACGAGCTGAACACCAACACTTATGGTTTGCGGTCGAGCCCCTTTGTGGCGATCCGTTCGCTTATGGAGCTCGCAGAGCGCGAACGGCTACGCTATCCCCGGGCATCTGCTCTTATTGAGGGGGGGGCCTTATTTGTCGACGATATCTGCACGGGGGCCTCGAGCTTAGATGAGGCTCTCGTCTTACGTGATGAGCTGATTGCGCTCTTGAGGGCTGGTGGCTATGAGTTGCGGAAGTGGCTGTCTAACTCACCGGACCTATTGGCAGATTTGCCTAAGGACCACCAGCAAGAGCCGCTCCTCTTTGAAAATCCGGAGACTCCAGACATGCTGTCTGTTTTGGGAGTCCAGTATCGACCAGTCCCGGATTTGTTCACATATAGATTGGAACTGCCAGACCCAAAGGTCTGGACTAAACGCACGGTGCTGTCTACTGTAGCCCGTACCTTTGATCCGAACGGTTGGCTCAGCCCTGTAGTGTTTTCGATGAAGTGCTTCCTACAGGAGCTCTGGGCTGCGGAACTGTCATGGGATGAGCCCCTCTCTGGTAGCCTCCTACGAGAGTGGGTGAGGTTCGTGTCATCCCTACCCGACGTCAATCGGGTTTGTATACCGAGGCAAATGCTGCCTTCGGGAAAGTTTAAAGCCTCCCTGCACGGCTTTTGTGACGCGTCCGAAAGCGGATACGCGGCAGCCGTTTACATCCGAACGGTGGATGCAGCAGGCGTTGTCGCCGTACACTTAGTTACGGCCAAGAGTAAGGTCGCCCCCCTTCGGACTAGGCTAACCATTCCGAAGTTGGAGTTGTCCGGCGCCACTCTCTTAGTACGGCTACTCAATCATGTTGCCGACACCTTGGGAAACGGTGTCGACTTGGAGTCGATATTTGCGTGGTCTGACAGCCAGGTCGTCCTTTGTTGGCTGAAGAGTTCAGTCCACACCCTTGAGGTTTTTGTGGCCAACCGGGTCTCACAAATTCAGACTTCAAAGGCCCCGTTGATTTGGCGCCACGTACCGGGCGAATTGAACCCCGCAGATTGTGCCTCCCGCGGCTGCGAGGCGCCTGAGTTAGTGGACCACCACCTATGGTGGAGTCCATCATGGTTGTTACGGCCTGAGCGCTCATGGCCTGCCACCCCGCCTGTGGCCAGAGTCCCAGACCTAGGCATGCGTGTTCACGCCGTGGAGACGGTGGCGGCTCCGCAGATGGAGTTTTTGTTAGACCGCTACAGTTCTTTGGATAAGTTGCTCGGCGTGACTGCTTGGATTAGGCGCTTTGTGCGAAATTGTCGCCAGCCTCAGGAGAAATCGTTGTCTCCGGTCCTCGCCCCACAAGAGCGGCAAGACGCTCTGTTGCATTGGTTGCGAGTGACGCAACAGCGAGAGTTTGAACCGGAGCTGAAAGCCCTGCGCTCAAGTAAGCCCAAGTTGAAGGGACCCTTGGTGCGGTTGAATCCCTTCCTGGACAGTACCGGATTGCTGCGTGTCGGAGGTAGGCTCAGACATGCCAACCTGCCGTACGGATCACGCCACCCTTTGTTGCTCCCCAAGGATGGACCGTTAGTTAGACTGTTGATTACAGACCGACATGTAAAGAATGCTCATGCCGGTTGTAATGCTTTGACCGCGCTCCTCCAACGAGAGTTCTGGATTTTGTCAGCGCGGAGAATAATCCGATCCGTTATTTTTCGTTGTCTCCCGTGTTATCGTTTGCGCGCCGATACGATGCAGCCCCAGATGGGTGATTTGCCTGCCGATCGAGTGAACGAATCGATGCCCTTCTCAGGAGTTGGAACGGATTTTGCGGGGCCATTTACCGTTAAGACATCGCGGCTTCGTAATGCTAGAACGGAAAAGGCTTACTTGTGTGTATTTGTTTGTTTGGCCACTAAAGCGGTCCACCTGGAGGTGGTTAGTGCCCTCACCACAGAAGCCTTTGTAGCCACGTTGAATCGTTTTGTGTCTCGCCGCGGAATGCCGTCGTTAATCAGGTCCGATTGTGGAACCAATTTCAAGGGCACCGATAGGTATTTAAAGGAAGTTTGTGAATTTTTGGATAGGAATAATTTTGAGATCGGATCCACACTCTCTCGCAGAGGGGTACGATGGCAGTACTCCCCGCCATCCTGCCCCCACTGGGGAGGGATTTTTGAAGCAACTGTAAAGGCCGCTAAAACTCACCTTCGTCGCGTTATTGGGGAGACGGTCCTCACGTTTGAGGAACTCGCGACCGTATTTTGTAAGGTTGAGGCGGTCCTCAACTCGCGTCCGTTGTGTCCGTTGTCTTCGGACGCGAATGATTTAGAGGCCCTTACGCCGGGCCATTTTTTGATTGGCAGACCGCTTAACGCCTTGCCGGAATATCCTTATTCCGAAGTGGCCTCCGGACGGCTCTCGCGATTTGAATTGCTCCAGCAGCTTACGCAGAGTTTTTGGCGCCGTTGGCATCTGGAGTATTTGCACATTTTGCAGCAACGCGTTAAGTGGTCGGATAGGACGACCCCACCCAAGACTGGAGACCTCGTGTTGGTAAAGGATCCAAACCTGCCGCCCCTCCGCTGGCGTTTAGGACGCATTGTTCAGCTTCATCCGGGGTCGGATGGTGTGCCCAGGTTTGCCGAGGTCCTGGTGGGGGACTCTGTTTTGAAGCGAGCGATCGCTACCCTCTCTCGCCTGCCCTTAGATTGAGTTGGCGGACAGTTTGCTACTGTCCGGGGCGGGGGGATGTTCACGCCGCGCGTGATTCATTCATTCACGTGCATTCGTGGGTTCGCCGCCAAGCGCCGTCCGCGCAACACGGCACTCAGTTGGCCGTAAGCAGCCGTGAGACAAGTTCGTGTGTTTCTGTAGCGACGTGCCGCGCAAGTTACCTACCCATATTGGGGACCGAGATTTCGTTTTGCACCTACTAGGGCTCCGGTCGGGGTACGGACTTGTAACCCGTGTGTGTTCGCTTTGAAAAGCGCCGGGAAGTTTTAGCAGCCTATTAGGGCATTGTGTAGTATAAGAGTGTTAGCTGTAATAGTATCCCATCGGGGGTTGTGTGGAGATCGTTTTGCCCGCGCGCGCGCCGGCGAGACAACGTTCAGCCCCCCTGGATTACGGACAGTATCCCTTACCATAAGGTAGGACTAGTTTTAATTTACTTAATTTTGCATGAGAAACCTTCGATTCAATAAACTGTGGAACACAGTAGATGTGGTCATCACAATTGTGCGTGATCAGTTATAGTTACAGTTATACAACTATCGGCCTGTGCATTCCGACTAAACTATTGGTCGACTAAAAATCACAAGTGCGCGTTGGCTCTAAAAGTGCAAGTATTTTAACTACAGCTCACAGCATAGACATGTTTATAGAGTAGCTACATTACTTATTATAGCACACGTTGGCCCAACCATTGGCCAATACGTCGTTTATTAACACTTTTGAAAGAACCTTTTTAAACGTCTTGTTCGTTCAAAAGTTAGTGTCAATGTACGATGTATTGGCCAGTGGTTGGACCAACGTGTACAGGCCGCTTATGGTAAACGCACGCTTGTCCGATGCGAACGCTTCGAACAAGCCGAACGAAACGTGTTTTAAGAAATCTCTGGAAAGGTGAATGTGACGATTCGACATGGTGAGGTGTGCAAGTTTGTCTAGGTTTTATTTAAAGAATTTTTTTTTTCATTCGGTTCATTCGAAACGTTCTCCTTGGATAAGTGTGCGTTTGCCTAGAAACCGTTTTATCAAAATCATTGTTGCCAATTCATAATTTCATTAATGCTTTAAACGCCAATCTAGTTTTCACACAAAAAAGATCAATTTTACAAATTAATCTATTAAAGTGGTTCTAACGATTATTTCGATATAATTGAATGAAACTGGAGAAATCCTGCACACAACGATTACAGCACTAGTATTTAAAAAAATAAAGACTGAGAACGTAACTGTTTTTCGAGACGTTTCGTAGTTAATCGAATCTGCGTTTACTATAGAATAAACGCAAAAATAATACGCGGAATTTACTTTGCCTTATTTTATGATGCGTTAAAAAATGTAACATATTATTTTCATACACCTTTGATAAGTAATCAGCATATATTTGATTTTTTGGTTTTCGTAACAAGTTACATTCTAGGGTCATTACCATGTGTCAAAACGGGCATCTTAATTTGTGACGACTGTACGTGCCAAGCTACACCTAGTCCGACAACGAAACATAAAGGATAGGTACTAAGAGATCGGCCGTCCATGCAAAGTAGCAAAGTTGTGCGAACTAATGGGTCCTCCGGACTATGTCAGTAGGCGCTTTAGCAATTACTTTATCATTTTTTACTAAAAATAACTATTATTTCTTAAAACAAAATACGGGTATATTTTGTAAAACCTTGTTTATAAAAAAATCATACATTATCTATACTTACCTATGTACCTACAGCATATACTTAGGTACACTTCTAAAATGAATAGCTTAGGTACAGAATGAAATTTTATAGATAACAAATTCAGAATACAAAAATTACCTGCTGAACGTTTGCTGGTTGATTTTTAAAAATCCGTATCAGCATAAATCCGTGCATATTGTTTGTAGCACTCGTTTTTTTTTTCTAAATGCAAACTGCATAGGTACTCTTGCATATTTGGGGGAAGCCAGTCTGCTCTTCCTATATTTTCAACCTCCTCAATTTTAAATCGGAGTCTGACGGAAAGCTGAAAATTAAACATATTGTTTTTAAATTAAATTTGCCATACGAACGAAAAAGTAGGTACTTACACACATAAAATAAAAGTACTATGATTGAATACTGAGAACTAAAAAGTATTGATTCGATTATCGATATCTTATTTGCAAAGTACCAACACTACAAGACCAATGGCGAGTAAATGAAATGTCAAACAAAATGTCGAACAAAAGATTTTCATTTATTTGTTTTATCATCAGGTATAGTTACGTGTATGAAAATAAAAGATAAGAGTTTTCTACAGTATTTTTGCAAAGAAAGGCTTACCAAAAATGGCCTAGGTATTTGAATAATTGGAAAAAACGGAGGTTCACTCGCCGATGAAAGGATATTATTCCGAGTTTGTCCTTTAAATTACTGTAGAAACTTTTGCAGCTCTTTACAGCACAAGCCATGGTGTTTTGGCAATACACACAAAAAAATTATTTTCACTAATCTTGCATAAATTAACCACAATTATTAAAAAAACCACGAACACTGATGGAGTCCACTCTGGCCTACAGAAACTCGGCTAGAGTGGCGCGCTAGGTTTCAATACGGAGCGTTGCCTATATTGCTATCTCTTTTCAATGCACGCTGAACTGTCATTTAGGAGGATAGGAAAGATATATCGTTTCGTTGTTCAACTTTTTAGTATCCATCTACGTTTAATACTACATCTTTGTGCGTCACTACACTATTAAAATGACAGTAATTTTGATGAGGAGAGTGAGGAGAGATGTCATCCACGACGAGATGCCTTGGCCTGACTCATGGCCCGCTATTATTTCTCGGCTGCTTGCGCTCCTACAGGCCATGCTGCTCGGATTGGCAACGTCATAAATGTCAATGTCGTCTACTAATCCTAATTTCTTGTATGCATGAGATGAGATGAATTCCTGATTATAGCGCCTTAAAATCAAATAATACGCGAACATAACTAAGGGTTGTTTTATTTTAACTATATCACAGTCACGAAAATGTTTATTAAACACTCCTACTGATGTTGTAAGCTCCCAGTCGGCTCGAGGTATCGCACGAATCCATCGCTGACGCAGTGTTCCTCCTTCGGGAATCCAAATCTTTCGAGATCCAAGGTTTCATAAGTAATTTCCAACAATGATCACGTATTTATATGCACTAATTATACAATAGATATTGTATTAAAACACCCAAACAGCAATCAAGAAAATCAAACAGCAACGTTTCTTGACATGACCAAAGAGTATTCCGACTTGCCACATCCAGATAAAAAAATTATACAAAATGTGCAAAAATAATAGATTTTCTTTTTATTTTGTAACAAGCAAACCAAGTTGTTAAATAAATGCGTGCAAAATCCGAGAAAGTGTTTTATTTAAATGAACAGTTCGCGCAGAAATCTAAGATGTGAATTGAATGAGCGATTTTCTGAGAGGCCATTTAAAAAAAAAAAAGCTTCCAATTGCTTCACTAGATGGCGTTGAATAAGTATGTACATGTCTATGGTATATTTTGGTATGAAACATATTTAAATTAATTACTTTTGAACAACCCAAAGGAAACTAATAATATATTAAATAAGTACTACTGTGAGGAACAGGGGGCTTACCACAAGCTCTTATAGCAGTTATTTTTAAGCCTTAAAAAAAACTGCCCTGCTTATCGGTACCATGAACCATAACAATAGCAGCGCTGTTAGTCCTAGACGTTCACCGGTCAAACAGCGTTGCTAAACGTACCATGAGCTCACTTTAGCACGCCAGCAGGCCTGCCAAACTGTCATAATTAGCAGTTTTTAAAAAGTTGGTCTCAAGCAGCTTTAAAAAGCCTGCTAAGGGTGGTATTCCACTTATCTCAAATATTTGATCAAAGAAATTGGACGAGGACGATTAAAGATCTTTGATAAGTGGAATACCACTGATAATTTTGTTCGTTATTAAATGAATGATCAAGCAATTCTGTGGTTTTTGGAGGACGAAAGCTTTCCGCAATAGAAAGAAAAAAGCGTGGCGTAAACTAATACGAGAACAAAGCAATCCATTGGAAGTTTACGACAAAATGGATTTTATTCGGAGGTTTTGGTTTTGGTTTCGGGGCCCTTTAGACCTCTGATGCCCCCTGATTCACGAACCACCGGAAACAGAATCTGATTTGAATTCTGTGCTTTGTCTTTGCCTATTCTATAGTGAGTGACAGAGACAGTGCATACATTCCGCTGTCGGGAGCGTTTCCAACGGTTTGTGAATCCGGGGGCTGATACTGCAGCAGCAACGAAATCTATAGATTAATCCGTTCAGGCAAGAGTGAGTGAGTTCTACCCATTCAAAAATTAAAACAAGAGTCTTACAAGATTCTTATTTTCTCGAACTTTGTAACATTTAAATTATTTATTTTAGGTATTGTCTGCTTTGTCCTTTTTTTCCACCGGCTTCTCTGAAAAACCTGTGGCTGTGGGGGACATTGGGGGCATTCTATGGCACAACAAACCGTGTCAAGTAGGTTACTGCTGCATTATTGTGAAGCGTTCCGAGCGCTTTTTTCTTTAATACGAACTTGTACGAACGAACGCAGCGTTCGTGGAGAAGTCCGTATTAAAGAACGACACTCACTCAAGTGGAGATCTCTTCTCAAGTATAGTAAGCAAGGGATGAATGTATTCGGTGCATGTTTTCGCATCCCTTTCTAACTAAGCTTGAGAAGAGATCTCCACTTGAGTATCGTTCTAGAATACGGGTCTAAGTAACTGTGTTAACTTTGTTTGTTGAAATTAGTCACTTTTCCAACTTGAAACCAAAGCTTCAAACACATTTGTAAAAAAAAAAAACATTAGTTGCGAGTAACGTTCGGAAACTAGAACTGACGCTTGTTTACAAAACTCTGTCAAGAATAATATTTAAAACCATTTTTTTACACTGCCGTTCAATTTTATTTCCATAAAAACATCTTGTTTTAGGTTTTCCTTTGCATTGTTATTGTATTTTATTTATAAAATGTTACTTTAACACGAAACGGTATTTACCGATAAAAATCATATTTAGTTTTCGAACGCAAACAACATTTTGGCTCGACAGGCCAGGTGGCCTACCACAAGCTCTTAGCAAACAGAACAAATGCAGGGCAGTTTTAATGCAAGGTTTAAAATAAACTTCTTGCTAATCGTACCATAAGCCAAAATTAGCAGTCTTTTAGCAGGCCTGCTGCACTGTTGTTGCTATTGAATGATTGTCTCTGGCCTGTCAAGCCAAAATGTTGTTTGCGTTCGAAAACTAAATATGATTTTTACCGGTAAATACCGTTTCGTATTAAAGTAACATTTTATATATAAAATACAATAACAATGCAAAGGAAAACCTAAAACAAGATGTTTTTATGGAAATAAAATTGAACGGCAGTGTAAAAAATGGTTTTAAATATTATTCTTCATTCTTGACAGAGTTTTATAAACAAGCGTCACTTCTAGTTTCCGAACGTTACTCGCAACTAATGTTTTTTTTACAAATGTGTTTGAAGCTTTGGTTTCAAGTTGGAAAAGTGACTAATTTCAACAAACAAAGTTAACACAGTTACTTAGACCCGTATTCTAGAACGATACTCAAGTGGAGATCTCTTCTCAAGCTCAGTTAGAAAGGGATGCGAAAATATGCACCGAATACATTCATCCCTTGCTAACTATACTTGAGAAGAGATCTCCACTTGAGTGATTGTCGTTCTTTAATACGTACTTCTAATAATAAGTTCGTATTAAAAGCGCTCGGAACGCTTCACAATAATGCAGCAGTAACCTACTTGACACGGTTTGTTGTGCCATGGAATGCCCCCAATGTCCCCCACAGCCACAGGTTTTTCAGAGAAGCCGGTGGCAAAAAAGGACAAAGCAGACAATACCTAAAATAAATAATTTAAATGTTACAAAGTTCGAGAAAATAAGAATCTTGTAAGACTCTTGTTTTAATTTTTGAATGGATAGAACTCACTCACTCTTGCCTGAACGGATTAATCTATAGATTTCGTTGCCGCTGCAGTATCAGCCCCCGGATTCACAAACCGTTGGAAACGCTTCCGACAGCGGAATGTATGCACTGTCTCTGTCACTCACTATAGAATAGGCAAAGACAAAGCACAGAATTCAAATCAGATTCTGTTTCCGGTGGTTCGTGAATCAGGGGGCATCAGAGGTCTAAAGGGCCCCGAAACCAAAACCAAAACCTCCGAATAAAATCCATTTTGTCGTAAACTTAGAATGGATTGCTTTGTTCTCGTATTAGTTTACGCCACGCTTTTTTCTTTCTATTGTGGAAAGCTTTCGTCCTCCAAAAACCACAGAATTGCTTGATCATTCATTTAATAACGAACAAAATTATCAGTGGTATTCCACTTATCAAAGATCTTTAATCGTCCTTGTCCAATTTCTTTGATCAAATATTTGAGATAAGTGGAATACCACCCTTAGCAGGCTTTTTAAAGCTGCTTGAGACCAACTTTTTAAAAACTGCTAATTATGACAGTTTGGCAGGCCTGCTGGCGTGCTAAAGTGAGCTCATGGTACGTTTAGCAACGCTGTTTGACCGGTGAACGTCTAGGACTAACAGCGCTGCTATTGTTATGGTTCATGGTACCGATAAGCAGGGCAGTTTTTTTTAAGGCTTAAAAATAACTGCTATAAGAGCTTGTGGTAAGCCCCCAGAGACAATCATTCAATAGCAACAGCAGTGCAGCAGGCCTGCTAAAAGACTGCTAATTTTGGCTTATGGTACGATTAGCAAGAAGTTTATTTTAAACCTTGCCATAAAACTGCCCTGCATTTGTTCTGTTTGCTAAGAGCTTGTGGTAAGCCTCCAGAAACGAAATAGGTAAATTTAAAGATTTAGGTAAATAAATAACATCTGTCTGACGTTCCGTTTTACGTAAAAAAGTCGCGTCAAGGTAAAATTTATAACGTTCCGTTCCTTCTAACTGCATAGGTGGGACAGCGCCATCTAGTGACTGAGCTTTCAGAAAATCGCCCATTACGGCGAAAGTTATTTTTTTTTATTATATTATATCAAGTTTAGCCTAGTCAACGAAGAGATATAGAGGGAAATGTTTGGAACACAATTTTTGACTTTGGAACTTTGTTTGGGCTAAAAGTTTTGTAAAATACTGTATATATTTTACCGGCCAAACCCGATTTCAGGACAAACTAGTTTTTCCTAGGCCAAAATATTTCATCGCGTTGACATTTCAGAGAGCGAGTTTGCCTCGGAAGTCCTGTAGAACACGTGATTGGTTAAAATGGTGGTTATTTTTTTTGTGTCATGTTCTACATCTATAGGTCTTCCGAGGCAAAGTCGCTCTCTGAAATGTCAACGCGATGAACTAGTTTGGCCTAGGAAAAACTAGTTTGTCCTAAAATAGGGTTGAAAAAAAAAATGAGACCTTCAAACCGCCCCCTCCCCCCCGGATGAAAGGGCTACGGGCGGGGACTTTTGCTATGTTTACCTCCTTATTAGCCCAAACAAAGTTACAAAGTCAAAAATTGTGTTCCAAGCATTTACCTCTATACTGTTTTTCGAGTGTTCGTTGATTTTTACTTCCACATAATTTGAGAGTTATCGCCTAACCTGGCAACACTACACGATTGTTTATTTATATAGAACAAAGAGTAAAGTGTATAGATCAACAATCTTTTCTGTTCCGGTGACAGCAGCGCTGGTTGGACAGTGCAACTTGACAGTAAAATGACATTATGAACAAAACACGTTAGTTCCAGTTTTGGCCACCGGAACAGAACACGTTGACGTCATCTACTGCAACGTTGCCGCTTTTCCAAGGAGCATGGCTTGTTACAAGTGCAACTGTAACATATCATTTTTTAATATGTTACATTCACAATAAACTATGATAGTACCAACCTTCATTTCTGTTTTTTATCCTATATTATGTACCTTTACACAACACAGTTTTTATACATCCCTTATTGCAAATTACATACATTCTCATTAACTCAATTCCAAGCAATAATTGCTAATTTTTACATCTTAGGTGCACTTAAATTTGTCAACAAACATCTATCACGTCTGACGTTTGACATTTAATTTTATCAGAGTAAACATTATAATTTTTGAACCATTGGCTCAATCTTGTGAGGAACAGCAGAACTATTTCCACGAGCAATTATCCAGAGATATACGTCTTCTCATTCTTGCATGGATGTCCAGCTATTTCCATCTCTTTTTCTTATAAAGACACCTTGCGTTGAGAGTCCACACTTCATCAAACTTTAGCGCCATCTGGTGTCAAATAGTGGCAAAGTATGTCGCACATATATTGTCATCTCTCTCACACCTAAATGCATAGCCATCCTGTCATCTCGTTCATGCAACAGCACCAAAACAGACATCTGGCGTAGAGTAGCTCTCTTGCTTTAATAATTGAACTTCTACATATTGAGTCCAGATTATCTATGGTACCTAAAAACTTTTATCAATAACATTATGAATATCTAATTTACAATGAAAGTAATTAGTTATTCATAATCTACAAATCTTCCTTTATTTGATTTTATATAATTCTTCATTTATCTTTAGCTAATTTTCTTAACCATAGACTATATTCGGATCATTCTAGAAATGTACAAGTGAGCATTGTCTATGCTACTGACCTTGGAAAATTCGAGATTGATGGTAAAGCAATATGAATTTAAAACAAGATTCTAGAAAAATCGTGGCAGAACATATAAATAGGGCCCGTCTCGCCCCAGTGGTTTTTCTCTCTTCTTGAACCTCTACTTGACTGACTGTGAAAAAGGTGTGAAGCAAAGTCACTGTGAACTGTTATTGCATAGACATTTTTTTACCTACGTAGTTTATCCCTGATAAACATCGCTAATTGCGTCCTAAGCTGCATCATTGTGTATACTGCAATTTTCTTGATTGGTCCTCGATCTTCAGCGTCCGGGTAAGTCGATCTGCTAAACGGCAAACAAATTACCAACATCTCTTTATGTCACTGCTTTGGCATAACGCTGTGTTTTCTTCTTCCTCGACAGTTCTTATTCTTGACTGGACTACCTGTCCGGAGCGAGCACCTGCGAAGCTGATATCATACCGGCGAGCCCTCGTTCGCTGACCTTAGGCCTTGAGAGACCGGCGTTCGCAACCCCTCCTCGGAATATAAATCTCAGGTGTAATAGTTCTTATATCTTTATCTCTAACTACATCTCTCCATACTCTCTTCGTTTATGAGTTGTTCATAAACGTGGCGCCCATTAATTGTCTCTAATCTTCTCCTCTCTCATAAGTTTAACTTAACTACATACATATAAGTATTACCTACCTACCTTTCAATTTTGTAACACTCCCAACTTGATTTAAACTACACTTGTGAACTTATAAAACGTTTAATATTGAATAACAACCATATTTTAATTTGTGTTTGTATTTGTATATCCAGTCTGACACGTTGTAAACCTATTTTAAGGATAGCGATAGCCTAGGTCTCCTATTCATATAAATTTCTTTTGTAACCTTATTTGTCTAGTTTAAACTTCATTACCTGTCCATGTAATTTTCAACTCAGTGAGAATATTGTAATTTAAGTCCCTCTGACAGTGCAACAAGTGAGCTGCAAATTAGAATAGTTATCCCCACGCCCTGTACTTCTTATAAGAACCTGATTTACATATGTTATAAATAAAACTCCATATTTCATTGTATTTTAATTTCTTTTATTTTACATCAAAACCCATAGTTAAAAAGAACAGTTACAGAGTGAGATAGAAGATGGCTTTGCCTGACTTCAACAGCCTCAGGTCCATCGGTGTGAGGGTGAACGCCGGTGGCTCGGAGGTCAAGGTATACGCCGCCTACCGACCTCCACAAACGGCGATACACCCGCCTGACTTCGCAGCAGTGTTCACCGACGAGACCAGGAATAATACATCTATGGACGAGACCCCCACCGTGATGGCAGGGGACCTGAGCGCGAAGCACCCAGCGTGGGGATCCCGCACTACCTCAACAGACGGCCGCCGACTGCTGGAGGTGACCGCAGAGGAGGATATCGAAGTGCTGGGACCAGATTCGCCCACACACTTCCCGCCCAACGATACCGCCCAACCCAGCACCATCGACGTAGTGCTCACCAAGGGCGTCGCCAACCCCATCAGTGTGGAAGTACTTTACGAGGTTGACACACCACACCTGCCTATCCTAATAATCATGGCCACCTCTCCCGACGTCGTGGCCCCCATGCGGCCTAGATTGAAAACCGACTGGGAGGCCTACAAGTTATCGATGGCGGACGTCTGCCTGCCTGGCCCTCTTACAACCAGAGAGGAGATAGATGCCGCCATCGAAAATTTTATTACAAAGATGCAGGAGGCAAAGGCCTCCCACACCAAACCTCAGCCACCATCAAAACGTCGTGATGCCCTACCCCGCCATCTACAAGACATGCTGGGCGAGAAGAAGAGGCTCAGGTGCCTGTGGAGCCAGACTAGGTGTCCACGACTAAAAACGAGCCTCAACAAGGCCACAACGGAACTCCGAGATGCGGTGAGTGCCTGGCGAGGGTCGACGTGGGAGGCCACCATCGACCGAGCAGCCGAGCACCTCCCGAGCCTCCAACAACTTAACAGGTGTTTAACAAAGACCCCACAGCCCACGTACCCATTGTTAGACGCCAACGGCCAGAGGAGATACGCAGCCCTTGACCGGGCCCGTATCCTAGCCGAGCACCTGGCCGTCCAATTCTCGCCGCATCCAGCAGCACCGGCAGCGTCCGAGCACCACACGGCGGTGATACGTGAAGTGGCAGTGTACCTGGCCACCACCCCACCACCACTAACAGGCGACGCATACATCTCTCCAGCAGAGGTAAGAAAAGCGGCCCTCCACCTAAACCCCAAGAAGGCCCCAGGGCCCGATAACCTGCCACCCATGGCTCTATCGGCGCTCCCTAGAAAAGGATGGGCAACGCTTGCCCGCATATTCAATGCGGCACTACGGGCCAACTATTTCCCTGCCGCTTGGAAGAAAGGCCGGGTCATCACCATACCCAAGCCCGGTAAGGACCGTCGCCAGGCCGCCAACCACCGCCCCATCACCCTACTCGACCACGTAGCCAAGCTGTTTGAGCGCCTCCTGCTGCGACGCCTCCGTCCCTCCATCTCCTTGAGGGACGATCAGTTTGGATTCCGCAGCGGTCACTCTACCACGCTCCAGCTGGCACGCGTGCTCCATCACATGGCCGACCAACTAAACCAGGGTAGTTGCACCGTGGCCGCCTTCTTGGATATCGAGAAGGCCTTTGACCGAGTTTGGCACCCCGGTCTTATTTTCAAGATGGCCAAAAACACCGAAGTGCACCCAGCCCTTGTCCACCTGCTGGCCTCATTCCTTGAAGGACGTCTCTTCAACGTGGCGGTGGAAAGAGACGAGTCCGAGCTGCGACCCATACGAGCGGGGGTTCCACAAGGCAGCTGTTTATCACCCACCTTGTACGCCGTGTACACCAACGACATGCCCTCTGTAAACAACAGCGAGAGTGAGATGGAGCCACGGGTCGAGCTGGCGCTATTTGCGGACGACAGCGCCTTTTTCACTTCCTCCCCGTGGCCCAGTGCTGCCGCGGCGCGGATGCAAAAACAGCTGGACCTCCTCCCGCCCTGGCTTGAAAAATGGAGGATTGCGGTGAACGTGGGGAAAACCACCGCAATACTCGTTGGGAGGCAGCGTAAGATGCCACCCAAGCTAGACCTGAAGGGCGAGACCATACAATGGCAGCCGTCCATCAAATACCTAGGCTGCCACATTGATCGCGGCCTGACTATGGCCGCCCAATTAGAGCACATCACGTCGTCAGCCCGCGCCGCGCGGGCCACCCTCCGCCCTGTCTTGAACTCTAGACTGCCGCTGCGGGCGAAGCTCGCAATCTACAAATCCCACGTCCGTTCTCGGATCACATTGCTGCACCGGCGTGGTACTCGCTCTGCTCGCAGACGCGGAAGCAGCGACTACAAGCCCAGCAAAATTTAGCGCTCCGCATCATCACTCAAGCGGGGCGCTACGTCCGCAACGAGGTCATTGCGCGGGACCTCAACATCGAGCCGCTACAGGACTTCGTGGGCCGACTGGCGCGTCGAATGTTCGACTGTGCCGACCACGGCCCCCATCAGCACCTGCAGGGCATCGCGCCCGCAAGACCTCTGCCGCCGATCCCAGAAGATCCAACTCCCACCGCAAACGCCAACATCAACACCAGAGCTAAGAAGTGGGCGCTGCCCCGTGACAGTGTGCCCCCGCCATCTCCCTAGCCCTTCTGTCCACTCCCACTTCCCACCCTATACCCCCACCTAAATTATAGCCCTTACCCCGTTTGCGCGCCCGCTCGCAGGCGCTAGCTGGGCCTCCCCCAATGGGGTCTCACCCGGCTGGCTGACCGCGCCGAGGGCCGCAAACATCCAGTGGGGCACACCTCTCGTCAGAAGACGGCCGCGTAAGCGGCACCAAGCACCGTGGGGCAGCAGCCCCACGAGATGAAGCCCGGGGAAGGAGCAGAAGTTCGAACCCGCACCCGCCATCATCGGCGGAAGGAATCCAGAGAGCCAGTAATTTTGACATTTGTTTGTTTACTTTGTTTTTTTCTTCATAGGGATTGATTCCAGGCAAATAGATACACGCTAGGAAGGCCTGAAATTGATCATTTTATTCATTTTTTAAATATCATAATAAATAGGCGACCAAAAAATTAAAAAAAAATGTTTTTCATGTTTAATTAGTTCGAATCTCGAAATAGTTTTCGAATTTTACTGCCTTGCAAAAAATGAAATGTTGTTAATTTAAAAATCGATTATTATACTGTAAAAATACCAATTATTTTTTCACATCCCTAGATTCCCCAGTGTCAACTGTCACTGTCAAATAAACCTCAAAAGTTCAAAACCATGAAGTTTGACTTAATACTCTGAGGTAACTGGAGCTCTCACCCTGAATAAAAAAGTGTCGCCAGCAAATTTGACATTTATGTATGTAGTGGCTGTCAGCTGTCTCATATGACCATACGTATTTTTTTAAAGTGTAGGTGAGACGGAAGACAGCCACTGTGTTATTTGTGGTATTCAAAAAATTGTTCGTACTGCACTCTCCAGTTACCTCAGTATTAAGTCGAGCTTCGTGTTCAAAACGGACGAACGAAAAGAAATCACGAAAACCAAAGAGCATGTAATCACTACGAAAACGAAATCTGACGAAATCAATCAAGAGAACCAACGTGTTCGAGTTTTGTTTAATTTTATTAAATATTACTGAAATTAAGTGCCTTCTTTTAACATGTCTTCATCTTTCTTTTTAAAAGGCAAATCGCGACAAGTACACAAAAGAAAAGGCGAGAAAGTAAAAAATAAACCTAAAAAGCGAAATGTTTCTAACCTAGAAAATGGACAAGAATCATCGGAAAGCGATCTTGATATCAAAAAGTTTTCGGATGCTGAAGATTCGGAAAGTGACCACGAAACTGCCGAGCAGAAAAAGCTTCGTTTAGCTAAAAAATACCTTGAAGAAATTGAGAAAGAAGAGGCAAAAAGGGCGGAACTGACAGAACAGACTGATGATGGTGTTGAAAAAAGATTGCAGAGAGATTATTTGGAGCAGAAAGGCAAATTGAAAGTACAAGTAGCTGACAATTTTATTGCACCTTCAGAAAAAGACTGTAGATTAATTCGCGTGAGGGATCATCGGTTAACACTTACATGTGTTTGTGTTAGTAGTGATAACCAACTAGCATTCACTGGTAGCAAGTGTGGTACTATTATCAAGTGGGATTTGAAAGAGAAAAGAAAAGTAGGCTGTTTAACATATAAAACACATTCTAATATTTTAAAAGGTGGCATAACATCTACTGCTTTATCAACTGATTTGAAATACATGGCGAGTGCAGATCAATCATCGAATGTTCAAATTTGGGATCCAAATACATTAAAGCATGTGTATACATTTAAAGGTCATAAAGACTCCGTTATAGGGTTAGTGTTTAGAAAAAATACACATGATTTGTATTCAGCAAGTAAGGATAGGTCTGTAAAAATTTGGTCTTTAGATGAAATGTCTTATGTAGAAACACTTTTTGGTCATCAAACGCCTATTACATCAATTGATGCACTAACAAGAGAAAGAGTCATAACTGCTGGGGGACGAGACACAACTGTACGTATATGGAAGATTGTTGAAGAGTCACAATTGATTTTCAATGGTCCAGTGGGGAGCTTGGATGAAGTCAAACTTTTAGATGAAGAGCATTTTGTATCAGGCAGTGACAATGGGTCACTTTGTGTTTGGAGTGTATTGAAGAAAAAACCATTGTGTACCATATTAGAGGCACATGGTTCTGAGAATGATGTGCCTCGTTGGATAACTAGTATAGCTACCTTATTAAATTCTGATGTGTTTGCATCAGGCTCCTATGATAATAGTATTAGATTATGGAAAGTATCTGATGCATACAGAAAAATTATGCCGTTGCTTAGTATAGAGATAAATGGGTTTGTAAATTGTATGCAATTCACTAGTGATGGGACTCAGTTATATGCAGCTGTAGGGCAAGAACATAAATCTGGCAGATGGTTTAGAGTAGGCAATGCTAAGAATGGGTTATTTGTTGTAAATTTCCAAATAAAGTCCTAATATAAATTGAAATATTTTCTGTTGTTTTTCTGCAATTTATCCTACCTACTTCTTCTTCTTCTTCTTCAATCGGTACGGGCGTTTTCCGCAACTCGACGTCTTATTGCGCCTATTTTGCGTGTGGAGGGTGTGCAGCCGGATTACTCCAGCCAACCCAGCTCTGCCAGGAAAGCACCCAGCGCCCTCACGTCGGAGACCGCTTCATGGACGCTTCCCGGCGAGCCGAGGTACCTCGCCCCTACTACCTACTTTCCTAGTAGTTCTCAGTTAGGGCACAGGGTAAAAAAAAATACTACTACAAGTTAGGGTTTGCGGATTCTTAGGTTTTTTTCATTCCCGGGAATCGGGGGCAATTATTTTGAATTCCCGGAAATCTGATACTTATTTAAAATTTTGATGAAATTAATGACTTTTTTCATTTAAATAACACATTTACAGTGCCACAATCTTTTCTGTTCCAGTGGCCAATTTGTGAAACTAAGATGTTTTTTTTAAATTTCATAGTTAATGTCCAAATGTCCAACCATAGCGCTGCTGGTGGCTGAAAGTCTAAAGGCCGCTGTACACATTGGGCTAAGCCTTGGGCCAATGTGTAGAGGGCTACTTGGTGGTATGTTGGTAGTTTGGCCACCACCAAGTAGCCATATACACGTTGTAATGTCCTAAATAAAACATGTCCCAATGTGTACAGCGGCCTTTAGAAGTCATGCAGGGCCAGTTAAATTGCTACAAAAAAAAGAAAAAAGTATATTATAGCGCCGCTGTCATCGAAACAGAAAAGATTGTGGCACTGTCCTGATAAAATTTGTGCCGGCATGGCACTACAGCACACGTATCTATCACAGACATACAGTAGGAAATAGAGACAAATCTTCGGCCACTTTAGGGCTCGCACGCACGAGCCCTAAAGTGGCCGAAGATTTGTCTGGGGATGTCGCGCGACTTAGGTAGGTCGCACCGACACGACAGACCGATAGGCCTTTGTTCCCATCCAGTCACACCAAACGAGTAAGGCGGTGGTCTGCAACAAACGCCGTAGGTCGCGTCCGGCGTGCTGCTGTGCGCGACGTCCGAATGCTTACTATGGAAATGCACTGTAGTGGTCTCTCTCAGACGCCAGACGCAGCGCACGAGCGCCGTGCGCCGCGTCTGTAGGTCGTACGCTGCCTACGCAGTCATTTCGGAGCATTCTTGCGTACGGAGACGTTGCGTTTTTGATCAAATTACTATGCGCAAAATGTAATTTACTACAAATTAACAAATTACAATTACAAATTGTAAATATTTAATCGCATAGTTAGTACCTACTTTTTTTAGGGTTTTAGGTGGTTTTAGGTAAAAAAAAACATAAAAAACATAAAAAATAACATTTGTAAAATAGCATCATCATCCTCCTCCTCTTCTAGAAGAACTCTTAAAATTGTTTGTTCATCCATATTTAACTTCACGTTCATTCCCTTTAGGCGCACTTGGCCCAATTCGCGATTGGTCCAATTCACTCAATTCGCGGTTGGTCCAATTCGCAGTTTGTCCAATTCGCAGTTGGTACAAATCGCAGTTGGTCCAATTCGCAGTTGGTCCAATTCGCTGTTGGTCCAATTCTCAGTTGGCCAAATTCGCGGTTGGTCCAATTCGCAGTTGGTACAATTCGCGGTTGGTCCAATTCGCAGTTGGTCCAATATAAAGGGTATTTCCAAAATTATACAAAATAACACATTTTTATGTACACATTGTACCGATTTATTCATAATCAATCATATTACACATATCTATGCACATATTGAACTGTATTTATTCATACTTATTTACAATCATAACTTGTGTTTCATGCTCCTACAAATAATATAATTATTGGTTTTGAATTTTTTTGAATTTTCACAAAAAATCAACCAAACTAAACAAAAAATAAATGTACTATAATCGTAGTACGCCCAAAGTCTGTTACTAGCCCGAGAGCCAAACTAATTCGCTCTATGGAGACTCAACAATTGAGCGCGTTGAGCGCGTGCGAGAAACTGATCGTAGTTTGCGTTGAGAGCCGCGTCTGAGAGTGACCATCGCAGGTACACTGACGCCGCGTCCAGTGGACGCGGCGTCAAGTGTAGACGCACGCGACCTACGGCGTTTGTTGCAGACCAGCGCCTTACACTGTGACTGGTTGGGTGGGACAAAAAATTCCCATCCAGTAAGGCCACGTTCGCACGGACGTAATATTATCGCGCGTTGAAGCGATTTTTTGACGCCTTGAAACAGAACTTATGGACTTTCCCTAATCCGTTCACACGCGAGCGATTTTTTTACGCGGCGTTATTTTATCGCACATTGCCCGATTGACGGCGCGACGCAATGGACGCGATGGAAATACAACATAACGGGCAGCCCTATTGGCGGTCATACAAGCGCTTTTTGAACGCTACCTACTGTCAGTGGGTAACTAATTTTACGTCATTAGGTTTATTTTAATTTAGGTGATACCTACCTAAATAACCCAAGGACTCATTTGGGAATCTTGTCGCTGTATTTTATTAGGGCCAACAAATAAGCAGCACTTAGTTCATCAAATGAGCTGATTGACATTCATATTAATCGAAGAATTTTTAAGGAAATCGTTGAAGCTTGCTGTACCGAGTGTAAAATTTACCAGTAAGATAACTCTCTCTGTATGAAGAGGATGAAACCAGTACTGCCATCTATTTGCTTATCGTTTCTTAATATACCAAACGGCGATTAACAAGATGTCCGAATTGTGTCCGAATTCATGATAGGTACGGTACGCCTACAGTCCGCACCGTGTGAGCACAAAACGCCAAGCGATTTTTTTACGTCTATGCGAACACCTCTGGTTCCTATGCGTTGACGTTGCGATATCGCCCCGCTAACGCAACGCCTTTCTGCACGCCCGGGCGCCCGTGCGAACGTGGGCTTACACTGTTGCGTGACTGTTACTTGTTGGGTGGGACAAGTTTGAAAGAACAATAATATGGCAAGTCCTTAGTTCAAAGAATTTGCAGACAACTTCTTTTTCCCGCGTAAACGCCATTTTCGTGCGCATGCAAACAGGTAAAATAAAGATGTACATATATACTTCGTTCAACGCCATCTAGTGAAGCTATTGGAAGTTATTTTATTTAATGGCCTTTTGGAAAATCGTTCATTACCTCGTATTATTCCGTGTAGAGTTGTAAAGTGACCGTCACATACGATAAGTGACCGTCATCACTACATAGTATAAAACAAAGTCGCTTTCTCTGTCCCTATGTCCCTTTGTATGCTTAAATCTTTGAAACTACGCAACGGATTTTTTTAATAGATAGAGTGATTCAAGAGGAAGGTTTATATGTAGGTACTTTTTATCCCGATATTCCCACGGGAACGGGAACCACGCGGGTGAAACCGCGGGCGGCCGCTAGTTTATTATAAATGACCGGTCACATTGGTAATTTATTGTCAGATTCGTCAAATATAATGAGCATTAATGAGGGATTTTCTGACAGATTATTAAAAAAGAAAAAAGTTAGTTCCAAAAAACTCAACAGATGGCGTTCATCAGACATGGGTTTGCTTTTTTTAAATTTGCTGGCAAGGGCCCTGTTTAACCATTTTTACAAGTCTACAATTATGTAAGAAAGCTAGTGAAGTACTTGTATTTTTACTCTAGTAGAACATCAGAATCACAAGTTGGCGGCCATTTTAGAAGAATTCATTCACTATAATTACGAGTGTAATGTCAGTGACATTGACATTAAGATAATAGTAGATTGTATTACAAGGGAGCAAAATAGCATATTTACGGCGACGGCGCTATTTTTAATCCAGAGCGCAGTGAAGGATTCTAAAGTAGAATCCTGAACGCAGCGAGGGATTCAATATACGTCGCCCGAGGTGAAAATAATTTTGCGGCCGAGTAATACTTACACTCTACTTTCATTTCGAATTTATGGAAAGTGTTCACGCCGCGCGTGATTCATTCATTCACGTTCATTCGTGGGTTCGGCGCCAACCGCCGCCCGCGCGACATCGCGACCAGTCCGCCGTATGCAGCCGTGAGGCAAGTTTGTGTGTTTCGGTAGCGACGTGCCGCGCCAGTTACCTACCCGTATCGTGACCGAGATCTCGAGCGTTTTGCACCTAGGAGCGCCCGGTCCGGGTACGGACTTGTGACCCGTGTGTGTTCGCTTTGAAAAGCGCCGGGAAAGTTTTAGCTGCCTATTAGGGCATTGTGTAGTTATAAGAGTGTTAGCTGTAAGAGTTTCCCATCGGGGGTTGTGTGGAGATCGTCTTGCCAGGCGCGCGCCGGCGAGACAGCGTTCAGCCCCCCTGGATTACGGACAGTATCTCCTACCATAAGGTAGGACTAGTTTTAATTTATATTATTTTTATGCATTCACAATGCAATTTTGTAAGTATAGGAAAAATGTGATAGTAAAAACCACGAGCCCTACAAGTAGCTTTCAGGCGGGATTCGAACCCGCGCCTCCGGGAATCCGGCCCGATGCTCTGACCAACTAAGCTACCGAAAGGCTTACACGACTCGTCGAATTTTTGCTATCACTTGTTACGCTGTAGGCCAGCGTTGCTTCATCAATGTGAGGAAACCCTCGCATCCGAAAGAAACATTTTTACAAATGTTTAACAATCGATTAAGATGAAACAGCCATATTGAGTTTTTTATATTATTTTTATGCATTCACAATGCAATTTTGTAAGTATAGGAAAAATGTGATAGTAAAAACCACGAGCCCTACAAGTAGCTTTCAGGCGGGATTCGAACCCGCGCCTCCGGGAATCCGGCCCGATGCTCTGACCAACTAAGCTACCGAAAGGCTTACACGACTCGTCGAATTTTTGCTATCACTTGTTACGCTGTAGGCCAGCGTTGCTTCATCAATGTGAGGAAACCCTCGCATCCGAAAGAAACATTTTTACAAATGTTTAACAATCGATTAAGATGAAACAGCCATATTGAGTTTTTTATATTATTTTTATGCATTCACAATGCAATTTTGTAAGTATAGGAAAAATGTGATAGTAAAAACCACGAGCCCTACAAGTAGCTTTCAGGCGGGATTCGAACCCGCGCCTCCGGGAATCCGGCCCGATGCTCTGACCAACTAAGCTACCGAAAGGCTTACACGACTCGTCGAATTTTTGCTATCACTTGTTACGCTGTAGGCCAGCGTTGCTTCATCAATGTGAGGAAACCCTCGCATCCGAAAGAAACATTTTTACAAATGTTTAACAATCGATTAAGATGAAACAGCCATATTGAGTTTTTTATATTATTTTTATGCATTCACAATGCAATTTTGTAAGTATAGGAAAAATGTGATAGTAAAAACCACGAGCCCTACAAGTAGCTTTCAGGCGGGATTCGAACCCGCGCCTCCGGGAATCCGGCCCGATGCTCTGACCAACTAAGCTACCGAAAGGCTTACACGACTCGTCGAATTTTTGCTATCACTTGTTACGCTGTAGGCCAGCGTTGCTTCATCAATGTGAGGAAACCCTCGCATCCGAAAGAAACATTTTTACAAATGTTTAACAATCGATTAAGATGAAACAGCCATATTGAGTTTTTTATATTATTTTTATGCATTCACAATGCAATTTTGTAAGTATAGGAAAAATGTGATAGTAAAAAAAAAATATATATATATACTTACAAAATTGCATTGTGAATGCATAAAAATAATATAAAAAACTCAATATGGCTGTTTCATCTTAATCGATTGTTAAACATTTGTAAAAATGTTTCTTTCGGATGCGAGGGTTTCCTCACATTGATGAAGCAACGCTGGCCTACAGCGTAACAAGTGATAGCAAAAATTCGACGAGTCGTGTAAGCCTTTCGGTAGCTTAGTTGGTCAGAGCATCGGGCCGGATTCCCGGAGGCGCGGGTTCGAATCCCGCCTGAAAGCTACTTGTAGGGCTCGTGGTTTTTACTATCACATTTTTCCTATACTTACAAAATTGCATTGTGAATGCATAAAAATAATATAAAAAACTCAATATGGCTGTTTCATCTTAATCGATTGTTAAACATTTGTAAAAATGTTTCTTTCGGATGCGAGGGTTTCCTCACATTGATGAAGCAACGCTGGCCTACAGCGTAACAAGTGATAGCAAAAATTCGACGAGTCGTGTAAGCCTTTCGGTAGCTTAGTTGGTCAGAGCATCGGGCCGGATTCCCGGAGGCGCGGGTTCGAATCCCGCCTGAAAGCTACTTGTAGGGCTCGTGGTTTTTACTATCACATTTTTCCTATACTTACAAAATTGCATTGTGAATGCATAAAAATAATATAAAAAACTCAATATGGCTGTTTCATCTTAATCGATTGTTAAACATTTGTAAAAATGTTTCTTTCGGATGCGAGGGTTTCCTCACATTGATGAAGCAACGCTGGCCTACAGCGTAACAAGTGATAGCAAAAATTCGACGAGTCGTGTAAGCCTTTCGGTAGCTTAGTTGGTCAGAGCATCGGGCCGGATTCCCGGAGGCGCGGGTTCGAATCCCGCCTGAAAGCTACTTGTAGGGCTCGTGGTTTTTACTATCACATTTTTCCTATACTTACAAAATTGCATTGTGAATGCATAAAAATAATATAAAAAACTCAATATGGCTGTTTCATCTTAATCGATTGTTAAACATTTGTAAAAATGTTTCTTTCGGATGCGAGGGTTTCCTCACATTGATGAAGCAACGCTGGCCTACAGCGTAACAAGTGATAGCAAAAATTCGACGAGTCGTGTAAGCCTTTCGGTAGCTTAGTTGGTCAGAGCATCGGGCCGGATTCCCGGAGGCGCGGGTTCGAATCCCGCCTGAAAGCTACTTGTAGGGCTCGTGGTTTTTACTATCACATTTTTCCTATACTTACAAAATTGCATTGTGAATGCATAAAAATAATATAAAAAACTCAATATGGCTGTTTCATCTTAATCGATTGTTAAACATTTGTAAAAATGTTTCTTTCGGATGCGAGGGTTTCCTCACATTGATGAAGCAACGCTGGCCTACAGCGTAACAAGTGATAGCAAAAATTCGACGAGTCGTGTAAGCCTTTCGGTAGCTTAGTTGGTCAGAGCATCGGGCCGGATTCCCGGAGGCGCGGGTTCGAATCCCGCCTGAAAGCTACTTGTAGGGCTCGTGGTTTTTACTATCACATTTTTCCTATACTTACAAAATTGCATTGTGAATGCATAAAAATAATATAAAAAACTCAATATGGCTGTTTCATCTTAATCGATTGTTAAACATTTGTAAAAATGTTTCTTTCGGATGCGAGGGTTTCCTCACATTGATGAAGCAACGCTGGCCTACAGCGTAACAAGTGATAGCAAAAATTCGACGAGTCGTGTAAGCCTTTCGGTAGCTTAGTTGGTCAGAGCATCGGGCCGGATTCCCGGAGGCGCGGGTTCGAATCCCGCCTGAAAGCTACTTGTAGGGCTCGTGGTTTTTACTATCACATTTTTCCTATACTTACAAAATTGCATTGTGAATGCATAAAAATAATATAAAAAACTCAATATGGCTGTTTCATCTTAATCGATTGTTAAACATTTGTAAAAATGTTTCTTTCGGATGCGAGGGTTTCCTCACATTGATGAAGCAACGCTGGCCTACAGCGTAACAAGTGATAGCAAAAATTCGACGAGTCGTGTAAGCCTTTCGGTAGCTTAGTTGGTCAGAGCATCGGGCCGGATTCCCGGAGGCGCGGGTTCGAATCCCGCCTGAAAGCTACTTGTAGGGCTCGTGGTTTTTACTATCACATTTTTCCTATACTTACAAAATTGCATTGTGAATGCATAAAAATAATATAAAAAACTCAATATGGCTGTTTCATCTTAATCGATTGTTAAACATTTGTAAAAATGTTTCTTTCGGATGCGAGGGTTTCCTCACATTGATGAAGCAACGCTGGCCTACAGCGTAACAAGTGATAGCAAAAATTCGACGAGTCGTGTAAGCCTTTCGGTAGCTTAGTTGGTCAGAGCATCGGGCCGGATTCCCGGAGGCGCGGGTTCGAATCCCGCCTGAAAGCTACTTGTAGGGCTCGTGGTTTTTACTATCACATTTTTCCTATAGTTTTAATTTACTTAATTTTGCATGAGAAACCTCCGTTTCAATAAACTGTGGAACACAGTCGATGGTCACCACAATTGTGCGTGATCAAAGTTTTGGTAGCAGAGCGTAGTTGATATAATTAATTTTCATATTAAAATTAACTACATAAAATTTCATAGTAAAAATAAAAAGCGTACCTAAAAAGCGTACCTAAAAATTTTTTTTTTTGTCGAAATCTCGAGGGTATTTGAAGATCCCGAGACGATTTGAAGTACTAAGAAATTGTTCTAGTAAATTCTCGAAGCGAATGTTTCTCACTTGGTGGATCCGATAATAGATAGACACTTATATAATTGTTGTCACATACTAGTGTTTTGATACGAGTTTACTCGCCTAGATGTGTATATTTTTTTTGTGTGTCCGGATTTATTTGACGAATAGTTCGTTCGAAAGTGTGTTTATTAGTACCACATACTAGTGATTTGATACGAGTTTACTCGCCTAGATGTGTATATTTTTTTTTGTGTGTCCGGATTTATTTGACGAATAGTTTCGTTCGAAAGTGTTGTTTATTAGTACCACATACTAGTGTTTGTTCCGAGTCCGCTTGCCTAGTTAAAAAAGTGGAACTAGTTTTAATTATTAGTAGTATTAAATTACGAGTATTATTATTAAAAATAGTTTTGTTTTTTGTTTGTTGATAACGGTTTAGTAGTTGATTTGCGAGTTTGACTTGGCCGTGCCGTTATGCCATACCGTTAATCCTATACGTTTTGTTTATACCGTTATATTGTTAGCCCTTGAAATTGGTAAGTTGTTAATAATTTATGAAAATAGTAGGGTCCGTGTATGTCGTCCGAATTTTAATTGTGTTTTATATTATCGTGACGCGACCTATTTCTATTGCTTTTTTTTGTTGATGTTTACCACTTTTATATTTCTTTGTTTGCTTTGTTTATTAAACGGATTATAAATGGCTCCTACGAATCCGACCGCCGTATCCAGGGCTGGCATCCAAGGAGCTTTGCGTTGGCTTGCTTGTGCGGTCACATTAATAGACCGAGCCGACCGGGTAGGCGCGTTGCTAGCTCGGTATGGCGGGCTGGCAGCTCGGCTGCAAGACCTGGAGCGCCACGCCATGGAGTGTCGCGCGTATTATTTGCAGAACCCCCCAGCTGATGATGCCGTATCGGAACAGCTGGAGCAGGATGTAGCCCAGGCCTATGAGCTGGCTGACCAGTTCACGGAGGCGGCTGAGAGGGCCCTGGCTGTTCGGAAGGGGGAGCCGGTTTTGAGCGGGGAGGTCAAACCTACCCCGACGGCGTTGCTAGGCCGATTGCCTACTTTGGAGATTCCCACTTTTAATGGGGATCTGTCAGCCTGGATGGGCTTCATTAATTTGTTTGACAGTTTGGTGGATTCACGACGGGACTTATCCCCTAGTGAGAAGTTGGCCTATTTGCGCTCCTCCCTGCGAGGAGAGGCCAGCGCGGTAATCCAGCACCTGCTCATCAGCGACGACAACTACCAGGTGGCTCGCCAGCTTCTGGTTAGCAGGTACCAGAATGTCCGGTTACTGGCGGACACCCACGTGGCCACGATTTTGGCCCTCCCGCGAATCACGCGGGTACACCTGTTACGGAGGGAGTTGCTGAACCCGCTACTGTCAGCGGTCAACTCCCTAAGGCGATTGGACCTGCCGGTGGATCAGTGGTCCTTTGTACTGCTGCACATAGTCCTCGCCAAATTGCCCGCTGAAATGAAGGGGCGTTTCGAGCAGAGGTACGGAGGCGACAGCGCCTCGCATCTCCCGCCCTTCGCGGACCTCCTTCGTTTTTTGGAGGACGAATGTAGGGTGACGGACCACCTGGAGCCCGCCCCGGTTCCAGGTGTTGGTCGTATGGTGGCGGCGAGGGAACAACCCCGTCGCCCGACCAATCGCTATGCTGCCTTCCAGCAGTCCCCTCCCCCCGCACCGAGTGAGCGGTGCAGGTATTGCAGGGGAGATAGGCACATGGTGCACGAATGTGCCAAATTTAGAGGCCTCCGCCCAGAGGGACGGAGGGCCGTTGCTAGACAGCGCCAATGGTGCTATAGGTGTTTGGGGGGACACATGCAGTCGGCGTGTCCCCAGACCGAGGATTGTCGTCTTTGCGGAGGGAGGCATCACCCCCTCCTTTGTTTGGACCGCAAGGACGCCGGGAGCGACCGGGGTTCGAATTCCTCGCGCACGGGCGGGGGCCCGGCAGCCCGGAACCGGTCCCCTAGAGGTTCGGCGGGGCTTAGCCCCCCGTTCAGTCCCCCCCGGAGAGGGGGAACTATAGGAGAGACGCCCCCGCCACGGGCGGGGGTAGGGGGGTACCACAAGAGTACGCCACGGTGGCGATGGGCACGGGCCCTAATTGCTACTCCCCCCCCCTAATGGAGAGGCCTCGATTGGGGTACTATGTACCGAGGCACGCCTCACACGGGTATTACCCTGCACCTAGGAGTGCTGTTGGTCGGGGCCAGTATGTACCCGATTGGGACCCGCTCGCCCGGTACGAGCGTCCCACATTTGGCGCGCCGACTCAGGCGCGAGGGGGACAAGTACCCCCCCAAAATTTTTAATGGCGCCCCTGTCGGACCCAACCACCCCTCCGGAGCTTGTGCTGTTGCCAACAGCCTCCGTGAATGTTTGGGGACCTAAGGGCAATGTTGTCACGGTGCGTGCCCTTTTGGACTCAGGTGCCCAGGGGTGCATAATGTCCAGGTGGCTTGTCCGACAGCTGGGTCTTTTGCTTGTGCCGCATCACGAAGCGGTACGGGGGGTGGGAGACTCGCGGATCCCTGATCCGATTGGTCGAGTTGAGTTCTCCTTCTCCCCCCACTTCGCGCCAAGGCCGAAGATCGGTGCTTCGGCGATAGTCTTTGATAAGGTGGTTGGACCACTCCCGCAAGTGCGAGTGCCGCCATCCACGGTTGAGCTGACGTCTGGACTGGCTTTGGCTGATCCTTCCTTCCACCGACCGGGCCCAATACACTTGTTGATTGGTGCGGATGTCCTCGGTCGTGTACTGTGTGGAAGCAAGCGAGTTTTGCAGACAGCCGATCTTGTCGCCTTGTCCTCGTCGCTGGGTCATGTGGTGATGGGAAAGGTACCACAGACACCAGAGACCCCGTCGGTAGACCGCCAGACCATTGTCGGTTCTACTTTGTCCGACGTTCTCCAAAAGTTTTGGGAGGTGGAGGAACCTCCCACTGCCAAGCGGTTGGATCCGTTAGCCGAGGAGTGCGAATTGTTCTACCAGAACAACACTGGGCGCCTCCTCTCGGGTCGCTTGATTACCCGCTTGCCCTTCTTGGCGGTTCGCCCTCCTTTAGGGAGCTCCCGACCGATGGCCGAGAAGAGATTGTTGTCCATGGAGCGTAGGATGGCCAGGGATCCCGCATTCAAGGAGAAGTATATAGACTTCATGCGGGAGTATTTGGACCTTGGACACATGTCCATCTCGCAGTTGGACTGGCGTAATGTGGAACATTACTTCCTGCCACACCACGCTGTTTTGAAGACTTCCAATGGGAAGATCCGCGTGGTCTTTGATGGTTCAGCGCCCACGTCAACCGGAGTGTCGTTGAATCAGTGTCTGCATGCGGGGCCGAAGTTGCATCACGATGTCTGTGATGTTTTGACCAACTTCCGCCGGCACGCTGTCGTCTTTGTGGCCGATATCCGCATGATGTTCAGACAGACCGTGATTCACCCGGAGGATAGACGATACCAGCTCATCCTTTGGCGTGAGGATCCCCAGGATCCGATGTTGGCTTACGAGCTGAACACCAACACTTATGGTTTGCGGTCGAGCCCCTTTGTGGCGATCCGTTCGCTTTTGGAGCTCGCAGAGCGCGAACGGCTACGCTATCCCCGGGCATCTGCTCTTATTGAGGGGGGGGCCTTATTTGTCGACGATATCTGCACGGGGGCCTCGAGCTTAGATGAGGCTCTCGTCTTACGTGATGAGCTGATTGCGCTCTTGAGGGCTGGTGGCTATGAGTTGCGGAAGTGGCTGTCTAACTCACCGGACCTATTGGCAGATTTGCCTAAGGACCACCAGCAAGAGCCGCTCCTCTTTGAAAATCCGGAGACTCCAGACATGCTGTCTGTTTTGGGAGTCCAGTATCGACCAGTCCCGGATTTGTTCACATATAGATTGGAACTGCCAGACCCAAAGGTCTGGACTAAACGCACGGTGCTGTCCACTGTAGCCCGTACCTTTGATCCGAACGGTTGGCTCAGCCCTGTAGTGTTTTCGATGAAGTGCTTCCTACAGGAGCTCTGGGCTGCGGAATTGTCATGGGATGAGCCCCTCTCTGGTAGCCTCCTACGAGAGTGGGTGAGGTTCGTGTCATCCCTACCCGACGTCAATCGGGTTTGTATACCGAGGCAAATGCTGCCTTCGGGAAAGTTTAAAGCCTCCCTGCACGGCTTTTGTGACGCGTCCGAAAGCGGATACGCGGCAGCCGTTTACATCCGAACGGTGGATGCAGCAGGCGTTGTCGCCGTACACTTAGTTACGGCCAAGAGTAAGGTCGCCCCCCTTCGGACTAGGCTAACCATTCCGAAGTTGGAGTTGTCCGGCGCCACTCTCTTAGTACGGCTACTCAATCATGTTGCCGACACCTTGGGAAACGGTGTCGACTTGGAGTCGATATTTGCGTGGTCTGACAGCCAGGTCGTCCTTTGTTGGCTGAAGAGTTCAGTCCACACCCTTGAGGTTTTTGTGGCCAACCGGGTCTCACAAATTCAGACTTCAAAGGCCCCGTTGATTTGGCGCCACGTACCGGGCGAACTGAACCCCGCAGATTGTGCCTCCCGCGGCTGCGAGGCGCCTGAGTTAGTGGACCACCACCTATGGTGGAGTCCATCATGGTTGTTACGGCCTGAGCGCTCATGGCCTGCCACCCCGGCTGTGGCCAGAGTCCCAGACCTAGGCATGCGTGTTCACGCCGTGGAGACGGTGGCGGCTCCGCAGATGGAGTTTTTGTTAGACCGCTACAGTTCTCTTGATAAGTTGCTCGGCGTGACTGCTTGGATGAGGCGCTTTGTGCGAAATTGTCGCCAGCCTCAGGAGAAATTGTTGTCTCCGGTCCTCGCCCCACAAGAGCGGCAAGACGCTCTTTTGCATTGGTTGCGAGTGACGCAACAGCGAGAGTTTGAACCGGAGCTGAAAGCCCTGCGCTCAAGTAAGCCCAAGTTGAAGGGACCCTTGGTGCGGTTGAATCCCTTCTTGGACAGTACCGGATTGCTGCGTGTCGGAGGTAGGCTCAGACATGCCAACCTGCCGTACGGATCACGCCACCCTTTGTTGCTCCCCAAGGATGGACCGTTAGTTAGACTGTTGATTACAGACCGACATGTAAAGAATGCTCATGCCGGTTGTAATGCTTTGACCGCGCTCCTCCAACGAGAGTTCTGGATTTTGTCAGCGCGGAGAATAATCCGATCCGTTATTTTTCGTTGTCTCCCGTGTTATCGTTTGCGCGCCGATACGATGCAGCCCCAGATGGGTGATTTGCCTGCCGATCGAGTGAACGAATCGATGCCCTTCTCAGGAGTTGGAACGGATTTTGCGGGGCCATTTACCGTTAAGACATCGCGGCTTCGTAATGCTAGAACGGAAAAGGCTTACTTGTGTGTATTTGTTTGTTTGGCCACTAAAGCGGTCCACCTGGAGGTGGTTAGTGCCCTCACCACAGAAGCCTTTGTAGCCACGTTGAATCGTTTTGTGTCTCGCCGCGGAATGCCGTCGTTAATAAGGTCCGATTGTGGAACCAATTTCAAGGGCACCGATAGGTATTTAAAGGAAGTTTGTGAATTTTTGGATAGGAATAATTTTGTGATCGGATCCACACTCTCTCGCAGAGGGGTACGATGGCAGTACTCCCCGCCATCCTGCCCCCACTGGGGAGGGATTTTTGAAGCAACTGTAAAGGCCGCTAAAACTCACCTTCGTCGCGTTATTGGGGAGACGGTCCTCACGTTTGAGGAACTCGCGACCGTATTTTGTAAGGTTGAGGCGGTCCTCAACTCGCGTCCGTTGTGTCCGTTGTCTTCGGACGCGAATGATTTAGAGGCCCTTACGCCGGGCCATTTTTTGATTGGCAGACCGCTTAACGCCTTGCCGGAATATCCTTATTCCGAAGTGCCCTCCGGACGGCTCTCGCGATTTGAATTGCTCCAGCAGCTTACGCAGAGTTTTTGGCGCCGTTGGCATCTGGAGTATTTGCACATTTTGCAGCAACGCGTTAAGTGGTCGGATAGGACGACCCCACCCAAGACTGGAGACCTCGTGTTGGTAAAGGATCCAAACCTGCCGCCCCTCCGCTGGCGTTTAGGGCGCATTGTTCAGCTTCATCCGGGGTCGGATGGTGTGCCCAGGTTTGCCGAGGTCCTGGTGGGGGACTCTGTTTTGAAGCGAGCGATCGCTGCCCTCTCTCGCCTGCCCTTAGATTGAGTTGGCGGACAGTTTGCTACTGTCCGGGACGGGGGGATGTTCACGCCGCGCGTGATTCATTCATTCACGTTCATTCGTGGGTTCGGCGCCAACCGCCGCCCGCGCGACATCGCGACCAGTCCGCCGTATGCAGCCGTGAGGCAAGTTTGTGTGTTTCGGTAGCGACGTGCCGCGCCAGTTACCTACCCGTATCGTGACCGAGATCTCGAGCGTTTTGCACCTAGGAGCGCCCGGTCCGGGTACGGACTTGTGACCCGTGTGTGTTCGCTTTGAAAAGCGCCGGGAAAGTTTTAGCTGCCTATTAGGGCATTGTGTAGTTATAAGAGTGTTAGCTGTAAGAGTTTCCCATCGGGGGTTGTGTGGAGATCGTCTTGCCAGGCGCGCGCCGGCGAGACAGCGTTCAGCCCCCCTGGATTACGGACAGTATCTCCTACCATAAGGTAGGACTAGTTTTAATTTACTTAATTTTGCATGAGAAACCTCCGTTTCAATAAACTGTGGAACACAGTCGATGGTCACCACAATTGTGCGTGATCAGAAAGTAAATACACTTTGCTTTTCATCCCCCTATATAAGAAAAGCAACAAAAACAACTAAAACTACCTAGAAAAATAAAAGAATGGTGGCGGGGGGCATCGCCTTCTCTATTTTTCTATTATATTTAAAAAAATTGAAGTTCAATTAAACAAAAAATAAAAAAATTATATGTCCATCGGATGCCTCCTATGTATCTCCGGGTTACCATAGGGGGTTGAAAATTTTGTTAGATTTTAGCTTCGACGCACCGTTTTGAGATATTCTCATTTTTATAAAATTCATTTTTGAAACAGTTCCGGCCCCCCACCCCATACAACATCAGTAGAAAACTTTTTCATTGCCGATGAGATAACTCTATGGTTGACTGTTACTAGAAGTACGAAATTCGAAAGTACATTTAAAAATGTTTATTTGAATAAAGGATATTTCTATTTCTCTATTTCTATTTCTAGTACCGCGGACAAAAAGTTCCCGAAAGTACGGCGGACACCAAGAGACTGGACTGGACAAAAGTTCGCGATAGTCCCCGAAAAAAATAGAACAAACGTAAATATAATAATAATAATAATAAAATCTTTATTTATTTCTTCACAAATAGTAGTACAAATAGGCGTAACAACGCACACAACGAACTTTAGTCTGCATTGGGCGCCCGATCGATGGTGAAGTACGTCTTCGGGCAACAAATGACCGCACACTATATGCGTTGAGTCCGCGACAAGTACCCGGAAGAAATATTTTGGACGTACAGGGACTTTTTGTCCCACGGGGACAAAAGTCCTTCGTATGATTAGGTCTTAAATATACATCACTTTTCGAATATGAGAGATGAAAAATATTTATCAGCCTATGCATTTATATGTCATTAGGTATTCCAATGACACTCTTTTTTGTTACCGTAAAAAACACTTGTTATTTACTTCGTGAAACAGAATTTACAAGTCCATGTTACATTTCGAAGCTTGTGAACTTGTATCTTTCGAGAAATAGGCCCATCTCTGTGTGGTAATAAACAATAGAGGTGAGTGGATTCATGTCAGGTCAGCGCCATCTATCGAGTTAATAAATAAACTTTTTTTTTTAATTTGCTGGCAGAAAATCTCTCATTTACAGTACTGTTTTTAACTGTGACAATTTTTTTCGTGTAAAATTACAAAGGTAAGTCATATTGATTAGCATGGGTGTACCCAGGAAGGTGCAAGGTGGGGCACTTGCCCCACACCCTCCGACTTGACTTGAAGCTAAATTTAAAGAAAATTATTTCGTTTATGTCTAAATACTTTCATCATCATCATTTCAGCCGTACGACGCCCACTGCTGGGCACAGGCCTCCCCCAAGGATATCCACAACGATCGGTCCTGTGCTGCCCGCATCGAGCGGCTTCCCGCGACCTTGACCAGATCGTCGCACAGTGTTTCCTCCCCATACTGGAGTGGCGGACAATATTATTTAAGATAAGAACTACCTACCTATGACTATAATATGTAAGATAGAATGATATAAAATAGAATTAAAGACGTTTTTTAACCGACTTAAAAAAAGAGGAGGTTCTCAAGTCGACTGTATTTTTTTTATGTATGTTTTACCATAACTTCGCCAGTTGTTAACCGATTTTATTACTTAATTCTTGTTTTATCTGAAAGAAAATAGTTTATGTGTGGTCCCATCAAAAATTTAACACTACAGTACACGCGCCCGCACGCGCCCCTTTTCTTAACACGAGTACACGCGTGGCCTACTATAGTAGGCCATTTTAAAATGTCAATAAATTGTATTATTGTAGCAATTTCATTAAAACAATAAGTGAAATGTAAATAGTATTTATTATTCTGATATTTAAAACCATACTTATTATATAAATTATTTAAAATACTGAGCAATCAACAATTTAGTAAAAATCTATAAAAAAAGGTCTAATAATCACATATCTGAGATGAACTAACTATTTTTTACCGAAAGTATACTTTATTGTTATTTTCTTTATTTTTGTAATGTTGAGGATATATTTCAACATTGTGATCGAGATGAATCCATTCGATGCACTTCTTGACTAGTTTTTGGCCGACTGATTTCGGCCTTCCGAGTAGAGTGCATATCGACCAACTAGTCTTATTTATGAAATCAAATCGGGTTGATACTCTTTAGTTTCTTGAGCTGTGCTGCCTAAAAGTGTTGCTATGCTGAATTTCAAATGTTGGGGAAGGGTAATTATATGATTTCAGTGAAAAACATTACAAAATAGGAAAAAGTATCTTTAGCATTCCTAGATGCCACTCGTTTTGGAGCTGGTGGTTTTAACCTAATGTTTAGACTGCTGCTGGTGGAATACCTTAGTGCCAAACAGTTCTGGTGTTTGATTTATACAACTGACTGCGTCTTTTGGTTACTTGTTGCCAGGGTCGAGTATTATGTGAAACGGATGTTTCGTCAGATACACAAAATTAAGATTCGTCATTTACTTGGAGTCTTCGGCTTGAGGATTAGAGCTTGTAAGTCTGGTTTTGGCTGAACTTCATCATCTTCACTCACAACTACCATTTCCTTTTCAGAACCGTGCTGATGCAGCCACTTTTCTACCTGTAAATCACCCATGACGTAATGAATCCGCTTATCAAAGAAAAAAAAGAGAAAGTAACATTTTCCATTTTTTTACAAATTAATTAATACCTACCAATTAGTTAATATACGTAATTAAACTCACTATTTTCAACTAGAGAACATGATTTTAGCATAATAAATCGAAAACACATCAAAAGTTACCTACCTGATTTTGGTACACCAATACACGCGCGGACTACTATAGTAGGCCCGCACTTTTGGCGCCAAAATGCTTGTATATGCGTTGACGCAGGGTTGACGAAGGGTGTTGAGGCTCTCACAAATATACCAGACGAGGCTTAACTGGAATCGCTAGTTCCTAACGTGCTAAACTGAAAAGTTATTACAAAAAAAGTTACCCTGGTCTACTATAGTAGGCCACGCGTGCACGGTAGTGTTAAAGTAGTCAGTTCAGTAGTTTTTTCACAGTCCTGAAAAACGCATAGTTTTCGACTCATAGTTCCTGCTTTACACGTCAATATCTTCGCGAACTATTGACCAATTTCAATTATTCTTTTTTTATTCAAAAGAGTAAACTCCTGAGGTGGTCACATTGTTACCAAGTTAGGATCTGATACCTACTGGAATCCAGGGAAAATCGAGGAAAACCCGCAAATTTTAAGGGTAGTTTACGTGTTTTATACATTTTCAAAAGTATTTTTAAGTATTTGCATCTGGTAGTCATCATCTCATGCTGATGAGCTGGTGATGGAAGGTACAACTCCTCAATGGTTAGGAGTTAAAGGATAATTCTTTAAATAACGTTGATACGTAAAGATTTTTAGTTGTATTCTTTCAGGTTATTTAGGTGAGCTGATGATGGAAGGTAAAACTCCTTAACGCTTTCCTAAGGAGTTAAAGCATGTCTTTAAGTACCATATGCATAAATGGACCTTTAGTTGTATTCTTTTAAGTTATTTAGGTTAGCTGATAATGGAAGTTTAAAAAACTGCATAACAGTTAAAAGTTGGAGGTTGGTGCTCGTCTTAGTGTTCTAATTTTGATATAGGCTACAGTGCTGTGCATCTTACAACACACAAAGTGCTTTTACCGGTGTTAAACAGTTGTTGTCATCACTAGCAAGGGAAGACATGCATAACTTGAGCTTGACAGGTGAAACGGAATCAATTTTTCTGATAATATTTGCCTTATCGCTTTGCCCCTCTTTGCGATAAGTTATGACTGCAAAATATGAAAGTTCACTGCCACTTGCACTTTCTCCTAACTGAGAGACTTTCCTACGCTTAGTCCTCTCAGTCACCACAAAATCAAAAGAAGAAAGATGGACGACCTGGCCCAGAATGAACACCGTAAGACGGAAAAGTTTCTTTTTCGTTTAGCCAAGCTGAGTGCCTCGTATAAAATAAATCTTTTCTTCTACTAGGTAGCACCTAAATATTTTGATTTTATTTTGTTGAAAACGCCTGATACCTTCATTCGAGTGGCGCTTTTTTATGCTCAGGGCAGTAATTAGTCTTAGCAATTATAATTTTTTGTAAATTGCAGCCCTTCTGATCGAAGTTTTTTTGCAGGATCTTGAAATATTAGGTCCATTAACTCGCGACGAGTAAACTCAACCACTCGACCTACAGCAAGAAAAAAAAATGTAGCAGTGCCAGTTGTACGTAGTAGACTTTGTTCTTATAATTTGATAATTTAGTACCTCATCATAATTTAGAACAAGATTTCGTTGCAGAAAGTAGCAGAAAGTATATACTTTTAGCATTTTGAATATTTTTTTTATGAATTTTTACTTACTGATTTGAATGATTTATTCAAAGTAAATATAATAAAAATTCTAAAAAATATTAATATCATTTCTAAAAGGTAGTACCTTGAACTTTAGAATCCATGTTCCTAATCTTGAAAATAACAAGAAATGACAAAATAGCACACAATTCAAATTCCTTTAAATTTGCTTACAAAAACTCCTTGTTTACTATATCGTACTTTGATAGGTGATATCTCAGTATATATTAGAGACCTACCGTCCATATTTTATATTTTGATGACAGACATATTCTATTTGAACGTTTGATGATAATTTTTCATGTACCCTCAAGTTGAGAAAATTGGTTTTTGTCCGCCGGTGGCAACACTGTGCGTCGGTCCACCTTGTAGGCCTGGCCACGGAACATCGTCCGGTTCGCGGTCGCCATTCGAGAACCTTTCCGCCCTAACGGTATTTATGTTAGGAAAGACGAGCAAAGTCCAGCAAAACTAATAAATAATAGTAAGCGTCTAAATTGTATTACCTAGTTCGTTTTAAAATACCGTATTTAATGTATCCCTGATTTAATTGTAAACGTTCAATTGTATTAATATTTATTATCAGAATGTTCGTGGTATGCGCACCAAAACCAATGATATTTATAAAAACATTAGCTTAAGTAATTTTGACATTATAGTATTTACTGAAACGTGGTTAAATTCATCAATCAAAAACAGTGAATTCATTGATAATCGGTATCAAGTCTATAGAAGGGATCGTATTTGTTCCAATCTGACAAAGAAAGATGGAGGAGGAGTAATGATTGCGGTTTCTCAATGTATCCAATCGGTTCGTATGTCGCAATGGGAAAGTGATTGTGAAGATGTTTGGGTTGTTATACAAGTAAAAGTGAACAATTCTATTAGAAAGATTGCTATTTGTGGAGTTTACTTACCGCCCCCAGTCCAATGAGCGATTTTCTGAGAGGCCATTTAAAAAAAAAAAAGCTTCCAATTGCTTCACTAGATGGCGTTGAATAAGTATGTACATGTCTATGGTACATTTTGGTATGAAACAAATTTAAATTAATTACTTTTTAAAAACCCAAAGGAAACTAATAATATATTAAATAAGTACTACTGTGAGGAACAGAAACGAAATAGGTAAATTTAAAGATTTTGGTAAATAAATGACATCTGTCTGACGTTCCGTTGTACGTAAAAAAGTCGCGTCAAGGTAAAATTTATAACGTTCCGTTCCTTCTAACTGCATAGGTGGGACAGCGCCATCTAGTGACTGAGCTTTCAGAAAATCGCCCATTAGTTTCGTTAAATAAATACATTGATAATGTTGATAGGGTCATGAATTATGTTGATGAAGTCATTATACTTGGTGATTTCAACCAAAGTTCCATCTTGTGGACTCCTTGTGACAATGGTATCACTATGGAACCTTCTAACTACAGTAACCCGTTGGGCCTTTGTTTGATAGATTTCTTATCGTGTCAAAGTCTTCAACAAGTTAATAATATATACAATTCAAAAGATACTATTTTAGACCTCATACTGACTAACATACCTCGAGTGTCGGTAGAAACACCTCTAGATCTTTTATCAAAGCTTGATCCTCTTCATCCAAACTTACTACTGTTAATTGAATATCCTGTAACTATAGATACATTGGAGCCAGTGCCTCGAACAGATTACAATTTTTTTAAGGCTGATTTCGAAAATATAAACTTAGAGTTGGCTCGAGTTGAATGGCTTCATGTTTTTAATAAAACTAAGAATGTAAATGAAATGGTCCTAATTTTGTACAAAACATTGTATGACAGTTTCGAAAAATACGTACCAAAGCGAGTCAAGAAACCGTCCAAGTATCCTGTTTGGTATAGGTTTCCGCTTATACGCTTGCTGTCTGAGAAACATAAGCTACACCAGAGGTATCGAAAATATAAAAACCCAAGAGATAAGGTGGAGTTTGATATAATTCGTGAACGCTGTCACAAGCTACATGATAAGTATCTTAGCGATTACAAACGCAACATTGAAAAAAATATTGTTGAGAATCCTAAGTCATTCTGGTCATTTTATAGGGAAAAGCGACAAGAGAAATCCACCATACCGGCTACGATGCATATGAATGATTCAATCGCTGATACTGGATCGAGTATCGTGAATTTATTTGCTGCCCAATTCTGTTCTGTATATTCCAGCGAAGAAAACGTTAACAATATTCGTCCTGTCGAATGCTCTGATTATTTGGGAAAGATATACATAACTGAGCGACAAGTCTATAAAGCATTAAATAAAATTGATGTCCATAAGGGCAGTGGCCCTGATAACATACACCCTGTAGTTATTAAAAGATGTTGCTCGATGCTTGCATTGCCGTTATCTATAATTTTTAATTATTCTTTGCAAACAGGTGTTTTTCCCAACGAGTGGAAGAGAGCAAGAGTGGTTCCGATATTTAAAAAGGGTGAAATATGTAATGTTGAAAACTACCGACCCATTTCAATCATGTGTTGTTTTTCAAAAATATTTGAATCTTTGGTATCTCCATTGCTCTCAAAACACTTAAAACATAAGATATCAGATTTTCAGCATGGTTTTCACACTGGACGATCTGTAACTACAAACCTGATTTCATTTATTTCTGACATTTCAAGAGAAATGGACGTTGGCGGCGAAGTACACGCAATCTATACTGATTTTAAGAGTGCATTCGATAAAGTTAACCATTCTGTCCTGTTACGCAAGTTGGAACTAATGGGCATACACGGATCTCTGCTTAGCTGGTTCAAGTCATACCTGCACAAAAGATCGCAGTTTGTGTGTGTTAACGGCTTTTCCTCCAATAATTTTTTTGCTACTTCCGGTGTACCACAAGGCTCCATTCTTGGACCCATTCTGTTCTCCATTTACATCAATGACGTTGATTTGGTAATAAAAAATTGTAAATATTTACTATTCGCTGATGATCTCAAAATGTATAGAAGAGTTCGAACCGTCGAAGACTGCAAACTAATTCAGGATGACTTGGATAGGTTAAGGCTATGGTGTGATGATAACCGAATGATTCTTAACGTTAAAAAGTGTAATAATATTAACTTCAGCAGAAAAAAACATCCTATAACCTATAACTACAGGCTGGACTCTACAACTCTGGAAACTGTCGATGAAATTCGAGATCTCGGTGTATTGCTCGACAGCAAATTGAATTTCAATTCTCATGTAGATAGCGTTGTTAAGAAATCATATCGAATGTTAGGCTTTTTAAGACGCAACATGTCGATGTTTAGTGCACCTAGTACTAAAATAGTATTATATAATGCATTCGTCCGCAGTCACTTGGAGTTTGCGAGTCCAGCTTGGAGTCCACAATATGCTGTGTCATCACAACGTATTGAATCAGTGCAGCGGGCGTTTACAAGATATCTGGCCTTCTCGGGGTCTGGAATTTCTCATAGATGCCCGTATGACGACAGATTGGCTTTCTTCAAAATGCAAACCCTTCGTGATAGGCGCACAAGAGCGGACATGGTACTTCTGCACTGCATGATGAATAACAAAATCGACTCTAGCCACATCTTAGAACAAATCAGTATATCAATACCTTATAATTACCCACGTAAGCCAATATCAGCAATTCTAGGTGTACCATTCTGTCGAACTAATATTAGACTCCACTCGCCTCTTGTAAGAATGTGTAAACAGTTCAATGTAGTGTCTGGAAAACTTACGGACCTTGACTTGTTTTGGGATAGTTTAACATCGTTTAAACGCAAATTGGGTAATATGGTGCTTTAGTGCGTATTATTCCTTTATAACATTTTTTTCTTAGTTTTTTCAACGTTGTTAGTTTTTAAGGATGTGTATTTTAATTTCGCTTTAGTTTTTAGTTCTTTTACTTTTCTTATTACATGTACCCATTTTTTGTTAATTTTAAGTTAAGGTTAAGTTAAGGTATAATACCTACTGTGAATGTTGTCAATACTTTTAATTGTTGTGTTTATAGGTTTAAAAATATTTATAAAATTATCTAAGATTTATTATAAACATAATGTTAGTATTGCTAATAAATAAAATAAAATAATAAAATAAACGGTCATCGGTTCTTCGCGCTATGTATCCCGCCCACTGCCACTTCAATGATGCAATCCTTCGAGCAATGTCGGTTATTTTAGTTCTCCTTCGGATCTCATCATTTCTGATTCGATCGAGCAGGGAAATACCAAGCATCGCTCTCTCCTTGCTCGCTGGGTGACATTGAGCCTTCTTACGAGACCCATAGTAAAAGACCACGTCTCGCTTCCATAAGTCATAACTGGCAATACACACTGGTCGAAGAACTTAGTCTTGAGACATTGAGGAATTTTGGACGCGAATATATGCCGGCGCTTTCCAAACGCTGCCCATCCGAGCTGGATTCGACGAGAGATATCTTTCTCGAAGTTGGACTCACCTAATTGGATTGTCTGCCCCAGGTAGACATGGTAGTCAACAACTTCGAGTGTAATGTTCCTAACATTAACTGGAGCGGGTGCAACAAGACCAACTCTTTGAGAATTATTACAGAGATCTTCGAGCATTGTTTTCAGGTCTTCCAAGGTCTCAGCCATGAGAACTACATCATCGGCAAATCGCAGGTGTGTTAGGTACTTGATATTGATGCCGCATCCTTTCCAGTCCAGGAGCTTTAAAATATTCTCCAACGCAGCAGTAAACAGTTTGAGAAATGACGTTTTCCTGTCTCACACCTCGCTGTAGTTGGATAGGATTAGAGCTCAGGTTCTGTAATCGGACCGACATGGTGGTGTTTTGGCATAAGTACCTTAGCACCTCGATATACCTGTAGTCTATTTGGCACCTCTGAAGAGACTGCAGCACTGCCCAGGTCACGATCGAATCAAAGGCTTTCTCATAGTCCACGAACGCTATGCAAAGTGGCAAGTTATACTCTTCGGTCTTCTGTATAACTTGCCGCAGCGTATGAATGTGGTCTACAGTACTATAGCTTTTCGGAGTCTGGCTTGTTCGGGAGGTTGGAAGTGTTTGTTGTAAGAGTTGAATTCGTCGTTTTACATCTAAGTATTATTTATTTTTTGTTTTTATAATTAAACTAGCTTCCGCCCGCGACTTCGTCCGCGTGGACATTCGAGAAAATACCCTAGGTACTACTCCCTCACCAAGCGAGCAGCCTCGCGCGAGGCAGAACGTTTGCCACGTCGGCGGGCCTCGCACGAGGATACTCACTTGGTGAGATAGGTCATAGGACCCGCCTAAAGACGTAAAAACGGCTGATCGGGTTTTTATGAAATTCAAAACATAGAATACTTTTTATCTTGGTTATTGGTCCCCTAAGTATTTTCTCGAATTTCCACGCGGACAAAGTCGCAGGCGGAAGCTAGTTTACTTGTATAATTCAATAAGGACCTTTACCCCCTTGGGTTTGATTTTCGGAAAATTACGAAATGGGTTGCCTATTTGTTTTAAGAAGTAAGCCTACAAAGTTTCAAGATGAAATGTCTGTTTTACCCGTAATAAATAGAGGTCAGTGGTTTTACCCCCTGGTTTTTCGAATGACGTTTTATTAATAGACACGTTACCACGAAGTTTGACTTAATACTTACCTCAGTATTAAGTCGAGCTTCATGCACGTTACACTCGAATAAATATGAACGTCAAGATGACGGGATCACTGCTTGTATTAAACAGACTTTCCCATATTTATTATGTACTCGTTTTGTACCTTTTTATACCTATAATTATAATTTTGGTACCTTCTTGGTCTAAACGATATTAAAAGTCGATACTGATCCCGCCATTATGACGCATCAAAATGACGGGATCAAGCTGTTACCACAAAACTTCTATTAATTTTATTGAACTAACTACTCTTAGATTTAGAACTCATTTAGTACCTCCCGAAAATCATGTAACATGACCGGAGTAACGTTTAGCTTTTTTGTTATTTATCATCTTCCCTTCATCAGCTTTTACGCCTAAAAAATTGTCAAGAGCAAAGTTTGAGTTGAATAAATGTTTGCTCTTCAATGATGGCAGGCGTTATTCATCATCATCAGCCCCTTCCTTATGGATGGATAGGAAGAATGGGTCATGTCTCGCCACGCGGGCCCAGCGCGGATTGGTGGGTTTTAACGACTGCAAATGCAGCCGTTCTTCCTTCTTCAGAAGGCATGAAGAAGTTCGAGATGAACAAAATTTGGTCACACATCCCGTGACCGAGCCTTGCGAACATTGTTTAATCTCAATCTTCGCAGGCCGAGCGTGCTAACCATTCGCCACGAGCTCCTATTAAATATTAGCAGGGCTGGGCAAAATGCATGCTTTGCTTTAATTGAAATACAAATTACAAAATACTATCTCGCAAGTATTTAAAATACGAAATACAAAATTAGTTAAAATTTCGTTCAGTACCTAGAGTATTTGAAATACAAAATACAGTATTTTAGCTATTTTTATTTGAAATACAAATTACAAAATACTATTAAGGCTAGGATTCCCTAAAATAGGATATTTTAAATTATGGATTACTCGCAAATCACAAGTACCTACTTACTTAAAAATTGGAAAAAATATTATATGTTATTTTACAGTTATATTTTCTATTAGTGATACTTTTCTTTTATAAAACTCCAAATATCCGTTTAATCGTAATTAAAATATCCGATTCCAAGAAGTCTGTGCTATTACTTGCAGTATACTTGGTTTTAGTTAATGATACGTTAAATATACGAAAATAATTACCTGTGAATAGCCGAGAGATTCCGGCAGTCATAAGTTTTTTTTAAAGGCATTCTTCAGTTTCAAAATTACCTATTTTGCTAAGTAAACCGAGGCACGGGGGTCCCACCGATGTATGATATTCTTCAATTGTTTCTGCGGTCGGCAATCCTCGCCTTGAGAATAAAAAGTTATCCAACCCAGCATGGGCAAAAAGCAGAATAAAGAAGATTATTTAGTAAAACCAGAGTTTCCTTTTATGAACACTAGATTTTTAAATGCATCGAGATTTGATCGCTATTTTCTTCTGAACGCACACATTAATGAGATCCCTAAATGAAGGTTAAATGTATTTATGTTAAAATGTATTTTTAAGTCATAAGTATTTGAAATACTAACTACAAAATACCTCGGGGTCAGGTATATGAAATACCAACTACAAATTACATTTCAAGCAAGTAATTGAAAAACAAGTAATAAATACGTATAATATGTATTTCAATTACGTATTAATAACAAGTAATTCAAATACTGCCCAACCCTGAATTAAAGGCGTTATTGCTCGTATTTTATTTTTTATTTTTATTTTATATAACTTTATTGCACAAAATACATTCATTAAAGTACAATAGGTGGACTTAACGCTTAAAGCATTCTCTGCCAGCCAAACTTTAGGAAAAAGAAATCGGCGTATTGATTTATTTAATTTAATATTTTTAGTTTTGTTTTGTTTAGACATTTAATTTTACTATAATTTATTTTAGTTTTTGTATAAGAAAATGCATTTAGAACTATTATATTGGGGGTTAAGATTATTCAATTATTTTACTAGCTAAAAATATAAAATTAATAAATCATTACAAGCAATAACGCCTTATATTCAGGGTTGGGCAGTATTTGAATTACTTGTTATTAAAATACGTAATTGAAATACAAATACGTACTATACTGCCGGAATCCCTCGGCTATTCACAGACTATTTTTTTGGTATATTTTTCATTAACTAAAACCAAGTATACTGCAAGTAATAGAACAGATTTCTTGTAATTGGATGTTAATTACGATAAAACGGATGTTTGGAATTTTATAAAAGAAAAGTATCACTAATAGAAAATATAACTGTAAAATAACATATTTTTTTCCAATTTTTAAGTGAGTTTAAGATTTGCGAGTAATCCATAATTTAAAATATCCTATATTATTAGGGAATCCTAGCCTTAATAGTATTTTGTAATATGTATTTCAAATAAAAATAGGTAAAATACTGTATTTTATATTTCAAATACTCTAGGTACTGAAAGATATTTTGTATTTCGTATTTTAAATACTTGCGAGATAGTATTTTGTAATTTGTATTTCAATTAAAGCAAAGCATGTATTTTGCCCAGCCCTGTTTATATTTAATAGGAGCCCGTGGCGACTGGTTAGCACGCTCGGCCTGCGATGATTGAGATAAAACAATGTGTGCAATGATCGGTCACGGGATGGGTGACAATATTTTTTTCATCTCGAGCTTCTTCATGCCTTCATTGCCTTCCGAAGAAGGAACGTTAAGTCGTTACCGTTAGTCCCGGCTGCATTTGCAGTCGTTAAAACCCACCAATCCGCGCTGGGCCCGCGTGGCGAGACATGACCCATTCTTCCTATCCATCCATACGGAAGGCCAAGTGCCCCAGCAGTGGCGACATTAAATAGCTGATGATGGTGAATAACGCCTGCCATCATTGAAGAGCAAAAGTTTATTCAACTCAAACTTTGCTCTTGACAATTTTTCAGGCGTAAAAGCTGATGAAGGGAAGATGATAAATAACAAAAAAGCTAAACGTTACTCCGGTCCATGTTACATGACTTTCGGGAGGTACTAAATGAATTCTAAATCTAAGAGTAGTTAGTTCAGTAAAATTAATAGAAGTTTTGTGGTAACAGCTTGATCCCGTCATTTTGATGCGTCATAATGGCGGGATCAGTATCGACTTTTAATATCGTTTAGACAAAGGTACCAAAATTATAATTATAGATACAAAAAGGTACAAAACGAGTACATCACTACATAGTATAAAACAAAGTCGCTTTCTCTGTCCCTATGTCCCTTTGTATGCTTAAATCTTTGAAACTACGCAACGGATTTTGATGCGTTTTTTTTAATATATAGAGTGATTCAAGAGGAAGGTTTATATGTACTTTTTATCCCAATATTCCCACGGGAACGGGAACCATGCGGGTGAAACCGCGGGCGGCCGCTAGTAATAAATATGGGAAAGTCTGTTTAATACAAGCAGTGATCCCGTCATCTTGACGTTCATGAATAAATTGCATTTTAAAATGGTGAATTTGTTTTTCATGACGTACAAGAAACAAAAAACAAGCACAAGTAGTCAAAATATATTTATCTCTTCCTAACAACAGGCATTTCCGCATATCTATCTCTTTTTCACCAAAAATAATGTTAGTCAGAGACATATATACACAAACCCCCACTGTCAAAAAGAGATAAACAATTATTGCAAGCACTGTCTTATGTGTAAATTTATGTCGTCTATGTTGTCTCTTTCATGCGTTCACAAAACTTTACAAGCTTACTCCTCATGCATGCCGAACTGGCAACAGCGCAAAAGTCATCACTAATTATTTAGTTTTTAATTTAAATTTAAAATTTCAATAATTACGTATGAAATGAATCAATTTTCTTGTCTTTTAAAGATCCGGCATAGATTTTGCAACTTCTCTAAACACAGGAAGGCATTAAGTTTATTATTTGAGGCGTAATCGAAAAATTGTTACAGCGCGTTGCCACGACAAGGGTCTGTGTGTGTGACTGAGTAAACTTCGGGCAATTACCACCTTACTTTTTCGTCGCCACTTTTTAGTTCAGATAACGTATCTACATATAAAATATCATTGGGTTTTTCATTCAAAATTGCAACCCTATTTCAACCTTTTAGGGGTTGAATCATGTTCAGCGTGTTAAACATCAAAATAAATGCGTGTTAAACATTTTTGCAATCATCATCCCATAAAACCTCAATAACGACATTCATATCGATTTTTAACCGACTTCTAAATCAAAAAGGAGGAGGTTCTCTATTCGTCTGTACGAATGTTTTTTTTTTTTGTGTATGTCCACCGATTACTCGAAGACGGCTGAACCGATTGAAATGGTTCAAACGTTATTACATCAGGTTGGTTTCCAAGTTGGTCCCATTTTCTGAAATTTTGAAATCGGTTCAGTGGTTTTCAGGAAATCTTGAAAATACTGTCGTTTTCGTTACCACTTTATGTGAATTTAATACGTATCTTTAGGCATAACTCCTTTGTTTATAAACCGATTTAGATGATTCTTGTTTTGTTAAAAAGGGGATACCTCAAGGTATTTTAACCGACTTCGAAAAAGAAGGTTCTCAGTTTGATCACATACCAATTTACTTACCAGAAAACCTGTAAATTGCCTGCACGATGCACTAAAAAGAGTGAAATAAAAACTATTTTTATAAAAAAATAAAACCGCCTTCAAAAAAACCACGTCATAAAGTAAGAAATAATTCCTCACCAAATAAATAACGTAAGTACTTTGAAGTCGGGCGGGTTTTAACAAAAACAACAAAAAAATGTACATGTTTCACGCCCGACTTCAAAGTACTTACGTTATTTATTTGGTGAGGAATTATTTCTTACTTTTTGATGTGGTTTTTTTGAAGGCGGTTTTATTTTTTTATAAAAATAGTTTTTTAGGTTTATTTATCCTATTTAACCGCTAAGGGGTTGATTTTCGAAAAATACGAAATATGTGTTTGCTTATTTGTTTTACTTTCCGACCATTAGCCTAAATAATTAATTTAATGAAGGACTTTCCAGATACAATATTTCATCCCCCTTTTCACCCCTTCGGGGGTAGAATTGCCAAAAAACGCTGACACAGGCTAATATTAATTTTCAATTGCCAGCCTAAATACAAAATTTGAAGATCCTAACTTCAAAACTTACGGACTTTCATACAAACATTCATCCCCTATTTTACCCCCTTAGGGGTGGAATTTCCAAAAATCCTTTCTTAGTGGTTGCCTACATTATATAACGTATCTATGTGCAAAATTTGAAGTCTCTAGGTTCAGCGGTTTGAGCTGTGCGTTGATATCTCAGTCAGTCAGTCAGTCAGTCAGGACTTTGAATTTTATATATATGTATAGATAGATAATTATTTCACAGTGCAATCGCGCTGTGAGCGACGACGTCTTATAACCGCACCATTCAGTTAAGGAGCGAACAAAAATTTTTAAAAAAAGGTTCTGCTCATTTCGCTGCTAACAATAAGGATCAAAATTGTGTTTGTGAGAGCTTTCTCTCGCGGGCAGCGTGCGAGCGAGCTAAAAAGTCTTTAAAATGTACTTAAACTGGGATTGAAATGTTCTACGACTTTTAATGAGTAATGTGTACGAATAAAATGAATTTGACGTTACTGACAATAAATGACCGAAAGTGACGGTCAGATATGATAAATTACCAATGTGACCGTAATTTTCGGTCAGTCATTTATAACGTGACGGTCACTTTACAACTCTAATTCCGTGCTAGTACAAAAAGATCAAAGGAAATACCAAATAATAGACATAAATATACATCCGAAGTTTATTCAATACACATTAAAATCAAACTAGATAGAATCCAGTGCCACGTATTCAGAGTAGGTTCTTCCCTCTTGATGTTCGATACCTTACCAGAGGAGGACACCCTTATTCCGTTCGTTAGAGTTAAATCTAATCTAGGCTAACACAAAAATAAGGTCATTCAAAATGCTAATTAATGTACTTTAAATATCTCGTTCCGTGAATGGGGGAGGCCAGGGAGGGCGTAGGGTGTCTCTGCTTCAGGACGTTACCGATAAACCTAGACGCGCGAAATCTGCAAATCACAGGAATCAGCACAGGAAACTGCCACAGCAAACAGGCCAGCGAGCAGCACCGGCCTGCCAAACAAATGCCTTCATTAGTCAATAATCTGTTACCTGACTGCAACCAACCTACTTTCCTTTCAAGTTATTAATTAATCTTTTTTAAGTGTAAATCTAATTAAATGGAAAAATTCCATTACAAAATAGAACTTGAGTACTGTGTTTTAAAACTGGTGTAAGTATTAAAGTTTGAGAATTCTCATATGCGTGTCTCGGTTTTTCAATAAGTATAAAAGTTTTACTCATAACTTATGAACGGCAACAACAGCAAAACAGCAGTTGTCAGCAAACCAGCAAACCCCCCCTCCCCGCAAACCGCCTCGCTCCCCGCGTACTCCACACGCCCTGAGCATACCAACATTACAATTAATTTTACAGTATTTACTCAACATTACTGATGAAATGGTGAGATGAACTTGAGAGTCCATAGAAATACTCTTGTGAACAGGCTAGCATTGTCTGTGAGGTTACGATGATGAAGGTCCACAATAAGCTTCCTGTTCACAAAGCATGATTTAAAAGCTTTTTAGATGCTTCTACCTGTGATTTTAAAATAAAAAAACTTAGGTTCTACACAAATTTTATAATAAAATAAGAATAACTTCATTCAGATGGTCATTTGAAGCTATTTACCATATCATAAGGCTGTCTCATATTATATCCCAATTTAGCCCAATTGTCTCTTGGTGTACATGATCTGCTGGAAATTTATTTATTTAACACCTGCAATTACATTTTACTACCATCATGGCTCTTAACCCATGTCATGGTTGATTATATATAAACTAGCACAGTATACAATACTACAAGTTGAATGAGTTTAAATATAACTCCCGAGTCATTAAGTGTGCAAATGTGTATGACATTAATAGAAATTCATTAAAACTATTTGTAGTTTAATCTAATCATGTATTGTACTGTGACAATTTGTTCCAACTGAAGCACAATGACAATGACAATCCTTAGAAGTAAATTAAAAGGAAAATCAATAATATGAATTTCTTACATAGTTAACCTAAGAAACTTAAGAATAATTTGTTACATCAAATAATTGCCACTATGTTGATCATAGTCAGGTCTTGGATGGCTAGTAGTTAAAGTAAGAGTATAGTACCTTGGCTGAAAGCTGTGGACACTTGGAAGTACAGCACTTCAGCTTACAATCGGTACTCTCAACCTGAAAATTGAGAAAAACAGCATTTTAATTTAAGTTCGATACTTCCTTTATATGTGTTGCTGCAGCATGCATCTTTATGTGAAACAGTTTATTTTTAATCCACTTTTCTAAAGAAATATTCGATATAAAATATAATAATAGAAGTTTATGTGACTGTCGCATAATGAGGGGTATTAAAACACATGTGTACATAGTACATACATACATAGTATTCCACGAGTGTTTTAATACCGAGTTATGTGCAGTCTCATACACTACTTTATCTACACTCATTACATTTATCATATATTTCAAAAATTATGCAAAAAAATATTAATTATAAAATGTGGATTGGCGCCAAACCCCACTGATAGGAGTCTATACACCAACTGAGCTAAAAACTGGATATTGGCGAAATCCGAAAGGGAAACGCCATTGCACAAAAAGAAGAAGTTTGGACCGTCTAAATTCAAAATTCTAATTTTAAAAAAGTTTCTTATTGTTGCCGGCTAAAGAAGGGCTTGAAAGAGTTGGAAGTCAGGGCCGGTAAATCCTACGGTTGCCATGGAGATTGTAAAATTAAGAAAAATAAGTGTTTTATAATGAGTGAAAGCTGTATCCGGTTGTATCATAATGACCATTATTAAACAGTTTTATTTTTTAAAGTTGACTATGGCATAAAGTGTATCAATATACGTTCAGGCACGAGTTCATAATTCGAATATTATAACATGAGTGTAGATAAAATTGTTTATTTGCTTAAAACACGGTAAGTATATCCATATACAAGTTGGTACAATCACATGTTTCGCTAATAATGAAATAGCATGCAAATATTAATTATGTATACAATTATTGCCAAAAATTAATCCAGAAATAATAACAATACATAGGAATGTCAGTACAAATAAGAAATGTCAATACAAAGGAGATGTCCTAAAATGGATTTTTAAAAATCATAATAACTAACCACAGTAATATAAATTTATATAGATACTTAGTCCAAAAACAAAGCTATTGAAGTAATTTGTAAATTTTTAAAGCCCTCCGATTCCGAGAAAATTAATTTTAGGTTTTCATGAAAAAACTTCTTAAATGCCCGCCATTTGACTTAAAAAGAAATGTATCCAGAGCCGTAAATGATATTGGAAGAAAAAGAAAAGGACTTTAGGTGGTTATCACACTGCCTCCGGTTTCCGCACCACACCGGACGGAGATGCGGTGTATGTGTGTTATACACTGCGGGTTTTGTATGCAAATCAAGATTCTACAGCCAAAGTTAAGAAGCGCACTACCGCAAACTGGAGCGGTGTGCAGTGCAGTGTGGGAATCACAGAACAGAAGAAAGCATTTTGCTGTCAAAATGAAGAAAAGTACCGAATTGATCGACTCTAGTGGACGCAGCTTCATAGAAATTATATTTCAGGCGAATTTCTGCGATTCGATTCGACTCTGGGGGTCTACCGGCTAAAAAATATGGCCATGGACATGGGCTTCATTTGACATTTGAAGCCCATATGTCCATATAAGGGCAAAATATAGGCTTCAAATGTCAAATGAAGCCCTGTCCATATCCATATTTTTGAGCCGGTAGCCCCCCTGCACCTCGAAAGTCTATAATTGACAGCCGAACAATAGTTTTGTCTACAATAAAATGTCATTTTTGAGGTTCCATTATGGACAAAACCTTTCTCGAGTTCTTCATGCTACCCGTGCTGCTTGGTGCGCCTATTGGACACAAGCCTTAAGCCCTTAGTACAGGATGGCTGATGATGTTGGCCGACCATGATGGGCCATCGTGTACATGGCCAGGGGGGCTACCGGTTAAAAATATGGATATGGACATGGGCTTCATTTGACATTTGTAGCCCCTATTTGGACATATTATGGGCTGTAAATGTAAAATGAAGCCCATATTCATATCCATTTTTTTAGCCGGTACAGGGACTGGGCCCTGTACACGATGGCCCACTACCCACTATGGTCAGCCAAACTCTTTTGAATTTGACATGACCTGACATTGACAATGACTATGTCATATTTGTTTGACAGTTAAGGTTGTTCAGTGTTGCCAAGCATATGTAAATATTTCTACAATAAAAAAAAACAAATTATTTAATTTAAAAAAAACGGAGGGCTTGATAATTTTTATTTTAGCGATTTTGGGTTCTTAATTTTTGTTACTATTACATAAGTCTGATTTTACGGTGGTTAGTTAACCTTCAGAATAAAAATCCAACCTCCATACAAAAAGCGGACATCTCCTTTGAAAATTAATTATTTTTGTTGAAGAAAGGATTTGTCATAAAATTATTTATAGGTTAATCCCCTCGTACAATTTATGTTTGAACATATTTATATTGAGTATTTTTAGTTCTCTAGGAATCTTGTTATATACCCTTTGCACACATACAAAGGCAACACTTTTTGCACACCTTTCCAACTTTGGAATATCATCAAAAATCATTCTATGTGGATCTCTCAATCTATAATGATGGCTGGTTCGTGCGTCATGCTCGTGAACGGGTGTCACCATTGGGATGGGTCTGCTCCTGGCTTCTTGTCTCAAAATATGCAGATTTTTTATGGCTTATTGTTATTAGTTTTATTTTATCATGGCTTGTATGGCACTGTTTATTATTGACTCTTATGTTCTTAAACTATTTAAAGTTTTATTTATTACCTTTGTTTGCCATTTAAATTTATTATGTTATTCGTTACGTTTTTGGTTGGTGTGTATTTTAAAGAAACTACCTTTTGGATGTCTAGTTCCTTACTTATTGAAAATTATTTACTGCTATGATTACTGGGTTTTTATATTGTTTTTAAATTTAAGATGAATTTGTGATGGAAAGTGACCTTACATATTATAACGGGTGTCCCAAAAGTAGGTATAGGATGATTTGTCTTAATAAAACGCGAATGGATTGGAATTTCTTCGTAGTTTTATTTTATTTTAATGAAGAGACTTGTACAATTTTATCTGAATAGAATATCTGCTAAATGGCCGCCACGGGCATTTTTGCTGTGTGCAAGTTTTTCATGACACTTTCACACATTTCGCTGCTAATTTCACACATTTCGTTACTTATTTCATCAATAACTCGGCGAATATTTTGTCTTTATTGTCTATGTTTTGTGGATCGTTGGTGTAGACTTTATCTTTGACGTAGCCCCAAAGAAAGAAATCCAGTGGCATCAGATGGCAAGATCTCGGTGGCCACCTCTTCTTGATATTACGAGATTTTTCGTCCTTTCGACGAGTGTTTGTAATTGATCGTGAATTTTCGTTACATATTTGTATAACTTCTATGCGCTGTTTTATTGTGAAACGCTCCACGATTAATTTAACATGTGTCAAGATGACGTATGTCAAATTTCAACCCGCCATCTTGAATATTTCGGAAATAGCGCGTAAGTAATTCAAATCCTATACGTACTTTTGAGACACCTGACGACTCTGTATGAAATTAAATATGACAGGGAGAAAAAAATAGCCCTTGGCGAGTTTCTTGCCGGTTCCTCGTTACAAGGCCTCTCCGCCGTAGGATTTACGAACCGATAGCGTAGCTTCATAGACATTCAGAAGTGCTGTATCAGCCTAAAATGAATAATTGATTTTGATTGATAATTATTTACCTTTTTAGACATATTTGTATTTTTGTGAACAAAAACGACAAATTCATAAACGTAAAGCAAAGGGAGTGGCAATAATCCCAGACTTTTAAATAGTTCGACAGTGGAAAGGCGAAATTGCTAAAGCGCCATTTTGGCCAAAATGAGTTATATATATCGTTGAATAGGATTTTTTTTTCTGCGTCGATTGGTGCGGGTCTCACATCAATCCGATGACTTTTTTGGCGCTTTAGCAATCTGAACTTCAAAGGAAAATCATGAATCTGTATTTCTAAAGCGCCTTAATTTCAGTGTTTTTTATGTTATGTCGCTTTAGTAGTACATTTTGTTAGCACATGGCAGTTCTGTTTACTCTCATTACATACGCACTTTTTCTTTTCTGTAATTTCAATGACAAATGCGCCTTAGAAATTTAGCCTTTTTGCACTTTAATATATTTGTGCTTATTAGTTAATTTCGTTGAACATGAATTCCGATAATTTATTACGTTAGCAAAATTTGCCGCATGCGATTTAAAAGTGGTTGGCCCTTAAGCAAAATTTTACTGTTAATTATTTACACATCACATCCTATTAGTAAAACAAATGAACGCTAATCTAATAAAAAAGTAATGTAATCTGGCAGTTAGCAAAATAAACTCAAGCTGGTAAAAAAACCTATGCCGATTTTCCAAGGCAAGGAAAAGAAATGTGAGGGATGTTTCTTAAATAAAATGTGTGAGAGATGAAAATGCAGGCGAGGTTCTTACGGATGAAGGAACTCTTCTTCTTTTCTTAATGAAATTAACATGGGCTTAGATAATTGGTGTGAATGTTAGAAGTTATTTATTCATTTATTTATTACTAGCTGACCCAGCGCGACTTCGTTCCCGTGGCCCTACCCCCTGCTCCACCCTACCCCTACCCTACTCCTACCCTACCATACCCCTACCCTACCCCTACCCCTACCATACACCTACCCTACGCCTACCCCTACCCCAACCCCTACCCAACCCTACCCCTACTCTACCCTACCCTACTCCTACCCCTACCCCTACCCAACCCTACCCCTACTCTACCCCTACCCTACTCCTACCCCTACCCTACTCCTACCCCTACCCAACCCTACCCCTACCCTACTCCTACCCCTACCCTACCTCTACCCTACCCTACCCCTACCCTACCCTACTTCTACTCTACCCCTACTTACCCCTCCTTCCCCTATTTTCTCACCCTTAAAACCTTCCTTGGACTTCCACGAACATTTCAAGACCAAAATTAGCCAAATCGGTCCAGCCGTTCACGCGTGATGTCGTGACCAAGGGAAATAGGGATTCATTTTTATATATATAGATTTATGAAGGAAAAATAAGGGGTAGATGGACGGACTATTTTGAAAGCCTTATGAATGAGGAAAATGTCTAAGGCAAGGGAAGGAAATGCGAAGGATGTTTCTTAAATGAAAAGTGTGAGAGATAAAAATGCAGGGGAGGTTCTTACGGATGAAGGAAAAATAAGGGGTAGATGGACGGACTATTTTGAAAGCCTTATGAATGAGGTGAATGTCTGGAATGGTGTACTCGAGGGTGGACCAGTGAATGTGGGATGAGTGCGAGAGGTTATTATTTATAGGGGGGAAGCCAGCGAAGCCGAACGGGTGATCAGTCACCTAGGTCGGGACCATTTCACCCAAACCGCGGGAAGTTACCGTGGACGAAGTTAAAAAAAGTAATTGATGGAATGAAGAATGGAAAAGGAGTTGGTCCAGATGGCATACCAGTAGAAGTATGGAAGCTGTTGAGAGCTGATGAATGGGAGTGGTTAGTTTTATTCTTTTATAAATTGATGAGTGCAAAGCTGGTTGGATAGTGGCTGCAAAGACAGGAGAGTGTTGGACTTAGTAGGAGTAAAACCGAATATATTTTTTGCGATTTGGCGGTTTCTCCAGCCTTGTGCCCGTAAGCCTAGGTAAACTGCCCCTACCAGTCTGCTCCAGTTTTAAATACCTTGGGTCATTAGTGCAAGGGAATAGGGAAATTGACCAGGACATTAATAACCGGAATAACGCATCGTGGAGGGGAGAAGCAGGATGTACCGCCCCGTCACCAAATAGAATTTGGATAAGTAGAGAATGGATTAAACGACTACAAAATCGAAAGGCCCCTGGTGAAGACGGAATATCCTCTGAGCTCCTTAAGGCAGCAGTAAAACCTGTTATGAGTGATCTAAAGAGAATATTTAACTCCGTCCTAAGTAAAGGGACCACCTGCCTGCGTGAAGTATGGGCGTGGTGGCGCTGTTCTTCAAGAAAGGAGATAAAACTCTCTAAAGAATTACAGACCCCTTAAGCTCCTGAGTCAGATTTACAAGCGGTTTTCAAGAGTCGTCATAAATCGTCTCGCCGCAAGACTTGACGCCTTCCACAGGAGCAGGCTGAGTGTCGAAAAGGCTTGAGCACCGTAAACCACATCCACACAGTACGGCAAGTTATACAGATGTCTAAGAGTATAACCGACCGCTGTATCTAGCTTTTGTGGACCACCAGAAAGCCTTCGACGCCATCGAGACTTAGGCGCTTCTAGAATTCTTGCAGTGATGCCAAATCGATGATCGATATTTGGAGATGCTGAGAAGCCTATGTAGAAAACATGGCGTCAATGTCTATCCGTGTCCAAAACCACAAGACTAGATCCATTCGATTGCTCAAAGGCGTGAGACAGGTAAATTTCATATCTCCGAAACTGCTCACCAATGCATTGGAGGATGTCTGCAGGACACTTGAGTGAAACGGATTAGACATTGATGTCAACGGCGAATATCTCTCACACCTCTGTTTTGCCAACGATATAGTGATAAAAACGGAATCACTGCAGGATCTGCAAAAAATGCTACACAACCTAAACACTGCCTCTCGACGTGTGGCATTGGAGTCATGTTCAACGAGCATATCATACCAGAACCGAGCGAAGTTGGTGACATCCAACTTGAAGTTGTCCTGTCTACAATCAGAGCGTCTTACCAGTGTTGACATGACAGTGAAGCTGGAACACCGACTATATGTCACTTAGAGAGCTGTTGAAAGGTCAATTCTTGGAGTGTCTCTCAAGGATAAAATCTAAAATGAGATCATCCGGCAGAGAACCAAAGTGACGGACAATCGGACATAGTTCAAAAATGTGGCAAACTGAACTGGCAGTGGACTGGCCACATCTGTCGCAGAACCGACGAGTGGTGGAGTAAACGGGTCCTCGAATGGAGACCACGTGTCGGCAAATGTAGTGTCGGAAGCCCCCCAGCCAGATGGACCGACGATCTTAAAAAGGTAGCGGACAGTGGCTGGATGATAAAGGCGACAGACCGTGCAGTGTTGCGCTCTTTGAGGGAGGCCTACGTCCAGCAGTGGACTGCAATAGGCTGAGATCGACTCGTAGCATCAGCAGAGCAGGCGGTATGGTGCGGTGATCAGTTTCTGTTGGGCTAGCGTCGTTGATTGGTGGCGTGACAGTTAAGTAGGTAAATTAAATTGGTAATACAACCATTTGTTTATCTTGGTGTTATCGGTTAAGAATTAGGATTAGGAAGATTTATCTGGATTACATTTACGATTTCCTTAAATCTTTTTTAAAGTTTAATCGAATAAATCTGTTGTTTTGCAATACCAGTTTGTATCCATTTTGTAAAAAATCCCCCATAAACGTTCTTGCTAATAAGACTTATTTCTTTGATTGAATCAGGCGTCACTTGGCGGAAGTCCCTAACTAAGTTAACTAACTAAAGTTTTCCAGTCATTCGGTGCTGGATTGCATACGGACAAACATCTCCTGAGGATGCCCCGGGTTGGGGCGAAACACGTTTAGAGTAGTGTGATCGGTGAAGGTGCAAGTTTTGCGATTATTTTCGGAAGAAAGCTACATATATTTATTTTTCACAAGACTTATTTCATTATTTAAGATAAAAAGAAATTGTTGTTAGCATACTTATCGGTTTAAAACTGCTACTGGTTCATACGTTTAGATCTTTTGTTTTGGTATTATTTGAAGTAAAAGACCTTTTAGATTTTCTGCCTCATTACATTTTTTAAGTGCACTAACGTTAGCCGTTGTTGCTGCCGATATTTTACGAACATAATGCTGCATAGTAATTATGGAGTTCCTTAGTATAAGCTGTAACTCTCTATTAGCAATTTCCGCTTGCTTGACCTACATCATATGTGTCACATATGCATTTTTTTCTCAACCCATAATTAGTAAAAAGCAGAGACGTTTTTGCTAAAGCGACATGTTTCTCGCTTATTAGAATAGTTATGAATCTGTAAAGTTATTCTTAATTAAGAAAAAAAATCACTTAACCTTATATCTGAAAATCAACTATATTACATTATAAACAAAAAAAATCTTTAAAATTCATTTCCCACAAGTGCCAATATGGCGTATTAGCAATTTCGCCTTTCCACTGTCGAGTTCTTTGTAAGACACGTCAGGTAATACACCAGAAATAGCCCTTATGCACTTCTTTTGAGCAATACATACTCTTTCTACTACTTTTTTCCGTGCCGTTTCCCAATAATATGATACTGTTAGCACAGAATCCTACTATAATATTATAAATGTGAAAGTTTATGTTTGTATGTATGTTACTCAATTACGCCAAAACGGCTGAACGGATTTGGGACACAGATACTTTGTAGCCTGGAGAGGAACATAGGCTACTTTTTATCCCGGAAAAATATACCATTCCCGCGGGATAACGTCGTGAATGACGACGTGAAGTCCACGCGGGCGAAGCCGCGGGCGGTAGCTAGTAGACTATTAAATCCATGATAGGGGACATTATGACAGTTTTTTTATCGGTTACGTTTCTGACACGTCTGGGCATAGATGAATTTGTTAAATAATTCGCTTAAGTACATGTTTCCTCATCAATAGTAATCCATAAAAATTTTAAATATTGTTAATCATTTATTTAGTTTTACTAGGAAAAATGGAAAATGAAGTATTTAGAAAAAATCGACCCGTCTCACAACCAGCTCCGATGGGACTCAAACCCACGACCTTTCGCTGTTCGGGCGACTGCTCTGTTTTTCCATAAAAAAATTGCGTGAATGCAAAAAAGTAAAAAATTAAATAACTAGTTTTACTAGCTTTGCGCCCGCGGCTTCGCCCGCTTGGACTACACTGGAGCACTTGTTCTAATTGTCCTTCAGGTTAACCCTTAGAACATGGTCAACTATGACCTCTTGGTCGTATGTAAGAGACAGAGCAAGCCTCATGTTCATAAAATTTTTGCATGTCAGTATAATATTGTAAGAGACAGTCCCCAGTTATAACAACACGTACTGTCCGCAAACAACACTTAAAAGTACCTTATACGACGCGACGTTATCCCGCGCGCGCGAATGTGATATATTTCCAGGATAAAAAGTAGCCTATGTTCCTCTCCAGGCTACATCAAATTTCAGCCTAATCCATTCAGCCATTTGGCGTGATTGAGTAACAAACATTCAAACATCTAAACTTTCACGTTTATAATATTATTACTAGCTTCCCGTCCGCGGCTTCACCCGCGTGGACTTCACGACGTTATCCCGCGGGAATGTGACTTTTTTCGGGATAAAAATTAGCCTATGTTCTTGTCCAGGCTACAAAGTATCTGTATCCTAAATTTCAGCCAAATCCGTTCGGCCGTTTTGGCGTGATTGAGTAACAAACATACAAACATCCAAACATCTAAACTTTCACATTTATAATATTAGTAGGAATAGGACTAGCTTTCCGTCCGCGGCTTCGCCCGCGTGGACTTCACGACGTTATCCGGCGGGAATGTGATATTTTTTCGGAATAAAAATTAGCCTATGTTCCTCTCCAAAAAGACAAAATAAACCTCAAGTACCGAGCAATGTATTGGTTGCTCGGAAGAAACTCAAAGTTGTCTGTGGACAATAAGTTACTCCTGTATAATGCCATTGTTAAACCTATATGGACCTATGGACTTCAATTTTGGGGTTCGGCCAGTGATTCCAATGTCAACAAAATTCAAAGAGCACAGAATTATAATCCTGAAACAGATCTCAAATGCTCCTTGGTTTATTTGCAACTTAGAAGTTCACCAACAGCTCCATACCCACATTGTCAAGGATGAAATCTCGAGAATATTTGACAAATACAAAAATTGGCTAGACAATCACCCAAATGGACTAGCAAAACAGCTGACATTGCCGGATTGTATGAGAATCCTGAAAAGCGTTTAGGTGCATAATGTCCAATTCGCAAAATGTCCAGCGTTTGCAAAACGTCCAGTTCGCACAATGTCCAGTTCGTAGATTGTCCATTTCGCAGATTGTCCATTTCGCATAATGCCCAGTTCGCATAATGCCTAATTCGCACAATGTCCAGTTCGCAGAACGTCCAGTTCGCGTAAATGTCCATATAACGTCACACAATCAATCGGAATGTTTATTGATTAGTTTAGAATTGGGTTTTAATGATTTGTCAAGTTATTACTTGAAAATCAGTTTTATTTTTGTAATTTATTTTAATTTATGTAACATAAATCATCAAAATCAATCAAAATAATAAAAATCATAATAAATAAGTCAAAAAGTTTTTCGGTGATTGTAAATTTTAGCAGATCAAATAATAAAAAATAAACTATTTTATTTTAAAACTAGCGGCCGCCCGCGGTTTCACCCGCGTGGTTCCCGTTCCCGTAGGAATATCGGGATAAAAAGTACATATAAACTTTCCTCTTGAATCACTCTATCTATTAAAAAAAAACGCATCAAAATCCGTTGCGTAGTTTCAAAGATTTAAGCATACAAAGGGACATAGGGACAGAGAAAGCGACTTTGTTTTAGGGCCATTCCATAATAAACGTTACCGAGGGTGAAAAAATAAATATGTTCTTATAGCATTAAATCTAATGAATTTTGAAAGAAAACATTCCAAATTATAATGTGCGACAAAAAAAAACTAAAAGAAACGCGTAATATTTAAGTTAACCGCCTTCAAAATCCATACTCAAGCGAACTGGCTCAATGACCCATTGTGCCTGTAACTATTGGAAATACAAATAAAAAATATCTATCAATCTGGTGACCGTTTTGCCATGTTGTGATTTGAGGTTATTTATCGTAATATTGATGGATTGCGTCACAGTCCCAAAAACATGGATAATTATTAAGTTACAAGTGTGTTTCCTTGTTACTTTGGAACTGTAACACCCGAAACGAAAAATCAGGTAATTGTTTTATTATTATACCTTACAGATTGATTGGTGTAATAATATTTAATAAAAGTAAGGTTATGGTGTTAATAGTTTAAAATACTAACTAATATCTGAGCTTGAGACTAATTTGATGTGTTTTTTGCATGATTAAAAACTGTAACACCCGAAACGTTTCGGGTGTTACAACTTTTTGTATGTCGATATATTGTGTGTGTATTGCTTGAAGAATGCAATAAGTATTATTTTAAGGCTCTTTCGACGGCCCACCTAGCGCCGCCATCGAAAAAGCAGTAACATTTCTTTATTTAGGACATTGATTGAAATGTCAAAAACAGAAATAAAACTAATATTAAGGTATTACGGTCGAATCTGGATGCTTACGTAGAGAATAAAGCACTTATATTGCTAAAATATTATTTCAAAATACACAAAATATTAGACTTTGGTTGAAAAAATGTAACACCCGAAACGATTAGATATATTTGAAAAAATAGCGATTTTATTCTTTAAATGTTTGTGTTTTATTAGAATTCTGCAAAGCTTCATTAAGTTCTCTAATAATTTTAATAAAAGACAAAATAAATACATATAAATGGTCTATTATTTTAGGTAAATGTGTTTTAATTTCGTACTCGTAACACCCGAAACAAACCCTCTGTAACACCCGAAACAGACGATAACATTAATAAAAAAATAACTACTACATATATTTCGGATTTTCTATTGTATTAATGTACCAGATTTCATCCTTTATGACTGTTGTTTTTATAGTATAATTTATCTAAGTAATTTCGCTTAATTTGAAATGTATGCAACATTGATCAGAAAGTGGAGGCAAAATCGCGTAACGCCCGAAACGCTACTTTTTCCTTTGTAACTGAAGTTTAAATAAGAATTTAGTCTTTATTCATATACCACACAGAAATAGAACTTAATACTCTTAGTTTAAGACACAGATATAAACGAAAACGTTATCAGAATATATAAAAACAACACATTGAATGAGTTGAAGTGTAACACCCGAAACGATGGAATGGCCCTTTATACTATGTAGTGATATATTATTTCTCATTATTTGATCTGTTAAATTACTGATTGATGGTGTGACATTATGATGAATATTGGTCATTTTCGCGAACTGGACATTGTGCGAACAGGATGTTTTGCAAACGCTGGACATTTTGCGAATTGGACATTATGCTCTTAATGCTGAAAAGGCGCAAACTACCAGATATGAAAAACTCTGCTTAGACTAATTCAAGAATGAGTGGGTCTCGATGGAGCGCTTTGATCTACATGTCATTCTTAGCAACAAGGAGACTGATTGCATGATAAGAATATAAAAAAAAGTTCCTCTCCAGGCTACAAAGTATCTGTGTCCCAAATTTCATACAAATCAGTTCAGCCGTTTTAGCGTGATTGAGTAACAAACAAACAAACATCTAAAGGAGATGTCCAAAATTGGATTTTTAAAAATCATATTAACTAACCACAGTAATATAAATTTATATAGATACTTAGTCCAAAAACAAAGCTATTGAAGTAATTTGTAAATTTTTAAAGCCCTCCGATTCCGAGAAAATTAATTTTAGGTTTTCATGAAAAAACTTCTTAAATGCCCGCCATTTGGCTTAAAAAGAAATGTATCCAGAGCCGTAAATGATATTGGAAGAAAAAGAAAAGGACTTTAGGTGGTTATCACACTGCCTCCGGTTTCCGCACCACACCGGACGGAGATGCGGTGTATGTGTGTTATACACTGCGGGTTTTGTATGCAAATCAAGATTCTACAGCCAAAGTTAAGAAGCGCACTACCGCAAACTGGAGCGGTGTGCAGTGCAGTGTGGGATTCACAGAACAGAAGAAAGCATTTTGCTGTCAAAATGAAGAAAAGTACCGAATTGATTGACTCTAGTGGACGCAGCTTCATAGTAATTATATTTCAGGCGAATTTCTGCGATTCGATTCGACTCTGGGGGTCTACCGGCTAAAAAATATGGCCATGGACATGGGCTTCATTTGACATTTGAAGCCCATATGTCCATATAAGGGCAAAATATAGGCTCAATGAAGCCCTGTCCATATCCATATTTTTGAGCCGGTAGCCCCCCTGCACGAGTAGCATGACAAACTCGAGAAGTGTTTTGACTACCTCGAAAGTCTATAATTGACAGCCGAAAAATAGATTTGTCTACAATAAAATGTCATTTTTAAGGTTCCATTAGGGACATAACTTTTCTTCATGCTACCCGTGCTGCTTGGTGCGCCTATTGGACGCAAGCCTTGAGCCCTTAGTACAGGATGACTGATGATGTTGGCCGACCATGATGGGCCATCGTGTACATGGCCAGGGGGGCTACCGGTTAAAAATATGGATATGGACATGGGCTTCATTTGACATTTGTAGCCCCTATTTTGCCCTTATATGGGCATATTATGGGCTGTAAATGTAAAATGAAGCCCATATTCATATCCATTTTTTTAGCCGGTACAGGGACTGGGCCCTGTACACGATGGCCCACTACCCACTATAGTCAGCCAACAACTTTTGAATTTGACATGACATTGACAAAGACAATGTCATATTTGTTTGACAGTTAAGTTGTTCAGTGTTGCCAAGCATATGTAAATATTTCTACAATAAAAAAAAACAAATTATTTAATTTAAAAAAACGGAGGGCTTTATAATTTTTATTTTAGCGATTTTGGGTTCTTAATTTTTGTTACTATTACATAAGTCTGATTTTACGGTGGTTAGTTAACCTTCAGAATAAAAATCCAACCTCCATACAAAAAGCGGACATCTCCTTTCACATTTATAATATTAGTACATAGGATAGTAGTAGTAGTAGGCTTGCTTTACAAACTAAAAACTGTTACCGAACACCATGTACCTCCTATTGAAGTCCTATTTAGACAGCAGAATCTTTTGTCAAAATCAATAACACTACATCCGATTTTTATGACATAAAAGCAGGAGTTCCTCAGGGATCTGTGCTGGGCCCCTCGCTGTATCTCATCTACACAGCTGATGTTCCAGAGTCGGATAATGTCATTACAGCCACTTTTGCTGATGACACAGCCATACTGTCACATGACACAGACCCCGAAGTAGCATCAAGGAATCTTCAAGAACACTTGAATAATGTCCATTCCTGGATGCAGTCTTGGAGAACTAAAGCTAGTTGCAGCATGTCGAATCACATCACATTCACTTTGAGAAAAGAAGATTGCCCTCCTGTTAAGCTTGGTCAAGAGGTCCTGCCGCATAACGCTTGCGTTAAATACCTTGGTTTCTACCTTGACAGAAAGCAAACCTGGAAAGCATACATTCAGAAGAAGCGTGATGAGCTAAACCACAGACTAAGATCCCTGGATTGGCTTATGGGTAGAGGCTCTCGACTGTCGGTTGACAACAAGGTCCTGATTTATAAAGCCATACTAAAACCTATATGGACTTACGGCATACAGATGTGGGGTTCTGGGAAAACGCCGAACATAGAAATTCTGCAAAGATTCCAGAACAGTGTGCTCAAAACAATAGTTAATGCCCCATGGTTCACGAGAACGAGAATGGAAGAAGTTCATGAGTATCTTAATATTCCAACAGACAAACAGCAAATAGCCGATAGCATTAGTTCATATAAAGATCAGTAATCATAAGAACAAACTGGCCCAGTCTTATTGAACCATTGCAGACAAGACGTCTGAAGAGACTGCATACCTGTAGGGCTAACATGACGGCAACGAGATAGCACGAGATAGTTTGTCGCGCGCCTTCCAACCAATCAGCGGTCACGCGCGCTATCTACGAGCGATCTGATTGGTCGAAAGTAATGCGACAAACTATCTCGTTGTAGCATGTTAGCCCTACTGGGACAACATACAATAACCTTACCAGTTAGCAAAACATAAAGGCAGCCTGACAGTGGAAAGGCATGCCTCCACGCCTGCATTAAAAACAAAACAACTGCTTATGGTCCAACTAGCGGCCGCCCGCGGTTTCACCCGCGTGGTTCCCGTTCCCGTGGGAATATCAGGATAAAAAGTACATATAAACCTTCCTCTTGAATCACTCTATCTATAAAAAAAAAAACGCATCAAAATCCGTTGCGTAGTTTCAAAGATTTAAGCATACAAAGGGACATAGGGACAGAGAAAGCGACTTTGTTTTATACTATGTAGTGATTGCATGTTAGCAAACAAATATGAAAAAAAAAAACATAGGATAGTATGTTACTCGCTGATAATGTGCCTTTATTATGGAGAAGGAAGTTTAATTGGTCTAATTGTTTTGTTTTTGACTTTATTCCTTACATAAGAAAAAACTCAAATCTAATTTATTTCTGTTCCTACTTTATCAATAAGAAAATATATCCTTTTAGAAAAAGGATTTTTCAAAATAGTTTGGATTCCAGGTGTAACTATATAAAAACAATATATATTTAAGGTTGCCATACATAATGATAAAATTTAAATTGAGTGAAGAAGATTTGATTTATTTCACAAGTTGAAACCTTGAGATAATATTGGTAATATCAGGAATCAGGATAGAGCAGTAGGGCAGATGATACTGCCCGAGCTTGGGAAATTTTAAGATGTTTACATCAGGGGGGCAATTGCGTAAGCTAATCGTATTAATTTGACAGTTCATATCGTATTCAATCAGCTGCGATTTGTATGGAATGACATTTATAATGATACAATATGAACTGCCAAATGAATACGATTGACTTTACGCAATTCCATAGCAGGTTATCTCATCTATATCATACGGTTTGCCTCTGATTGGCCAACCGAAATCAGCAAGTAACCGAAATGCAAATACTCTTTTCGCCATTCCGTTCGCAAGTTTTAACTTGCTTTTCGAGCCTTGGGTACTGCCAGTGCAATCTGTATTCTTGTTCAAGCCAACTTTCCAGTCATCACTTACTCTATTAGGGTTCCATACCAAAAGGGTAAAAACGAGACCCTATTACTAAGACTTTGCTGTCCATCTGTCTGGCACCAGGCTGGTATCTTATGACTGAGCCATGCTAGCTAAACAGTTTAAATTGTCACAGATGATTGTATTTCTGTTGCCGCTAACAAGAAATAAGTGCTAAAAAAAGAAAATAATGTGGGGCTCCCATACAACAAACATGTTTTTTTTTGTTGTAGAGATCATGGTTGTCCCTTCGTGCCTGAGTCCGACTTGCACTTTGTCGGTTTTTTTATTAATACACAACATTGTTAACAGATAAACTCCCATGTGATTGCTGTTTAATATAAAAGTAAGACTTACTCAGCCATTCAGTGTCTGGAGCGGGAGCGGGAACGGGAGCGAGAGTGGCTGCGGCTGCGGGAGCGGCCGCGCGAGCTCTTGGAGTCGGACCGCGACCGGGAGCGGCTGCGCGAGTACGAGCGCTTCCGCGACCGGGACCTGGATCGACGACGAGACCGTGAACGGGAATTGCTAAAAGAAATACCAATCATACATCTTTACACTAAGGTCCTTCACAAACATGTGTGTGTGTTCGTGTCTGTTAGCAGTTCAGGATGTTGACTCGTCTCGATCCTTTGCAAATAAATAAAATTTTAGTTAGTAGAAATATAAAATTATTATTCTGAAGCTTGCAGAAACTGAAAATACATCCTAAAATTAGCATGCATGATTATTAAATTAAAGACGTTATATTATATACCTTCGACGACGGTCATATCGGCTTCTGTATGGTGATGAAGGGCGACCGTAGCGCGCCATTTGAACTCTCAACTCCCTGCCGTCAAGCATCCGTCCGTCCAGAGAATCCAAAGCTTCTTCGGCATCACGGCGGTCGTAGAATCTAAAACCAATGAATAAATTAAACTACCTACACTAATTATAAAAAGGGGTACCTAACCATAGTAACTATATCTGTGCCTAAACCCAATCTTTTTGTGGTATTTCGACAAACTTCAAATACAATGGGACACTGAGATGAGAACTCGAAAGTGTGGTATTTTTTTTACCGGTATAATGGCCGAAATGACATCACATTGAAATAACGTAAAAATACATACCTCACAAATGCGAATCCTCTACTTTCACGTGTATAACGATCTCTAGGTATGTAAATATCGCCAACTTCTCCACATCTTTCAAAAACACGCCGCAAATCTTCAGGGGTCGTTCGGTACGTAAGATTATCCACCTTCAACGACACCATGCCATCAATACGAGGCGGTGGTCTACCGTAACTCATTATGGCTTATATTAATCACACTCAGTAAATAACTTTGCTTTTGTCGCTTTCAATAATAATTAATTATACTATTAGAACATTCAAAAACGTGCTGCGCGTCAATGCACCAAAGTAGAGAATTTTACTAATATGGCGGCCGGAAACAGCAGAGGCAAGCAAAGCCAAGCACCCAAGCACCCACCCCACCACCATAGAGAAATATAAATACACAGATCACTATATAATGGCCCCAGTACAGGGGGGCTACCGCGTAACTTTATGGATATGAACTTCATACGTTTTTGGGAACTTTAAGTCAATTTTATTTAAAAAATAGCCGCTATCAGTTCCTTGTTTTGTGACGTCGGGTATAACGATAACTAGCTAGCAACGTTCAACAGAACAAAGTAGCAAAAATCTATCAGTGAGCGATTTTCTGAAAGGCCATTTAAAAAAAAAGAAGCTTCTAATGAGCGATTTTCTGAGAGGCCATTTAAAAAAAAAAAGCTTCCAATGGGCGATTTTCTGAAAGCTCAGCCACTAGATGGCGCTGTCCCACCTATGCAGTTAGAAGGAACGGAACGTTATAAATTTTACTTTGACGCGACTTTTTTACGTAAAACGGAACGTCAGACAGATGTTATTTATTTACCTAAATCTTTAAATTTACCTATTTCGTTTCCGTTCCTCACAGTAGTACTTATTTAATATATTATTAGTTTCCTTTGAGTTTTTAAAAAGTAATTAATTTAAATATGTTTCATACCAAAATAAACCATAGACATGTACATACTTATTCAACGCCATCTAGTGAAGCAATTGGAAGCTTTTTTTTTTTAAATGGCCTCTCAGAAAATCGCTCATTGCTTCACTAGATGGCGTTGAATAAGTATGTACATGTCTATGGTATATTTTGGTATTGCCGCGTACACACCGCGCCAACGAACGCCAACGAAGGATATTCAGCGTTGGCTGCCGCACGTTCGTTGGCTATCGAAGGTTATAGCACAAACGACAAACGTTGAGCAAACGATCGTTGGCACTCGATTCCGGCTCCAATGCCCAGTGTTGCCAGAAGGTTACTTTTTTGTACATTTCAGGGTTTAGGTGTATCTTTTGACAAGACCTCGCTGGCAACACTGTCCAGCTTGGCAACTGACCTCTATTATTAAATTATTATTTACACACTGGAGTCATGCTGGAGTCTGGACTGGACTGGCTGTCATAAAAGTGCCTATTTGAGTATCGCTATTTTGGCGCTGTAGGCATATAGGTACGAGTGTCTATGTAACTAAAACTAGTGATGTTCAGTCAGTTGTGGTAATGATTATGTCAAAATTAGTTCTCGGGACACTCGTAGTGGCGCTTCAAATTGCCACACAAAATTAGCTTTCATTTGTATGGAGACAGCCTGTCCAGTGTGTAATAATAATAATAGAGGTCAGTGAGCTTTTGGTGAGCTTGGCTTTATTTTAATTTTAATACTAGCGGCTTCGCCCGCATGGATTACAGAGTACAAGCTTTTCCGGAATAAAAATTAGCCTATGTCCTTTCGCAAGGTCAACTCTATCTTTGGAGGTACCAAATTTCATCAAAATCAGTTTAGTAGTTTAGGCATGAAAGCGAAGCAGACTGACAGACAGAGGTACTTTCGCATTTATAATTAGTAGTAATACTTAAATATATTACTTGGGTATAAACAATATTTAAGTATACTATTAAATATTGAATTTAAATAAATTATGCACTCATTATAAATACCAATTTATATTTTACTCAGCCTGCTATAATATTATAAATTGAATGATATGTTTGATGACACTTGTAAAAATCACAAGCGGGCACACACAAAATCGCAGCAATCAAAAGAATCATCAATAGATAGATTGATTGTTTATTTGCATAAAACTCGCTACTGTACTTATTGAAATGTTAATCGGTCTAGTCTACCATATCAACATCTCCTTTCAAAGAAGAACATACGAAACTATCAAGACCAAAGTGTTTCTAACATAAACACAAAACTTTTATTCGTGTTTTTATGTCTTATTTAAATTTTAGGGCTTACATTGAATTGAATAAAAAAAATATTATTTTATTACATTTTGTTTTATTTTGTACTTTCATACTATGGTAAATTTTTTGTTTCCAATTATTCACTTATGGAAAAAAAAACTAAAGTTTCATTACCTACACAATAACATTTGCACTTTTCACTTTTCTCATAATCTTAGCTGTATTTTAAGTAATTCACAGTTTTATACATTTTAGTTTGCCGCAGCTTGTAGAAATTGTGTCAGCATGTTTTGGAAGCAGTCTGCTAAGAACATGGTCTTATACCGGCTGATATTTCCTTCATCATCACCGTCATTTCAGCCGTGATATATTTCAAATTATTTCCAACATGAGCTAATTCTACACAATAACATTTGCACTTTTCACTTTTCTCATAATCTTAGCTGTATTTTAAGTAATTCACAGTTTTATACATTTTAGTTTGCCGCAGCTTGTAGAAATTGTGTCAGCATGTTTTGGAAGCAGTCTGCTAAGAACATGGTCTTATACCGGCTGATATTTCCTTCATCATCATCATCATTTCAGCCGTGATATATTTCAAATTATTTCCAACATGAGCTAATTTGGATTTCTTCCAGTAGCACTATGTGTCAGTCTGTGGTGTCAGTACTGGATAGTTTTTCACTGCGCCTGTGTATTCACATCTGGAGAGCAACAGCATGTTTGGACGCTGATGACTTTCCCTTCTTTTTCATCCACTATCGCTGCATACGATTTCGAGCGGAATTTATGTTCTGTACACCAGTACACACCTTCAAATCCATTCATTCATATCGCGCCGAAGTATATCCAACGGCAGCATCACCGTAAGATTATCTTGCCGACCTGAAAAGACCGGGAACGTTAATATTTTATGTTGAACATAACAAAAATAATAAGTTGTTAAAAATATGATGAGTTACACTTTTGAGGTTACATGTTATTTTCGCAATGATTTTAAACTTGTAGGTATTTGATTATAAATAATGTAGTGGTTGACAAACTTACACGGATGTTTTCTTCGCATTTCTAAATTCAGCAGCACAGTAATCTGAATTAGAGGCAAATAAATTGCCGACCATTATTATGTCTACTCCTGCCTGGGGCCGGACATTGCGATTATCGGCTTTCGTGAAGCGGTTCACAATAGAGGCTACGTTCCGTTTTGCGCCAACAGCGATAATATTACTGATATCGCGCTCACACATCGTTCCGATTTGTTGTGAGCGCGACAACGAAAGCAGTAATTACGTCACGGATGACGTCACTACCGCCGCCATTTTGCGATCACGGTGATATCGTTCTCAAGCGTTAGCACTGTGAGCGGGCTGTCATATTTGACGTTTTGTTGTCAAACGTCATTGTTTGTTGTGGTTTTGTTTGAGTAATCTCTGCGTTTTAGGTTTTATTTAGGTATTTTATTTGTTTATCCCGAAGCAGAAAGCCAGAAAAATGATAGTGCTTATTAAAGATGAAGATGAGACGACGGGTAGAGACATTACTCTAAATTTAAGCACGGATCACTATCATCATCGCTGTCCAATAAAACGTTTACTAATTGACGAATATCCATACTAAACCGGTGATTATTTACTTACAAATTCAAATCAAAACAACGCTCGCTCGCGATGCGTGCAAATAGCCGTTCCGAATTGAAATCGCGTCAACAGTGCTGTCAGCGCGATAATCAAATCGGAACAGCTTTTAGCGCTCACAGCGCCAACAGTACTATTGACTCAAAACGGAACACGGCCAGAGAAGGCTGTGCCTGGTTCCATGGTAGGTATTATTCAATGGGCACTTTCGATGACTCTTGAAACGGTTTGTGTGTGTTTTGCAAACAAAAGCTAGAAAAACAATTAGAAATCTAGAAGAACAGAAAAATGATTCACAAATAATCACCTCACATTTGACGTCACGCTCACGCGCTGACCGCTGTGATTGGTGTTTCGGTAGAGATTACGCACAGATTAAACTCAACGCTCTCGCTTTTGGTAGAAAGTATGCTTCCACTGAGCGTTCGTTCGTTGGCCTTCGGCCGCCGTCCACACCGAGTTCGATCAAATGGCTCAATTCCTTTGATGTTACCGCCACGCTCCGGATCGCCGGCACACGCCAACGAACGATCGTTGGCCTTCGCCAAACCGTCCAAACAGGACCAACGAAGGGCATCGAAACCCATTCGTTGGCGTTCGTTGGCGCGGTGTGTACGCGGCATTAGAAACATATTTAAATTAATTACTTTTTAACAACCCAAAGGAAACTAATCATATATTAAATAAGTACTACTGTGAGGAACAAAAACAAAATAGGTAAATTTAAAGATTTAGGTAAATAAATAACATCTGTCTGACGTTCCGTTTTACGTAAAAAAGTCGCGTCAAAGTATATAACGTTCCGTTCCTTCTAACTGCATAGGTGGGACAGCGCCATCTAGTGACTGAGCTTTCAGAAATTCGCCCATTGCTTCACTAGATGGCGTTGAACGAAGTATGTACATGTCTATGGTATATTTTGGTATGAATCATATTTAAATTAATTACTTTTTAAAAACCCAAAGGAAACTAATAATATATTAAATAAGTACTACTGTGAGGAACAGAAACGAAATAGGTAAATTTAAAGATTTAGGTAAATAAATAACATCTGTCTGACGTTCCGTTTTACGTAAAAAAGTCGCGTCAAAGTAAAATTTATAACGTTCCGTTCCTTCTAGCTGCATAGGTGGGACAGCGCCATCTAGTGACCGAGCTTTCAGAAAATCGCCCATTACGGTATCGCGATTGACCCGCAGTCAATATCGATTTAGTTTGATTTTGACTAACTACCTCAATAAACTGAAGACAACGTGCGTCTATCTTAGGACGCAGGTAGATTCTACTTCATGTCATAATATATGACCTATAATTAGCTCGCAGCTAATGGGCGATTTTCTGAAAGCTCAGTCACTAGATGGTGCTGTCCCACCTATGCAGTTAGAAGGAACGGAACGTTATAAATTTTATTTTGACGCGACTTTTTTACGTAAAATGGAACGTCAGACAGATGTTATTTATTTACCTAAATCTTTAAATTTACCTATTTCGTTTCTGTTCATCACAGTAGTACTTATTTAATATATTATTAGTTTCCTTTGGGTTTTTAAAAAGTAATGGGCGATTTTCTGAAAGCTCAGCCACTAGATGGCGCTGTCCCACCTATGCAGTTAGAAGGAACGGAACGTTATAAATTTTACTATGACGCGACTTTTTTACGTAAAACGGAACGTCAGACAGATGTTATTTATTTACCTAAATCTTTAAATTTACCTATTTCGTTTCTGTTCCTTACAGTAGTACTTATTTAATATATTATTAGTTTCCTTTGGGTTTTTAAAAAGTAATTAATTTAAATATGTTTCATACCAAAATATACCATAGACATGTACATACTTATTCAACGCCATCTAGTGAAGCAATTGGAAGCTTTTTTTTTTTAAATGGCCTCTCAGAAAATCGCTCATTAATTTAAATATGTTTCATACCAAAATATACCATAGACATGTACATACTTATTCAACGCCATCTAGTGAAGCAATTGGAAGCTTTTTTTTTAAATGGCCTCTCAGAAAATCGCTCAGTCAATCTCGATTTAGTTTGATTTTATATAACTAAATAAACTGTAGATAGCATAGCATGCGTCTATCTTAGAACGCGGGTAGATTCTACTTCATGTCATGATATATGAATATGACCCATAATTAGCTCGCAGCTAATTACGATATCGCAATTGACTCGCAGTCAATCTCGATTTAGTTTGATTTTATGTAACTAAATAAACTGTAGGTAACATGCGTCTATCCTAGAACGCGGGTAGATTCTACTTCATGTCATAAATATGACCCATAATTAGCTCGCAGCTAATTACGACATCGCGATTGACTCGCAGTCAATCTCAATTTAGTTTGTTTTTATGTAACTAAACTCATCTAGTGAAATCACTTGTTCACAAGTGAACAACAAGAAACAAAAAAGTATTAATTGTATCTTAATATCTGATAAATTTAATTAACTATTGTGTAGCTTGTTAATAACTTGTATGCACAAATTTTCTAATAGGAATCTACTCTGTAAATATTATATCATAGAATGATACGACGAAATATAATTTATCTTGGTACTTACTGAACTGTTTGAAGCATAAACTTATTTATACTAGGACTAGAGTATAATAAGTTTATGGTTTGAAGTCGGTGCCAAGCCAAAAAGAATAAGAACGAAATAAACTGAGTGAAACATAATAACAAACATAATGGGAGAGTTTCCTGCAGTAATTTTTCGATGCACTAGATGGCGCTGTAACCCTAACACAACCTACTTTTTTCAGCATATTATGGCAAAGGATTAGTTCATTCAGCCTAAAAAAGACTTGTGTGTCGATCGGTTGTACTGTCAAATTAATCTGTCTGTGGTAAAGTTTTTCTTCTGTGAGATCGGCAGATTGCTTTGCTTCCATGCGTTGGTGTTGGTGGTGTTTTGTGAGCGTATTCGTTTTTCTTGATAATTTGATTGATCATCATGGATTTCTTCCGCCGACGAAGGCGGGTTCGGGTTTGAGCTTCCGCTCCTTCCCCGGGCTTCATCTCGTGAGGCTACTGCCCCACTGTGTTTGGAGCCGCTTTGCGCGGCCGTCCTCGGGACGGGTGGTGTGCCCCACCGGATGTTTGCGGCCCTCGGCGCGGTCAGCCAGCCGGGTGAGACCCCTTTGGGGGAGGCCCAGCTAGCGCCTGCGAGCGGGCGCGCAAACGGGGTATGGGCTATAATTTAGGTAGGGGTGTTAGAAGGGATGTGAGGATTGGGCGAGGTGGGCTGGGGAAGTGGCGGGGGCACAATATCGCGGAGCAGCGCCCATTTCTTCATGGCTCTGGTGTTGGTGGTAATGTTGGGGGAAGGAGCTGATTCTTCGGTTTCTAGCGGCGGTGGTCGTCGTCTGGGTACGATGCCCTGCAGGTGTTTGTGGGGCCCGTGATCGGCATATATTACTCAGACAGACTATTCTCTTTGCTATTTTCTATTATGTAAATACTTTTTCGTTACTTCTTCAGAAAAAGTTAGGTCGCTATAGTGGGGTAGCGCCATCTAGTACAAATTTTTTAACTGAACGATGAAACGTCAAAAGAAACTCTCTCATTATTTAAAAAAAACCCAGGTTCAGGTTGCCATGACGACATGTTTTCTCATTATTTGTACAAAGAATAAGTAAGTCACCACTCCGTTTTATTATTTAGGTCACCATCCCTTGAAATTCGTGTTTACGTGAAGTAGGTATTGTAACAATCCATTAATAATTTATGCATAACCATGTCTCGGGTAAAACGAGTTAGAAACAAGAAGCTTCTTCCCGACTTGAGTAAAGAGGGAGAGCTTTCGAAGGAAATAGTCCTCTCCACTAAGGAAAAACATGGTGTTCCTACGGGGTCGAGATTGTTTTCTCATCACACTTTGGCGAGTGTCAGGAAGATGAGCTTCTTTCATCCATTTTTGTAAGTATTGTTGACAGAGTAGTGCATAGACTGGAGCTAGGCAAGGATGTATCATATCGGTACTAACGTTAGAATACTCCATAATAGTTTGGCGATTTCCGTGGTTGAGTGGTCTGCACACCGTTTTCAAGGTGCTGCTATTTCTGAGGTGAACGGGTTCGATTCTCGGTCGCGTAGGTATTTTCTTTTCCGTGTAGCACGTCGGGTTACTACAAAATGTCAAAATTTATTAATTAAAACTGAACTCTATTTGTTGGACATAAGGTTGAATTTTGTCAGTTTGTAGTAATATGACGTGCTGGCGACTGTACAACATTCAAGTCCATGTTCTTTGATCAAATGTATATTGGACAAAGATCTTTGTTAAGTGGAATACCACCCTAAGTTCCATACATCGCTTTGAACACGTGTTTAGAACTTTAGAAGAACAGGAGCCGTACTCTGAAACGCATATCCGAAACTTCAGTTAGGCCCATCTCTTTCACCTAATTCTGTCACAACTGGGGAGTGAGAGGGGCGGGCGGGTATAGGGATAAAGACGTTTCGGGTTTTGCGTTTCAGAGCAGAGTAGACCCTCGGCTTCGGTTTCAAACACGTGCGCATTTGTAGAACGAGTGCCTTAATTTGGATACGAGTTTGAAAGGGAGTTAGCTTATCAAACCCGTGCGGGTTTCGAGGTTCGACTGCTGCCTCCTATTGTACACGGGAAAGGAAATACGCTTCCGGTCGGGTAAATGTAAGAAACTAACTTTTTATATTTGTGGGGGTAAGTCTGTGTAAGTGGTACCTAATATAAACATAAATTTAATAAGTACTAGCTGACCCAGCGCGACTTCGTTCCCGTGGCCCTACCCCCTACTCCGTCCTACCCTACCCGTACTCTACCTAGGGCATCGAACCCGGGTTTACCCGGTCCGGAAAAACCCGGGTTTACCCGGATTTTAAGCAATACAAAAAACCCGGGTTTGATTTTTAAAAACCCGGGTTTTTCGAGTTTTTCGGGTATTTTTAATACTTTGTGGAAAATTAAATATATGTAGCTTACTTCCGCAAAAAAACAACCAACAAACCAACACCAACACTTGGTGTTGGTTTTCGCATGAACTATCTCCTGAGGATGCCCCGTGTTGGGGCGAAAGCCGGGTTTTTCGGGTATTTTTAATACTTTGTGAAAAACGAAATATATGTAGCTTACTTCCGCAAAAAAACAACCAACTAACCAACACCAACATTTGGTGTTGGTTTTCGCACGAACTATCTCCTGAGGATGCCCCGGGTTGTGGCGAAACACGTGTAGAGTAGTCTAATCGGTGAAGGTGCAAGGTGTATTGCTGTCTTGCTAAATGCAGGTATTGTGCACTGGGATTTTAATGGTGTGCATGAGCAATTTTTTGCGGGCGGGCGGTGCATCATGCATATTGTGTTTTTTTGCGGAAGTAAGCTACATATATTTCGTTTTTCACAATGGTTAGGGACTTCCGCCAAGTGACGCCTAATTCAATCAAATATTTTTAATACTTTTGTTTTTGTTTTTTATTAAGTACAAACCACTTCGAATGCAATAATAAATGGAATAAAAACACACTTTGATAAATCACTACATAGTATAAAACAAAGTCGCTTTCTCTTCCCTATGTCCCTTTGTATGCTTAAATCTTTGAAACTACGCAACGGATTTTGATGCGTTTTTTTTAATAGATAGAGTGATTCATAAGGAAGGTTTATTATGTACTTTTTATCCCGATATTCCCACGGGAACGGGAACCACGCGGGTGAAACCGCGGGCGGCCGCTAGTAATTACAATAAAAGATGCTTTGTTGCTGCGTTCGTACCAAGAAAACAAGCAAAGCAAGTTAAATGGAACGCGCGCGGTGCGTCCATCTTAGGACATGAAGAGGGTAAAATGTGGACTCCACATTTCACCCCATGGAACCACATGGAATTAGAACTAGTTCTCCGATCTTTTCGACTAGTTTGTCATATATTGCTCATGAAGACGACCCCGAAAATATAGCATATTTTCGGTCTGTTTGCGTTTCTCTTTGCAGAGAATTCACGTCTAGATGTTACACGCCAAACTCCACCGAAGATACCTCGTGTTAGCTCTTCCATGGGTAATATTCACATTCGCCACAACGAGGTACTCAAAGCTCTCCGTGGTCTAGGAAATAAGGTTAGTGGTCCTAATGGAATCCCGGCAATAGTCCTGCGTAACTGTGCACCCTAGTTGTCTCATATCTTGAGCCGCCTCTCATTTGCGACTGGACTTGTCTTGTTCCTCAGTCATGGAAGCGTGCCAATGTGCAGCCCATACCTAAAAAAAGGTAGCCATGCCAACCCCTCTAACTACAGGCTGATTTCAATCACGTTCATACTCTGGAAAACTAGGTACGGAGCATGTACTGAATAAACATCTATTGGCGTAACTTGAAACTAACGAGCTCCCTAGTGACTTCCAGTATGGTTTTTGCGGTCGACTGGAGATCTTCTCGTGTACGCCACCCACCTTTGGAATCAAGCGTTCGATAGACATGGCGAAGCACTCGCTGTCTCGCTTGATATTTCCAAAGCATTTGATAGGGTCTGGCATGATAGCCGAATTGGCAAGCTTCCCTCATATGGAATCTCTGACAGCCTCTGCATCTGGATCACCGATTTCCTTAGAAACCGTTCAATTCGAGTCGTTGTGGATGGTCAGACATCTGACTTGAAGATCATCAACGCTGGGGTTCCCCTAGGTTCGGTATTATCTGCAACATTCTTTCTTCACCACATTAACGACCTGTTGGTGCCTGGTACATTTGGTTATGACGATGACACCAGTTTGTCTAGCAGATATCTTTCAGATGCAAGGGCTACTAGTGATGAAGTTCAGTCTTGTCGAGAGTCACTAGTTGAGCAAACGAACCTGGCACTTCAGGCACTTCCGATTGAGGAAATGCCAACCTTGTCAGTTTCAACGCCTCGCCACGTAGGCGTGTCTTTTCTCAGATAAACGGAGTCCCTTTCAACTAGCTCCGACTTTCATGGGTGTATCCTTACCACTTTACCAGTAACCGAGAACCTGCAACTTGGCGTTACTCTATAATCGGAGCTGAACTTGAGTGGTGAGTAGTACTTGGTGAGTATATCGACTCAATTGGTAAAACTGCTGCCAAAAATGCGTTCCCCGATCATTCTTCTTCTTCTTATCAATACGGGTGGTTTCTGCAACTCGACGTCTATTGCGCCAATTTTGCGTCCGGAGGGTGCGCGGCCAGAACACTCCAGCCAGCGCAGCTCAGCCAGGAACGCTCTAAGAGCTTTCACATTCGTGATCGCTTCCTGGACGCTGCCCGGCGAGCCGAGGTACCTCGCCCGGTAGGGGCCACCCCCCTGCGTTCCAGCAGTACGTGGGCAGCTGTTTCTTCTTCCTCCATTCACCCTCTGCATAGGGGACTGTCGGTGACATCTAAATTAAAAAGATGTCTGTTAAATTGTCCATGACCAGTAATAGCACCTGTTACCAGGCGAAGTTGCGGTCTGCACAGTTGTATCAGGGCCCTGGATAGACGCGCGTCCACGTGCGGTTGTGCAAGTTTCGCCTGTCTGCACGAATCCAGCGAGCTCCAATTAAGTTGGTGTAATTCTATAGTGCGTTCACGGATCTTATTTGCAAACCAGCTTGTCGGGATAGGCGCGATCAGCTCGTCCCGAAATTTATGATGGCCAGTCCTGTCCTGCATGTCTGTAAAGGCGCTAAGTTAGTAATCTATACTTACTTAGTTTTGAGATATTCTGAAAAAATTAAAATCTATGATGACTTTTTTTATATTAGATAGGTAACTGTTTTTGTAATTTGTAAAATACTATTTTTCATTTATTTTAATCCTTCCACATTCTTAACATCTTGTACTCATTGTAAAAATTGATATAATAACACAGTTTCTTGTATTTAATAAAATTATAACAAAAAGATCGAAAAGCTCGAAAAACCCGGTCTACCCGGGTTTTGATTACTCTTAGACCCGAAAACCCGGGTTTTCAAAATTGAACCGAGTTTCGATGCCCTAACTCTACCCCTATCCTACCCCTACCATACGCAACCCCTACCCCTTACTCCACCCTACCCTACCCCACCCTACCCCTACCCCTACTCTACCCCTACCCTACCCCTACCCTACCCCTACCTTACCCTACCCTACTTCTACTCTACTCCTACTTACCCCTCCTTCCCCTATTTTCTCAACGTTAAAACCATCCTTGGACTTCCACGAACATTTCAAGACCAAAATTAGCCAAATCGGTCCAGCCGTTCACGCGTGATGTCGTGACCAAGGGAAATAGGGATTCATTTTTATATATATAGATTAACATATAATCCTTACCTACTTATACCTACCTATGTACTAGCGGATCCTAAAGGTTTTACCCGCGTGGCACCCGTTCCCGTGGGAATATCGGGATAAATTATAGCCTATGTTACTCGGGCAGAATGTAGCTTTCTAATGGTCAAAGAATTTTCTAAATCGGTCCAGTAGTTTCAGAGTCTATTTTGGTTGAAATTTGGCACACAGATAGTACGTACCTAGATAGAGGAGCCCGTGGCGCAGTGGATAGCGCGCTTGGCCTGCGATCGTTGAAGTTAAGTAACGTTCGCAATGGTCGGTCACGGGATGGGTGACCAAAAACTTTTCATCTCGAGCTCCTCCGTGCTTCGGAAGGCACGTTAAGCCGTTGGTCCCGGCTGCACTTGCAGTCGTTAATACCCACCAATCCGCACTGAGCCCGCGTGGTGGGTCATGGCTCATTCTCCTTATCCATCCATAAGGAAGGCCAGTGCCCCAGCAGTGGGGACATTAAATGGCTGATGATGAGATAGCCTGGATTAAAACATATTAGGATAGGTACTTTGATCCCGATATTCCCACGGGAAAGGGAACCACGCGGGTGAAACCGCGGGCTGCCGCTAGTGTTTATAAATAAAGTGTTTTCGATTTCAATATTGATCGTCGAGGATAATGTTTTATTAATTAATCGTTAGTATTTTATTATAATTGTTCTAGCTTACCAAACGACAGCCTGGATTTCGTCCTCGCGACGACCTACAACCAGTCGACGGAGACGTTTGCCGACAGGGAGGACCTTTACCTCCAGCCGGAGACGATAGGCTGCGACACCTGGCGGCGGCTGCGCAACACCCTTGACAAAATCCCGCTTGACCAAATTGCTAAAGTAAGTGGATATCACGTCATAATGACCTGCTTACAATCGTCAAGTTCAGGGGCGAGTTGTAATCGGAACATAGTAGCTGGATGTACACACGGCGGCACGTCAGACTATACATGTGACCTTGAGACCGCCTTTATGTCCTACGTAATAAAAGCTGTTATCGCAGTTCTACTATTTAACCTGATGTGCTGCTTGACAAAATCCCGCTTAACCAAATTGCTAAAGTAAGTGGATATCACGTCATAATGACCTGCTTACAATCGTCAAGTTCAGGGGCGAGTTGTAATCGGAACAACTATGTTCCGATTACCGTGCCGCCGTGTGTACATCCAGCTACTAAGCTGGATGTACACACGGCGGCACGTCAGACTATACATGTGATCTTGAGACCGCGTTTATGTCCTACGTAATACGTAAGCTGTTATCGCAGTTCTACTATTTAACCTGATGTGCTGTCTAGTGTACCTACTATGAACTGTATTAGAAAACTAGCGGCCGCCCGCGGTTTCACCCGCGTGGTACCCGTTCCCGTGGGAATATCGGGATAAAATATAGCCTATGTCACTCGGGAAGACTGTAGCTTTCTAACGGTGAAAGAATTTTCTAAATCGGTCCAGTACTTTTGAGTTTATTCGTTACATACAAAAAACAAATCTTTCCTCTTTATAATATTAGTATAGATGACACAACTTTGCACTTTTACTTGATTTTATGGCCGATTTACATTGCTTAAGCGTCGATTGAAGTAAATAAGAGGTAAGAGCTGTAAAGCGATCGGTGATCGTTGTAACTCTGATTGTGAGGCATTCGAAACTGTAGGTAAGTTAAGTACATGTATTTGCCGATCAATGAAAAAATCGGCCAAGTGCGAGTCGGACTCGCTCATGAAGGGTTCCGTACCCACTTAACGTACGATTACGTACACCTAGCAAAGATACCACTGTCATTTTTTTCCAGAAAGAAATAACTTTGTTTTTCATAGTATTCGTATGAATGACAAAGTTATATTTGCGGTTTTCGAAAATGTGTTATATCTCAAAAACTTGTAAAGCCTATTTGGCTGTGATAGTTTTCCTTTTAACTTCGTCATATGTACTACTATCGTGAATTTTTTCACGTATCCAGAAACAAACATTTGGCTGGTAGGGGGGGGGGGGGGGAGGGGGACACTTGACTCTAACAAAATTTTGCACTTTAAAGCCGATCGCCAACAGAATTTCGTCGTTAACTATTGGTTTCATTCGTTTCTCTGTTCCTCAGGGTCACCCCTTGAGACGAGGAGGCGTAACGGAGCACCGCTCTCCGTTCAGCGTGAAGCTCATGAACTCGGGCGTCCACTCCTCGCAGACCAACCCTGGCTACAGCCGGCAGCCAGCGGGCGGCGCCATTTTCTTCTACTAAACTGTCACCCATTCGCAAAAATATATTTCTTCGTATTCATTCTACAGATCTTTCCTCACGTTACAAGCTTACAAGCAATATTTTGCGTTACTTGCTTTGCTATTCACTGTAAATATTTAGTCTTCTTTTTACTATTCTCTCGGAAGTTTATTCTTTTGTCTATTATATAGGGAGCACAAAGTAGGTAACAGTTTTGAAATAATTAATTTAGTAAAGTGAAATACTTACTTTTGAGTTAATTTCAGTTAGGTCATATCCTACGCGTTTCTTATTGTCAGTCGTCTTTATTGTCTTGTTCTTTATTGTCGTCAAAGTTTACGTTATTATGTTCTGTTATAAGAGAAAAATAAAACTTTCTATAAATATCGATACAAATCTGGTCCGTGTTTTATTTTTAATACCCTGTGCTTCCACACCTGTTGAGAAAAATATGCAGAATTTGGTTCCTGATTTGACACTTGGCATCTTTTCTGAGCGCGACGTCTAAAACGCAAAATGTCTAAATGGACTCATGGACTAAAACAACCGACACATCGCTCGAAGGATTGCATTCGTTGAAGTGGCAGTGGGTGGACGGGACACAGCGCGGAGAACCGATTGCGTTGGGGCGAAAAGATTCTCAAATGGCGACCGCGTTACCCTTACAACGTTCCGTGGGCAGGCCCCCTACGAGGTGGACCGACGATCTGTTCAAGGTCGCGGCGGGAAGCCACTGGGTACGGGCAGCGCAGGACCGATCGTTATGGAGATTCTTGGAGGAGTCCTATGTCCAGCATTGGGCGTCGTTCGGCTAATATGATGATGATGAATTCAATTCCTTGTTGCCAGCAATGGTTGCTGTCGGGGCGTTGAGCGATTCTAGCGTGTGCGTTACCGCCGCAAAAACTTGTGCTTTAGAGAGATGAGACCTTATCAGATAATTAGTGTGTCGTGAGGAGAAATTTGTTTTCTAATAGCAAAATTTGTGTGAATTGTAGTTTTTGAGATATTTGACAAAAACAGTTTTTGCCAGGGTAACGTTTAAAACGTGACCCTGGCAAAAAAAGTTGTTTTAGCTCGGAACTAAATACATGAATAGATAGCTTTTGTTGCGTTGTAAATGTTAGCAAACAGCAAAAATTGTGTGTGTTATGGTTCTTGAGTTATTTGAGTTTTTGCTGGGGTAACGTTTAGAGATTTCCCATATCTCAGAAACGGTTCAACGCAGAAGTTTGAAAAAAATACCAGTAAGAGACCTGAATTTGTTTAAATTTGTTTAAACATTAGTTTTTGATTTGGTTGTCGTAAACCAACGTAATTAAATGTTTTCGAAAATCAGAAAAAACTGATTTGTAAGTAAACTATTACATTTACAACCAAACAAACAGCTGCAAAAAATACCCGTGGTAGACACTTATTATGTCTAGAATTTTAGATCTATATAGATAAATTTGATTAATTTTAGACTGGTCGTACTTTAGAGATCGAATACACAGTTTCCATAACATTATGGCACATGGCATACATTAAACAAATTTAAGTAATTCATGAACATTCGTTCCTGTTAATTTTAGCTTTCAATTACAGCTATCATGAAAGATATATGAAAAACAAGAACATGACAACAATTCTCTAGTAACCCGCCCAAATTGTAGAGGTCACGTAAAAGCGACCGCGCCATACATAAGCGTAACCATCTTAAATTAACGGGATGTTATGGATATTTTGTTAGTACAGTTGCGTACAAAAGTTCGCTGGTCAGATTATCTTTAAATATAAAATGTACGTTAGTCTCGCAAAAACTAAAGAATGGCTGGGCCGATTTTAGTTTTAAAATGTCTGTCGTATTCCAGGGGGAAGTTTAATTTAACGGTAAGAAATATATATGGAAAAATTGCGTGGAAAATTGTTAAAAAACATTTTCCCGTAAAAACTGTTCCTAGAGTGCTCGTCAGATAAGTGGAATGGACAGTAGGTGACAGTTTTAGAGTGCGGCTGCGCGCGGTCGAATCATTCACCATAACCTTAGAACGAAGAAAATGTACTGTAACTAGCGCCAAAAACGCACCAGTTGCGCGAAAATTGCGCACGGACGGACTCTATGTAGGTACAGTTGGACGGAAATCACCCGCAGCAGCCGCAATCGGAGATGTCACTGCGACATGACGTCATCGCAATAGCGCGCAAGGAAAGCAAATTTACAAAAGCTGGTGAAACTTTACAACGCTGTAACTTTGGAAATCCTGGACAGATTTCGATGAAACCAAAACTGTTATTACTTGCACGAGTACGCGCATTAATTTTTATAGTCATATTTAGATGTGTTGGTGTGACTCATTGTTTACGACACAGACTAATTCGTTGGCTGGGTCGGAAGAGCGAGCGTTCCCATCTCGTCTCGCGTCAAGACAATATTACGCACGGCTGCGTTGACATTTCAGAGAGCGAGTTTACTTCGGAAGTCCTGTAGAACACGTGATAGGTTACAAATTGGTGACTAGTCTATATAATTTGTGATTTGGTGCCACTTCCACGACAAGGTTGGTTAAGCAATAGTCACCTTCCAGTCCACGTGTCAAAATATGACTATGGCTTGGCTTGACATGTTGTGTAAAGTTAGCACGGCATTGTGACTCTTGCTATAAAATGCAGATATAAAATAATACACTCAAGTTGGGTACCAAAGTCAATCTTAATGAAAATTTGTATATCCTACTTCCTACTAATATTATAAATGTGAAAGTTTAGATGTTTAGATGTTTGCATGTTTGTTACTGAATCACGCAAAAACGGCTCAATGGATTTGGCTGAAATTTGGGACACAGATACGTTGTGGCCTGGAGAGAAACTAAGGCTACTTTTTATCCCGGAAAAATATCACATTCCCGCGGGATAACGTCGGGTATACCATGCGGGCAGACACCGAGTCAGCGGCAGCGTCGATCGTGGACGAGGCCAGCGCGGGTCTAGCCTGCGCTGAATCCTCGCCTGCTGGTACTGACCTACTGCGGGAACTCGAGGAGATGGGCCTGGAGGATGTCGTCATTGGAGATGGCGTCCCCCTCTGAGGCCCAGATCCTTCAAGCCAACCTCCAGCACAGCATCACTGCAACGGCTCAACTTCGTCGCTGGCTGGAGGTACATAACACAGCCGTTGCCCTGATACAAGAGCCGTGGATCAGGGACGGCACGGTACGAGGTCTCTCCAACCTAGGAGGTAAGCTCGTATATGCTACAACAGGTAATGTAAGATCCTGCATTTACATATCAAAAGACATAGATGCGCAACCCCTGCTTAACTTCTGTTCCAGGGATACTTGTGCAATAAAAATAAATCTCAAACAAGGTGATGACAACCACGAACTGGTCATGGCCTCAGCCTACATGCCTGAAGAAGAGCGGATACCGTCGGAGGAAGTATCCTCCCTCGTCCGTTTCTGCCGGGAACACAACATGGAGCTGATTATCTCAACAGATTCCAATGCCCACCACTCTCTGTGGGGTATGGAAAAACACAATGACAGAGGTAACCAATTAATTGAGTTTCTCCTAACCACTAACTTAGACATAATGAACAGAGGTAATAAACCTACCTTCGTCACCAGAAGGGCCAGGACGATAATTGATCTAACCCTTGCTACACCACTAGCGTCCTCAGAGGTAACGGGATGGCATGTCTCTGAGGAGGCTTCGTGCTCCGATCACAGATGGATCCGATATGACATACAGGTACCCATTAAAGTTCCCGCTCCCTGGAGAAATCCAAGGAAAACAAACAGACTAGTCTACAGTCAGCTCATCACTGAGAAACTAAACACCAACCACGACTGGACTGATGTTGAGTCAACTGCTGAGCTGGAGTCAAAGGTAGTTGGTATTACAAACATTTTAACTCAATGCTACGAAGAAGCATGCCCGTTAAAGACCCCTTCTTCAAACCACAGTGATGACCACAAGTGGTGGGGCCCCCAGCTCGATAGGCTAAGGAGAACCGTCAGAAGGCGGTTTAACAGGGCTATGAATACATCCGACGACTATGACTGGGACCGATACAAAGCTGCCAAGGCTGAATACAAGAAGAAGATAAGATACTGGAGATCTGCTTCATGGAGACGCTTCACCAATGAGATAAACTCCACAAAACAAGCAAATCGGGTAAGAAAGGTAATGTCCAACCAGGGACCTGGCCTACGGGGCAACCTCCGAAAACCTGATGGCTCTATGACTTTGGATCAGGGGGAAACGAATGCACTTCTCCTCCAAACCCACTTTCCAAACTGCCAACCTCTGCAGGACATCGAGTGGCAGGACGCAACAACACACCTGACAGATGACCACTGGTCCCTGGCCAAAAAGGTGATAACACAAGAAAAGGTAAGAGCCGCAATAAATAGCTTCTCGCCTTTTAAGTCAACAGGGACGGACAACATCTTCCCAGCTCTTCTACAATGGGGTGATGAACAACTTGTTGTGGTCATTACCCATCTTCTTCAGGCCTGCCTTGCGCATGGATATATCCCACACTCTTGGAGGGAAGTCAGGGTAGTGTTCATACCTAAACCTGGTAAGTCCGACTACACGAACCCGAAAGCCTTCCGACCCATTAGCCTTTCCTCCTTCATGTTGAAGACCATGGAAAGGGTATGTGAATGGTTCATACGAGACGTAATACAAATGACACATCCTTTACACAAACATCAGCATGCCTACAGTGCTGGCAAATCTACAGAATCGGCGCTCCATCAATTAGTCGGTAAGATAGAGGAGGCGTTTCAAAACAAACTGATATGCCTTGGTGCGTTCCTTGACATTGAAGGGGCCTTTGACAAGACTACCTTCGACAGCATTGAGGATGCGCTGAAAAAGAGAGGTATAAACAAGGTGCTGATAGACTGGATTGTCAACATGCTTCGCTACAGAGTGGTACAGGTATCTGACGATGGGTGCCACAGGGCTCTTGTGGCGAGAGGCTGCCCCCAGGGAGGCGTTCTCTCTCCACTGCTCTGGAACCTGGTAGTAGACGACCTAATCTCACTCCTTAACTCAAGTCACTTTTACACCATAGGTTACGCTGACGACATCACCATTTTAACAATGGGACCGCAAGCGAGTATAACTTGTGACACCATGCAGGCTGCTCTGAAGAAAGTGGAAAGCTGGTGTAGGAAACATGACCTAGCCGTCAACCCAACAAAAACAGAACTGGTAATGTTCACCAACAAACGCCAAGTAGGTAATCACCGCCTACCTAAGCTGTTTGACACCTCTCTACAACTATCAAATGAGGTAAAATTCTTAGGTATTTTATTAGATAGTAAGTTAACCTGGAGCAATCACATTGAACACAAGGCAAAGACAGCTAGTGTCATCCTCTGGCAGTGCCGCAAGATGGTTGGTAAACGCTGGGGTCTTGCTCCAAAAATATTTCTCTGGCTGTACAATGCGGTCATCAAACCACTCATCAGTTACGGCTCGGTAGTCTGGTGGCCTAAAGCTGCTCAGACTGTCGGGGCAAAGAAACTGCAGAGTCTCCAACGTCAGGCCTGCTGTGCTCTCACTGGCTGTATGAACACTGCTCCAACTGCAGCGCTCGAGGTAATGCTGAACCTTACCCCACTGCATCTACACGTGCAGCAAGAGGCTGCGAAAGCAGTACTTAGACTAAAACACCTAGGCACTCTCAGGTTCAATAAGGTAAGACACATTAAAGGTCTACTGGAGGAATGGTTAGACACACCCCTTGTGGAGGCGATCTGTGATAAGGTCAAACCATCCTTCATCTTCGACAAGAAATACAAAATACAACTGGAGGACGCAGAAAGCTCTCGGGTACAACACAAAGCGCTTCTGATATTCACTGATGGCTCCAAGACCTCTGTAGGAGCAGGAACAGGCGTATTCTCAGAAGACCTAAACATACAAATTGCACTGCCACTAAGTTCGTACAACACAGTCTTTCAGGCAGAGTGTATGGGCATTCTGTTGGCAGCTCAAGCAGTCGCAACAAGGGAAGTAACCGGCTACGACATTCTCATACTTTCCGACAGTAAATCAGCACTTCAGGCTCTAAATGGTAGTCGTAGCTCATCGAGTCTCATACAGGAGTGTCATCACAGACTAAACATGATGGGTACACTCAATAATATTACTATCCAATGGATCAAAGGCCACAGTGGATCACGTCGAAACGACCTGGCCGATGAGCTGGTGAGGAGGGGATCGGATAGGGTGATGATTGGCCCTGAACCGGTCGCACCCATTCCGGCGAGCTGGTTTGCTGGTAAGATCCGTGATCACACTACCCTTACGCACCAACATGAATGGAGCTCACTGGAAACATGCAGGCAGGCGAAAATGGCACTACCGCGCCTGGACGCCCGTTTGTACAGAGCTCTCATTAAGCTAAGTAGATCACAGTTACGCCTGGCGACGGGTGCTATAACAGGACATGGAAATTTCAACAGACACCTTTTCAACTTAGGTATCACCGACAGCCCCCTATGCAGGGGTTGCATGAGGGCCGAAGAAACAGCTGCTCACGTCCTGGTAGAATGTGACGGAGTGGCCCCCTACCGGGCGAGGTACCTCGGCTCGCCTGGAAGCGTCCACGAAGCGGTCTCCGACGTGAGGGCGCTGGGTGCTTTCCTGGCAGAGCTGGGCTGGCTGGAGTAATCCGGCTGCACACCCTCCACACGCAAAATAGGCGCAATAAGACGTCGAGTTGCGGAAAACGCCCGTATCGATTGAAGAAGAAGAAGAAGATACCACGCGGGCGACGCCGCGGGCGGAAAGCTAGTTTTTATAGATTCAAGATTCAAATTTGTTTATTCAATTTAGATTGTTATTTACAATACTTGTGAACGTCATAGAAGCTACGCCATCGGTTCGCAAACCCTACAGCGGGAGGCCTTGGAGAAGAACCGGCAAGAAACTCCAAGGGTTGTTTTTTTCTCCCTGTTTTATTTCATACAGAGTCGTCAAATTGAAAAATGACCTTAACATGGTATGACTAAGGTCAGTTTCCATCACAATATACAATGGGTTATGATAAATACAGTTAAGTATAGGCGAACTAATGATCATAGCGGTGAACAATTTTCAATTAAGTACTTAGGAACTCTACTTAAAGCTTTAATATTAGTTAAAAACAAAAGACAATTCTACTATATACTGCAAGTTGCGCCATACATGTTTCAAATGTAATTCTTAATAAAATGAATAAAAACAAAAGAAAGAAGTTAAATAAGTGATTTACAAATAATAATAATAATAATCATTTTTATATGATTATTATGATTACTCATCATCGCCTGAATTGTCACAAGTCACAACCGTCGTTACCACCTGTATATATAATAAACATAGATTATTTAAGAAAATATAATTTAATAAATGCCGAATCCCAAAATCCAATTCAATTGCGGGTGTACGCCGCACTTCTTTTGTTTATGCGGCGGCAACCTTTGACAAAAAGTGGCACGTGCCAATGCGGTGCGATAAAAGGGCGACATTATCTAAGCGAATGGGCGTTTTCACATTGGACGATAACGACACCGACACGATACTACACCGATATCGGCACGACAGACAATATCGTTGACGGTAACGAACGACACAGTGTGAAAGCATTTAGTAGTGATTGTATCAAACTGCCAGTCCGACGATATCGTGCCGATATCGTTTCGTTACCGTTATCGTCCAATCCAATGTGAACACGCTCAATAGACTTTAAAACGGTAAATATTTGCAATAGGCGAACGAGGCGAGAACCGACTTGCATCGCGAAAGTAAAAAAAGTTTAGCGTGGCGTTGATAAATAAAACAATTGGTTTGACTAAAGAGAAACAACAAATTACTATAAATGTATTTATTGGTACATGATTGGTACTGACAAATAAATCACACTATAAATTGCTTACTGAGATTATTACCTACTTAGGTAGATATAGAGTACTACTGACCAACCTTTATTTATTTGCCTTTAAACTAATAACTATCGTAAATCATTAAATTATTTAAAACTACTATTAATAAACATGATTTTTACTTATAAAATAGAAAACTAGTAGAATCAATACTTTACCAATAACGTTTTTCTGCGTAACTGTACAAAACATCGGATACTAAGCTGCTAATTTACGAAGATAGCCCGTACGTATGGTGCGGTCGCTTATAAGTGACCTTTACAATTTGGTCGGCTTATTAAAGAATTGCTGTCTCAATCTTGTTTTTGATATATCTTTCATGATAGCTGTAATTGAAAGCTAAAATTAACAGGAACGAATGTTCATGAATTACTTAAATTTGTTTAATGTATGCCATGTGCCATAATGTTATGGAAACTGTGTATTCGATCTCTAAAGTACGACCAGTCTAAAATTAATCAAATTTATCTTTATCTTTAAATCGTGTAAAGTTACAAGATCTAAAATTCTAGACATAATAAGTGTCTACCACGGGTGTTTTTTGCAGCTGTTTGTTTGGTTGTAAGTGTAATAGTTTACTTACAAATCAGTTTTTTCTGATTTTCGAAAACATTTAATTACGTTGGTTTACGACAACCAAATCAAAAACTAATGTTTAAACAAATTTAAACAAATTCAGGTCTCTTACTGGTATTTTTTTTCAAACTTCTGCGTTGAACCGTTTCTGAGATATGGGAAATCTCTAAACGTTACCCCAGCAAAAACTCAAATAACTCAAGAACCATAACACACACAATTTTTGCTGTTTGCTAACATTTACAACGCAACAAAAGCTATCTATTCATGTATTTAGTTCCGAGCTAAAACAACTTTTTTTGCCAGGGTAACGTTTAAAACGTGACCCTGGCAAAAACTGTTTTTGTCAAATATCTCAAAAACTACAATTCACACAAATTTTGCTATTAGTAAACAAATTTCTCCTCACGACACACTAATTATCTGATAAGGTCTCATCTCTCTAAAGCACAAGTTTTTGCGTGCAGTAGATGTAAGGAGATAAGTTTTTAATGCCAAAATTAAAATTAGGGATACATATGCACAAATGTTGATATCAAGTAGGTTCATATTTGTCTTCAATCAACAATAACACCTAGGTCTTCACTACATAGTATAAAACAAAGTCGCTTTCTCTGTCCCTATGTCCCTTTGTATGCTTAAATCTTTGAAACTACGCAACGGATTTTGATGCGTTTTTTTTAATAGATAGAGTGATTCAAGAGGAAGGTTTATATGTACTTTTTATCCCGATATTCCCACGGGAACGGGAACCACGCGGGTGAAACCGCGGGCGGCTGCTAGTAATAATAATAATGTAGCAATCGCATTGTTATTGTTAAAAGCTTCTTTAGCAACCAAGTACTACTTATTATAGTTCATAGGACTCGTATTATATATGTAAAATATAGAGCGCTATGCAGGGTCTTCACTTTCGATAGCGACAGCGGCAGTGGCGACTAATCATTAAATCTATGGCATGCTAGCATTGCTAAAACATGAAAAAGTGTAACTGGCAGCTTATCTTTTAATAACTTTTCTGACACTTGCAAGAAAATAAAACTGGCATCGACATTATATTTCAAATTGATGTTTTTATGTGGTATGTACAAAAAGATTTGAAAACTTTCCGAGAATAAATGCATTGGGAATAATAATTTGCTCAGTAATTATGTGAAGTTTGGCATTTTGGCTTTGTAACATATGAAAATTGTTTAAGTTTTTGTTTAACTGTGTGAATAAATAGTTTTTGAATGGAGTTTCTGGATTTTATTGGTAAGTATGCCCATTGAAATATTCTGTTAGCTGCCTTTGTATTTCATGTCGTGTGATAAATTGCATTACTTACAGACAGCGTAGAAACAAAACAAAAAAAGTCACATCGGGTTCGGTCATGGTACTTGTATGAACAGTACAAATCGCTGGAAAGAAATCAGTTAGATGCCGCGGAAAGGTTAAAGGAGAGGTCCCAGCAGGATAAAATCTTGTTTCAAGAGTTGCAGGAACGAAGGACTAGGAGGAGGCTGTACGATCAGTTCAATCTCAGCTGTAAGAGCGAATGCCAGGTCGGTGTGCACGGAAGCGTCAGCGATGACGATAAAGTCACTCTAAGCGCAAGCTCAGATGATTTCTTTGAAAGCTTTTGCGAGTTGCAAGACGATAAAACAAATAAAGATTCTGACTCGTCCATGGGAGAGACCTTCAGCCAAGACGATTCGCAAATAGGCAATCGCTATCTAGACGAATTCAAAAGCTTTGAAGAAATTAAAGACGATCAAAGTTATGCAGAAAGTGTCAATAGCGTAGTCGATAACTACAAATTAAATGAAGACTTGGCTGCAGAGCTGACGCAGAAGCTTTCTATGGTTAAGAAAAACATTGCCGACGATGTCGATCAGAAGTTGATCAATAGTCTTCATAATTACCCCACACTGCGCAATATAAAAAATGCCGATTTGGAGAGCTCCGATTCTCTTGAAGAATTCGAGTCAAAGCATGTGGTAAAACGAAACCACCGTAGGAGTAGCGATATAAATCTTTATAACATTTGGTCTAAATTAGTATCATTTGCGTACCAAATTGTACAACTAAACCACGGTAAGTACTCGTTCGTCAAACTATTTATTTAAAGACTATATATCACTGGTAAAAAATATGATTTGATTTTTTATTTTCCAGGTAACTGTTACTACGACTACGGATCCCAGTTCCTGACGGCTGTGTTGGCGTGCGATGTGCTGCGACGAGGGGTCAACTCCATGTGTGGGTACATTATGAACGGGAAACCTGTTTGTTACACAATTTTCTAGTGATCGGTTGTCTATACAAATTATCATTATAGCACATTTAATTTCAAAATCAAGAAGGTATGTAGTTGTTTCACATCAGTGATTTAATTTTAGGTCATATTTTGCAGCCTTACGTTTCTCCCATAAAGTATGCTACTGACGACTCCGAGAGCGACACCTCTTCACTCGGCCACAAAAGTACGAAAAGAAAAAAGTTACCGGTTAAAAAAATTAGTAACAAGGTAATTCTTTTAGTATTATTTTACGGTACGTATGACGACCGAAAGTTCTAAACATAACTGCCCATTATCCAAATGAAGTCCCATTTCAGTTAGTAAATTATATTATTGTAATATTTCAGATAAAAACAAAACAGACGAATCAACCTTGCCAAGCAAATAGAATTCCGAATTGTAAAACAAAACGTACTCATTACTCGGATGAGTACTGGCGGAAATTGTCAAAATACACCTTTGGATACAAACACAACAAGCGTTACAGAGCGAGCGAGCCTTGCCCAAGTAAAGAAAAGCTTTCATCATACTACACCGACCAAAAATCTTCCAGTATATGGCCTTCATTCTCAAAGAATTCCGATTTAGACTGTCCATGTTCATGCCACGCTAAGGTGGTCAACCCTATGTTGAAAATTGGTCAGTATATTGATAGACTACTTGCAGATGTAGATGATTGTCAGCGTTTGTGAAAATTGTTGAGTGTTAAATAAAATTCCAACTGAGACAGGGTTGTTTTGTTTGTCAGACTTACGGGCGTACGCTGCATCACGCGTGATCACGACGCGTAGTAAATTCAGCAAAATACAAGAGCACCGCTAGCTAGCGCGCGGCGTAAGAGCACGCGTGCTCCTGTATTTACCGCACGCGCGACTACGCAGTGATCACGCCTGACGCAGCGTATGCCCTTATGCACGAAAAATAAATGGTAGACTCACTGAAAAGCAAAGTCTGAAGTCTCCCCTACTTGGGGAAGACACCAGGACTAAAAAATCCTGATGGCTCCCCTAGGGGAGACATCAGGGGAGACACTAGTCCAAAGGGCTGTTTTCACTGTTGTCTCACTTCTTATTTTTGTACAAATTTGCCTTTTTGATCAGTTCAAGTAGATTACTTCTTCCTTAATAGATTTTAGTAGTTAGGTTGAAAATAAAAAGCAGCTTTAACAAATATGTAACACTTTAATACACTTGTCGTCTTACAACAGCGAATTTAAGCCCGTTACATTATTCATCATTTTTTTATATTGTTTTCCACGTCGATTATATCTCATAAGACATCCCCTTCACCTATAAATTCATGTTGAGTGATAAATACACGCCACAACGGCTTATGATTTCATGTAATATTATACTTTACTAACATCTTGGTACATGCATAAAATGATACAAGCTGTTAATTAAGGGACTTGACATGAACAAAATTAACTACAGACACTTTAAACTTTGTTTGTTGCTGCAATGTATGAAATGAAAAACATGTGATAACCAAACACAATAAGTATTGTATGCTTTTCTATAGCTACAAAGCGAGATTTCTTGTTTCTGATCATACGTTCTGTTTCTTAAAAAAACCTCGCTTTACAGGCTTTAGATTATAATACACTTTCAACGAATTAGTGAAGTCAGTTACCCATCCAAAACCCTTTCACATTGGAGAAGAAACAAGGTAATAAGGATGACTCACGACTTTTGAATATAACTTATTATTATAACACACAGGTACATCCTTTTGTGAACGAACAGGGAAGTACCGAGCGTTGCGTGATGTTTAAATTTAAATAAATAATATAATTTCTGTTGTGGTATCGCTACAGTGCATATTGAACTAACTCCTATATGTCCTCCTTTCATGTCCTTTTACTCTTCTGCGTTAAAGCCGGCTGCATACAGCGAGCGGGGAAGGGCGTGGCGGCGGGGGACGTCCATCCTTACTAAAACTAGTAAAATAGTATTCTTTGCTAAAACGTTACGTCCACGTAAGCTGTGTGGATGCCACTATATATTTCTATGCAATATAACCACCGTGACGCCCGCTGTGTGCAGCCGGCTTAACCTTTTGAACGCCTTTGACAACTTTAGTTACAAAACGGTCGCGTGGTTGAGACGCGACCAACAACTAAAGATTGATTTTTGCATATTTATAATTGCAAAAATAAACTAAATAATAATAAAAAATGTCCCATCACTAGCGAAAATGCATGTCTCAGGCACGTTTTACTAGGGCTTCAAAAAACGTCAAAAAGCGCGTGCGTTGGCGTGCAAAAGGTACGTTTTCATGTGATTATATTTGAGTGACGCGACATATAATATTTCAACTGTAAACGAACACCCAGGTAGGTAGGCCATTTCACTTGTATGAAAATAACTAAGCATATTTATAAAATCTTAGTACAACAAAAACTAGTATGATTGTTTATTATATTATCTTGGACTATGAACGTAAAAAACATTTATTAAACATTTTTATTTATTCCCGTCTCTTTGCAGACTTTATATTATTATGATGAATCACAAACATAGAGTTAACAGTTCTCACACCACTTCAATGGTGGTAATTATCAATTAGACATATTGGTAAAAAAAAGTATGAAAATATATTTGAACCAAGTAAAACTAAACTAAAGTACGGTCGCGGAGCAGGAAGAATCCCGTACAATGACCTCTCACTACTTGTCCCTGTCGCTCCCGCGTAAGGGTCTGTCCACACGTACCACAACTCGTGGGCGGGGCGCATTTTGTATTGGAAATGAATATAGTACAATTTACATGAGGTCATTACATCGACCGCGTGAGTGATACCAAGCGCAACGCAACCATAACGCAACCACCATCGACGACCTGCGAACTAGCGGCCGGCCACATCGCATACGATACAACGTAACCTCAGCACAACTACTAGCGACAACGCAACCACATCGAAATTTTGTCGCACAACCACAACGCAACTGCAAAAAGCAGCATCGACACTATTCACATGTGACCACATTTTGTCGCTGCGATGTGGTGTGGTTATAGTACAGTCGAGTTCAATAATATCTGTACCCTTAGTGTAAGTTTTTATGTCAAGCAAACGCACCCTATTGCGATTCCGTATTTATGTCAACTCGCCGCTAGAGGCGCTGATACAGTTTTCATACAAATTGACATAAATAGGGAATCGCGATAGTTTGCGTTTGCTTGACATAAAACTTACACTAGGGGACTGTGCACTTTTGAACTTTGTCGTAGTAATTATTGTGACAATTTGTACAGAAAGTCAAAGACGATGTCAAAAAACTTAATGCAACAAAGTCCAAAAATGCACAGATATTATTGAACTCGACTGTACGTATGGGTCGACCCTAAATATGTTTTTTTATTAATATTTTTTATACTATGTTTGTTTTTATTGTTATTTTATTGTTTTAGGGGGGTGGAAATGGCAGCAATTTGATACTTGCCATCCTAAATTTGGTTGCATCATGCTCGCAGATATGCGATGATCGCCGTCTCAAGGGCATGACGCAACCATGTTTACGCGTCAGGGGCAGGTAGTAACAGCTCATTGTACGGGATTCTTCGTGCTCCGCGACCATACGTCTATAATAATTAGCTAAGCGACGTGAAAAAAATAAAGCATACGCACTGCATCTTCTCAAGGTAGACCACAGAACACAATATCCATGTGTTTATGAGATCGAGTACTGTGTGGGAATGCGTGATAATAATAACGAATAAGATAATGCCGGATCCCGATATTTTACACCGAAAACGCACTATAAAACGCAAACGTGTTTCTTGTGTCTCACAGAAGACAACATTGTCTACGTTTTTTTTTGTCTACGTCGTACGTTGTCCATACGTTTACGTATGAAATCAGTGGAAGTAACCAAAAGGTGTCTACATCTGTGCAGGCCTATATTCCCGATTTTATGTATCCTCCCATAATCGGGACAACGGGAATTGAATAAATTTATTAAAATTACTTCCCGTTGTCCCCATGGTGGGAAAAAACAAAGGGCACAGAAGAACGTCATAAATACTTATGGAATAAGTAAGGAATGTTTACAACAAAACTGTCGTACGCCTGTCGGTTCAGAGTAGATATGAGCGCCAAAAACCAATTCCACGGCGGTGGCGTGGCATAAAAATTTACACATAATTATTCAAAATGATGCTAAATGTCTAGACGGCGCAAAATGTCACTTTCTCATAATGTCCCTTTCTTATAATGTTCTCGTTACAAGGATTCCCGCCGTAGGATTTACGAACCGATGGCGTAGCTTCTTTGTGTGTTGTAATCATAACTTAGCAAGACAATTAGATGTGACATTAACATATTACTGGAGTGCACGTCTTGTAGCAACCATGATTGCCTAGTTCTACAATAGCTAGTTTTAAAGTTATTCAAGAAAGGAGACATTCCCACTATTTCTATTAGTAATTCTGTACATTAGCGCACATCGATTTTGGTAGTTTGAAAGGGGAGCATCCCTTTCTACTCTATGCCATAAACTGCGTATGTTTTATTTTAACTAATCACAGGAAAACATTCGGAGAGTAATAATAACAAGTTAAGAAACCAATACAAATTATATTTTACTTTCTTGGTTGTTTCAATTAAACTAAGGCAGACGATAATTATTGATTTCGTAATTACGGATCAACTGACATTTACCAGATGGCAAAAATATGAAAATTTATGAATTTATCGAAAATAAACTAATAAATCTTGTTGTTATCATATCAGCCTTAAAATCGATACTGAGGGATAAATTACCTATCTGTTTTAGGAAACTGGTATAATAGTCAATATGTACAATAAATCCATAAAAATAAATACGAGTGAATATAAAAACAGCAATACATAAACTATTGTTGATAAAGTTGATTACTGATCAATACCAACATGTAATTTTTTTCTATAACAATTGACGCTATTTAATAATAACTAATAATACTCATCGATAAATGTATTAGTGCAATATTATTATGGTAACTGCAATAATCAACTCATTTATTAATCGTTTGATTTATCTGAAGAATTAATCCTTTGATTTATTTGAAGCGCAGGTTTTGATACCCTGCAATATTTTCAAAATAAGATTGAGATCTTCTTGAAAATGACTTTTATTCCGTAGATGACAATTCAAGGCAATCAAAGAAATTAAAATAAGTAATTTGTAATTATATGAAGTGACATTGAGTAAGTACCTATAAAAAATTTTCTTGTTAAAAAATTTTACTTTTGGATTTTATGGTTGATTTTAATTAATTTGTATTTTTTATTTTTTTTGTATTGATTTAATTTTATCTGTTAATTATAATTATTTTAAACTGTTTCCAACACAATTTATGGATTGTTTTATGGAATAAATAAATAAATGTCAGACCTTTGAATCACTTGATACCAGGAAGCTAGGTCACACGGCATAAATGAATATGAAGATCTTTAATATATTATTCGATTTAAAATCACATAAGTAGGTAGTTTTTTTACAACTTGACTGTTATTTACTATTTTTTTATTATAATAATTTAATTTTTGCTGGCATACACAACTATCAGGATTAAGTATTCCTTCCTTTGTTTATTAGCGGTACACAAAACTTTAACGAATAAACCTTTAGGCTACGCTCACTTTGAACGCGTGTTTGTGGGAACACGCACGAATGATCCAAACCTTACAAGTGCTATGGGTGCGAGTTAGTCGTACGTATACAAACGTCAGTTCGTACGTTTACGTATTTGTATCCAGAGTGAGCGTAGCCTTAGGGAATTAACACACATGCTCAATGAACCCGATTTTAAGTAATTATTTATTGTGCGTAAGTAAACTTGTTTGAGCTTCTAAAATTAAGTAGATGTGTCCAGCCTCGATACTGAGTAGCATCTACCTTAAAAACATAAGTGAAGCTGTTTTTATAAAAAATAACGTTTTAACAAAATAAATGTTGCACATGCAATTTACCGATGAGTCTTGACCTAACCCGCTAGTTGTCCGGTGGATTGTCGAAGTAGTCGATCTTCTCCGCTGGGGCATGCGCGGGAACAGACGCGGTCGCGGAAGCGGAGGCGGACGCGGAGGAAGCCGCGGCCGCTGACTGGCGCGCAGCCCAAGCGTTCGTTGATGTTAGAGTCGCCCAGCCCGATCTAAAGAGGACAAAATACAGTGATAATACTGATAATGCTTTGCTATACTTAGACATCGGTTACACGCTAAAGCTAGAAACACACTTGTCTAGCGCAGTGTGTTGACGCGCCGTACGACGCGTATCGGTTTCATAAATTTAGTATTGTTAGAAACAGACTTACGCGACTCTCTCTTTTCTGTCTCTGTCGTGTCCATAATAATTGTGTGAAACAGATATTCTGGCGTCGCGCCACACCACATAAGTGTGTTTGTTTCCGGTGTAATTCTGGCGTCAGTTCAGTCCATCATTCTGGTCAGAATGACGAGAGAATTATCGTGTAACCCTTGGACTGACGGACTGATGGTCTGGATTGGTAAAAAGGAGATCAGTCACGCTTCATACATGTTTGGACCAAAACAGTAAAAGTGTCGGCCAACAAAAATAAATTACACATTACTATTGTAAACAGTGTAACGATCATTATTTGTTATGACGTCAACAGTGTACGATTAGTGGCCAAGCAGTTATTCAAGTTTAAAAATGTCATTTTCTCTTCATTTTCAAACTCGAATAAAGCTTGGCCAAAGTGTGGCCAACGAAAATAAATTGCACATTACTATTTTAAACAGTGTAACGATATTTTTTTATTATGACGTCAACATTGCACGATTAGTGGCCAAGCAGTTATTCAAGTTTGAAAATGACATTTTTTTCTTCATTTTCAAACTTGAATAAAGCTTGGCCACTAATCGTACACTGTTGACGTCATAATAAAAAAATTACGTTACACTGTTTACAATAGTAATGTGCAATTTATTTTCGTTGGCCGCACTTTGGCCAAGCGGTATTCAAGTTTGAAAATGAAGAGAAAAAAATTACATTTTCAAACATGAATAACTGCTTGGCCACTAATCGTACACTGTTGACGTCATAACAAAAAATGATTTTTACACTATTTACAATAGTAATCTGCAATTTACTTTCCTTGGCCGCATTTTGGCCAAACTGTATCCAAGTTATAAAGAAAAAAATGTCATATTCAAACTTAAATAACTGCTTGGCCGCTAATCGTGCACTGTTGACGTCGTAACAAAAAATGATCGTTACACTATTTACAATAGTAATGTGCAATTTGTTTTCGTTGGCCGACACTTTTACTTTTTTGGTCCAATTTGACTGATCTCCTTTGATATTTTAAATAATATTCGTCGGTTCGCTTTGAATGACAGAAAACTGACAGAAGACTGAGCGTGTAACCTGCTTGTGTCAATTAAAGCTCCGTTCAAATTGCGATGCGGGACGGGAATCTGCGCGATTCGCTCACTCGCTTAGCCTTCCAAATTGAGGCGATTCCCGCGCGTTATTATTTTTGATTTTTTTATAGCAAAACATGTTCTTTGATATCGAAACTGAGGTTTTGTTGTTACTAGCATTAACTGAAGAAGAATCTCAAGACGTGAGAAAGAAAAGAAGAAAATAGGTTCATGAGCCGAGTACTCAACGCAAAGAATTAGGAGAGTTTCACACTTATCATCCGGCACTAAGTATCCCGCGTATATTTCGCTGCAGCACGTGCGACTATTCGCGCCAATGTGAACACATCCATGCAAGTTAGCTGGGCGGCGCGCGCAGCACGGGCCCGGGCACGCGCCGCTTGCCGGCCTCGCGGGCCATCACCTCTAGGTTGCTCATCGCCGGTGGCGCGACTGCGGTAACAGCCGCCCCCCCCTATTGTTCACTAAACACGTACTTGGTGACGGCGGGCGCGGCTATGTGCGCGGCGGCGGGCGGCACGCGCCGCTTGCCGGCCTCGCGGGCCACCACCTCTAGGATGCTCATCGCCCCGGTGGCGCGACTGTGGTAACAGCCGCCCCCCTATTGTTCACTTACTTGGCGGCGGCGGGCGCGGCTATGTGCGCGGCGGCGGGCGGCGCGCGCAGCACGGGCCCGGGCACGCGCCGCTTGCCGGCCTCGCGGGCCACCACCTCTAGGATGCTCATCGCCGGTGGCGCGACTGCGGTAACATCCGCCCCCCTATTGTTCACTATACACGTACTTGGCGGCGGCGGGCGCGGCTATGTGCGCGGCGGCGGGCGGCGCGCGCATCACGGGCCCGGGCACGCGCCGCTTGCCGGCCTCGCGGGCCACCACCTCTAGGATGCTCATCGCCGGTGGCGCGACTGCGGTAACAGCCGCCCCCCCTATTGTTCACTAAACACGTACTTGGCGGTGTGATGTAGTGATAAATTGTATCACGTTCATAGAAGAACGTGATATCAGTGGAAAATAACTATCTCCCTGATAGTTCGAGGTGGCCTTCCCATCTCACGTAGTCTTAAGTATATATATGTAAAGTTAAGATTAAACAGAGGACTTCTACAATGAACGAGTGTCTTATTTAACGTCCCGACACCCACCTCCTTACATGGCGACCGTGACTACATAATTTTGCGTGGTCATGAACCCCACACGGCGACCATGATCACCTAGCCACCATTCTACGAAGAAAGAAAATATCGCGAAGCCATAGTGACCATGATGGGTCATGGCAAAGTAGTGTTAGTTCGTGAACGCGATTCGAGAGCGGGATTAAGAAGCCGTTCAGCTGAAGGAACCAGCTGCACCAAGATGTCATTCCGACCAAGAAAGAGAGGCTCACTGTTCGGAAAAGATCGACGTTTCTGAACGCAGCTCTAATGTCACGTCAAATTGACATTTGGCTGTCACTTGAAGTTGACAGTGACACTTGATTGAAATTCTTGAAAAAATGTCGGATTAATTTTGCTGAATTTGTTAAAAATCGCTCGCGTTGAATGTGCCTGGCATATCGAGTTTGAATAAAATCTTAAATTATCTATGTGATCCCGTTTTGTACGACCAAGGTTTTGACGCCATCCATCGGGCTGGTCGCGGAGTTTTGAAAGAAAGATAATTGTCTACCACGCGTTGTTGCAGGGGCAATATATATCTTGACAAAAAGCTCCTCCGTGTGTTATTGTGTATCTATTGTTGAAACGCCCAGTGTCTTGGGAACGCTGTTATTTGTGTTGTGAGTGAGGTGACGAATTGGTAAGGTTGGCAGACGAAGAAAGGACATCAGGGGCGCGCGCGCTCCCTTACACCACTTCTGCCTTGGAGACGTTCGACACACAGACCCGTATGTAACCTCACCTTACTTAACATTCTCTCCGCTGTGTATCGCAGTCCAATTGTTCAGTTTACATCCCCGCTGAAACCTAGTTTTTTGCCCGGAGTCTATATTAGTAATACCAGCTTCCACTGCGCTAAGCCGATTCCGCGGATTTAGCAGGGGTGTACTGAACATTTCTTGGTAGCCAAGAGCGTAGCTTGAAGGCCTGAGAGGCCCACGCCAAAACTTTGTATTAATCAGTGCCGTTTTGATGACCCAGTCTGGTCCGGACTAGATTAATTTGTACTTGTAAATGGTAATTAACTTGCATTTGAAAAGTAAAGGGCATTCCTTTGTTATTGGTTCCATGTCTTGTAATTAATTGTCATGTATTGAAGTTCCAAAGTGTAAACAGATGCCTTTCTTTGCTCATAATAATTATTATTCGGTTTTGTTGGCAAATTTGAGTTGTGAATATTGACAAGTTTGTTGCTAAAATAATAGCTAATAAAAGGTTAGCTAATAAGTTTGCACTCAATACTGAGTGAAACTTAGATGATTTAAGACATTGTTTGCACATTGAAACTCATTGAAACTTGTGCTTTGAAATAATTAAAATTAACTTGTTGTTGTGTAACAGTATGTTGTGTTGATATCCAAGTGAATTTCAATAGTCAGTGATTTTGAGTGAATTTCAATAGTCAGTGAGTTTTGTTGTTTTCTGATAACCTCCAGATATTTAAGAGTTTGTGTCATTATAAATACTTTGTTGTTGTAATATTGGAATTTTGTGGTTAGTAATAACCTCCAAATATTGGAGATTTTGTGTTATAGTGAATATTTTGAATTTGTTGTTTTTGTTGATAAATTTGTGACGTTACAATGACGGCCTCCTCTGCTAAAGCCAAAATACGTTCTGAGTTACGGTGGTTAGCTTCTGCGGTTGCGTTGTTGGATCGACCGGATAGAACGGAGGCCTTGTTGAACAGATACGTAGATCTGCCCGTACGTTTGGCTGTTGTTGATGAACAGTATGCCTTATTTTTGGAAAGGACTGTTGAGGCCGATGTGGAAATGCGACAAGAAGTCGATTTGGATGTGGACCAGTGTTATGATTTTGCGGACAGAATTACCCAGGTAGCTCGACCTTTGCAAGTGGCAAGAGAGAATGAACCGAGCCCGTCCCCGGTCACATCTAAGAGTATGGCCCCTCTCTTTGCTAGATTGGCCCCCTTAGACTTAAGGCGCTTTGCTGGTCGTCTAGAGGACTGGGAGGGCTTTATTAATATTTTTGATAGTCTTGTACATGCCCGGGACGATTTGACCCAGGGCCAGAAGTTAGCTTATTTGTTATCCGTGTTGGAAGGGGAGGCCCTTGAATCGGTTCAACATTTGGCCCCCTCGGATGAAAACTACCCTATTGCTAGGGATTTGATTGCCCGTCGGTACCAGAACGTACGACGTCTGGCGGACAACCATGTTGCCGCCATTTTGAATTTACCCCGCGTTGCCAGCGTGATGCACTTGAGAGTGGCTTTGTTGAATCCGCTGTTGGTGGCATACAACGCATTAAAAAACTTAAAACTCCCAGTGGAGCAGTGGTCGTTTTTGTTACTGCACATTGTCCTGGGAAAGTTGCCGGACTCTGTTAAGGTCCGTTTTGAGCAGCAGTATGGTGGGGATAGTGCGACTTATCTGCCACCCTTCTCGGACCTCTTGACGTTCCTGGAAGGAGAAAGTAGACTGGCAGATAATTCCTCTCTGGCCGGTCCTATGGGACCCGAACGACCTGTGCCACAGAGTAGATCCCCCACCGGACCCCCCCGTAGGGGGCGTATGGCCCCTCGCGCGCCCGGCCGCTATGCCGCCGTCCAGGAGACCGCCCGCTGCTTGTACTGTCGGGAACCGGGTCACAGCACGACCCGTTGTGATAAGTTCCTCGACCAGCGCGTCCAAGGCCGTCGAGCGATCGCGCGACAACGGACATGGTGCTACTCGTGCTTGGGCCTGCACATGCAGCGCGAATGTACCCAAGCGCACCCATGCCGCTTTTGTAAGGGCAACCACCATCCCCTCCTCTGCATGAACAGCCCAGAGGGCGGCGGAGCGCCGCAGCGCGTCGCTGCAGGATCACCTCGTATGGGTGGGGGGCTCGGACCCCCCGCGGTGTTTGCATCCCGCAGCAGTTCTAGTGGCCACCAGAGTGGCCCCAGACGCTCTCCGCCACGAATGGAGCCTCAAACGGGCGGGAGTCCCAGGGACCCCCCCATGGGAAACCGATCCCCGAGGATGGGGATGAGTTATGCGGGCGTTGCCGGAGGTCGTAGAGGCCCCCCGCGACGTTTTGAGCCTCGCACGGGCGGGGGTCCCACGGACCCCCCCATGGGAAATCGGTCCCCAACTAGGGGGTTCGATTTTGCGAGCGTTGCGGGAGGTCGTAGAAGCCCCCCGCAACGTGTTGAGCCTCGCACAGCCGGGGGTCCCCGGGACCCCCCCTCTGAAAATCGGTCACCGTGCCCCCGCGACTATGGGGCGACGTACACGGTGGATGATAGGCACCGATTCTCGCCGCCGCTCGCCGAATACCCGCGTTTGGAGCGGCGCCCGCCCCGTCTTCAAGGGGCCGGGAGATATAACCCGCCTGATACCGGGCGAATTGGACGTAGGCAGTATGTGGGAGATTGGGACCCACTGGATCGCTATGAGCGACCCCCTTACCATGGGGGGACGTCTGGGGACCCCACATACTAGCAATCAACGTGTTTACGGTCGATTGTAGCCACCCCTCCCGAGACCGTTTTGTTGCCCACGGCCTCTGTGCTTGTCAGGGGATTGAATGGCGACCTTGTGGAAGTTCGCGCCTTGTTGGATTCCGGTGCTCAGGGGTGTGTTGTGTCATCTTGGTTGGTTAGGCGGTTGGGCCTCAAGGTGCACCCCCACACGGAAGGCGTGAGAGGTGTTGGCGATGTGAAAGTCCCCGGGTTGTTAGGGCATGTTGACTTCACATTTACATCACGTAATAAGTCCACGCCAGGCATTAAGACCTCGGCGATTGTGTTGGACACAGTGGTTGGCCATCAACCTTCAGTTGACTTGGGACCGAGTATGTTGTCTTTGGTGTCTGATTCCCCACTCGCCGATCCAAATTTCTTCCGCCCAGGCCCGATTGATGCTCTCCTTGGAGCCGATGTCCTGGGGCGAGTTTTGTTGACGGGGAAGCGAGTTTTGCAGCCAGATGGCTTGGTAGCTCTGCAGACGACACTCGGTACAGTTGTGATGGGCCCTGCTCGCCGCGTTTTGGATTCCCTTGATGAGGATCGCGGTCTTGTTTTTAATGTGTCTCTCTCCGAAGTGGTGCAGAAGTTTTGGGAGGTTGAGGAACCTCCACCAGCCCCGCGGGTTGACCCAGTAGCGGATGAATGCGAGTTGTATTACCAGAATAACACTGGTCGCCTCCGCTCTGGTCGTTTGATCACCCGTCTCCCCTTTCGTGCCGGCCGACCTCCTCTGGGCGAATCCCGACCGCTAGCGGAACGTAGGCTAGTGGCGATGGAGCGTCGCATGAGCAAGGATCCGGTCTTCCGCCAGAAGTATGTTGAATTCATGCGGGAGTATGAGGAGTTAGGGCACATGTCCGTGAGCGATTTGGATTGGCGCTCCGTTGAGCACTTCTTTTTGCCGCACCACGCCGTTTTGAAATCCGGAAAGATTCGGGTGGTCTTTGACGGTTCGGCTCCCACCTCTACTGGAGCGTCCTTGAACCAGTGTCTGCATGTAGGTCCCAAGCTGCACACGGAGATCTCAGACATTTTGACCAACTTCCGGCGGCACCAAATTGTATTTATGACTGACATCCGGATGATGTTCAGACAAACGGTCATCCATCCCGAGGATAGGAGGTACCAATTGATTTTGTGGAGAGAGAGTCCTAGGGACCCCTTGTTGATTTATGAATTGAATACGAATACGTACGGTTTGGCTTCGAGCCCGTTTGTTGCGATTCGTTCTTTGTTGGAGTTGGCCGAGAAGGAGCGCTTGAGATACCCTCGCGCCTCCGCCATTTTGGCCAGTGACGTCTATGTGGATGACATTTGCACGGGCGCCTCATCTGTCTCAGAGGCGATTGTCCTGAGAGACGAACTCACCGCCCTTTTGAAGTCGGGAGGTTACGAGTTGAGGAAATGGATATCCAACTCGCCTGATGTACTGGTAGGTTTGCCCGAAGAGCACCAGCAGGACCCCCACCTATTCGAAAATGTTGATAATCCCCATGTGGTGACCGTCCTTGGCGTACAGTACAAACCGGTCTCTGACACGTTCACTTATTGTGTGGATTTACGACCACCGAAAGTCTGGACCAAGCGTTTAGTATTGTCTACTGTCGCACGTACCTTTGACCCCAATGGGTGGATTTGCCCCGTGCTGTTTATGGCCAAGTGTTTCTTGCAACGGTTATGGGCTTCGGGTGTGTCGTGGGATGAACCCCTCTCGGACGAGTTACTCCGAGATTGGTCGAGCTTCGTTTCATCCCTCCCCGAGATTAATGAAGTGCATTTGCCGAGGCTATTCCTCCCTTCTGAAAATTGTAAAGTTACTCTTCACGGCTTTTCCGATGCCTCCGAACGTGGATTTGCTGCGGCCGTGTACCTCCGCACCGTTACTGTTGACGGAGTTGTTGCTGTGCATCTGGTGATAGCGAAAAGCAAAGTCGCTCCCCTTCGGACTCGTCATACGATCCCGAGGTTGGAATTGTGTGGAGCTGCCCTCCTAATGCGTTTGTTGAACCACGTATGGCTCACATTAGGTCGATCTATTAAGATACAAGAGGTTTATGCTTGGACGGACAGTCAGGTCGTCCTTTGTTGGTTGAAGGCTCCGGCGCACACCTTGGACGTGTTTGTGGCCAATCGAGTGTCGCAGATTTGTAATTCCGACATCGAGTTGATTTGGAGACACGTGCCGGGAACCATGAATCCCGCGGATTGTGCGTCTCGGGGTTGTGTAGCCCCAACCCTAATTAACCACCCCCTCTGGTGGGGCCCACAGTGGTTGATGCGGCCTGAGTCGGAGTGGCCGCCCTCTCCAGCGTTGTCGAACGTAGCCGTTCCTGATATGCGGGCATGCGTCCTGGAGACTAACCCCGCCGGGGAAAAGGATTTGTTGTTGGATCGGTACAGCTCCTTACAGAAGCTGCTTGGTGTTACCGCTTGGATCAGACGTTTTGTGTACAATTGCAGAAACCCACGCGCGAGGCGTGATTCGTCGGTTCTCACTCCGGACGAGCATAGGGACGCGCTCTTGTTTTGGGTCCGGAGAGTACAAGCTGATAGTTTTGAGTCCGAGATTGAAATTTTGCGTTTAGGCCGTCGCAAGTTGAAGGGCGCGGTATCGCGATTGAATCCCTTCCTGGACGAGAGTGGGCTTTTGCGAGTCGGCGGAAGACTTCGAAATGCGAACCTGCCGTATGGAGCTCGTCACCCCCTTTTGTTACCTAAAGCCGGACATTTGACTCAACTGATAATAACAGATCGCCATGTGAATGCACAACATGCTGGCTGTAATGCTTTGTTGGCCATTTTGCAGCGTGAATTTTGGATTTTGTCTGCTCGCCGAGCCATTCGCACTGTGGTTTTCCGTTGCCTGCCTTGTTATCGATTGAAGGCCGCGACCATGCAGCCCCAGATGGGTGATTTGCCTGCTGATAACGTCACGGAATGTAGAGCTTTTGCCGGAGTCGCCACCGACTTCGCCGGTCCCTTTACTGTAAAAGCTTCGAGACTGCGTAATGCTAAAACCTATAAGGCGTACTTGTGCGTGTTTGTGTGTTTGTCCACCAAGGCTGTCCATTTGGAAATTGTCTCGGAATTGTCTACCGAAGCCTTTGTCGCCGCCTTGAGCAGATTTGTTTCCCGTAGAGGACTGCCGTCATTGATACGTTCCGATTGTGGTACTAATTATAAGGGAACGTGTAATTATCTTAAGGAAGTAGTTAAGTTTTTTGTTGATAATAAAATAGACATTGGAACCACCCTCTCCCGGCGTGGGATAATCTGGAAGTTTAGCCCTCCAGCTTGTCCGACCTGGGGAGGAATTTTTGAAGCTTGTGTAAAGGCTGCCAAGACACACTTGCGTCGCGTGATTGGAGAAACTATTCTCACGTTTGAGGAACTTGATACGGTATTTTGTAAAATTGAGGCCGTCCTCAACTCGCGACCCTTGTGCCCGTTGTCTTCGGACCCGAATGACCTGGAAGCGTTGACCCCAGGTCATTTCTTGATCGGACAGCCCCTTTTGGCGTTGCCTGAATATTCGATTCAGGATGTAGGATCCCATCGTTTGTCGCGATACCAACTGTTGAGACAGATGTCCCAAAACTTCTGGGCACGTTGGTCGATGGAGTATTTGCATATCCTACAACAGCGCGTGAAGTGGACAGATAAAACCACCCCACCCCAGACTGGCGACCTCGTGTTGATTAAGGATGCTAACCTACCGCCCCTGTGTTGGCGAAGGGGGCGCATTGTTAAACTCTACCCCGGAACTGACGGAGTTCCTCGTTTTGCTGAGGTTTTGGTTCGAGATTCGGTTTTGAAGAGAGCAGTTAGTGGGCTCTCCCGATTACCCGTAGATTGACGTACCGTTCTTAACGGTCCGGGGCGGGGGGATGTTCGGAAAAGATCGACGTTTCTGAACGCAGCTCTAATGTCACGTCAAATTGACATTTGGCTGTCACTTGAAGTTGACAGTGACACTTGATTGAAATTCTTGAAAAAATGTCGGATTAATTTTGCTGAATTTGTTAAAAATCGCTCGCGTGGAATGTGCCTGGCATATCGAGTTTGAATAAAATCTTAAATTATCTATGTGATCCCGTTTTGTACGACCAAGGTTTTGACGCCATCCATCGGGCTGGTCGCGGAGTTTTGAAAGAAAGATAATTGTCTACCACGCGTTGTTGCAGGGGCAATATATATCTTGACAAAAAGCTCCTCCGTGTGTTATTGTGTATCTATTGTTGAAACGCCCAGTGTCTTGGGAACGCTGTTATTTGTGTTGTGAGTGAGGTGACGAATTGGTAAGGTTGGCAGACGAAGAAAGGACATCAGGGGCGCGCGCGCTCCCTTACACCACTTCTGCCTTGGAGACGTTCGACACACAGACCCGTATGTAACCTCACCTTACTTAACATTCTCTCCGCTGTGTATCGCAGTCCAATTGTTCAGTTTACATCCCCGCTGAAACCTAGTTTTTTGCCCGGAGTCTATATTAGTAATACCAGCTTCCACTGCGCTAAGCCGATTCCGCGGATTGGATTGGATTCCAAAGGCAAGCAATGACTGATGTCCGACTTCGGCTATGATTACGAAAAATGAAGAAAATCGGCTACATTATGGAAAAGGTTTCGACGTACTCGTTATAAGTGAATTGGCAAAACCGTAAGTTTTAAACTTGGTTTCATAATTATTTTTTTCCTATTATTTTGTAGTTTATTTTTATAGGCAATTTACGGCACTTACTATTTTATGTAAACTTTAATTTGTTGAAAAAAAAAACTTTGTTTTCAAAAAGGTAAATTAAGAAAGTACCTACCTACTTTGTGTATTGAATTTTACAAGGGTTCAACGATAATAATATGTGATAGTTATTTGATAGTTATGTGTTTTTTTTACTCACTTTATACTTAAATATCTCTATTTTTGGAGCTAAGTAATTTAAGATTTGATATTGAACTGTGCTAATTGTTGTTTGTAACTAAAAAAAAAAATATTATTAAAAATGGAGAAATTTGATCTAGAAATTGCTTTAGCCTTGATACCTGTGATGACGGGTCAAGAGCATGTAACACAGTCTTTAATTAGTAACGTAGAGTATTATAGTAGCATTCTTGAAGCAAATTCTCAACAATCATTAATTAATTTTGTGCTTAAAACACGACTTTTGGAGTACAAATAACATTTTAAATCTTCTTACGAAAATGTTGAAAGTTTAATTATTGATATGGAAAAGTATATCTTACCAATAAAGAGTCACTTAGCAATTTCAAATAAACTACATAACTGCCGTCAAGGAAATATGTCTATAGAGGAATTTGGTTTAGAAGTTAATAAATTGTTATTAGATTTAACGTATTCCCAGTCATATTATGATGTGAATAAGGAAAAAATTTGGAAGCCGATCAATGAAAAAATTGCTATTCAATGTTTTGCTAATGGAATAAATAATAGACGGATTAGTTTAATAGTACAATGCCGAGAAAATAAGTCATTAAATGATGCCATCCAAGCAGCTTTAGATGAGCATGGCATAATGTCCTTGTGTAGAAATAGTTTCTCTGAAAAACGGCATAACGAAGTTATACCTAAACGTAAGTCGCATTTTATGAATTATAATAATTGTAATGTAAGTTTAGTAAATAGTTGTAGCAAGAAAATAGCGACGATAGGTAGATGTGACGTGAGAAATTCACACATTCCGCGATGTCCGCGAAGTGACCGTGTTTTGCTGGGTCAGCAAAAACAGACAAAGGTCAATGTTAATATAAATAATAATTGTCGCGTATTAGAAAAATGTTATTATAGTTTTATTGATGATTGCGACGACTTGAACCTGAATGAATTGTTCCACGTAAATGAATCAATTGAAAATTGTAAGAATAGTAGTAGTGGAAATCAGGTCAAAACTGTGTAAACAATGACTATGTATTATGTTTCTTTGATACCAAGGTGGTGTCCAAAAAGGAGCCAGCAACTCCTAAGAAAATAAATTGCTTTGTTGAGGTAGTACGTAAGGAGAATATTGAAAAGGATATAGACCGTTATTGTGAAAATATTGTATCTAAAAATAGGTTATGCTTGTATGATCCTTTAAAAAGCACTATGTATTTGAAAAAGTCCTCAATCTCCCAAGGAAAGTTAAAAGCGAATGATGTCGCACTATTTTGCGAAACCTTAGGGATAAAAAACTTAATTGTTGATGAGGCACTTTATGTTTTTTTTTGTAAATTTACAAACAAGTATGATGTTGTGTTCCCAAATTTAATAGTGAAAAGTAACATGCATGCCACAAATAGTAAATAAACGTAGTACTCGTATTGAGACGAAATGTTATGATGGCAATTTAAATATTAGGGAGCCAATGAAGTATAATAGTTGCTTGGTTGATAAACCTAAAAATAATTTTGAAAATATGATAATTAGAGATAAGGTTTATAGTAGACGTGATGTAGGCATCACCTTAGTTTAAATTCTATACTTATTCTTAATAATTAATGTTTTTTTATGTTTTTTACCACACTTTTATTAGCTTCACTTGTAACTAAGTCACAATGTAAGAAAATCTTGGAAATCAATTTTAATCTACTTCTAGTTGTCGTATTGATTTGAAACTTTGCAAGTCTATATGAATCCGATGACAATACAATAATTTGCTACCATCGAGCTGATCTGATGATGGAGTCAAGAGGTGGGCAATAGAACTCATCAATGGCTGCTAGGAAACCCCTCGACTTAGGCTCATTTGTTTTGTTCTGATGAGACCTATTCGCTACACTTGATGGTGAGGGTCTGATGATGGAGCAGGGAGGAAGCCAATGGCACTTCTTAATGACCACTAGGAAACCCCTCGAGTTTGGGCTCCGTTGTTTCGTTCTGATGAGACTTATACGCTACACTTGGTGGTGAGGGTCTGATGATGGATCAGGGAGGAAGCCAGTGGCACTCCTTAATGACAAATAGGAAACACCTCGAGTTCTGGCTCATTTGTTTCGTTTTGATGAGACCTATTCGCTACACCGGGTGGTGAGGGTCTGATGATGGCGCAGAAAGGAAGCCAGTGACACTCCTTAATGACCAATAGGAAACCCCTCGAGTTTGGCCTCATTTGTTTCATTTTGATAAGACCTTTTCGTTACACTTGGTGGCGAGTGTCTGATAATGGAGCAGGGAGAAAGTCAGGGTTCGGCTCGCGCATCCGGTAACTTATAGACTCCACTTGAATGAATTTGTAAAACTAAATACATACAATCACGCCTTTGAGTTATAATGTTTACGCGGTGGGCAGACACATGAATGGACTGTAAAATCCATTACCATCCATCCATGGCTTGCCATTTATTAAACTAAAAAGTAAAAAATAAATATGTAGTTTAAAAAACTAAAAGAACACACTTTTATAGGAACAGACAAAAAGTACAAAATAACCGTCTATTCAGTAACTGAAATTAAAAAGCGTGGTGCGCCCTTTGCAAAGCATGCATTTCAAATACTTAATATTGACAACGTGCACCACGCTTTTTAATTTCAGTTACTGAATAGACGGTTATTTTGTACTTTTTGTCTGTTCCTATAAAAGTGTGTTCTTTTAGTTTTTTAAACTACATATTTTTATATAAATGTCTTTAACTCTATAAGTAGGAAATGGTAAAAATGAAATGTTTTTTTATATATTGTATTGATAGGATATTTGTTAATTTATTGTGCTATAGAGTTCTTAAGTTAGTATTAAAAAGAAATAGTACCTTTCTTGTCAAGGGAGGGATGCCTGGTCTTTTCAGGGGAGGTGTGATGTAGTGATAAATTGTATCACGTTCATAGAAGAACGTGATATCAATGGAAAATAACTATCTCCCTGATAGTTCGAGGTGGCCTTCCCATCTCACGTAGTCTTAAGTATATATATGTAAAGTTGTGATTAAACAGAGGACTTCTACAATGAACGAGTGTCTTATTTAACGTCCCGACACCCACCTCCTTACAGCGGCGGCGGGCGCGGCTATGTGCGCGGCGGCGGGCGGCGCGCGCATCACGGGCCCGGGCACGCGCCGCTTGCCGGCCTCGCGGGCCACCACCTCTAGGATGCTCATCGCCGGTGGCGCGACTGCGGTAACATCCGCCCCCCTATTGTTCACTAAACACGTACTTGGCGACGGCGGGCGGCGCGCGCATCACGGGCCCGGGCACGCGCCGCTTGCCGGCCTCGCGGGCCACCACCTCTAGGATGCTCATCGCCGGTGGCGCGACTGCGGTAACATCCGCCCCCCTATTGTTCACTAAACACGTACTTGGCGACGGCGGGCGCGGCTATGTGCGCGGCGGCGGGCAGCACGCGCCGCTTGCCGGCCTCGCGGGCCACCACCTCTTAGGATGCTCATCGCCGGTGGCGCGACTGTGGTAACAGCCGCCCCCCTATTGTTCACTAAACACGTACTTGGCGGCGGCGGGCGCGGCTATGTGCGCGGCGGCGGGCGGCGCGCGCAGCACGGGCCCGGGTACGCGCCGCTTGCCGGTTTCGCGGGCCACCACCTCTAGGATGCTCATCGCCGGCAGCCACGACTGCGATAATAAAATAAAACATTTATACAACGTGTTAATGCAATAACCAAAAAGCCCATAATAAATAAAATAAAATAATATACTTGTAAGAATAGGAAAAATGTGATAGTAAAAAACCACGAGCCCTATAAGTAGCTTTCAGGCGGGATTCGAACCCGCGCCTCCGGGAATCCGGCCCGATGCTCTGACCAACTAAGCTACCGAAAGGCTTACACGACTCGTCGAATTTTGCTATCACTTGTTACGCTGTAGGCCAGCGTTGCTTCATCAATGTGAGGAAACCCACGCATCCGAAAGAAATATTTTTACAAATGTTTAACCAAGCCTTTCGGTAGCTTAGTTGGTCAGAGCATCGGGCCGGTTTCCCGGAGGCGCGGGTTCGAATCCCGCCTGAAAGCTACTTATAGGGCTCGTGGTTTTTTACTATCACATTTTTCCTATACTTACAAAATTGCATTGTAAATGCATAAAAATAATATAAAATCTCTACTTGTAAGAAATTAATTATGGTCAATGAAGATATGGTTATGTTAACTAATGTTTAGAAAATATCGACTACAATTATCATAAAGCAGATTATCAAGACATTAACCATTGTTTCAAGAGCATTGATTGGTGCGAACTTTTTGATGGTCTTTCTGTGGATGGAATGGTTCAGAAATTTTATGATAAAATCGGTGAAGCGGTTGCTGATAGAGTTCCGCGTTATAAACCTAAAAAAAATATTATCCTCCTTGGTTTGACAGTGGTTTAATAAAACTACTGAAAGAGAAAGAAAAATATAGAGCCAAGTTTAGGAAATATGGACACCCCGTGACAAACTCTAATATACTATTCTCCGGGACCGGTGCAGAAAGTTAACTAGTTTGAAATATTGTAAATATGTGAAAACTGTGGAGAACAACCTTCACGATAATCCTAAACTCTTCTGGAAATTTGTAAAAGACAAAAGAGCTCGATCTAGTACCATGCCATCTAAGATGCACTTAGATGACAAATACGCACACAACAATGACGAGGTAGTTCAACTCTTCGCTGATCATTTTAAGTCTGTCTTCACAGAACGAGAACCGAGTACGAGAACTGACAACGTTTATTCATAGGTAGATACCAGACCGAGCGAACATCCACTAAGTAAAATTGTTCTCACTGAGAAACAAGTACTTCAGAAACTTAAAGGTCTTGATATATATAAAGGTGCGGGATCCGATTGCATACCGCCTCTTTTTCTTAAAAGATGTAGCTCTTCCCTGGCTCTACCAGTTGTCATGATTTTCAACAAATCATTGGGTACGGGAGAATACCCAAGCAAGTGGAAAAATGCTCGAGTGGTGCCGATATACAAAAAGGGCGAACGTGAGGATGTCGTGAACTACAGATCTGTGTCTATTTTTCCTGCTTTTTTCAAAGTATTTGAATCTCTCATATGCCCGATTATAACCAATCATACTAAAAGTATGATTAGTGATCGACAACATGGATTTCGCGAGAAAAAATTGGTTGCCAGCAATCTGTTCTCGTACGTAAACTCGTTGGCTAAGATATTGGACGCAGGGGGCCAGGTGGACTCGATTAACACAGACTTCAGCTGCGCTTTCGACAAAGTCGACCATGAAATTCTGATGGGAAAATTATCCAACTTCTATTGTATATCCGATCCTCTTCTATCCTGGTTCGGATCGTACTTGTCGAAGCGATACCAGTATGTTGTTCTGAATGGACATGAATCTGTAAGTTTTCCCGTCACTTCTGGAGTTCCACAGGGGTCCCACCTGGGCCCTATCTTGTTTATCTTATTTATTAATGATGTTGTAGGATGCCTCAATAACAGTCACTGTTCTTTGTTCGCTGACGACATGAAGATTTACAGAGAAATTAAATCTGAGAGGGATGTCGAGTTGTTACAATCAGACCTTGACAATGTACATAACTGGTGTGTTCAAAACCGTATGGTCTTGAACGTATCTAAGTGCTATCACATTACATTCACTAAGAAGAGACTCCCAATTCTCGGCAACTACCACATCTCTCATCAAAATATTGCGAAGATGGAAGCAATAAGAGACCTCGGCGTGATTTTCGATGGTAAACTAAACTTTCTGGCTCATTATGACACCATCATTAAACGAGCAGCTCAAATGCTTGGGTTTATAAAGAGGGCAACCAGGGAATTTCGTCGCATCGATACCAAAATTTTGCTCTTCAATTCTTTAGTCAGGAGTATTCTTGAGTACTGCAGTGTTATCTGGAACCCATGCTATACAGTTCACGTTGATAGAATTGAGAGCCTAAATCGATCTTTCACCCGACATCTAGCATACAGAAGTAGGGGTATAACGGCACGTCACTCTTATGAAGAACGCCTTAGTTTTTTCTCGATGGACTCCCTAAAACAACGTCGCACGATGTTTATTTTATTTATTTTATTTTATTTTATTATATTAGGAAGGTTTACAGCTATTGACACAGATTAGATTAGCTAAATAACACTTAAAAGCCTATTACAAACCTCCACAAGTATGTTACATGCTAAGGCGACAATGATACCAATGGTTACCCATGGAAGAAAAAAAAGGATACTATATATAGGATATACTAAGGATAGGATAGAAAAAAAAAGGATGTTGGACTTATGTTTCCTGTACAAGCTCGTGAATGGTATGGTTCTGGATCCAGTGTCTTTAAATCAACTCAACTATCGCGTGCCTAGACCAAATAGTCGGAACATTTCTAAGAAACTTTTTGCACTTGACTCGAGCAGAACAAACTTGGGCAGACACGCACCGGTTCAGCGTATCTGTAATACATACAACAATGTTGCTGTTGCTGATGACTCATTGGACATAGTTGCTACAAAATTACCATTTTTTAAAAAAACTTTTCTTAGTAAAAATCGTATGGTTGTCTGATTGTTTGTGTGGGATTAGTTTTCATTAACTTTTTTTATATTTATTCATTTGTTTAGTTATTATTAATTTTTTTAGTACCTATTTTAAGTGCTGCACTTTATAAAAATTTAATGCTGGGTTTACCTGTCATTAAAGTCATGCAAAGGATTTAGGTTAGAAAAATGTATATTTTATGACTGTTTGTATACACAAACAGTCTATTTATTTAGAATTTATTTATTTAGAATACCAACAAAGTTCATACGAACTTTGTTGGTATTCTAAATAAATAAAATAAAAATAAAATTAACTTTATTTGAATGTTTAAAATTTAATAATTTCCACGCCGAACGAAGGCAGAATATGCTGATCCTATTTGTCATCTTAATCTACTACCATATTCATGGAAATAAAGGTATTCCAGCAGACGATGCTAAACAGCGGAGCAGATGGCGCCTCAAGATCAAGAAAGCCGACCCCGCGTAACGGGAAATGGCGAGATTACCTTCTCCTTGTCAGCGGTGGCGACCACGTTCCGGTTGGGCTCGGCGTCGTAGGCGACGCTCTCGCAGCCGAAGTGCTCGCACAGCTCGTGGATGAACTGCCGCTTCTGCCAGTTCATCGACGGGAACGAGTGCGCGCGCGTCTTCTGCTTGGACTGTGGAACGACATGTTGTTATTAAGGTGTATACTAATCTGTGGATAGGTGTGGGTTGCACTTTTATAAAAAAAAATATTAAACATAATTTATGTTCTTGTAATATTTTTTTGTGACAACTGTTTGTTATCCCAAATAAAGAAATAAATAAATAAAGGTGGTTGCTCTCACTCGGTAAAACTTAAGTCTTAAATAGATGGCATCACTTACGCTAATTCGGAATTTTAATATTTTGTTAAAAAAGCTTTGCTTTTTAATACTTTGAAAACGTTTGCTAGAAACTTTAAATAAATATTGAACTAACTTCACAAATTTATTGTACAAATATCATCCATATCGTCGTACCCGTCGCTGTACACACTACTATAGCCCGATTCTCGTAATAAAAACCGTGACGATATCGTAGCGATTTAGTCGTTAAAACCATTTTCGTATTCACAATTTGTAACACCGTATTTTTCGTAAATGGAAGTTTTACCTTTTCGCCTGGATTCGCATAGCGATCCTTGTTTATACACACTAATTGTCACAGAATCCTTTCCGTATTGATTGATTTTGAGCTCTAATTTATTCACTTCACTTTGATTAAAGTGTAAACATCTCTCCAATAGAATTATGTTGACGAGGTTGTTTTGTTTTCATAACGTCACTTGATAGCTGTCTGACGTGTGACAATGACAGTTGACGTTTGGCGGGCGGTTGACAGTTGCATTGTCTCGCACAAACCAGAGTTCCGTCTGGCGAGAACAGAGATGCCTGGCCGAACTTTTAATTTTCTTTTATTATTAGAAACCATTTCAATAAATGCGGAGTCTATAAATTCATGTGTTAATTTTGTTATCTTTGTATTAGCTTGATCATAGCTAATTTGATGGCCAATTTCGTTTTAATGTTTTATCTTTGTTGCGTTCTGCCAAAGAGATTTCGTCTTTTTAGAAGCGACGGACTTGTGTTTTGGCACGGGTCGTGAGACGGAACACGCCGGCGAAAGTGATTCGTCATCGCTTGTGTGGCACTTTGCTTGATCTTCCAAAATGTAATTGCGATCGGAGATCTGTAATTAATTTTATCGCGATGGAGTTCTTCAGGTGAGCGACATGTGAAATTAAGAAGTGTGTCACGTTGGTTGGAAGTGATTTTCTATGAGTCGGATGTAAATAGTGACTTTGTTCGATTTTCAGGTGAATGCGCCTTTGTGCGAGGTTTGCACGCGGGATGGTTAACCATGTCGCTGGCCTTATGGCGTGATTAACGTCACGAAATTATGCCCGTTTAGGTAAGTTCATGACAAGTTCGTTGTTCCACATGTTCGTACCGCTTCATCACAAAATGGCGGCTCGTACTGACAAAATGTTTTTAATGGTTTTAGGGCTCCATACCCCACCTGTAGCAGGGAGATCCAATTGTCCACAGCCGTGACGTGGAATATTATGTGCGCCGTGTGAGGTTGACGGTCCACCCGCTTGCTGGTTCGGAATGTGAGGATGAATAGGTGTTCCAAATTTGTTGACCTGTTTTGCCAATTCAGCAAAACTCAGGGACTCATTGAGGTAACCCGCGGAATCCTAAAGTATTGTTAATGCCGCTGTCCAATTTTTTAACATAAATGCCAAATGTATAGCCGGTTCATGTTCGTATGGCAGTGTTCATCTACCTGTGCCCTCATGTATTACCCCTAGTTTATTTTAACTCAACTTAGAGACCTTTATATATATATATAAGTAGTAAGAATGTGTTGGGTAGTGTCCTAAACAAGCGCTTGCCGATTTTATATGCTTGAGCCGGAGCGAAGGCCAGCAATAATGTATATATTTGTATGGGATATACCACGGACACGACGGGTCTCATTTACCTGTGGGAGTGCCTAGCTGGAGGTGACCGTTCCAGACTGGTTCATCTGCAGCTGGTCACTTTGCCGTTGAGTGGATCCGTCGGGGCCTTGGGCTGTCCCCTTAATTGAGGTGCCATCTCACTTGTAAGCAGGGGCGTGCATACCATATAGGCAATTAGGCTGTGCCTACCTCATTAAAAACCTAAATAACATGCTACTAATTTTCCACTAATTTAATTATATACTTAAAGTTAATTTAGTTTAATATGGTTCAGATATTCTATAATAAAACGTCTATTCAACACCTCACCCAATAAGTTTTTCCTCGCTAAATACTAAATACTTAGGTACCTAACTCTAAGGTAGGCAGACTCCGAATCGCCTATTCGATGCAAGCAGCCTTTCATACAACATAAATTAGAAAAAGTACTGGTCAAGGTAATACAACCGCGTATAATGTTTACCGAAAATGTGCGTCGTCCTAAGGACATGCATATGTTCTCAATTTAACCGGGTTAGGTAGTTCAGCTTACTTAGACGAACTGTCGCGAAATGAACCGATGGTTTCCGACCCGTCTCTTTCTAGTTCCGCGCGCTGCAGTGCGTGTTCGTTCAACGAGTTTCAACCTTATTGCGCTGATTTTAAGAGTGATTGTTAACCGCCCGCACCCGTGATTGAGTTATAGAATTATTAATAATTACGGATGTAATTTGCAACAACGAAAGTTCCTGCCATTTTGTTTTTAGTTCGTTTTTGTCTTCTTGGCATCACACGCGCGCGAGACCTAATTAGATAATTACTGTTGAGTGATCGAGTGTTTGTAATGTGATAAAAAGAAATTGCTGTGTGTGTTTGTGCTTAATATAGGTAATCAATAATTAAAATATAATGGAGAAATTAGAATGTGCCGATTGTCCGGATTCGATTTGCTTACAGAAATTACGTACGTATCCTTTCGCACAGTTTTCGTTCATAGATAAAACAAAAATTGTTTCATTCAATAGACCTATGCCAAATATTAGTTTAACTCAACAGAAAGGTAAAAATTTCAGACATTTTAATACCAAATATTACGACAGTTATACTTGGTTAGCTGGTTGCCGCCATACGAATTTATTATTTTGCTTTTCGTGTCTTTTGTTTTCTACAGCGAAGACTGTGTTTATTTCTAAATTTTATTTAATCTAGTTAAATTTAAATACCTCTCAATATGTGTGTTATAACTCGTTTATTAATTAATTAAACCCGGTATTCGTGATCGTGAGTGATGTGAAGTGACATAAAACAAATACAACGGCTTTTCTAAAAGCCACTACGGCTATCGCTCAAATGACATGTGTGATTCTCTACGAGTCATGTTACCTATATTCATGCATTTTTGAGATATCTGTGGTGGTTAAAAATTTGCTCCACCGCACACGACCGCCAGGTGCCAAAGGATAAGAGCAGAGCAAGTTCACTAGGAAGTAAGTTCACATAACATACAGAACATTAGTTACAGTCTGAAGAAAGCGGGACAATATATGGTAAGCGAATTTATATCCAACATAGCCTTCCGCTCGCGACTTTGTCCGCGTCACGTCGCCGTCGCTCGGCCTAAATATTACGAATTTTAAAATGATCAGTGCAACTACCACTAGTTAGATCTACAGTGCCTACTGCGCTGGAAAACTGATGCACGCCCCTGCTTGTAAGGGAATGTTACCCGTATAACATTTTAAGTAAAACGACAATTATGTGTCGTATCCTGATTAAGTAATTATAATTTATTTTATTACTATTAATACCATTATACTGGTTTTGTACTAATTGTATCAGTACCGATTAAATGTTTATTAATGCATCAAATATGAGTTTTCATTGAATTCACTTTGTTTCAATCTGGGGTTTTTTAAATAAATTCATAGACATTTTAGCACTTCTGCTTACAAGTTAAATACTTTTAGTAACTTGCATTTGTGATTAATATCAACGGCGCCCAAGGTTAATTATAATCCCAGATGTCTGAGCTACGCCTACCTACGACCCTAAGTGCAATTTGAGCTAGCCGAGTCGAAAACAACTTACTAGGGTTGATTCCAGTGAAATTCCAGCGGGTCCCCCAAATTCTCTAACGGGTACCCCAATTTCTCTATACCACCAAAAATTCTTATTACAAACTGTCGATAGAACTTGAGCGGCAGCGATTCTAAAGTCGTTCTATCGAAGTGTCGTCGAAGTGTATTCTGGTACATTAATCGTCCTTCAATCGTTTCAAAACGATAACTCGAAGGTATTCTATTTAAGGGCCGGCCGATCAAAATCAGCCAAAACGGCAGTCACCGTTAAATCGCTGGAGTTCACAATTATTTTCAAAAATAATTAAAATATTTGTAATTACTATCATAAAGAGTGTGTTTACAATGTATCTCTATTAATAATCTAAAATCATTTACAGTATAAAAGATACAACTACGTAAAGTTGCACACAAAAATGAGAAAACGTGTGTCGGCGTTAAGGTAAAATTGAATTAAAAAATCGATATATTAGATTCAAAAGCCTACTCAAACAAATCTCAAAAGTATTAACTACAACTTATCAATTGTTTTATTTTATAATATGCTTTGGTTATTTAATTATGATTTTTTTTAAACGCTTCTTAAATCCGCCATACAAAATTACTATGGACTCGAGACGTTGAATATAACAAGCGAGCAACGCATGAAATATTCAGTCGCCCACGAGAGCTCAGAGCGAGGCGACGTTTCGATGCGGAGCGACTTGACCTAGAAAGACTTCGTTGCCTATCGTGTACGTATTCTGTGTTACACGCAGCAAAACAGCGTAAGTATAAATTTGTAATATTTTTTTTCTCAATTTTGGTTTTGATTTATTCTTATCACGACTGCTCAAGGAGCGTAATGTGTTTAGGGTTAATGTATGAATGTTAGTGTGTATGTATGCGAGTTTCTTTCCACCATAACTTTTGAATGCCTCAACGGATTTTAATGGCTAAAGATTTTTTAAATACTCAAAATGGTGGACGTGTGGTGTGGCACCATAAAAAAAATTTAGTTTTTTCTTATTATAGCAATATGGGTATCAAATGGAAGGCTTTGACGAGTACCTACATTTCAAAAATATATAATTGGTATGCATAATCACTAAAAGTAATATAATAAAAAATTCATAATATAAAAACCTCAAAAGTAAAAAAAAACAAGCTCTCATTACAGTCGGGGTCTCGGGGTACCATGCTGTGGAATTCTTAAATTTAAAAGGTCCCCCGACTGCAATGCTACTATGTATGTAGGTATGTCCACGATAGCTCCGCCAATAGTGAACCGATTTTGATAATTCTTTTTTTATCTGATAGACCAAAGTTTCAATTGTGTCCCATGAAAAATTTACAGTAGTCAGTTCAGAAGTTTCTTCAGAATCCCGAAAAAACACATTGTTTTCGTCTGGTAGTTCTTGCTTTACGCTTCAATATATACGGGAACTATTAACCGATAATTCTTATTTTATTCGAAAGAGTATATTCCTGAATTGATTCCATTGTAACCAAGTTAAGAGCTGATGGTGGAATCTAGGGGAGATTGAGGAAAACTCGCAAATTTTATAGGTATTTTACGTGTTTTATATATTTTTCAAGTATTTGCATCTGCTAATCATGATGTCATAATAATGAGCTGGTGATGGAAGGTCCAACTCTTCAATGGTTAGGAGTCGAAGGGTAATTTTTTTAACATCGTTAATAAGTAAAGATTTGTAGTTGTAATATTTCTGGTTATTTAGGTAAGCTGATGATGGAAGGTAAAACTCCTTAACGCTTAGGATTAAGAACATGTTTTTTAAGTACCACATGCACGAATATACCTTTAGTTGTATTCTTTCAAGTAATTCAGGTAAGCTGATGGTGGAAGCCAGTGGAAGGTTAAACTGCATAACAGTTAATATTTGGAAGGCGGAGCTTGTCTTGGTGTTATAATTTAGATATGGACCACCATGTGACAACAGTTTTATCATTACACTTTACGGTACACTTGCTCATTATGTGGTTTCAAGGTAGATTTCTTACACTAAAAATGGAAAAATAAACATATTTTTTCAAAAAAGTAAACCGGCTTCAAAACAAAAAACTGCAAACAAAAACTCACTTCCCAAAACACGTAAAAATGAAAAATAAATTAAATCATTCAATTTATAGGATGAAAATGCGCGACTTTTTCTAACTAATCTTGGAACTTTCTGATCTGTTAGAAGTCGGTGTCAAACCGAAAGTAACATAAAATATACTTTGGGAAACAATATACACAATAATAATGTGAGTGATGCGAGTTGTAACCTATCAAATTTTAAAAATGGTGCAAAAGTGTAAATCTTGTGCTAAAAGTATAACTAAAAAAACTCCAGGACTAGTGTGCAGCAGATGTGATAAGTCGGTCCACGCAACGCCGGTCTGCTCGAAGCTGAGTAACAAACAACTTACTACCCTTCGCAATGCCACTGGACTGGAATGGAGCTGCGAGGAATGCCTCAACGACACGTCGCGAAGATCGTCCTATATGATTCCTGTGGATGATGATTCAGACGATGAAGAGCTACCTCAGTCCTCCAATAACATGTCTTCAGATATTTATGAAAAACTAATTCAAGATATTAGTAACCAAATGCATAAAATTCTCAAAAAGGAATTGGAAGGTATCAAAAGCTCATTAGAATTTCTGGGGCATCAAGTTCAAACTATTGAAGAAACTACAAAAATACAAGATGCGAGAATAAAAAAACTAGAGAATAAAAGTCACGATGCTATGAATAAAAACAAACATTTTGAAACCCAAGTTACAGCAATCGAACAAGAACTACGAGAAATGGAGCAACGAGCGCTGTCATGCTCACTTGAAATATCAGGTATTACTTCAGATCTTAAAGAAAACGAGATAACTATCACTCAAGAAATAGCGAAGAAACTCAGTCTAGACACTAGCTCAATAATACGTACACGTCGGCTTCCTACCCGTAAGGAAAATCCAGGCAGCATCATGGTGGAGATGAGATCCAAAGACATTGGTAGCCGGTGGGTAGAAGCAGGGAAAAAAGCACAACTGACCCTGGGTGCGCTAAACAATAGCGTGCCTAGTGAGCGAGCGGGAATAAAAATCTTTATCCGAGAAGCACTATCCCCCTATATGAAGACTTTGTACTACAACGCCAGGAACAGTCTAAGGGCCTCGCATAAATATGTTTGGTGCAAAAACGGATTAATCTATTGCCGTAAGTCAGAAGACAGTAAAGTACTAATTATTCGTTCTGCCCAAGATATAACTAATCTCTCGGACTAGTGCAAGCAATCTTCGTGTCTTTTCTGTTATAATAATATAAATAGATACTGTTAAAAAAATATATGAATATTGTTTCTCCTAAGCCACAAGAATTTTTCGATTGTACAAATATAAATTCCTTTGTTAAGCAAATATCTTCTAGTATTCACCTACTATGTATGCATATAAATATTAGATCATTGATAAAAAATTTCTCTAAACTACTACTTATTGTTAATTCAAGTACCCACCCCATAGATATGATTGCAGTTTCTGAGGCTGGCATCTCCGACACTATTAGTAATCTATTTCATATACCTGGATATACAATGTACATAAACTTAAGACTTAATAAGAAAGGAGGCGGTATTATTCTTTATATTAAAAGTTACCTAAAATTTACTATTCATAACACTAAAACCTTAACTTTTGAAAGCATTACTGGTACAATTAAAACAGCAACAAACTTGTCTGCTGATGTATGTGTAATTTATAGACCACCCTCTAAAAGTAGAACTCACTTTATCACAGAACTAAATAACTTACTTAATAACACTTCATACTTTTCATCTGAAAACGCAATCATTCTCGGGGACATGAATATCGACTTGAAAGTTGTAAACAACTGTCGAGACAGTTATATAGATATGTTAGCCGAGCGCGGTTACAGTTGTGGTATTACGGATTACACAAGAATACAACGTAGATTAAACAAAGTCACAAAATCATGCTTAGATCACATATTTGTTAAATACCACGCAGCCGAACCGTGCACGGCCGCAATCGACACTGTACTGGCCGATCACCGCGCCACTGTCATCGCTTTATCTGATAATAATCGATCGATGCGATCCATCATGCGCTCACTGAACAACAATAGTTACCGTAAGCCGGTCAGCTGCGCGTATACCGATTCCGATATTGTCTATAAGGAATTAAATAGTATAGACTGGTCTTGTACCGGGGCGATGCAATGTCCTAAAGAGATTTATAGTTGCATTAAGGAAAAATTTACAATAGCTTACAAAAAATCGATCAAGTATTCTAATAAAAACAAAAGTGCAAAAGCTAAATTACCATGGATTAATAAGAACATAAATAAATTGAGCGATAAAAGAGATTTAGCTTTTCAACAATGGAGAGCAGATCCAAGCAATAATATTTTATTTAGGAATTACAAGAAATTACGTAATAAAGTAAATAAAGTTATAGAATATTACAGGAATGCTTATTTTAGAAATTTTATACCAGAAAATTATAGAAATCCAAGGAAATTATGGCAAATTATTAATAATTTATATGGTAGGATAAGTAAATCAACAGATGAGTTAATTTTGTCAGGGTTTTCGCAACTTAATATCTCTCCTCGTGCCATTGCCGATAAATTTGCAAGTGAGTTTGATACAGCTGTTAAAAAAATTATTCCTAGGTGCAACGTTGACTTATTACAAAGCGATTCTTACAACAACTCTGTTCAGGTAAGCATGCGCTTTGAAAAAGCTACTCCCAAGAAAGTTTTTAGTATAATTAAGAGTCTTCATACTCGAAAGGCCCCTGGTTTAGACGGAATTAAAATAATTGACATAAAAAATATTGGAGATAAACTGTGCTCTGCAATTGCCGACCTTATTAACACAAGCATCCGTGTTTGTATGTACCCAGATGAACTAAAAGCTGGATGCGTGCGACCAATATTTAAAAAGGGATCTAAAAGTGCCGTGTCTAATTACCGACCTATATCTATTTTACCATCTATCGACAAAATAGCGGAGAAATACATTTGCGAACAGATACATAACTTTTATAAACAAAATAATATACTCAGCACGAACCAGTACGGATTCCAGGCTGGTAAAAGTACCACAGAATTGCTGAGAAAGTTCACTGATGAAATCAATACGCAATTAAACGATAAAAAACATATGTTAGTGGTATTTATTGACTTTTCCCGGGCTTTCGAAACGCTTGACCATCAGAAACTTCTAACTAAGCTTGAAAGCACTGGAATCCGAGGTGGAATGCTGAGTTGGTGCAAAAATTATCTTGAGGGCCGAAGTTATAGGGTCAAAGTAGATGGATGTCTTAGTGATCCCGTGTCCGTATCCACAGGCACGGCTCAAGGTTCTGTTATTGGTCCCCTCCACTTTTTGGCTTACGTCAAAAATATGTGTAATGTCCTTAAACACTGTAAATCGTTTCAATTCGCAGATGATACGTGTATTATATCGGCCGCAAAAGATCCTTACGAAGCTTTAAATAATTTACAATCCGACTTCAACAGCTTAAACATGTGGTGTCACGACTCAGGTTTGGTATTAAATACAACGAAAACGAAGCTATTGCACATACGGTCATCTCATACACTAGTTAAAAATTTAACTAGAAGTCTTGTAGTTCACGAACACAGTTGCCTTCATACGATGAGTTACCAATCCTGCTGTTGCCCACCAATTGAAACTGTAAAATCTCACGTGTACGTTGGATTAGTAATTGATGAAACATTTAACTGGGCTCCGCAGGTTGAAACTGTTTGTAATAAACTTCGTGCATTCCTTGCAAACTTAAATATTATCCAAAAGCGCATGACGTTTAGATCTAGGTTAGCGTTATATAATGCGTTTGTTAATTCTATAGTTAGCTACGGCCTTTCCAGTTACGGACGGACCTATAAGACGTACCTAGATAAGATATTTAACCTCCAAATACGAATATTGAAGCAAATAGTCTCGCCTAAAATTAGGCAGCAATTTGCTTCAAATTACCTAAAAATTTTTAAACATTGCAACGTATTACCGGTTCACGACCAGTTTCTATTTTTGATTCTTAAGGAAGAATTCCTGAATTTTTGCAATAAAAATGTAATCGCGCACAATCAAGGAACGCGAGCAATCGCCCATGGCAAGCTGGCTACTACAGCAGCGAAAAACACTTACGGCAGCCGCACCGCCCAGTACTTGATGCCGCGACTCATAAATAAACTAAATCCTGAGTTTAGAGACTCTCTCAATGTTTATAATTTAAATAAAAAATTGAAGACATTGTTTCTAGATACGCTGGATGGCGGTGATCGACTAGTAATATAAGTGGGCACGTAATTATAATTTAATAAGATTAAGTAAGTAGATATTAATAATAAAACTGTAAAATAGTATAAAGCGAACTCAAGTTCATTAAGAAAACCTCAGTGGTTTGTAATGTACTTAGATGTAAGATTCAAATGTAAAACATTATAGATAATAAATAAAAAAAAAAAAAAAAAAAAATTAGGTATAAGGCTTCAAACAGATCAGAAAGTTCCAAGATTAGCTATAAAAAGTCGCGCGCGCATTTTCGTCCTATAAATTGAATGATTTAATTTATTTTTGATTTTTACGAGTTTTGGAAAGTGAGTTTTTGTTTGCAGTTTTTTGTTTTGAAGGCGGTTTAATTTTTGTACTTTTTAGTTCGATTTTGGCAGTCTGTTTTTAATTTTCAAGTTAATTTTTTCTTTTGTTAGTAACAAATAAACTCAAAAACTACTGAACCGAAATAAAAAAATATTCCACCATTAGAATGCTACATCAACCCTGAGTAACATAAGCTATTCTGCCCGCGACTTCGTTTGCGTGGATGAAGTCGCTTACACAACAGACATTCTAAAGGTATCGGTTCAAACTGGGCGTCGTGACTGCACGCGACATGACGCCCGCGCCACTACTGGTTTCTATGTATTTCATAGCGAGCGTCAGCGTCGGACGTCAGCCTCAGAGACTACGGTAGTCTACTCATCAAATATCTTTGTCCAATGTGCATTTGATCAAAGAAATTGGAAGACTTGGAACTTGGATCAAATGTACCAGGCATGGGCACCTGACAAATAAATTTGATCAATTGGACATAGAAACTGGACCAAGCTATTGGCTGAGTGGCATCAACCCCTTTGAATAAAATATAGGCACTTTTGTCCACCGGACTAACTTTAAAGTGGAAACCTTTGCCACGAACTCGACGGTTATTTCATTCGTTAAGATCTAGCGAGGAGGCAGGAGGAGCTTCATGGGCAGAACAATCTTCTTTTACGTTGCATTCGCAGCAAAAGTTTCCACTTTCAGGTTATGTCGGCGAACAAAAGTCCCTGACAGTTTTGTATCGAAGGTACGACAGCCAAACGATTTTTCATACAAAATTACCATATTTACTTAATTTTCCGGAATAATAAGTAGTCTATGCTAATCTCAAGTTCCCAAACTATCCCCGTACCAAATATCACGTCGATCCGTTTTGACGTGAAAGAAGGACAAACAAACAAATAAACAAACAAACACACTTTCACATTTATAATAATAGTATGGATTCATTCCATCCATAGGTTTCTAGGAGTACCTAGTTGAGATTAATTATTACAGAATAATGACTTACCAACTTTTACAACCGACACCGTACCGATCGAGCGAGCGAGGCGGCATTAGTGGGCGTGATGACGCACACACAGGTGGAACGCTGCGCTAATACCTAATCTTTGCCCGCGTTAAAAGGTCGACGCAGTCTTAAATGACCTTTGTTTCGATCGTGTTTCAACGACTAAGCGTCAAAATAAGCGATCCAAGTGTCGTTGGACAAAAGTTCAATTAGCTGTACCTTTTGTATGTGAAAAATGAGCTTGGGGCTAGCATATTTGTTATTATTTATTTTTTATTTTATTTATAAAACTTTTGTACATAATACATAATGTAATATACAAGGCGGACTTAATACTAAAAGTATTCTCTGCCAGTCAACCTTTGGAAAACAGAAAACCCTAATTTTTACCGCTTGCGTTAGCGGTACAAATTGCGGTATTGAATTGAGAGCTACAAGATGGGACGCTTTCGAAATGGCGGAGAGAGACTTCGTCAAAACGTCCGACTCATCAAAATGTTGGTACAAAGACTCATTTATGAAAGAACGAAGACGGACTCTTTTTAGAGTTCCAAACCAAAATGGTAAAAAGGAACCCTTATGGTAAGACTTTGTCTGTCTGTCACAAATGGACATCTCGAGAACTAATAATGCTATTAACTTTAAGTTTAACTTTAACTTTAAAATTCGAGGTGGGGCTACTAGGGCATAAATGGGGTATCATATGTAAGAGCGCTGCTTGCACATTTTGAAACATGTTTTTTTTCCTAATCCGTAGGTACCTATAGTTTTCGACTTTTGATGAAAAATGAACCCCCCCCCCCCCCCCCTTATCTCCGAAGTTTGCATAGAGAAAAATCTGAAATTATTTTATGTGATAGAAGTTTATGTAAAGATTACAGGAAAAATAAAACGATGTCTCTAAATGGTAAACTTTTTCAGAAATCATCAACAAAAATTATATTAGTTTCACTATCGGTCAAGAGCTGGCGTTGACCTAAAACTGCAATATTCTACACCGCAAATGCTCTGACGAATATAGCCTCGCCGATGAAAACATTTTCACGTTATATTTATTTTTATGATGGTACGGAACCCTCGGTGCGCCAGTCTGACTCGCTCTTGACCGGTTTTTTCCATTTGTTGACATCGAGTATTAAGAAATTATAATTGTAAAGAACTCATTATTTGGAAAACAAATACTTAAGAACGAAATTTTAAAGTGCAGATACACGCGGATAGGTTTCAAATACGTCGCGGGAAATAAATTTCTAAAAATTACGAATTTTTAGGTCAAAATGACTATTTCAGCAAAAAAGTGGATGATATGTGTTTTTTGTATTCCGCTGCCAAGAAATTTATTCTTCAGGGTATAGGTATGTTGCATACCTATACCATATAAGAATATATAAGTATTACTTAAGTTTTTTCGAGAAATTTATGTTATTTAGATTAAAAACTAGGTTTGAATTTCTTGGTAGCTTAGTGATGATGTTAACTGGCAACTTCTTATGTCTCTCGATTAAAAAGTCGTTGAGATTCGATCATATTTAGTTGAAGTCCTATCGAAACTCGTCCAAGCAACACGAGAATACCGATTTTGGATAGGACTTCGCTCGAACGACTTCTGAACTACAACGATATTTAGATTGTTTGTTTTTACGAGAATCGGGCTACTAGATACCTTCTTGGCGAGGTGCACTAGCTCCGTCAGCTTGTCGTGCACCTGGTGCGCGAAGGCGGGCTCGCGCGCGGCCGTGGCGCGCAGCCCGTCGCTGTACACACTACTAGATACCTTCTTGGCGAGGTGCACTAGCTCCGTCAGCTTGTCGTGCACCTGGTGCGCGAAGGCGGGCTCGCGCGCGGCCGTGGCGCGCAGCCCTTCGCTGTAGCGCGGCGCA